>JAQPPZ010001695.1:2486999-3108748 GCA_028583015.1 Wollemia nobilis | reverse complement strand
TGGCTCCTAACCGGCTTCCTCCTTGAGAGACTAGGGCCTGGGGTAAGAGCTTTCATTAAGGAAAAGGACATTGGAGATTATTTCTTCTCTGAGGGGTTCACCTACATTCGGCTCTATGGAGCTAAAATTCCTCCTAAAATGTTACCTATGTATTATCCCTTATCTCTCATTGCCCTAGAGCTGTGTAGATAGGTGGCCGAGGAGGCCAAGATGAGGCTAGTGAAGAAGCATGGTAGAGTTTCGTGGCTCAGCATTCCCTATAGATTTGGACATTATATATTTATAGGATATCCAACTTTGATCAAGGGGATGTATGACTTGGATCTCATGGATTTTGAAGAAATAACTTGGAGACCCTACGATCTAGACAAAAAGTATGAGAGGTTAATGAAAAATCATGAGTATGCCTAGGTACAACACAGGAAGGATGCTTATGAAGAAGAATTATTGGATGCCATGGAAAAGGGGAAAGATTTATAGGTCGTATGGAGTAAGTTCCCCTTTGAAAAAGGGGTAATTCACATATTCAGAAGCCCTATGATTACCCCTCGAAGTTGGTTGCAATCAAAATAATTTCGATGGAATCTGTAGCCCCTCTCTTACCAAAAGCCGCCCAAGCAATCAGAGAAGACCCTATATTGGAGTTGATAGAGGATCAGGGCATTGACCAGATGGAAGCCACTATGAGCACAATGAACATTGTAGAACACCAAGTCCAAGCCCCTGATAATACTCACCTCAGAATAGAGGCAACACCCAACACTTCCCAAGGAGTCTTTGAAAGCTCGAGTATAGTAAAAGGAAAGGAAGTCATCACCACACCTACCCAAGAGCTCACTACTCCAAAGCAAGCTATAGTTCCCATTTTTGATCAGCTATTAGAAGTAACTAGTGTGAGGAAATTAGCTCCTAGAGCCATTCCCAGCTCTTTGAGAATAAATGACAAGGAGATAAAAATTCCACTAGTAATACAAATGAACATGAGAAGAGTAGGTGGATTTGGAGGTATCTTCAGAGATCACAGAGTTAAAATGCAAATAATTGTATCTGCCCAGGTTGTCTCTACCCTCCACAAAGGTTATGTTGGAGAGAACAGAAGAACAAACAGTTTTTAGTGCTGCCAATGAGCATGAGCTATAGGTAGTAGCAAGAATGGGTGGCATGGGGGACAACTCTACAATTGGAGTAGGAATAGAGACGTCCAAATCAGATATGGTAGAAGTATACATACCTTCCCGACAAGAACCTATTGTTCTCAAAGTTGATGAGAAAACAGGAGGAGTTTTAGTACATGGAAAAGAGGGTGATATGGTCAGAGTAGCTAAAGCAGTACAAGAGAAAACTATGGACTAGCTGCATCAAAAAAATATAGAGTTGAGAATCCAACTAGAAATAAGTGATAAGGAAAAAGTAGAGATGCAAGCCTTAATTAATAGTCTAAAAGAAGATTTGGCACAGAAGAACACCCCAATAGCTCAACCTCCCTTGGTGGTAAAAATAACCAATTATATAGACTATTTGAACACAATAAAAAGGGAGATGTCATTTAAAATTCAATACAAGGTCAAGGGGATCATAGAGATGTTTAGGTAGATTGGGGTAGTCCAGGTTACCACTCAAGAAATGGAAAGCTTGATTTTTCAGAAGGAAGAAGACTTCGAGACCATTCACCCTACTCTCGACTTGATGTCAAAATATTTTGAGGAGATGCAGAACAAGGAAGTATTATTGAATGATGGTACTAAGATCAAGTGTAATATTGAATTCATGAGAGCAACTATGTTTGGGTCAAACAAGGAAAGGTGGCTTAATGATGCAGTAGAAATGTTCACTCTATTGGATGACATAATAGAAAATTGGAAGATATTGGGTTATCATTGGAAGAATTCTTAGAAACTACCAGTATAGAAGATCTCCTTAGAAATAAAATAGAAGACTTTGATTGTGAACCAAATGATGAACAAGAGATGGCCAGGCAAATCACCTTTCTAGTAAATATTGTAGAAATTCTAATCACCCATTATGAAAAAAGTAAGAATTATATTAGCATGCAGAAAATCAGGATCCTGCAGGAAATGAACATGTTGAGATTCTCTATGACTTTTGACATTGATACCTGGAGAATTATTGGGAAACAAATTAGGTGGTTGCAGTAGGGCAAGAAAGGTAAAGAAATTAAAATATGCAACCTACAGCTAGAAATGAGCTCACCTCCTAGATACAAAGAGAAAGTTGTTCAAAAAGAGGAAACATCCAAAGTATAAAGCCATTCAGATGGCCAAGGAGAAATAACAGAAGGAGGAATAGAAGAAGGGGACCCTCCAGGCACTGACATCACCGGTTGAACAAGTTGAAACTAGAAAAGTCAAAGGGGAATGTATAGTATGAGTAAAAAAAGAATAGTGGAGGCTAATTGTACCAATTTTGAGGATTGAACCAGATGATGATAAATGTAAGGCCAAGATCAGGCCAAAAATAACAGATTCAAGAATTATAGGCTATAAATACACCAGCTACGGTCATAATCTATATCAAGCTTTAGAGATAACATTTTTTCTAAGAGGTATACTTGAGTTCCCTTTAAGTTAAGTTATTGTATTTCCTTCTGTGCCTATTTTCTCGCTCATTTCTCATTCATCCCCTTACTATGCAGGATTTTAATAGGAAAGTGCTCAAGAAGCTGAGATTAATTCCAAACCTATTGAGCTTGAGGTTCAAAGACTCTACTATTACCAAATTGGAATAAGAAGAGTAGAAGAGCTATGTTACATCAATTGAACAGAATTTCTTCATTGTATTGATGTATTTCTAGAAAAATAGAGTTAAATGGCACTCTGCCAACTCTACATGTAATATTCTATGAAATCAATACAATTTTGGGTCTCATTTCTATTAATTCATTGTCATAGTACTATGTGTTACTACATAATAGATTACATTATTTGAATGTGTTATGTACGATTCTCTCATTGGCCAACTATTATATTTATTACGATATTCGAATGAATGTGATAGTGCCAATTATTTCTCAGTCCCTTTCTTTCTTTTCATTTTATAAATGTTGTTAAATTGCTATAACAACCCAATGAATCTAGGCACCGATCCACATAAGGCATAATAATGGTTATTTTCATTGCTTGGTCATTTTAATACATCTAGTGTAATTCTAATCTGGAGTGTGTAATCCGTGTATTATCATAAATTACCACTAGGGTTTCCTTACCTATTTTGTAACCTTCTTGTAGAAATATTTGTTTTAATAAGAATAAAGAGGCAGGTTAACCAGAGCCTGTAATAGCTCGTTGGTTTCAAATGATTTCTAGTAGCATGACAATTGTATCCTATGGATGCAAGAAATGGTTCCAACACCCCTTTAGAAAAGAAAAATGTAAGTGCCATAAAATTTGGAATCATGAATCTACTTATAAAGGGTGAAGCATATTTAGATATTAATTCAAAAATGATTCATAGTGAAGCCTTAGATGATGAATTTGATACCATGGAACATTATCTACAAGCTCAACTCAATGAAGCAATTAAAAATGGAAAGGATGACATTCTACTTTCATTATATTTTGTAAGCATATTGTATATGGCATTACTTACATACAAATTCTACAAGAATGAGAATGCAAAACTAAAAGGATTGATAGAAGCTCATAAAAAGAAAACAAAACTGAGTGAATCATACTTAGAAAAGATGTTTTAATCCTCATGTAGTATTGGTACTTCAAGTTCTACTAATTCAAGATCTTATCTTGATATCTTGAGAGGTTATTCAGAAGCTTCTATACAGAGTAAGGACAAAGAAGAAGAAACATCTTTGTAGGAATCAAGCAGCAGTACCACCACCTATAGGAACGCAAAGACCAGATTCAAAGGTAAATCTAAAGAAGAAGAGGAAGATAAACGAGACAAAGAAATGTTATAGTGCAAAATTAAATTGATGAAAGGATCAAATCAAGCTCAAGACCATTCTCAAGAAGAAGATCCATATTGAATATTCAAATATTCAAATACCCAAATAATGTAATACAGGGGGGTGTTAGAGTTAGAGTATATTACATCATTTGGGTCATGTAAATATACCACCTTTGGTACATAGTTAGAGTAGAATATTACTTTAGGGGGGAGTTAGCTACTTACTTCAAACAATGTAATAAATGAACAAGTGTCAATGTGCAAGTTGTAATGTGTAAGGTGTTCACTTGTACAACTAGGTAGAGTG
This sequence comes from Wollemia nobilis, assembly GCA_028583015.1. Classification (NCBI taxonomy): domain Eukaryota; kingdom Viridiplantae; phylum Streptophyta; class Pinopsida; order Araucariales; family Araucariaceae; genus Wollemia; species Wollemia nobilis. The sequence goes on along the minus strand of JAQPPZ010001695.1, from coordinate 3,104,520 downwards.
TTGACCAAGGAATCTATCTTCCTATATAAAGGGCCTCCTAGTGGAAATTCATATCAAGCATATCAAGTGCATCATAGTAGAGTGTAGTAGATAGTGGTAGAACTCCTATATGGAGTACAATGTAGTTCTTTAGCTTATAGTAATGGAGTGACCATTACCTCCATACTGCATTATGTTTTTACTACTTTCTATTTATAGTATATTTCAGTCATATTGTAAATTTACTTTATTTCATATTTTTTACATTTTATTAGGACATGTGATAGATCTCTCCCACTACATATATCCTCAAAATTTAACACCGTCATTACCACTGAACTCATCCGCCATATGACTCAGTGTCCATGGAGGTTGAGAAATAAACTAGAAACTGTAATCAGCTGCACTCCCAACATCATCCATATTTGGGATATCAATGTCGACATCGTCCTCCAGCTCCACTGGCCAATCATTTATGTAGAGTAAACCCAGCTCGTCGTCATGATGCCTATAGATCATTGGGGCATCAAGACCCCTTATTGCATCCCAAACTATCATAAGACACATGAGAAATGGATTAGGTCCAAATCATTACCACAATTCTCAACAACCCATCTGGCTCATCTAGTCCGTCGCAACTGCTCCCCATCCATATCCCATCTAGCTCTTTGCCACAATCGCCAACATACCTACTCAGGTGTCAATCTCGTCCATAAGTCCCTATACTCCTAATCATTGTGATTGGGATAGCTTGGTCATATCTCCTTGATTTCTATCCACCTAAGTGCATAGGGATGTACCATATCCCACTCACAAGATAACCCCATAGGATGAGCTACACTAAAGTGATCCCAACCCCAGATTTGAAGGAGTAGAGTGCACCCTAATCTCTTCTACCCTAGCCTCTTCACCTCGTACAACTTTGTGTACACCTGAGCTAGTAAGGTAGGTGCCTAAGCATACACTCGAGGCTCATCAATCATGTCGTACACCAACCTAATCAAGTTCCAAGGAAACCTGCATCCTGTGCTATTTGGCAATAACATATTGGCTAGAATGAACATCACATATGTTGGTAATCCCTCAAACTCCTTCACGTACATCGCCAAATACTTGATGTTTCTCCCAATCTCCACATCCTCCCAGTAATCACCATAAATGCAATCGAGATCATATCCCTTATCTCATCCAACTCATATATATAGCCCCTCCATAAGTACACAAAAGATGCGATGGATGTCTTCTAGTGTCACTATCATCTCCCCTATCGGGAGTTGGAAGGTCCCCCTATTTGGATCCCATCTCTCTACTAAGGTAGAGAGGTACCTCTCATCCACCCTCACCACCTCAATCCGTGCACACCCATCCAATCCCACCTTCCCCAACCACTCCGAGTCAACCTCTATCAACACCTTCTTCACGCCAGGGAAGATAGGTGAAAATCGATGTCGAGCCTCCAAAATCTTCAACTGCAACATAAACAAAAATAAATACACATCAGTATATCATACATGTGTAAAAATAACATTTTCAAATTCCATCCATCCATAAAAAAAATATTTTTTCACATTCCATCCATTCCAAAAAAAATAAAAATAACTTTTCACCCTCCCCCTTTCCGTCATAAAAAAAAAAAAAAAAAACAAAATAAATCTAAACAAAAAAATATTATGGAAGTAAAAGTGAATGTTAGAAGGACTTACCTTATCCATCCACCCAAAAGCTCCAACCGCTGCGCCAGCTCCCTCCATCGCCATCACTATCAACTCCTTTACTCTTCTCCTCTCAAACATCGATTCATAAATGCAAGAATGAAACCAAAATACCTCCTATAGCCCTTTTATAGCTTAAACATGCTCTCAGATGCACCTCTATATTTAATGAGCACATCCATACGTGGTCCTACATCTAGGGGGCACATGCAGATGCACCCCTACATTTGCCAATGACCAGACGTAGTCCTGCGTTTGGAAAGTTAACCAAACGCAGGGGTGCATTTATTCCTAAGGTGCTGCAGAAGTCTTCAAAAGGTTCCAAAACATTGCAAACCTCCACAAATTCATCTAATAATATCATCTAAGCATCAATTACATCATTCTATCTCATTTAGTGGTAAATTGAATTGATTTGGGCGCTTAACTTTCGAATGCGCCCGAAAGTTGCAAAAAACCCCAAAAGCCTCTAAAAAATCCAAAACAATCCAAAATTTCACAAAATCATAAAATCAACACATCAATGCATCCAAAACATCATTTCATATCATTACGCTTGAAATCAAATCAATTTGGTAACTCAATGTTGGAAAGCGCCTGCATTCAAGAAAAATTTGCTCAAGGCTATCATAAAACCCTCTTCGCAGGGTTGTAAAAGTGGAAACCTTTTACAAAATTGTAAATTGGTATGCACTATGCCATTTTGAGATGGGTTGAAGATGTGATGGCTACAATTGAGGTAAACTAACCTTCGAATGATTTTAGTATCATACACATACCCTTAATGGCTAGTTTATTTACCACAACGAAATTGCTCATCATTCTACCAAAAGCAAACTTTCAACAAAGCATCCCATTCCAAACTTGGGGTAACCAACTTGATATGGATTTTCAACATTTGGATCCATCACATTCATCCCTTTTCATCATCCACATTCGGTCAATTGACTCGTGGGTTTCATTCTTCACCCATTCATCAATTAAGGGGGTAAGCTAAAATAAAAAATTTCAAAATCATTCTTCTTGCACGTTGAGGAAAGAGTCTATTTCTTCATCCAATAAAACCAAGTGTCTCTTGTTTTTGTATCGTATTGTATTTTACACAATGGAGTACAAAAATGGGTTTCTATAGACACACAATCCTAGCCACTCATCATACTCTAATCCTAGTCGTTCATCATACTTTGATCCTCGTTGCTCATTGTACTCTAATCCTAGCTTGCCACTTGGCAATGCTACCTCACCACTTCCAAACCCTAACCTAAACCTTTCAAAATGTTATAAATATCATTTACTTTTATGAATGAGGATGAAAAAAGAAGCATAAAAAATTCATAATGAATACTCTATTGAAATTGTGAGAGTAACCCTAACCGAAGTTTGGAGATCGCACCACCAAAGGTCCAAATCGATTCACATCCATTTTACAATTAGATCTTAATGCAGTAGGGCACCTACACAGTTCTAGATGTGGCTCTACATTTGCAGAGGTGCAAGAGTGCACCTAGCCAGTCCCCAGGCGCGGCCTCGCGTCTGCTCAATGACATTTTTAGCCTTGAAAAGCACATATCAAATCAGGTATAAGAAAGGTAGTTTGATTTATTTATTTTCTCTTCTTTACATAATTTTTTTTACATTCTACAAATATTTAGATTAGGGTTTTTATAGCTTTATCCATATCAAAGAGGGTCTCACATAGTGGAGGTCCTCCAAGTGCTACTAATCTTCTTCTTGTTTGTATTTTACGTGGGTGTAGGAGATAGGTCATTGGATGTTGTTGGAGCAATGGATGGTCTGCAAGGATAACTAAAGCCCATACCCAAATTGATTGTAGCAAATAAGACATTTGACACCATCATTTATTTGTAATTGCAAAGGGGGCATCTTCCTTATTTTACCCATTATAATCTAAGGAAGCAAGAAAAAGTATTGTAATCATACCCCTACGCACTCGGCGTAAAGCATTGTAAAAAGGGAGATCAAGGCTCCACAAAGTTCAATATAAAGTCATTTTATTACAATCGTTTGTGTTTCTTTATTGTATTTGCTTGGTGTCGTTTTATTTGCTTATAATTGCTCTTTTTGAAAGTTGTTTCATTATAGTTTGCTTTTGTACATAATTATGTATTTGGTTTAGAGTTTGTTTTCCAACTAGAATATGTTAATCACAACTATCTTAAGTCATAAAAGAAGTAAGCATTTTATAAGGTTCAAGGAAAGTACCTTACAATAAATCTTAGGTTCAAACTTTGTGTCATTCAAATGGGGAGAAGGTTAGAAGTACTTGGATTGAAAAATTACAATATTACTAGTCCTATGATCCAAAGGTGATCTTCTTAAGCATAATGATGGTAAATGGGATTAGGACCATGTTTGTACATGAGAAGAGACTTCATGTTAAGAAACAAAAAAACTTGGAGGAAGAATATGCCAAGGTTAGGATGGACAAATCATAAGCCTATGAATATGAACTTCTCAAGTCGAAAAGTAAACCCCCTCGGTGGTCTATATTCTATGCTAATGAAAAGAAAAAAGATGACTTAACCTAGGTAAGAATTTGAACCCTTGTATAGTTGAGGTATTATTTAATACACATAATTTGAGTCCAAAGAAAATCTTGGCTTGATAATGCATGAGGTATAAGATAAACATAACAAACAAGACTATGATGTAATATGTGTTTGACAAAGTTCTCTAGTGCTTGGGACAATCGTCACTTGGAATAGAGGAAGAAAATGAAATGCCCTCTACTATTACGAACTCATTGCCTTATGTGATACTCACTGGAACTCCTATCATTATGGCATATCTTACTACATTAGTCAAAACAACAATTGCCTCAAGGACTTTTGTTAAGGACTTTTGTTAAGAATGTCTCATTTTTTAATATGGTGAGTAAAAATTGAAAATTGGATGCCACTACCAACTCCCTAATGTTGAAAGATTGAGAAATAAAGGGAATTAAAATATTATATAATACTTAAGAGGAGATTGAAGTAGGAGGTACACAACCATTAGAGATTGATATTGGAGGTGAACAAATAGAATGTAAGATACATAATATGTCATTGAGGAATATTCTAAAATAAGCAAGGATAACTCTATCAACGAAGAGGCTGTGAAGGTAAGAGCCCCTATTTCAAAGACATTAACTTCTTCTACCACTATTTTTACAACCACTTGCACCAAACTTCCATCCATAAGTTATACTCCTGCTACTTCTCTCTCTTCCTATTCTATTTCTACTTTTCATCCCACTTCTTCAATCCCCTCTACTTTCTCTATTGTGTCCATCCCACTAAATTAAAGCAAAGCCACAACTATATCTATGTCAATGGACCCCTCCACTTCGGTGTTCAAGATATTGTTAGCTACTCAATCATCTTTATACTATCTATTCCATCCTAACCCAGTTATATTTTTGTTTCTCCACTCGTCTCAGTCCTATCATCATCCCATCTCACCATGACAAAATCCATTATGATGTTCATTGCCATGTCATCTATTATGCCTTCATATTTTACTCCACTATAAGCACACAATTTGCTCTACTCTATATCATCATCTATCTCAAACAATTTTGATTTTATGCCTCACCAATTTGGCATTAGTATGGTGAAATATTCCCCCTTTAGACTACAAATAACTACATCACTATAATTAGTAGTCAAGCACACCCTAATAATGATTAGAAGGAATCTCATGTTAAAAATTGACAAGGTGTTCAAGCAACTCTCATGGCAAGATACATAATTTCTATAATAATAGGATGTATACGATGTAGCTACACTCTTATAAGGACTAGAGATCAAATAAAACAAGACACTACAAGCATGTATGACTCATCTTCTTTAGCTCATGCCTACCTCCAAACACAGTTGCAAGAGGAAGTGAATAAATTTCTAATCACAAAAATGTTACAAATGGATTTAAGTCAATCAACCATAACTTCCTCAAATATTTTAACCAGGGTATAAACAATAGACATGAGCCAAGCCATACATGCATGCATACCTCATTCTCTTTAGCTCTTGCCTACCTTCAAATACAATTGAAAGAGAGAGAAAAAATTGTTGATCACAAAAGTGTTACAAATGGATTCAAGTCAGTCAACCATAACATCCTTAGATATTTTGACAAGGGTATCAACATTAGATATGAGCCAAGCCATACCTCTTTAAAATTTGTAGTAGTCAAAACAAATGAGTCAAGCGATAATACCTAAGCACATACATGTAACTAAAGATGTAGAAAACTATAGGGAATATGTCCAAGAGAAGACAAAGGCCCTAGATAATGTTCAAGCATAATTTAATGCCAAAGAAGACCATATTGCCTAATTAAAAACTGATGTAGAGGCTCAACAACAAGAGAAAGAAGACCTCAAAATGCTATTGAATCAAGGAAAAGAGGGCCTCAAAAAACATCTAGAACAAGAGATAAATGAACTCAAGAGGCAATACAACAAGAAAAAGGATGAGTTCATGAAATAACTTAGAGCAAGAAAAAAAGAGCTGCTAAAATAATTAGAGGAGAAAAAGGAATAAATGAAATAAAAGTTAAAAAAGAGAAGCATGATTATTAGCTTCAATTGGAACAACTCAAGATAAGTGCATAAGACAAAGAGTGCTATAAATCTGAAGAGATTACTACCCTAAAATGGGTGGAAGAAGAACTGAGAAAGAAGATGAATAATATGGAAATACATGTCTTAGTAATGGACCATATAAATTCCATATTATATTAAATACATGTAGAAGTGAGATGCACCGATGAATATTTAAGTTACAACAAAGAATGTAAGACTTTGCTACAATAAATAACACAAAGGTAAAGTTTGATTCTAGAGCAAAATATACTCAAATATTATAACGGATGTACAAACTACCTAATGATTAACTCAATCAATTAGTAATAATTGATAAAATAGCAACAATCATCTAACTAAAGAATATATCCAAAAAACAAAAGAAACTAGAAGGCTACAAAGTGACTCATGATGTATTAAAGAAATACAAGGAGAAATTAAAAAGTGAAACACATTAGCTAGTAGATAGTAGTATATCTATTCCTATCTTATATCAAGAAGATATCATCATTGCAAATTAGTTTGCTAACTTGATCGAGGAGGAAAACACTAAGGACACTCAAACAAAGAAATCATTTAGGAGAACAACAATCAATATTTCTAACAAGATCACCAAATTTGAAGGGTTGTTGTAAAAATTCAAGATTCCTTTAATAACATTGAGTGCAATCTTAGATTCCTTTAGACATTGATTAGGAGAGCTTTTTAACTCTATTGTTGTTAATTTGGAGCATCCCAAGTGATGGACTAGTCCCACAATTTTGCAAAAAAATGTCTTTCAATCATTTTAAATTTTGGAGACTCCATTGCCAAGAGAATAAGGCACACTTTAAGGTTTACTAACAATCGAGCTTGACATCATTGTGAACCACCAAAATTGTAGTAGATTGACTGCAACCATTACACTATAAAGATGAAATCAATCATGGAGGAAGAGGATAAACTTGGAATCCAAACAACTTATAAAATCATTAGAGGTTGTTATAAAACACCATAAATGCATTTGAATTTATTGGTCCAGATTCATAAAAATTTGGAGGAAATTCTACTTGTCTACAATGATGCAATTCACACAATAAATGTGGGAGTGATTTGCACGATAAGATGAGTTATGATTTGCATGGTAATTTAGGAAGTGATTAATAGTACAAGTCATGAAGTAATTTGCTATTTTTGTAAAGAGTGAAAAAAGCCATGTTTGGCATGGATCCCAAGGCACAAAATTAAAGGTAATGGAATAGAAAGTGATGTTTCTCTCTCTAAATGACGTTACCAAAAGAAGATAGCTACTAAAGTTCTTTGGAATTGGCTTTAGTGTCAAATATAGTTGGCGATGTTGCCTTTTTGCCATCTAAGTCTGAAGACTTGACTAAAATCATGTAACTTAGGCTAAAATATTGTAGTTAAAAGTAGAGCTAGTTTGCTTTTGCTATGACTAAAAGCTTAGTGGTACTTTTTAAGGGTCCTTTTGACCATTCAAAGTACTAGTTCTAGTCTTTGATATTAGTTTGATACATGTAATTTACACTATAAAATGATTAAATTGAACATGGTATTCATGGAATGACTCTAAATCTTTGATCTTTAGTCTATGAGAGTGTGATATTAGCCTCATGTATCCTATTAGTCCTATTAAATTTATTATAGGTTATTTAGGATTTGATGCATTTTAATTATTTAGTTGTTTCGAATATTTTAAATGCCTCACAAACTAATCCTGCTATAGTCTCACAATTGTATTTATTTGCATGCATTTACTTTTCTCTCTTACACCTTTTTCCCTTAAACAATTATATTAGATTAATTGATGGAGATGTTATCAATTCCTCTATATAACACGAAAAAAAAATAGATTAGTAGGAAACCAACCCAAATCTAAAGATCCACATGACTCTTCTCCTCTCTTTCAAAATGTGATAATGTAGGTGCATAAGAAAATTAAACTCTCTCACTAACAAATCTTTATAAACATAATAGTTAATTATTTTTCTTCCTATATCAACTAAATTATAATATCTCATCCAAAAAAATCCAATTGATTAATTTTTTGTAGTTTTCTCTCTTACAACATTTTTCCTTAAACAATTATATTAGATTAATTGATGGAGATGTTGTCGATTCCCCTATATAACACGAAAAAAAATTAGATTAATAGAAAACCAACCCAAATCTAAAGATCCACATAACTCTTCTCCTTTCTAACCGGTTCATGACATGTGTGTGGGGGTAGTTGACCCTCTTGCTTTCTAACCGGTTCATGTAATGTTGTCTTTATACAAGCTGTTTATTTCGAGTGGCATATTCCCATGAGGAATTTCGTTCCACATTAATACCTCCTCTCTCTCTCTCCTCTCTTTCAAAACATGATAATGTAGGTGCATAAGAAAACTAAACTCTCCCACTAACAAATCTTTTAAAAAATAATCTTTAATTATTTTTCTTGCTATATCAACTAAATTATAATATCTCATCCTAAAAAAATCCAATTGATTAATTTTTTTATAGTTCTGGTTAATGTGAGAAACCCTTAACACTTAGGGCTGGGCATCCCCATCCTACCATGACCTCTCATAAGGGGGAGAGCTGAGCTTATCATTAGGGAATTTAGCACACAATCACATATAAATGCCAGGGCTACGCATCCCCATCCTACCATGACCTCTCATAAGGGGGAGAGCTGAGCTTATCAATAGGGAATTTAGCACACAACCACATATAAATGTCGTAGTTTGAACCTTAAACCGCTAGAACAAGAGCCAAAGTTCGAACCGTTGCGCTGCCCACCGGGACCCAATTATTTAAATTATGTTTTAAACATTTTGTTTAGTTTTTATTTGAAGATATTTTATGTTAATCATCCAACCCCATAGGTAAATCACCTAATTCTTATAGTTAATCACCTAATCCATTTTTCAAACTTCTTCTCATATTCAAATTTAGATGTATGGTTAATGGTAATGATTAAGTAAGTGTATTTCAACTTTTATTTGTAATTTTAATAAACAACTTAAAAATCTAACAATAATATTTTAATATCTTTCATAGTCCTTATCATTTTAATTTACCTTTACCTTTAACATTGTTTGATCATTTAATCTTCTAAATATTTTTATAAACTAAATTATATTTATATTTTTCAATAAGTTTACACAAGAGGTGCTGGTCCCCTCCTACTAAATGAGGTTTGAACCTTAAACCTTAAGAAAAAACCAAAACCCTCAAGTACTACAATAAACTTACAACTATTTTTTTTTTTTAGTAATATTTCTTATACACATCCACCATGAGAAGTGGAATGTGGAAAAATGCAAGCAGGAAAAGACAATATTATATTGCAAATTTTAACCCAACGTATGACCACAAGGAAAAAGCGTATATAGGCGCTGAAATCAAGTGGAAGGAAAAAATACTCATTACTCAGATAAGGACTAGCTCTCATAGGCTTAGATGTGAAACAGGGAGATGGACAACACCCAAAGAACAATGGGAAGAAAGAATATGTACTCTATGCAACACAGTGGCTATAGAGATAGAGGAACACTTCATCCATAAATGCCCGAGTTTTCCGGATATTCGTGACAAATACAAAGAAACACTTGGGAACGAGTTTATTACAAATTTATTTGAAGACAGTAAAATAAAAAAAGTTGGAGAATTGCTAACACAAATCGACAGGAGAAGGAACAACCTTCTCAAAGATATTAAAGATCATATGATATGATTTGAGTAATTGTACTTCCATATTTGAGGTCCCATAGACCATATTTGGGTCTCGCGGACGTAATTAAAATCTTTCATTCATTCACATCACCAATAATACAAGTAACGTCCTTACTGATAAACCACACTCACAAGGATTAAACTTACAACTATTACTAAATTATAATTTAAACTTTATATTTAATTTAAAAATAAAAATAAAATTATCATCTTATCTTATACAAAAATCACCTAATTCTTATAGTTCATCACCTAAAACCACTAAAATCACCGAATTCACTTTTCAAACTCCTAATTCTTATACTTCATCACCTAAACCCACTAAAATCACCAAATTCACTTTTCAAACTCCTTTTCCTATTCAAACTCCCGTGTACGGTGAATATCAATGCTGAAGCCATTCAAATCTTCTTAAATGTATTTCAACCTAATCAAATCTTTCTTCCAAACGTTTTTATTAATTTTTAACACGTTCCTTAAAAATGCCAACAATAATTTTTTTGACTTTGGTTTTGCATTTCATATTTTCGTGCACAATTTCCTGTCGAAAAAAGTTAATAAGTGGGGCCCGTGACCCGGCGGCGAACGTTGCGTTCGGAGTAACCTATTTCCGCCATTAGTGTGAAAAAGCGGCGTACACGATATGAGACGAAGTCAGTCATTACGTTACCAAACGATAAACAAACTTCTGTCACATGCCGCCTCGGTTAAAACCCCTGTTTTCTCTTTCGTCCGTTGGCCCTGCACGTTTCCCACAAGTTAGGACCGAGGAAATCGAACTTCCCGTTATCGGACGGGATTCCAACCTCCTGAACGGTAATCGTGTACGCAGTTCGTGAATGCCTTGTTGTCATTAAATTTGGCTTCGGACCTGTGTTTCCCAGGTCGAGATGATGGATTTTCAGGCATAAGGGTGAGCGATTCGGCGGCCAGATGCGCGTTTCTGCGGCGGCCTGGAGAATGCGGACCGAAATAACGGGAAATCGCTCATGAAATTCCATAGATTTTCAGGTAAGAACGCCTGGATTTCTCACATAAAGAATTGAGCTTAGGGCGAGGATTTTTCCGGGCAAAAATATCGGCGACGTTCTTTTGTGCAGATCTAAGTCCGAGATTGTTATGGATCGCTTAAGTTATTGGTGTAATAACTTCGATGTTTAGTTGAATTCGAAATTCAGGTGGTGAAATAGAGAGAGCCTAATCGGCATTTCTAGGAAACGAATTGTTTATAGCTTGATACTGTTGAGCTGTGGAATTCATGTTGTTGTTTGAATTAGCAATTTAGGGTAAGTTAGGAGGTTTTGGTCTGACAGCTTAGTGAAAATAGAGGTCCGGGGATGGGATCCGATGACATATGCGTTAGAAATGAGTGTTTTTAGCATTGTTTTGGACGGTTTCGAGGAATTGCTTGCTGGGAGATTTGCATGATGTTGATTAATGCGGGCCTTTGCTTTTTATTAAAGTTTTATTAGGAAATGCGGACCCTGTATCCTTAGGTAATATAAAAATTGGTAATGCTGACTTGCATTCTTTTTCAGAGTTATTTACGTGAATTGAGCTGTCGTAACATAATATAGCATGGCATCTTCATGCAATTGAAAGTTTGGAAGACCTGCGTAGACTTTAGCAAATTCAGGTGCAAATATGTCGAATATGCCATCCTGTGAAGCGTTAAGTATTTAAGAAGATATATCTATACCGAAATACACGAAGAAGGCCGTCAGTAGTAATAGCATTGTGTAGATGTCTTCGCTTGGGTCATAAATCAAATACCTTTTAACCTTCTTTGCATAGTTAAGTTCGATATCTAGAAATCTAGATATTGGGGGATGCAAAAGTGCAGAACATCGTTACCTATGAGTTGGATCTGGTGATAGCGTTCTGAAATTTCAATGATGTTCCAAGATCGTTTGTCCTCATTGAACATCTGAATGTGAAGAGAGCTTTTCTTAATCGTGGCCCTTAGAATTTGATGACCGAAAGGCATGTGAATTCCATCGTAAAGATTAGCAACTCCACTTTGCAAGTAAGTGAAAAGGACTGAGAATTCACCGGAGATTCTCTGGTGCGATCTCATTTTTTAAGGACAGACGTCTTGGCTTTGCATTTGGGGTTAGGCATGCGCACTGTAATTTGGGCTCTCACGGTCAAAGTGTCACTAAAACCTTATTAGTTTTAGAATTCAGTTTGGAATTAATCACATATTATAAAATTTTATCCTCAAGTTTGCATGTTTTGTTAGAATTAAAAGAGCAGAATCATAAAGGTTAGAATTTATTGTTGATATAGTAGTAAACTTCATGGTAACCATTGCTGTGACAACATGATTAGGGAAGATAGCAAATTGCCAATCGCCAAATTAATAACGAAAGTTGATGTTTAGATATCCCCAATAGAGTGAAGCGCAACACTTGTTCAGATTTCAGCTCCCAAGTAATTGAAATAAACATGTTCAGATATAACAGTATTTTAACTCTTTTATCTGACGTTACAATGTGTCAGCTGACTATTAACCCACCAAAATGTCTTCATTACCTGTGTATTGTGCAGTTTGAGACATAATAGTGCTTAACTACAAATTTTATAATGCTTACCTACAAACATTGTAGGGGTTTATCTATGATTGGATCAATCTCAAAAATGATGTATTTGATTTATACTAAGATTACTGTTTATTAATTTATTTATGGAAAAATGTTAATTGTACTAACTGATTCTCCATTTGGATAATGTTGAATGTACTTTAACTGATTCTTCTTTACATATGGATAATTTCATTATGCTTTTTATAAATTCGTTATATCAGATTATCCTATACTTATTACATCATGACCACATAGTGGTATTACAATAGCTTGGCAATTATGTATGTATCACTTGGCAAGATTCGAACCTGGGTCTCCTCCTTGAAAGTTGAGGAATTTAATTGGTTGAGCTAATGCTATTTGCTGATGATTTCATTATGAAATATATATATATATATATATAATTTGTTATATGGGATTGAAATGGGCTCCATCCATATTACATCATGATCACATAGTGGTATAACAACAGCTTGACAGTTATGCATGTATCGTTTGGCAAGTTTCGAACCAGGGTCTTCTCCTTGAAAGTTGAGGAATTTAACCGGTTGAGCTCATGCCATTTGATCTTATGAATTATACTTCTTACTTACATGCAAAATTTAGTAGGTCTTTTCTAGTAAATGTTTTTGTAGTCAACTAATAGTCATATACTTCTGGGGCATTTGGTAAACTAATAATCATGAACTTTTCATTATGTTTTTTTTTTGACATCCATTTGTTTTTTATTAGGAACAAATTCCAGACAAGTATCATATTTGTAATCAAGTCTTCAAGTTGTATTATGGGTTTGTGGTTGTGTTTTCTTACCATAGGTTTCTCAATGTTGTCTTAATGATAGGAGGAAGATTTTTCTTGGTAAAGCTTATTCGTTGTTTGGGTTAAAAAATGGAATACTAAATTTGTGGCTAGCTTGTTGCTTGTATATGTTCTAAAAAATAAATCGTGTTTCAATTTGTCTCTTGTTTAAGGTTCTTAGGCAATGAACTTCTAATTTGATCTTTGGGCTTGTATTATTAGTTTGGGAACCAGGGTGGTTTGTTTAACTTGTTATTTTTAGTAATCCAGTTTATAATGTTAAAGTAGTTATCAGTTTCCATTAGGGTAAGGATATAAGCTTTTTAAAATACATAGAATCACAACGTTCTAATTATTTTTTTACATTATAGTAAGGATAAAGCTTTTAAAATACATAGAATCACAATGTTCCAATTATCAGTTTCCATTATAGTAAGGATATAAGCTTTTAAAATACATAGAATCACAATGTTCCAATTATTTAAGAAAGTAAAAAAGCGAAACATAAAATTAAATATTGATGGATGGATAGTTGTATCTTCTAAAATTGGTACATCCCACAAAGTCATTAGTGTTGCTTGTTTACCAACTTGGATTGCCTAGATGGTGTGCTTTGTAATGACAGGCACTCACTTTGACCTTACCTTTGATGCTGAGTGAAACTTCTAAAATTGATACATCTCACAAAGTCATTAGTGTTGCTTGTTTACCAACTTGGATTGCCTAGATGGTGTGCTTTGTAATGGCAGGCACTCACTTTGACCTTACCTTTGATGCTGAGTGAAATTATACCTATATATATCACCTCTAATTGCCAAATATTATAATTCATTCTGGTTGATAGCCTTGGACAACTATTCCTTTAAGATGTGATAATGTTTTTTATTAATTATACATCTTTGCTTGTGTATAATGAATCGGTTGGATATCTCTTATGGTGTAGATATTTTAAGACCATTGCAAAAAACAAAGAGATCGAAGGAAGTTGTAAACTTATAGGCATTGTAATGAATTCGATTTTGTACCATCTTAAATTATATTTCAAAGCTTTTGAAGAAAATATGTAACGAGGTTAAATTCATGTTGATTATGTAAGCTTAATGTAGATGATCTTAATGCCCTGATTAGTAACGCACCGCCTTTTGTTTAGTCAACAATGATTGTGCCAATTGTACAGAGTTAGAGACTGATATAAATAGGCCACCATTTGAACTACCATGATGTACAACTCGAGTGAGCCTAAGGGTTAAGACTTTGGAACTCCGAATAGGAGGTCCAAGGTTCGAGTCCAAAAAGGGGTAGGGTTGTATACCATACATTAGTTTGGGTGGATATACACTTTGATAACCATATTGTCCCATATGGCCTATGGCCTCGTGGACGTTAAAGTCTACTTTTACTTTATTTTATCTTAGTTTTTGATCACTATCCTTAATTCTCGTATCAAGACTTACTCTACTTACATGTTGTGATTTTCATTTAATGGGAATGCCATATTCTGTTCCTCATGAATTGTGCTCTCTGAGCAATGGGCTTGTGGTGATGCACAGTTATGGTCTTTATGTGTTTTAATCTTCTGAAGAAGCAACCTGGAAAATCAGTGTTACTGGATCCTTCTTGTACACTGTTGCAACTGTCTGATTTCCTCAGTGAACATCTATGCTCTACATATGAAGCAACCTGGAAAATTCATATGCGGTGGTTTGTTCTGTCTTCTGCGTCTGTCATTGTCCAGCTTGGAGTATCCTGTTTTGTAATTATTATTGGTTGTATTTTAAAAATGGCCTATGTTATTATTGACTAAATGACTTATTGGTTGTTTAGACAGAGTTGAAAAGCTTTCTTTTCATGAGAATGGTTTCATTTTACTGCACCTCTTATCTATTTTATATAGAGTTCAAAATACAGTTTTTTTTACTGGGACACCTATGAGATAATAAGCACTATACTGTTTGAAGATTTGATATTACATAGCCAACTTCCTAGCTATTTATCCATGCTAAAATGTAACAGTAGCAAGATGTCTTTTTACCTTATAAAAGATATTGGAAATTGTGTGTATAGAGAATTTATATATATATACACTATACATTTTAAAACTTTTTCCCTGAGCATATTTGCATGCATGCATGTAGTGCATCTGTCCATTTGCACATAAACATTACCATACACATGCATAGACTGACAATGCATTGGAATACTTGCAGGAGGTGCAAGTGGTTTAAGGTAGGGTGTTTTGCTGCCAATAGAAATTCAAATTGTACAGTTCAGAAGGAAAGAGGGGATTCTTTCTCTTTTTAAATATAGAAGTAGATCAGTTTTGCCACCCAGTATCTTCACTTATGTTTGGATCATCCTTGACAATACCGGTTACTAGCCCCCTTCTACGACGTTCTAGCAGCAGACCTGTGGTTTTGGATCTTGGTTGGTCTCTCTCTCTCTCTCTCTCTCTCACTCACACACACACACACAATCCTTATGATTTCATAATAGTTGTTCCTTACATCATTTTGAGTCTATTGTAACAATAAATTTCTTATGATATTTATTAAATTGTTCTGGTTCAGCTGAAGCGGTCACATCTGATGAAAACTTTCAGGCTGTCACTGAAGCGGACCCAATGAAGTCACCTGGAAGTCCGCCGAAACAAGCATCATCTACCATATCACCTCCTGGCCCTGTATGGCGTGTAAAGGTTAATTTAATAGACCACCTTGAAAAATTTTAGAAAAAAGGGAAAAATGACATCAATGTCTAGCAGGAAATAGTGCAATTTTTTAGCTATATTGTTTTGTTTTCAAGTTTATTGAAAAATGGCCGCTTTAGTTTCCATTAGAGAGCATTGAATAATAGCATGGTGAACTGTTTTCTAAAATTTGTAATGTTTCCTTGTTGTTTGACCTAAAATGGTAAAGATTTTTAAGATAGGAATGCCTCGTTATTTTTAATTTATATCATCTCTTTTCATTATTCAGAACTAGAAAGATTTTAAAAACTTTCAAATCTTTCAAATCTCCTGCATGTCCGATTGTGAAAAACTTCCAAATGAACTTCATTTGGCAAATTGATCCGACGACGCTTGGTAAACTGAATCAAGTGTGAACTTTATAAACCTCTTTTATCTTGATGTCCTGGATTGACCAAATTCAAAGTTATCCTGAAAGTTTGATGTTGTCTGCTTTTCCATTATTATCTTTTTTTTTATTTAGTTTAATTGTGTTGTTTATGTCATTGACTTCATGTTTTCTTTGCATCCTGTGCAACTTAGGTTGCAGAACGATAATTCAATTCATCATCTTTCATAGAACAGTAATTAAACATGTGACTTCAGGTGTTTCTGTGAGTTGGTTTATAGACAGCCTACATGTCTTTATTGGATACGCTTGATGCAATCTAATTGGGAGCGGGGCAGATTTAGTGGTTATTTCTCTTCTTTTATAGGATATCTGGGTTGACATTGTTCACAAGTTCCTATTACATTAATCCAAGGAACCTTTTTGATCAGAGATCATAAATTATAGGTCATTACTATTAGTAATGATCCACCAGAACATAAAGTGGGAAGGTATATTTGGCCTGAATGTTGTGCATGGTATCTGAGGTAAAGGTAAATGTGATTCCTTTAGGTCACAGCCCAACCAGCACGCTTATTGGGTGTATGAGACCTCCTTCGTAGAAACCTCTTTCTATGTTATTTAATTGTGCACTTGTTTGGGTTTTGAACCCTTGACAAACCTTACGGTAAATTGAGTCTTGTCAATCTGTCTAAAGATTACGAGTTCATATTGCCTGTAGATGCCTCTCATGTCATGTCCGTTTGACTTGGCTGTTTTGTGAATATTTAGAACTGCTACTTCATTAAGTGCTGTGAGCAGCCTAGCATTGTTTTCATCCGTTTGTAAACAACACTTTATGATTATAGTTAAATAACCCTCTTATTCAAAATGGGAATTGCTCTTTACCTGTAGGATTACATTACTTCTTGTTCTTATAATGAAATCAAGGAATCAAGAGGTGTGGGCAAAAGAAGACATTGTAATCCAAGGTGAATGGCTCATATTGAATACAGGGAGGACACTGTTGGCAATTTTGCCACATTAAATCTTTTGATAAATTTTGGCCTAAGTATGGAGCTTTAAAGCGGTAAAGAGCATGCTGAGGTGTTCGGGTTTTCGCGGGCCATAAACGGGGGCGATAAAATGGACAAAATGAGCTCCGGATATTTTATCATTGCGGATCTTCTCGCCTGACTTTCCGACGATATATTATAATAGGCGATCGGGTTAGCGGATCAAAAGTTATGGCCCGGGAAGCGAGAACCAGGAAACCCGGTTTTTGTGCAAAGTCCGATTGCGCCCGATTTTTGTGCGAAGTCCGATTGCGCCCTTCTTCCCGAGCGCACTTGGAAACGATCGACGAGGAAATTGACTAAGTGTTGGAGCGCAACCCGACTTCGCGGCGAAGTCGGACTGCGCTCCCTTGTCCGTGCGAAGTCCGAACAGCGGTGAGAATCAGCAAGTGCCGGTGCGCAACCCGACTTTGCAGCGAAGTCGGATTGCGCCCTTTGACCGGTGCGCGATGAGGAAATAGGCCAACCCGGCTGCGTTGTTTTTCACTGTGCTACTCGATTGCGCTCTAATCCGGGCGAAGTTGGATAGGCGCCTTTCAAGGCAGACACGTGTCAAGCATTATCATCCGACAAGTGTCCAACTTTGGGATCCGAGCCAAGACATGCCGAGCAAAAGGACAAGCATGGGCCGCACTATTTATGCCAACTGCCTCATTTAAGGCTGATGTGAGTTTCCACTTGCCTCAGCTATCCGCATTCCTGTCGATGTGAAGTTCTACCTAGCGCGCTGCCACGTAGTTGTTCAACCTTCAAGGAGACCATGCCGAGAGTACAGTCCTGCCCGACAGAAGTCAGCATCAGCAGTTCCGCGGCTGCTTTTGTCAGCTAATGTTTGACTGGGACTTTGTGCCCATTAATGTAACGGGGGGGACTTTGGGCTATAAATAGCCACCACGTTTTCATTGTAAGGTGGTGGAAGGGGAATGTACGTTAGGGAACCATTGTAGGCGTGCTTACGCCTTTTAATATAATACATACACTTGGTCTTTGTTATCTTGTTTTTATTTTGTATCTTTGCCTCTCCTTGACATTTCTGCCTTACGTTTTCCTGTGTCATGGCTTGTTGATTCACTTCAGCATTTGGTGGTCAGGTATTCCTGAGGTGCATAAATTAAAGGATACATAGGGTAAACTTTTAGTGGCAGTTTTCTGGTTATGTTTTGTGTTATAGTGTTGTTAGTAGTGGTGATTGATGCGTTGCCGTACTGTTAGTTCCTTGGAGGGAATGTACATTAGGGAACCATTGTAGTCTGTGCTTCGGCTCTTAATACAAAACATATACCGACTGCGTTCTCTTCGGTTAGTGACAACATCCATAGTGGTGTGTTATGGTTATATTGGTGTTAGTAGTGGTGATTGATGCGTTGCCGTACTGTTAGTTCCCCCCACCCAACTCCAATCTAATTTGGAATCCCTTTCTGCATTTTTATCTCTTTCCCTGCACTCTTATCTTGAACCTCAAAACCCCACAGGAAGTCGGCCTTCTCCGGAGATTGGCACGGAAGGCATTCCTTCCTTCCGGCCTTTCAATGTTGGTTTGCGGGTCCTAGGGCGCAATAACAACAAATCCTTTCCTCATGGCGGATTCGTAACCAACAGTTTTTGGCACGCCCGGTGGGACAAAGGGTCCCACATTTGGAAGATCTCAAGCTCGTCCTCACTCGGGTTGACAGTTTCTTTCCGAATGCCCGGTGGTACCTAGGGTCCCACATTTGGAAGATCTCAAGCTCGTCCTCACTGGGTGCGGTTTCTTCGGATACTCGGTGGGACAAGGAAGTTTCCCACCCCCAAACGAGAATCGAAGCAATGGTGCTCGCTTCATTCTTGTTCAAAATCGGAGCACCTGGCGACTCTGCACGTTCATATTCTCTGAGTCCGAAAGACCGGTCCTGACGCCTTCATTCAAACGAGAAGGTGGCGAGCGAGGAACCGGGAAACCGGCTCGACTTTACGAAATTAATACCAACGCTCCGAGCGAGCGCGTCGAGTGGCTGATTACCAAGCTCGCATAGACGAATCCGTGAGGTGAGACAATCGGTCTCCATATTTTAAGGAGGCCCGAGTTGGTGAATCTTTGGCTTGCCTTCATCCGGCAAAATCACTGGCGACTCGGCGAGCTGAAGATCCAGATTTCTTGATCGCGGACGCCCTTTTTTTAAGCTAATAGAAGACACCCCGGAGGAATCAAGGTTTGGTGAGGAGCCTTGACCTCACAAGCGGAGAAATGAATGTTCACCTACAGTCTCCACCGTGGTGGTATTGGCTCCAACCATCACCGCAACCGGTACCCGAAGAGGGCTCCCGTCTGACAAATCTCCTTGTCACATTGTTCATCAATTGTATGGGTACCGGCATGAATGACAATCTGCCACGTTGCACCATGTTCGCGACCTGGCAAACTTTGGGAGGCCAGCCGGACTTCAAAGATCATCTGAAGTACAATCAGATCTGGTCCGGACACTGCAGGTTCACCGGATAGGCAACCAAAGCTAGATTTGTGTTGGCGGCATGCCAATAATGCCGCAAAATTTTGTATAAATAAGCCGGCTAGTATTCAAAGTTTTAGTTGTTTTCTTAGTTTAGGTTGTGCAGTGTTTTCTTTTCAGTATTCCAAGAGTGCCGTGGGTGCCAAGGGTTTCAGAAGGAGGTTGCTGCTGGCAGTGAGTATCAAGAGTACGACGAGGGTGACTCCTGTTGCCCAATGGATAAAGGCATGGGTCCTCACATCGAGGCGAGCTCAATGCCCCGCGAGCCGCCAAGAATGTTGGCAATTTTGCCACATTAAATATTTTGATAAATTTTGGCCTAAGTATGGAGCTTTAAAGCGGTAAAGAGCATGTTGAGGTGTTCGGGTTTTCGCGGGCCATAAACGGGGGCGATAAAATGGACAAAATGAGCTCTGGATATTTTATCATTGCGAGATCTTCTCGCCCGCTTTCCGACGATATATTATAATAGGCGATCGGGTTAGCGGATCAAAAGTTATGGCCCGGGAAGCAGAACCAGGAAACCTAGTTTTTGTGCGAAGTCCGACTGCGCCCAGTTTTTTGTGCGAAGTCTGACTGCGCCCGTTTTTGTGCGAAGTCCGACTGCGCCCAATTTTTGTGCGAAGTCCGATTGCGCCCTTCTTCCTGAGCGCACTTGGAAACAGTCTGGCAGAGAAATTGACTAAGTGTTGGAGCGCAACCCGACTTCGCGGCGAAGTCGGACTGCGCTCCCTTGTCCGTGCGAAGTCCGAACAGCGGTGAGAATCGGCAAGTGCCGGTGCGCAACCCGACTTCGCGGCGAAGTCGGACTGCGCCTTTGACCGGTCTGCGATAGGGAAATAGGCCAACCCGATTACGTTGTTTTTCACTGTGCTACTCGATTGCGCTCTAATCCCGGGCGAAGTTGGATAGACTGCCTTTCAAGGCAGACACGTGTCAAGCATTATCATCCGACAAGTGTCCAACTTTGGGATCCGAGCCAAGACATGCCGAGCAAAAGGACAAGCATGGGCCGCACTACTTATGCCAGCTGCCTCATTTAAGGCTGATGTGAGTTTCCACCTGCCTCAGCTACCCGCATTCCTGTCAATGTGAAGTTCTACCTAGCGCGCTGCCACGTGGCTGTTCAACCTTCAAGGAGACCATGCCGAGAGTACAGTCCAGCCCGACAGAGGTCAGCATCAGCAGTTCCGCGGCTGCTTTTGTCAGCTAATGTTTGGCTGGGACTTTGTGCCCATTAATGTAACCGGGGGGAACTTTGGGCTATAAATACCCACCACGTTTTCATTGTAAGGTGGTGGAAGGGGAATGTCTGTTAGGGAACCATTGTAGCTGTGCTTCTGCCTTTTAATATAATACATACACTTGGTGCTTTGTTATCTTGTTTTTATTTTGTATGCTTGCCTCTCCTTGACATTTCCGCCTTACGTTTTCTGTGTCATGGCTTGTTGATTCACTTCAGCATTTGGTGGTTAGGGATTCCTGAGGTGCATAAATTAAAGGATACATAGGGTAAACTTTTAGTGGCAGTTTTCTGGTTATGTTTTGTGTTATAGTGTTGTTAGTAGTGGTGATTGATGCGTTGCCGTATTGTTAGTTCCTTGGAGGGAATGTCTGTTAGGGAACCATTGTAGCTGTAGCTTACGGCTCTTAATACAAAACATATACCTGACTTCGTTCTCTTGGTTAGTGACGACATCCATAGTGGTGTGTTATGGTTATATTGGTGTTAGTAGTGGTGATTGATGCGTTGCCGTACTGTTAGTTCCCCCCACCCAACTCCAATCTAATTTGGAATCCCTTTCCGCATTTTTATCTCTTTCCCTGCACTCTTATCTTGAACCTCAAAACCCCACAGGAAGCCGGCCTTCTCCGGAGATTGGCACGGAAGGCATTCCTTCCTTCCGGCCTTTCAATGTTGGTTTGCGGGTCTAGGGCGCAATAACAACAAATCCTTTCCTCATGGCGGATTCGTAACCAATAGGACCTAACATATATAAAAATTTAGTCCTGATATTATGGGTTGAGTGATTAGTCTTGCCCGACAAGAAGAAATAGACAACGATACACTGACATAATTACCTATTGACAGCACTACTATGGTAAATAAATAACAAGTTGTAGTAGATGAATAACAAGATACCAACTTAATTACTGAATAGCTGTAATTCAGCTTATGTTTTTGTTTTTAATCTTTGCTTTGTAGTTTGTATGGTGCCTCAGTCTTTTCCAGCCCTCCTGAAATCTCCATTAATTGTTTGTGTTTTCTAAGCCTATACTGGCTGAAATTGTGTCTTTTTCTTGCTACTGTTACTGAGACAGAGTTTTCATCAAGTTTGTTATAGATGAAATCTGAATTGCTGACTGAGTTAGAAACTGATTTGCTACAGAATTGATGATTTAAGATTTGTGTGTAAATTTCAGATATTTGATATTAGATTTAATAAGTACTGTCATGCAAAGCCTCTAGTGTGTATTGGTATGTAAGAGTTTGTATGAATCCTTGTGAAAATGTCCTCTAATATTTAGGAAGAACTGTGTTCTACTTGGGAGGCCTCCATGTTGACTAGAAATTTGGATTTTTCCTCAGATCTGAGTTGTCTGCTTAGAAATCTCTGCAGAGATGTAGCCAGACAGAGTTGTTTTCTTGATACCTTGATGTCTAGTTGTTTTATGAACCTTTTTAACCATATTATGGGCAAATACGGCAAGTAGCTTGGAGCCATTAATTAGTGACTCTAATTCCAAATGGGATGACAACAATCAAAGTTATTTGTGTCAGGTTTGTTTACCCCTACTCTGATCCTTATCCCAAGTGATCAGTAGGATTCAGTTTACATCTTCACCTTTTCTGGTTTTAATTATGTTGCTTTATCATATTAATAATAAAATTTGCACCTGTTTCTATTTGGTTGCATTTAGTTGCATGTTGTGGGGACAGGGCATCAGTCTCTAATATGAAGATTAGATATCAGACAAACAGTTCCAGAGCCATCATGGAAGAGAATTAGAATTATGTCTTTGACTTCTTGGCATTGAAGAGAGAGACATAGCACTGGGCTGCCAAACAGGAACTTGGGAAACATATGATCACATTTCATATTTGATAAAAATTATGCAATTGCATCAGCAAGCACTTGCCTACTCCAACAAAATTAAATCACCAATTTCAAGAACATCAAGGATAATTCAAGCTTTAACATGCACCTATTAATGCAAAAAAGGCAAAATAAATTCTTCTACCCCATCATCACCTCAAGACATACGAGGATTGTTTTTGAAAACCATGGCAGAAAAGAAGTGTGACCACATTGCAAGAAGTTTGAAACGGAAACTTGAGAAACATACAATCACCATATGATAAAAATGATGCAATTGCATCAATAAGCACTTGCCAACTCCAGCAAAATCAAGTCACCAGTCCCAAGAACACAAAGGATAAGTCAAACTTTTAGTCGCACCTACGACTGCCAAAAGGGCAAAATGAATTCTTCTTCCCCATCATCACCTAAAGGACATGAGGATTTTTTTCCAAAAACTATGCAGACAAGAAGTGTGAGCCACCTTCTAAGTATGGATGTTAGTAGAACTTTGAAAAATTTGTAGTTATTGAAAATGATAAAGCCAAGGTTGTATGGGTTCGCAAGTGCAGGGTTATGTAGGGTGTACATACAAAGCACCCAATGCTACCCCAAACATGGGTACGCATGTGTGAGGATGAAGGAGGGGGGGGGGGATATGCAAGGTGTGAGGGTGCCAAAACTAGGGCATGCTAATTTAGATTTGTAAAGAATTAATAATTCAGAAGCATATTTGTCTTTGAAGCTCTTTGCTTAGAAATTTGAAGCTTGAACTAATTGATGTTCTTTTACCAGACACAACATCCAAAAGAAAAACACAAATCAAATTAGTCAAAAGCATCTTCATATTAGAGATGTGAGGTTTTACAAACAAGTTTAGACGCTAACTACAAGCAAGCTTTTGAAATGAAACATCCCTTGGTTACAAACAAAAATCAGGTTCGAAAATGCGTCTATAGGGAAGTGACCTGCCATAAACAAGGCTGGGAAAATGTATATAATGCATTGATCAATTTATAATGGGCACCTAAGACATCTTAGGAAATTACGTTTAGTATCAACCACATTGCCTGGACCCTGATTAAAGCCATATCAATGAATTTATAGTAGAGGCAGAAACTTTCTTAGGGAAGAGCATTGCTGCTGAAGTAGCAAACAGTAAGACCACTTAAACTGTCTAAGGAATAAAGAAATATAAAGAAAGTTTAAGGAGGTTGGGATTTTAAGTTGGTCCTCAACTGCACTGTTAGTAACCAATTTTACAATAAGCATGTGGAGGCGGCTCTACTTTCGTACTAAAATGTAAGAAAACTAAACCTGCCAGAACAAATAAAAGGATTTAGGGTATTAGAACAAACAAAAAATTGTATTAGAATTTTTAAAATATTTTATTATGTACAACTGAATGGTCCAATGTGGATGGCTTTATTTTCCTTTATCTATTTGCATAATTCCATTAGTATTAGTCCAATTTCGTCTTCGAATTCTTTCTGATGCAGAGACTTTGGTGGAAAAGAAGAGTGTTGCAAGGAATAAGAAAGGGTCTCTTATTCTCCAAATCAATTTCCTTTCAGCCTTGTCCACCAATGTATAGAAGAGCAGATGATTGTATTGACAGCAGGATTAGAAAGTGCTTGATTTCCTCCTGAAGTCCCATGTAGCCTGCCAGGTAGCCTTCTGGCCTTGCTGAAGGAACTGGCTGTGGCTTTAGTTGCCATTTCTTTGCAGCAGCGACCAGTTAGTCCCAAGTTTCTGCAACACTTTATTTGCACTCTCTCGATTTTTTTGGGTTTTTATCTCGAGTGTGGGCCCAGAGAACTGTCAATGCATTGGGTGCATCACAAGTGCAGCTATGGGTGAGTTTTGCACCTCTACCTGCATACCCTGTATTGGTGCTTTTGTGGTGCTCCCCTTTTTTCCCCTAAGGATCCACATCTGGAAAACTATGGATAAAACTTGATTAATAGAATAGAATTTTAAAGGGGAATGGTGGAATACTATAGAAATAATTGTAGAAGCTCATATGAGGCCCCCTAGAAACTAGAGCACTCTTTTGAACAGCCATGACCTGTACATTTGCCCTTCAAAATGACAAGAGTAAAGGTAATACATCAATTGAAAAACAAAAACAACCAAGCGTAAGTGATGTAATTCTCAGTGAGAAATTGTCCAATGACTGGCTCAAGGTGAAGAGTAGGAGTCAATCTTAGAACCAATGAAGAGTTGTCATAAGACAGTAAATTAAAAATGTATAAAATAGGTGAAATTTCATGAAAAATCAGATTCTTTATTCCATGAGAAAATTTTCATGTCATGAATGGTACTATTAGTGATATAATTGCTCCAGAAACTGCTCAGCAGAGCTGAAACTATGAAGCATAATTTTTCCATTGTTATTCAGTTCCTGAGGATGGGACACTGATGGTAGCATATTCCTATGTTGGAATTTCGTTCCACTTTAATACCTCTTCTTCTACTATGTCAAACAAAAATCCTTCATAAATGATTTATTCCAAAGTCTCTTATAGAAACCCAGGTGTTGTAGGTGAGTTGGAGAGGAGAGGGCAATCCTCCAAGGGAGGTCCCAGGTTCGAATCTCCACCCTACCAAAAAGCTGAATTGGGTACCCAAAATCCAATTGATAATGTTGGTGCGGGTAGGGCTGGGTGCGACCCCCGGGTGACTTTGACGGTGTAGAACCCCCTGTTCGTGGTCTCTTAGACCAAGGCGGCCCCGCAAGGGGTTTTTCGCTTTAAAAAAAAAAAAAAAAGTCTCTTATAGAAATATGAAGAAAAGTTCAAAAATATATTGCTCTAGCAGCAAGGTTCTCTTGTAAACAGATACCTGAGAAATCTGTGTTTGAGATGATGATAATCATTCACATACTCATCTGCCATATCTTTATGAATCCTAACTCTGCAGTTATAGAAGTGAAAAAAAAATGCTTTGTTTCCTTTTTAAAGGCTGCAGAACATACCACAGGGCAACTGGAAAGTTTGATGTGGCAGAGTCAGAAGTCAATTTTTTCGCGTTTTGTTAGATTAGAAAAGCATTACTCAGAAGAGTCTGGTACTGTGGTTGAAACCACTATTTAAAAGGTGCAAGGAAGTCTTTCCAAACAACCTATGGGCAAAAGTGCTACCTTAACGAGAACTTGATCCCTAGATTCAAACTAAATAGTCAACCAACATTTAGAAGTATTCGATAGATTCAGGGATTCTTGCACACTTCCGAGGAAAGAATCAATTATTTTCTATTGTTGGATTAGGAAAACCCTACTCAGATTGTGAACTGTAGATGTAGCGTCGTGTAACTGTTGCTGAAACCACTATTTACGAAGTGCAAAGATGTTTTTCCATGTGTAAAAGTGCTTCCTTAAAGAGAACTTGACCACTACGCAGTATTGAAACTAAATGGTCAACTGAAATTTAGACTGCCATAGACACTTAGCTATGCAGAAAGGCAAGAACTGGTGAAACAAGTCAATTAACTCCTTAAGTAAATGTTATGTCCAACTGTTAATATCAGCCTCCTATGCTCCAGTTCTGCTTGAAAAATTGAGATTACACTGAGAATTTGTATATTTACAAATTCCTCAACAAATCATAATATGAGACATGTTTTCAAGAATAAACTACCTTTTAGAGAATTCTCAAATAAACAACATACTTTTCTCAGATTGATCTTGGAAGTGGAAACCATAAAGTTAAAACCAAAGAAATAGATGTACCAAAAGCCAGATATGCTAGAGGAGATGAATACTACTAATTGGGTCATATGCTTGAGAATTTGGCCAGGAGGATTTATTATTGTTTAGCATAAATAACAATACAAGAGAAATGTCTGGAGACAGTATTCAAAACTTCATATTCGTGAATGATGTAATGCAAAAATCGAAAGTCACAGTGAACCCTAGGGATTGTTCTGGGGCTCCTAACAGAAAACAAACCTTAAGGTAAACTTTCAAAAATGTGATTCCTCTATAAAATGAATTTAATTACCTAGGTCACATAGTATTGGACAAAGGCATACCACCAATCCTCAGAAAACAGCATTATAAGCTAGAAAACGCCATTAAGTCTGCAAGAGACTTGAAGCTTTTTAGGACTTCCAAGAGTTTACAGGGAAAATTGGGCATGCATCTTTCAAGACAGCACTCCTCACAGAGATTTGCACTTGCACAAAATCGACAAACTTAAAGCAAATGTTACATAAGCATACATAGTAGGTAAATGGTGGGTCTTCAAAGGACAAACTCTGCCAATCTTGGTTAGTAGGAAATCCAACAGATGGCTGAAGTCTTGGGAAATTGTTTCGTCTTTTCATCATTGATATGTTTGCATAAATTCAGAAGATAGCCTATATCCTCATCATTTCTACCAATATACACCAAAATCGGTAGTGGTGGCATAAATGCTTATTTTAATCTTAAAGTGGCTATATGGGATTGAAAAAGACCCCACCTGTAATACGTCATGACTGACTGGCTACGGTATTTCAATGAACCGCATGGTGGTATGATAACAAGTCATTGTTTCACAGCACCCATCGGAATTGAACCTTGGTGGGCTCTTTGTGAGCCAAACATTCTGAGCAGTTGGACTTCAACTCTAT
This sequence comes from Wollemia nobilis, assembly GCA_028583015.1. Lineage (NCBI taxonomy): Eukaryota > Viridiplantae > Streptophyta > Pinopsida > Araucariales > Araucariaceae > Wollemia > Wollemia nobilis. The sequence goes on along the minus strand of JAQPPZ010001695.1, from coordinate 3,076,829 downwards.
GGGCAGTGGTGTGCTATAAATGTTATCTAATAGTATTATTATTTTCTGAGTCCAAGCTTATTGAAACGTTGTATTACTGGACAAAGAGAGGATGGTCGATCAAAATCAACATAGAATTAGATAAGTGAATTTATAAGCAATGTGAATGTATAAAGTACAGTGTGGGTACCTAGCGAAGAGGCCTGATGCCCACATTGTACTGATATGTTTGTGATGCTGCTTCTATGAGCATGTTTTCAGTTTGAAATTGGGGCCTTCTTATAGACCTCAGAGGTTCCCATATAATCACATCCACACCACATATTAGTAGTGACATCATATGCTTTATTTATTATAATGCTATTATGTATAACAATAAATTGGCTTTATTATCAATTGACACATTACATTAAAATTTGGCTTCATTATTGGTAACCTTAAGTGCAAGATATCATCGCATCAAAATAATCTCAACTGCATTGGTTGTTAAATCAAGGCTGTGTTGCTGTGTGTTTTTGTTTGATTCATATTGCTTTTATTATTAGCTGAAGTGCATCAGGCTACGGTTGTTGCACCTTCTATCTTAACATTGTGTTCCTGTATACATACTATGAGTGTACGTGCATAAAAACACATACATTAAACAATCAGAGATCCTGTTAGAGAAATCATTGCTAAATTAATGTTAAAGTTTATTACAGAAAGTTAAATAATAAATACGAATATCAAGAAGAGTAATGTCCAATGATGAAGTGGTTACTATGTAATTGAAAGAAAAAAGAAAGAAATTATATTAATGTACATGAATACCACAGTAGGTCATGAATATTCAAAAGTCCACAAATTACATTGGCTTATTAGGAGTGCCCCTTAAACTAGGAAACATATTTGAGACACGAATTGCAATTTGTAGCACAACAATGGCATTATGCAATTGAAGGAACAGAGAAGGAATGACAGAGCAAATCAGCATCACAAATCATCAACATGCAGTCAAGACAACACTCAGACGATCTTGTACTTTACTCCAAATGGCGTGCACAACATAATTAACTTATGCTTGATGGCTCTGCACAGTATAATAGGTAAAATGACCTAGTCAGTAGTTCAGACGACCTTGTTTCGCATTGGACAACATTGTTCAACACTCCAGACGGCCTAGTCTCATGGTCAGATGGCTCTGTCTAGAGTCAGACGACCCTGTCTGTACATCTACAACAAACATATAAGAGTAGAAATAATCCAGATGGTCTATCCACAGAAATGACAATCATCTACAAGTACATGCACAATGCTTACATCGGCTGCACAACAATGGTTGAATGGGAGTATTGTTATTATCTGCAAGAATACATGTCTGATATACAATGCGATTATCTCCAGATGCACCCAAGCATACACTATATCATCTGTACGAATGAATGAGGGGTCTTATTTATAGAACTTGGGAGGTAGTTACTCCCTCAACCTCCTACAACTACCTACCCAACACCTCATCATTTTCTTGCATTTCATTTGTCATGCATTTGACTTACATTTCATTACATGACTTATTAATTATATGTACATTTTGTCAAACACTTTCTTGTATGTATAACAAAACATACAAAATCACAAAACTACTTCATTACAAAATTGCATGTGCGTGTACTTGACTTCCGATGCACTACATTATATCCAAGGTGGCGCTTGAGATGGTGTTGACAATTGCTGCTGTTCCTGAGGGCTCTGAATTTGCTGTGGTTGAGGTGTTGGCACGAGTACTTCACCCAAGTGCTGAATCTTTTCCGCAAGTTGCTCATCACACTCCACAATTAGCTGGTCCTGGTGAGCAATCTCCTGCATCTTCACTTCAAGTGTTTGTTCCCTAACTGCACACTCTGACTTCAACTGTCCAATTAGCAGATTCTGCTTCTCCTGTGCTTGGCTTATTCTATCCACTTCTTGCCTCATTTGTGTTAGTTCTGGTTTGGTTTCTTGCTACACTTGCTGAAGCTGGCTTTCTACTTGTTGCAATTGGTTGGCTTGCTCCTCCTTCAGCTTCAGGCTATTGATCATCTCCTAAAACGTCTTCAAGCCCACTACTAACCATTGAATCAAATATGCCAAAAAAATCATTTTTGCATAAGATTTCTTCAATTTTGGAGCCATTTTGATTTTCTTGACACTAAGTAATTCAAGAAACTCGTCCAGTCGTCCGTCACCAATTTAAACCCGCGAATGCCACTACTGCCAGCTCCCAGCTCCCATGGCTGCATACGATGGATTTCTGCAAATATTCACATCTGTTCTCCCACCTGATCAACTTGTCCAATTTCGTCTCCATGCACAAATGCCATAGTCACCATTCACCAATGCATCCGACTCGGAACTCACTCCTCCCCCTATCAAATGACCTACTTACCTTCTCGAAAAATGTATCAACCTGCTCATTGATCCGTTCATCGTGAACTGGAGGCTACCTCAAGTTAGGCACCTCAATAAGAAAATGCTCAGTTATTTCTCCATGCTCCAGCTCATCCTTCGTGTCATCTCCAATGGTAGTTTCTTCAATTTTTCCCCCACCTTAACCTTTCAGGTTGATTTTCGCCTTGGCTGCTTTACCTTCCAAAATTTGCGGTTCCTTTCCTGTCTTTGCATTAGCTGGCTTATTAGAAGTATTTGTCGTCTCCTTGCCTTTGTCTGGCTTGTGCTCGCGGTTGATTGCTTTGGCGTTTTGGCCATCATATATGATTTGATGTAAGCTGTTTTGCTCTTTAACCTTTGCTCCCTTTCGACATTGATGACGTTGTTGGTGTATTTTGTGTTGTTGCAGATGTGATTTCGTCTAGCATAGGCTCATTTAAAGGAATGAGCATATGTTGTGTTGTGTTGGCATAATTATATAAGGAATGTAAAAGTGCAAGGAAACAGGGTTCCCGCACCCGATTGGCTGGGTGCGCGGGTGCGGGAATGGGTGCGGCTGGGCCGAACCCTAACCACACCCTGTCAAGCCGAACCCTGGGGCTAGTTAAGGTTCGGCCAGCCGAACCTTGCCCTATTTGGGCATGAAAAATGCATAACTTTTTTATTTTTTTTTAATTTCTTTTAATTTAATATGTGGGCCCAGCCTCACCCTGCGGGCTCTAAAAAAAATTGAAAAAAATTTAATTTTTAAAAAGTTAATATTTTAAATTTTAAAGTTTTTTATTTTTTTAATTAAATGAACTTTATATTTTAAAGTTTTTAACTTTTTTAGTGTTTACGTGGGCCCAGGCGTGGGCCCACCCAGCTGGGAAACTGAGGGAAATCTCTAGACTTCAGTGCAAGAGGATTCACAATATCAGATAAACGTTTTAAATTATTTAGTATGTACAATGCCACCATACTTTAGTCATTTTCATAGCACTTTTTTCATAGTTACTCGCCATTTCCACTAACCATTACTAGAATATATCACTACGAAGAATGGTGGCCTTTAAGCAGATAGTGAATTGTACGTGCTGACTGACTTAGAGGATAATTGCGTTTAATAATGTTTACACGTTTAGTAAGGTATACACAAAAATATTATTTCTTTTTATGCTTAGTAAGGTATACACAAAAATATTATTTCGTTAACAATGTCAATGTTAGCTTCGCCCCTCCCTTTACCCTCAATGTTAGCTCCGCCCCTCCCTTTACCCCCATGCACTCTGCACTCTATTTTAGGGGTCATCATTACCTCTTCTACTTTAGGTGTCATTATGTCGCATATACTCCCTTTACCTACACTAGTGTAAGTATAATTATTACCTCCTACAACATTTCAGAAGATAAATGAGTTACCTTTTACCTAAGCATTCTAGGTGTAGCTGTCAGCGTTACCTCGCACAATGTTATTGAATGACAAGCACACTTTAAGTTTTATCATTTACTCACACAATAATTTAAACCTCTCACAACGTTATTGAGTGATCGCACTTTAAGTTTCATCATTTGCTCACTTAATAATTTAAAACGTCAGTCAGATATTAATGACCGCTACCTGGTGCGTAATTTTTTTTATTATGTGTATATACGATATTAATGAGGGCCTATATATTGTTATCCTTTTATGACTTTGACATCCTATTGAATATCATATATGTTTTTATGATGCCAATGTGTATGATTTATTAATTTATTTTGTAATGTGTATGATTTATAAAATTATAAATTATAATTTATTTATTATTTTGGATAAAAAATACATAAATATAAAAAAAATATATATATATATATATATATATTACAAGGTTACCAGAGTGCGGGAATCGCGGGTGCGGCGGGAATCGCGGGTGCGGCGGGAATCGCGGGTGCGGCGGGAATCGCGGGTGCGGCGGGAATCGCGGGTGCGGGGCCGATATATATATATATATATATATATATATATATATATATATATATATATATATATATATATATTTTATATTAAAAATTAGCCACACCCGCACCCGACGAACCCTGTTTTTGGCGGGGACCGCACCCGCACCCGCGATTCCCGCCGCACCCGCGATTCCCGCACCTGGTAACCTTGTAAAAGTGACATGACTTTTACATAGTTGTTATGGTTGTTGGGGTGCATCAGTTTTTGTTCTTGAGGGTGGGTAGTTGGACAGGTGTCGTGGTTGCTCTCTGCCATCCTTCGCTTGTAGGATTGTGTGTACCTAGCCATCTTGGTCTTAAGATTATGCTTGATCATGTTTGACCATGACTATTCTCCTAGATTGTACTACATATTCTTTGAAGAATTCAGAATACAATAGATTCATACCTTGTATCTTTGGTTGTGTATTGCATTGTGTTGCGAACGATCTTTTCATTGTGTTGTTGCATAGCATTTACATTGTTTTATACTTTATTGCATTGTGTGGAATGTTATTGTTTCTTGACTCAAATACTTGGCTATACTTCAAAGACTAGCACCATTGTTTTGCATACCTTCTTGTTGCCTTCATGATTGTTTGCTCTTTTGCTTGAAGTTCCAAGTATTGGATATGTGGAGCTCTCTTGAATCCTCCTACATTACCCTTCATATAACTTACATAAGTCTTGTGGAGTGTTGATGTGTTTCTCCTTCCCTTTTTTGTACTTGGATGACTACTGTCTCTTTGGAGATATTCCATGCTATATACGTATGCCTTCTGTTATGTGTATAAACTTTTGTTCTTGTGTGATGTATTCCCAACAACGGCAACTTGTGCATATTGGTTTTGTGCTTTTACTAGACTTCCTATCATAGCAGCAGTGAGTTCTTCCTGTTGGAAATTTTGAAATTCTTGAATCTTCTTCAAATTTTCAATATCTTCGAACCACTGCTGATTTCCTCTAACTTTGCTTGGACCTTGGCCTCTTCTTGTGGAGCTTTCCAATCCTTCTTCCTTTCCCATATTCTCTTATTCCAGAGTTAGAACTTTTAAAGATGGATAGTTGGGGAAAAAACAAAGACAAAAGAGATTGTTGTGCTAGCAAAAATATTGACAAAGCTAAGAGGGCTTGCTTTGATATGTGATTTATAAAACAGATTCTTACTTCTCAGGCTTGGGTCTTCTATGCTTGCCTTTTCTGATATTTTTCACCAACCATTATTAACATAACTCTTCCCCCATCTTGTTACCTCTTTTACCTAGGGATATTTGTAGAGCCGTTTGGAAATTATGGTCTTGTAGGGCAGCTGATTTAAAAATAGGTCCATGTGGAATTCCTCAAACATATTATAGCCTTGTTTTTTTGATTGTAGACTTGTTTGAACATTATTGTTAGCAAGGGATTCTTCCCACTTGGTCTCAACACATCATTCATCTATCCACAAAAATGGGGACAGCTCAAATCCCAATAATACAAGAGTATGATGATCGGGCATCATCCATTTGCCAAGCTCTATGCTCGATTTTTGGATATTTGGCTTTTTAATCGCCTGGAACAAGAGAACTTCCGAGCAAAGGGGCAAGCTAGCTTTTGCAATGGTTTCAAACTAATGACCACATCTTCACTCTTCCAACCATCATTGGGGAGGCACGACAATTGTATTCCAAAGTCTTCCATAAATTGACTTTAGGAAGACCTTGTTTTGAGATCCTCTTTCACAAGCTGCAAATATTGTCATCTTAAACTACCTGATTGTTGCTTCTATGAGGTCCTATGTGCTGGTCATTGGTCATTTCTGCACTCCATTTGGACTCTTTAATTTCATCGAGAGTGCTGTAGAGGTCTAACAGGGTTGTCGTCTATTGTTGACTCTTTACTTTCAAAGTGCCAGATGTTGCTACAAACATGTCAAAGTGGCAGGTTTTGGTTGGGAGGTCTTTCTTCGACTTCTAACCTGCAATGAACTCCCTTTCCTACATAGTTCATATACATTGTGACTTTGAGACACATGTTAGGGTTATGTCGCTTCAGGCAACCCCTTAGTTGTTAGTCTTTATGTATTTGTTAGTTGTTCTTTCTTTTATTAACATCTTTAGGGTTTCTTTCCCACCCTCTTACTTTATATTGTCATGTTGATGTATTTCTCAGTCCCATTGCCCTACTCAAATTCATTTCATTTCATTCTCTGACCCCAGGAACCTGGGCTTTAGTCTCTAGTAATACTGTTATGCAAATTTCAGGCAAAATTAACTATGCTATGCTCAAACATAGTACATAGCATCAATAACAAGATGCCTGTGTTCCATCAAGTCCCCTTTCGGGGAGCATACAGAAACCAGGCATGTAAAAGGTTAATGATAGAAAGCACCCTCAATTTCGGCCATGAAGAGGATTGCTTTTGATTTATATGGAAAACATTTAGCCATATACAATTGTTTTGTGATTACTGACTTTATTATTCTTTTTGGTGAATAAACGAATGATATATTGAATCAAATTTCTGGTCACAAGGCCAAACATTACAATAAAAGAGGAAAATGGTCAATAATACATTCGAGACATTGCAATAATCATCTGGGGGGTCTGAGGAAGGCCCTTATTTTACTCAAATTAAACTAATAATTAAAACCTATTGGAGCAAATGGCTTGGGTTACTGAAATATTAGAGACAAATCAGTTCATGCCACCATTGGTGACAATCATTTGGTGCATATGGCCAATGACATTACAGTCCATATGTCCATGGGCCACAAAAGTATGCACAGTATAACACCAATTTAAACATTTCATGAGTGTGCATGATAAGAACGAGTTTGTTGTCCCTTTGAAGACTGAGCTGAACCAGGTTAGGAATGAAAGTTGTCTATCTCCATATAACATCGAAGTTGCATTCGCCAACCTAAAGAACTATTTGATTGCTTTCTACTAAAAGAGGAAACAACTCTAAAGGGGAATTCGTGCTGAGAAAGAAAGTTTCCAAAGAAGCCCCAGAGAAGAAGGGGATGAAAGCAAACACCATCAATGCTATGCAATTTGCGAAGCTGATCCCAGGTGATGTAGAAGCGGGAATGATATGCTTCTTATAGGAGAAGCGGGAATGATATGCTTCTTATAGGTAAAGTTTTTCATTCAGGAAAGGATAAGAGCCCTTAGGCTCCAAGAGGAAATAACAACCATCATGCCTACAGCTACAACCACAATGGTAAACTCTTCTCAACTGCTATTAAGGATATGTCAATATATCTAAGCTCTAGGACTGATTTGGAAACATCTACTTTTATCACATGAGAGGCCTAGGACTGATGGCTCAAACAAACTTGACAACTTGAGCAGCAAATGAGATCCAATGATGCAGATGCATGAGACAGAAGAGCAAAGGTGCTAAAAGTTCACCTCATATGTGTTGAATAAACAAAGAACATAGCTAAGTCTGTATGCAGAACGACAAAGCGCCAAAGAGGCATTGAAACAACTATCAAAATTCCAAAAAGGTTAAAAGAGGTGGAAAGCACCTGCTCAACATTATGATACCATGAGAGGACTCGAGAGTGTCAATGGGAGCATAAAACTGTAACTTATAATGCAGACAAAATGGAGGGAAATGCGTTCAATATCACACCCTACCATGCTAGTAACACCAAGACATGCCCTTGGGTCCCAACAAGAAGAGAACCTTGGCAAAACAAGCAAGAGTATTATGGGTTAGACAAAACATGATGTGAAGAAAGTGACAAGGAGGAAGCATGAGAAAGGAAATGGTGGGGTCTATGAAGACAAACAAGATGACAATTCACGTAAGGGTTGATGCTGAGAAAAAAGATTCATCAAAACCAACATGAACAATGTGATAAAAGATTCATCAAATTGCAGTAATTTGTATTACAGTATTGCATGAATTAGAATAGCTAACTGTTTGATAACATAATATCTCAACTGACAATTTAACTTAGACTCAAATATGATATGTAGTTATGCCATTATGCTAATATCTAAATTTATTTTAACACCCTTTCTTAATGACTAAACCGAATACCCCACAAGGTTTAGTTATTTATACACACACAAGCATGCCCTTATAAGGACTTACTACCATTATAGAGGTGTTAATATCACACACTTCAACAAACACAACAATGAGATTGGAGACCCAACTCAGAAACTTCTAAACCCAAAACAAAACACTGAACCGATTTCTAGACTCCGATGAGAAGCAAGTTGTAATTGGCCACAAAACTTGGTAAAACCAAAAGCTGGACTGAACTCCAGATTCTGTGACACCAATGCACTACTCTGAAGAGTCCAAGCAATGAACCAAGCCGACGAAAATCTTGATTGAACTCTGAATTGCATACACCATAGATTGGACCGATCTCTGGACTTTAAACTCCGAATGTCCAAGCAACAAGCTTCACCCAAAGTGGCAATCCCAAGCAGAGTCTTGATCGAACTTTGAAATGTCGAACAACAATCTTTATGCCAAAGTTCCATTGATTGAACATGTGTTTTGTTAATGACGTTTCCGTTCTGAATTGTCGTCTGTATCGCCTTCATAGCCTTCATTTAGATGTCGCTTGAAATGGCATGCTCGACAATGAGCCTCAAATATCAAGTGATCTAAGCATCCTTGCGATACTAGATGTTCAAAAGACATTTGTCCAATCTCATGCAAGATCTCCTGAAAGGCATAAAACAATCCATATGCCTCCTCCATAGTGATCGAAGACATTGGTTGCATTGCAAATGTTGGCTGAGTCGAAGACATTTGCCCTCGGATAAAGCACCTTTTTGGACAGATAAGACCCACCACTATAACAAATAACTGGACTTGACCAGTATACGATATCAAAATAAATGGACTTGATTGAACTTGATCACGATACTTCTAGAAACAATTAATTTTACTCAAGATACTTGACCACAAAATATCAAGGTAACCAAACCTGACTACAAGACCACACATGGACTCAATCACAATATTTTCAAGATGACTGTTTTAACTTGATCACAATGATTTTAATCTACCCTTTTTGTATTTTCATAATAGACACTCATAACAGACTCTAGACACAATTTCTAGACAAACAATAAAAACACACAATGTCCTCAATGTGAACAATACTTGTGGGATGAGATGGCAACAATTTTACATACCTAAAGCCCACCAAAGAATTCTAATAAGTATAAATGTGTTTCTTCACTTTCTCTCTTTTTCTCCCTTTTTTCTCTTTAATGCTTTATTTCTTTCCTTCCCCCCTCTTTTCTCTCTTTCTTTCTTTCTTCCCCTTCTCTTCTCTTCTTTTTTTTCTTTCTGTTTTTAATGACCATGAAGCAAGTTCAAAAGAACTTATATCCCTTCTCAAATATGTTGCATACACATTTGGATATGTATATATTGACTCTAAATCCTGTTTTTATTCTTTGCACAAACTTATCCACAAAATTCCTGGTAACATAGAGCTTTAAAACAGAAAAGGAGATAAAAACAACAGAAATGGAAAACTTCCTATATAGTTGGTGTATCATGGGCGAAGATTTCTGGTCCAATTCGTAATGCATATCTGTTTATAGCATAGGAAAATCCCATAATAACAATTCAAATAGATTTTACATCCATTGAATAAACCCAAAAAAATCCGAGGTACCCACTGTGTCATAAATTTGACCACTCAATAATGGGATAAACAGTTCTGCCTATTCATGATGGATACATCAAATCTGGGATGTTGGGACATGACACTTCGCCATTTCTTCCCTCAATTTCTATCCCACTTGATTGCACCTCAACGCCTCGCCTTGGGGCTTCTTGTGTGTAACAAAGCTGCCATTATGGCGAGCACGTGGATGCCCCTGAGCTCTCTTGGCCGGGTCGTCTAGTGGAAGCACGACCAGGATGCCCGGGTCACTATGTTTTCCTCTCCGTACCTCCTCTCTTTGTTCATAGATATTTTGAAAGACCATCCTTTTCCATTCCTTGAGTCTAAATTTGAGGTTTTTCCACTTAGCCACTAGTCAAAATACCTTGGTACCTGCCAAGTGATCAGAGGACTTCCACCAGTTTTCTGTCAACTTATCAAAATCTAGATGCTCTATCCATGTTTTCTCAAATTTGAAGGGAGTCTCTTTTATAATGCCCAGTTATCATCAAAGACTACTAAATGGCCAGTGGTCAGAACCAGCATGATTCAACACTCAGTTTCAACTGTTGGTCAAGCTGGAGCCACCTCAGAGAGCCCAAGAAACGTTCCAACCTTTCTGCAATGAAGTTTAAGTGCCAATCTTTTGTTGGATTTATAAAACCATCCTGAATCAGGAAACACATCCCAAACTTCCAAACAGTTAATGAAGCTATTAAAATTGTGAATGTCACTATCTGATGGGAAGCATCCTCCTCTCTTTTTTGACATTCTCATTATCATTGGTAGACAAAATGAAAATATAATGATACATCATGGTTAACGATTTGATGTTCATACCCTATAATGTATGAACTTGAGTTGCTAAATAATTAAATTTTAGAACAAGAAAAATGCTGTTTATATCTAAAAATTTAGAAATAAAACTAGTAGCTATTTTGAAAAAAAAGTTATAAAATACTAAAGATATTAACAAACTAGTTAATAGTCTTTAGTTCTGTAAATGGTAATGATAAAAATAAGTACTAGAAATAAGGTTTGAAGCATAGTTAGATTTTAAAGATAAAAATAATCTAAATTTTGATTTAAAATTTAAATAATAAAGTATGCTATATTCTATGAAATAATTTATAATATATACTATAAACTAATCTTTAATATGTATTATCAAATGGTATGAGTTCAACTGGTTAAATACCTGAAATTTTAAGGTTAAAATTTAAACCAAGAGATACATGCATAATTGCCCAAAAATGCTGTTGTAATACTACTATGGGGTTGCAATGTAATATGGGTGGAGACTGTTTCAATCCCACGTAACTAAATTAAAAAATTCTATAAGATTAATCTGTAGTAAATAGTATATACCATATGCAACTTCCTGTAAACCTATAGAGTCATGGCCCATACGGAGATGCTGCCAAACATGAATGCTGCTATGGCTTCAAGTGGCTGAAGAGATGCCACCAAGCCTTCTTGGAACCAGATGCCCACAAGCAAGAATATGTATTCCAAGGTGATTGCATTAAAATAGGAATTAGACATAGATCTGATGTGCAGAGGCTGCACTTAAAGCATGCTTAAATGGCCTTCAGAAGGTTGCACCTAAACATGCTTAAATGGTATTGGGTAGGCTGAAAAACACATGCAGGATGGAAAAATAGATGTGCAGACTAAAAAATAATATTCTTCAAAACAAAAATGCCAAATAAATCATACCATAAAGGAGAGAAGTTTATCATGCCAGTAAGCACAGAATGATAAAAATAAAGTCATTTTGAGGCAATACCACAGATGTTAGGTAGAGTGATTTTTGTTTTCTTTATTTCACGTTTTCTTAGAGTGGGGACATCTGGGTGTCTCCATGACAAGGAGAAAGAGAGAGTCAAAGTGAAGATGTCCTTAAGCTGTCTAACAATAACTATGGAATGACCCACTGCATAGCCCCATCCTCATGCCCATGTAGGCACATCCTCAAACATATGGCAAAGTGGGAACATGTCATTGTGGAAACCAATGGATTTGAAATATCTCAGAAAGAAGCTTGAGACAGTTATTGTGCATGGAGAAATCCTCTGGGATGGAGAAATCCTCTGGGATATAAAACCCAGGGTTGCAAACTAGGAAGCTTTATTTTATTTTCAAACTAGCTAAAGATAAGATAATTTTTTTAATGTCCATGGATAACTAAAGTAGGCCAATGGGATTCACTGAAAAGAAGCTATTACAATGCACTCTAGTAATAAAAAAAGTACTATGAAAATAAGCTAACCAGAGTAAAGAAACTAGATAATTGTTAAGGATTGTGCATCAAAGATGCTTAACTATGAGATGGATATCTACTTTTGGTGCTTAATTATGAGATGAAAATCCACTTTTGGTGCTTAATTATGAGATAAATATCCACTTTGGGTCGATGCTTAACTTCTCTATGGTGCCATTTTGTGTTTCTGTGCTCTGAGACCTTCTGTTCTTGTTTTTGAATGCTAGGGACACTTTTTGGTCCCTGCTGTTTTTCCAGATGAGCTTCTGGGAATCCTTCTTGTAATTGTTGTTTCTTGGCATCCTTTTGAGTTTGTTTGTGATTGGGAAATCTTTTCACATCCTTAGGTTCCTCAGCTGTCTTCTGCTAAAGCAGGGTGTCACCTTGACTAGGAGCCTTCGATTGGGTTTGGGCCATTTTGGACCCTCAAAAAGTGCCCAAAGGTCAAGATGGGTCTGATCCCATAAGCTCCAAAATAACTTGAAACTGATTAAAAAGAAGAGTAGAGATGGATTTGCCTATGTGGATTAAGGCTTTTCAATATCGGTCATGAAATGTGATTTTTGCAAAATGACATTAGTAGTTCTTTAAATTTTTGGCCTGTAACTCATGCGACTCTTTTTCGCATAATTCCTTGAACCTCATGGCACCTTTTCATCCATTGTCCAACCCATTGGTGAACAGTAGTCATGTATTACATAGAGTTCTTTCAGATCATTGTTGGCCTCACTGCAGTCTGAGCAGACTCCAGAACCAATCCACTTTGAATAGCATGTAGCCAAATACAGCTCTCTCTTTCAAGCAAGGAAAGATCACCCATTCTTATTATTACTTGTTTTGTTGTGAAGTTGTGATCATCACTTAGTTTTTGAGCAATATTCTCGAGGAATATGTTCTTGTTCTCGAGGAATATGTTCTTGTTTTGCAAACTTTCGTAAGAGTTCTGTATTCTTTAATAAAATTTTGATGTTTGATGAGGCACACTTTTGGGACTTATTTATTTTCTTTTGATTTAGGAAGTTCTGAAATTACTTTGCTTATAATTTTTTGGGTTATGCATTTCTTCATTTATAATTTGATGCAATCCCTATTTTGATGAAATTCTTCACTATTTGTAGCATTTCAGATATCACCATTTTGCCAGTCGAGAAGATTATTTTTGGAAAAAAAAATTGATTAACATTCCAGGACCTTTAATGTTTTGTAAAGTTAAGTCCTTGGAATGCTATTTTCATTTATTTTTTACGAGAAAAGAATATGTTCTAAGCAAGGCAGCTGTATAGCAAGCACATACTTTGTTAAGTAATGCACAGTAAAGGGCACAGTGAGAATAAACTTGTAAATTTTTGAAGTTTGGTAAAGGAGAACTAAGAGCAAGACTGAAACATCTACGAAGACAACAAAATAGGATGGAAGTGACGGTGACAATTGTTGCAATGTCAGAGAGGGAGGATTGCGGGTGAGGATAAATGAATGGTAGATAAGAATGGACAGGTAGGGTGAATTATTCTTGCTGTAAAAAGTATTGTGGCAATGCAGAAAAGTTTCACATAGCACTAGAGTGGATCAGGGACAGCACTCAGACTGTGTGTGAAAATGGACAGTGAGCAATCATGGGCAACCCATGACTGGAAACATGGATCAACCAAACAACAACAACAAAAAAACGCTGGAGTGAAAAGGAAATGTAATAGTAAGAGGAATTAGAATGACATGTGAAAGAGAGACTGTTGAAGAGGTTAAGATCTCTAAAACCAGAAAGAACCTAAGAAGAACATGACTGGAAACATGGAACAAGGAAAAAATGGACCAAAACAGAATGCTGGAGTGAAAAGGAAATGCAATAGTAAGAGGAACTGAAATGAAAATGTGAAAGAGAGACTGCTGAAGAGGTCAAGATCTCTAAAAGCAAAAAACCCCTAAGAAGCTGATAGGGTGTATGCATGCGAAGAACAAGTTCTGATACTGATTGACATGGATCATTCATTGGCTTTATTAGTAGTAGCGAAATTGATATTGGTATGTTAGATATTAGTTGTTATATTCATATTAGGTATATAACAGAGTCTTATTGGAGAAAACCTTTTGAATAACATGTTGTAAGAAGAAAATTCTGTAAAACAATATGTTGACCTTAAGTTTTTTTTTTTAATTGTATGGAAAGACAATACCTATGCTATGCAGAAGAGGATTGCTGAGATTTAAGTGTTGTGGGTCTTTGTCCAGGCAAATTTTTTTTTATTTGTGGGTAAGGATCTGAAAGGTCTGTACACAAGGTTGTCACAAAGTAATTGGATGTGTTTTTTTTTTTTTGGGTTTTTTGTTTTTTGTAATGAATATGTAGAACCAGCAACGTTGTTGATGTCTGTCTCACATATAACTAGGAACAAAAGCAGAGGATTCTTTTCTGCAGACATTTTTTGATTTGTAGTAAAATTGTAAGGAATGTATCAGAGTCAAGAACTTTGTGTGTCCATTATCAGATTGCATGCACTTGAATATTTGTGTGTGAATTTTGATGTATGTGTTTGTCCACATGGAGGCACATAACATCAAAGAGGACTATTATTTTTACAACTAGCGAAGAATGTTGATGGAAGTGAAATGGAAGCAAAATACAAGCTTAATTGTGACCAGAAATTTCATTCTCACTAATGAAAACATCATTTGCCTATTAAGTACAGCATGTGATGTTATATGATTTCCAAAATAAGGAGGTTAAGTTTCCCCATTTGGTATTCCTTCATCTTTTCAGCACTCTTTTATACTGTTTTAGTAGGTGATTTGAGAATGCCTATAGAACTAACTATGCAATTGTCTCTTATTATGTTTTTTCTGCTTGACTTAAGCAAGTTTGTAACATTGTTATTTTCTTTGTTTTTGGTCACCAGGGTCCGCTCTTTCTATTATGGGGTTTCGTTTGTTTCAAGGTAAGCTTCAGAGTGAACAAAATGCTTTTTCTGCTTGAAAGAGTTGAGAATTTCTTAGTGTTTTTTTTGCAATCAAATGAATTTTTTTTTCTTTTTTAAAAAAAATGCAGGTTGGCATGGACTCTGTCATGAGGATGGATGCAAAACTGCGCAATTTGTTTCTTTATGAAGCATTTTTGTATTACAATCCACTTCTACTTGTGGTCAGTGGCCCTTGTGCATGGATGGATAGATTATTAGCTCTACAATTTTTTCAGACTCTGTTTTTCTTTGTTTTTGTAAAGGATTAACTTTAGAGTCTTCTCATGTTATTTTTTTTGTTTTGTTTGTCTGTTTTTTCAGCTGTTCCAATTTTGTCATCTCTTCTAGCTTACTTCCTGTTTTTTGTAGGCTATGATGATATGGCTTTGGGGAGTCAACATATGGGTATTTTCACAGTCATCTGTGAACTATACAAGAATATTTGATTTTGACCCTAATAATTACCTCACGCACAAAGAAATATGGAAGGTAATGCAATTTCTTGGTATGTTAATTTGTCATGCCAAATGACTTTTTGTTTTCTTTTGCATGGAAAAATTATGTGTAAGTTCTTTACTTTATTTGTTCTCTTCCTCATTGTTTTATTCAATTTTAGGCTTTTCGTTCAAGTCATGATTGAAACTACCCTACCTATCTCCTGGTAACACCCTTTCTTTGCTCTTCTTATAATACCCAAGGCCTTTAGGCAATGCTCATTTCAAATAAAAGTTTGCTTCCTTGCTGAATGAGTGCCAGTTATTACTGATGATCATTACTATCTCAAAGTTTGTACTGACTGTACAATGATTTAGATACTAAGTTTTCACTGGGACGGTAATTTGTTTTGTTTGCTTGATACTGGGCCGGGTCACCATGACAAACCTTGTTGCAATAAAGGTCTTCATTCCTATGGATTTCTAGACTGTGTAGTTCTTTGTGACTATGGCCTGCTGCAGTATTCTGCCTGGCTTTTGTGCTTGTAGTCATCTCATGCCACTATATGGATGAGGTGACTTCTTGCATATTTCCCAATATGCATTTCAGAATATTGTGAGTTGATTGCTTGGTCCCTTGTTATGACCGTGGTTTCTGGAACAATGTCCATCTCTGCCAAATTCATACTTTCAAGCTTTCTGCATAGTTATGATCATCCTGACTACAAGGTCCTCATCATTTACACAACTACTTTGCTTCTTGCATCTAATTGCAATAGAATAAACACAAGCTGGTGACCAGTTGAAGAGGTATATCTCCACTGAAAAACTTTGTGAGAAACATACTTTTAATCATCATCTCTCTCTCTCTCTCTCTCTCTCTGGGGGGTGGGGTGGGGTTGTGAAAGTTGTGACTACTCTTTGAATAATTTGCTTTCTAATGTGTAGTGTTGTGTTTCATGTTTACAGCTATGTCAAACATGTAATGTCATAATAATTTGTATGTATTACCTTTTCATTAACATAGCAGGTGTTCTCTGCTTTATTTTATCTCATGTACACTGTGTGGGCTTCAATTCCAAATAACCTTGAGCAGTTTCAATTGAAACTTAAACTGTCAAAGAAAAAGAAGCATTCTTACTCAGAAGAGCCAAATATCAAATGATAGACATATCTGGTCCCAGAAAATGTGTTTTATTATATATAGAAGATTCCTTTTGCTTGTTTATCTGTTGTAAGATCAGTTCATGGCATTCGCTAAAATTGTATAACTTTTAAATTATTGGTTTGCACTTCTCTAAGGTCTCTATCTTACCTCTAAACTCTCTATACTGAAGGCATTCTATATTTTCAGATATTTGCAAAGAAACTGTTAGGAACCTTCTAATAAAAATAAATTCACATAAATATTGCAATTAAAACAAAATTTCATGAAAGAACAGAATATTGCAATACAAAATGTAAATGCAGAATTAAAGCAATCTCACAAAACAACGCAAAATCACAGGCCTCTTCGAGGGGGCAACATCCTTCAATTTTTTCATTAATTTGCAAAAAGATACATTCGTTCATGGACCCATGTCTTTTAAAGATACACTTCATGCAACACTAACCTAATGCTCAAGAGTTGGCTTACATGCAAGGTTCCACTCGAGCTAGAATCTTCTACCAAGCATTGGTTACATTCTTGATAACGGTTACATGAAATAGCCTCACTTGTCTAGGCATGTCACTTGCCACATACCCTTAAGAGTATTACAAAATAACATTATAAAGGGGTCCCCACATTGGAAGGGGGCCATTACATAATCATATGAGAATTACAAAAATAGTGTTAGGATGGGGACCTAACATGCCCTTCCCTTTCAAAAAGCTTTGTCCTCAAAGCTGTAGATGAGGAAACTGGTGTTGGAGCTGCAAGAGAGACTCCCAAGTAACATCTTCTATTTGTAGTCCATGCCATTGAAGATTGCGTGATTTGCGATCCAACAGTTGTTTTGGCTCAAGCAAGATGGAACCCTCTTCATCCAGTTCAGGTAAAGCAAATTGAACCTGTACTTGATTTCTCACAACCTTCTTGAGAGATGATACATGAATGACAAGATGGAGTTTTGATGTAGACGAAAGGGCCAATTTGTAGGCCGTTGCACCAATTCGCTGTAAAACCTGGTACGGGCCATAGTATTTGGTAGCGAGCTTTTGGCACCTGCGAAGCTGGAGTGAGGATTGTTTATATGTCTCCAAGTGGAGTAAAACCGTATGCCCTACTTCAGAGCTGTGCTCAGAACGGTGTTGATTAGCTTGTTGGTGCATCCGGTTTTGGGCCAATTCGAAATTCATCTTTAGTTGACGGAGGACTGCGACATGATGGTTGAGTGTAGCGTCAACAACATGGACCTTGGAGCTGCCTAGAATGTAGGAAGAAGGTGTTGATGAAGGTCGACCATAAATTGCTTCAAAAGGGGTAACCTTGGTTGCAGTATGATAGGAAATGTTATACCACCATTCGGCCAAGGGAAGCCACTTCGCCCATTGTGTAGGATGATCAGAGGCAAAGCAACGAAGGTAGGTCTCCAAGCATTTGTTTACAATCTTTGTTTGACCATTCGTTTGCGGATGATAGGTTGAACTCATTTTGAGCTGAGTTCCCTACAACTTAAACAATTTTTGCCAAAAATGACTAGTGAAGGTAGGGTCTCGATCGAACACAATGGATGCGGGCATGCCATGAAGGCGGAAAATAGAGTCTAGAAAAAATTGGGCTACTATTGAGGTGGTGTAAGGATGGGAGAGGGAACAAGAATGAGCATACTTTGTGAGACGATCCACTACCACCAAAATAACTGATATGCCACTAGACTTAGGTAACCCTTCAATAAAGTCCATGGAAATATCTATCCATACTTATTCTCCATCTGTCCATACCACCAAAATAACTGATATGCTGCTTGAATATTCTTAGGGTCGACTTAAACTCCATCTTTGGTGACAATGTGTCCCAAATACTCTACTTCAGATAATCCAAAAGACCACTTAGACGTCTTAGCTTAAAGCTGATGTTGAGCCAAAAGCTGCAAAGTCTGATCCATATGGATGAGGTGCTCCTCCCGAGAGCGACTATAAACCAAAATATCATCAAAGAAAACTAAATGAATTTTCGAAGGAATGGGCGGAAAATGTTGTTCAAGAGGCTTTGAAATGTGGAGAATGCATTTGTTAAGCCAAATGTCATAACCAAGAATTCATAATGCCCCTCATGTATGCGAAATGCTGTTTTGGGAATATCGTCCTCCTTGAGCCGTATCTAATGGTAACTCGAGCGAAGATCTAACTTTGAGAAAAACATAGCACCATGCAACTCATCCAATAATTCATCTACCATGGGGATAGGAAATTTATCCTTAATGGTGAGCTTATTGAGCTCACGAAAATCTATACACAACCGCCAGGACCCATCTTTCTTTCGAACCAATAAGATTGGAGAAGAATAAGGACTATTACGAGGCTGAATGACTCCAACTTTTAACAATTTTTGTACTAATTTCTCTATTTCTGACTTGTGAGCATGGGGGTACTAGTAAGGTTTGATGTTAGGTGGCACACTACCAGATACCAATGGGATTGCATGATCATGGGAGCGACAGGGTGGTAATTCGGTTTGTTCCGCAAAAACTGCATCATGGTTCATCAAAACAAGTTGCAAATCTTCTGGGAGTTTGTCCTCTGTGGAAGTGGGCAGTTGTATTGCAAATATTTGATCGATTACCCCATGGAAAGATTTTTTTAACAACTTCTCCATACGATTTGCACTGATAATATAAGAAGATCTTGCTTGTGAACCACGAAGAGTGTAGGACTTACCATTCTGTGACAAAATTGCATCCATAACTCTGCAAAGTTTCGGGCGATGGTTCCCAAAGAACCTAACCAGCTCCTAGCACAATATCGCATCCTCCTAGTTGAAGAGCAAACATATTTGTTTTGAGTTCATAATCCCCTATCTTCAACTTAACATTGCGGCATTTGCCTTTACAAGGCAAAGTCCCGCCATTTGCCACCATAACCTCAAAGGAGTTGCATGCATGTATGTAACAATTGGCTTGCTTGGTGACACGGGGATCAATAAAGTTGTGTGTACTTCCTGAATCAATGAGAATTGTAAGATGCTGGCCTTTGAAAAAGCCTACGACCCCTCATTGTCTGAGGGGTAGTAATTCCTGCAAGAGCATGGACAAAATTTTTTGGTTGTGGCTCACCCTCATCTTGAGGTGGTTCCTCTGATGGTTCTGTTTCATCATCAATTTGGTCACTGCTTACTGACTCCTCTACATCCAACAAAAATAGCTTCTTTTGGGTGCATTTATGCCTTGGTGAGTATTTTTCATCACAATGATAACATAAACCTTGTGCACATCGGGCATCAATCTCTTCTGTAGTCAAGCACTTGTAGGGGGTAGATATTTTTTCAGTATTGGGTATGAACTTGGAAGGAAATGAGGGTTTGGCTTGTGGAAATTTAGGTGACCTCCTTTGAGCCAAAATTTTTTTTTTGGCCAACCGTGCCAATCCTATGGCCTACATCATAGTTTGCGGTTTGAACATCTTGACTTCAACCTTGATATCATCCTTCAAGCCATTGTTGAAACAACAATGAAAAAATCCTTCATTCAAACCCTTGGTCCTTTCAGCTTGTTTCTCAAATTGGGTCTAGTAGTCATGAACTGTAGAGGTTTGTCTTAGTTTGGTTAATGCTTCTATGAAGTCCTCATACTCACTAGGGCCAAAACGAGTGAGTAATTGTTACTCAATCTTCCCAAGTAGGGCCGGGAACTGTGTTGTAACCATTGATACCATTGTAAAGCTTCAGATTCAAAGTTGAAAGATGCCATAGTGATCCACAAATATTTAGGGACATTGTGAAGTTTGAAAAACTGATTTGCTCGACATAACCACCCATTTGCATCCTTTCCGTTGAACTTAGGAAAGTCTAATTTAGGCATCTTAAAGGGAGTATTGGGGTCAAAAAGAGAGTGTAAGCCTTCCCTGTCCTTATGGATTCCTTTTCCTCTACCTGATGGGTCAATGTCACGATGCTCAAACACCTTTGGGCCATCCTTAAGTTTTTCATCAACCTCTAGGAATCATTCTTCAAATGAAGCTTTGGAGCTTATGTAGTCACCTCTCAAATGTTGTATTTCATCCCTCATTTGTTTAGTGTCACTGAGAAGGTTATTAAGTGTGGTATGTATTTTCTCCACAAAGTTGGCTTGTTCTATCTCCTTTTGGTGTCCTCTAGTGCCACTAGCCATTTTGGTGGAATTTGAACCACTACTACTGACTTACTAAAAATAGAAGTATTGTTCTAAGGGTTAATATTTTTAGTAATGAGGTAGAAAAAGTGTTTGGGTGCTATATATCAAAATGATCAGCTCGAAAAGACGGTCATAATGGACTAAACCCCAAACATAACATTTTTCGACACCTTGAAGAAAGTGCATGGAGGCTATATACCAAATTCATCAGCTCGACAAGACTTTTTAAATGTTTTTTTAACTTTTTTTAATTTTAGGGGAAGTGTTGTCTTTAATTTTAAGTGTTGTCGGTTTTTCTATTTGAGGCTTGTTTTGCTTCGAAAATTGATTTCTTGTTAGACAAACTCCTTTTGACACTGTCTTTGCACTGTTTGTTACCGACACTGTTCTGTCACTGACACTGTGGTTCCTTGTATTGACGACTTTATGGTCAGACTTTGTCATTGACAATTCCTTGTTTGCTATGAATTCTGACTATCACAGACAACTACTACTGACAATGGCAACTGGCAACTCTGTCCCGACTGTTACCGTTTCAGATTGAATTTATACTCGACTGTTGCTGACACTGGAAAACTGTTTTCTTACTTTGACTAACTCTGATTGTTTCTGTCGTGACTGTTATGTTCCTCTCCAACTACTTTCGTCTGTTCATGCAATAATTTTGTGATAGGAAAGTCTCCTCCATATGCTCAATATTTGTTGTAGGATTTTTGGTTGCAGGTTTAACATTCAATAGAACAAGAAGTTTTTTACAGGTTAAACTTTCAACAGAACTAGGTATTCTAAGCCAAGGTGTTTTTACTACCCATAAGCCCTTTGTTATACCGTAGTGACAAACGATAGTGCTCGGACCAATATTTCAGGCCACTACTCAAGGAGGATTCCACGCATACCCTTGAGCACACTACTTGCCTCTCTGACAGTATGGGAGGGTGATCTTTTCAGAGGTTGTCTTCGGTGTATTATGGATATTACAAGGCTGAAAATATTCCTAGGGCTAAAGGTTTCTCCTAATCCTAGGTGGTCTTCTGATATACCTGAATATACGTGGGAGCTTAATTCTGAGACAAGTGTTGTCTGAGGTTTGGGTATTGGAGCCTGATCGCCCCTTACTTCACTAGACGCTTTACGAGCAATGTAGCTTAGCCAATAACGACAACTCCTCCGTGATATTTTAAAACCCCCGACACATGGTTTCTAACCTAATAAACTATTGTAGAAAAAGAAAGGCTGTGTTTTTTATGTTGTTTTTTTTAGTAAAGAAATAAGCAAAAACTGGAAAACATGGGAAATTTATACCTAACAGTTGAAATGGAAGGCCAAGAACTGTCGTAGTCGCAATGGAGCTCAGTCTTGGAAAGCGCTCTAATACCACTTGTTACGAACCTTCTAATAAAAATAAACTCATTCATAAAAATATTGCAATTAAAATAGATTTTCATGAAAGAACAAAATATTGCAATACAAAATGTAAATGCAGAATTAAAGCAATCTCACAAAACAATGCAAAATCACAAGCCTCTTTGAGGTGGCAACATCCTTCAATACTTTCATTAATTTGCAAAAGATACATTCGTTCATGGACCCATGTCTTTTAAAGATACACTTCATGCAACCCTAACCCAATGCTCAAGAGTTGGCTTACATGCAAGGTGCCACTCGAGCTAGAATCTTCTAACAAAATCGGTTACATTCTTGATAACGGTTACATGAAATGGCCCCACTTGTCTAGGCGTGTCACTTGCCACATACCATTACAAAGTATTAAAAAGTAACATTATAAAGGGGTCCCCATGTTGGAAGGGGGTCATTACATATTCATATGAGAATTACAAAAATAGTGTTAGGATGGGGTCCTAAAAGAAACCGAGAGCTCTTATGATTAATTCCATATCTTATATCTGCTATTCTCTAATTTGAATTGATTCACCAATGTTTGATGAAGATGTGTCTCAGGTTCTGGGATCCATCTTGAAAATGTGTTCCTTTGCCTTCGAGATGTATCGTCCCCTCTCGAAAACATATCCCAACATCTTGCATGTCGCTGTCCCAGAAACTTTATGGAACATAGTGATTTACAGCTTTCCTAACCCATATTCCTCTTACCGATCTATCAATTCAAGTTACTTTTCTACCCTATTTTTCTATGTTCAACAAAGTTTTTGGGACGAGCATGATAAGATTTCTTCGGGGTGGCAAGGGTTTGGCCTCAAATTCCGGGACGCTTGTTGAGATGGCATATATATCATACATTTAAGATCTGAATTGGATTTTGTAAGCATGAATATGCAATAGTACACAATATTATATTATTTAAAGTCATAAACAATGCATCAATTGCATAATTTCCAAATGAGATGGCTTGGTGAGGGATTTAAAGTCAATTAAGCTTCCACAGAATCAGGGAATGCTTCACAAAAAATGGAACAACATGCAAATGAAGAAATTAGTGTCCTTATTACCTTGTCTGCAAAACATTTTTTCAAGACTTGAAAGAGGTTTAAACAAGGCTTATTCATGCACTCTGCACGTCTTCAATTAAAATAAGCACTCTATTCATGTAGTAAGTCAGAATTAATCTGAAAGAAGCCATGCTGGCATGCATATAAGAGAGTAACCATATGCATCTATTGGATGATTATAGCATGTTGCCAAAAAATTATTTAAATGTAACGACCCAAAAATCTAACAAACAAACTAAAGAATTTTTTTTTTTTATACAAACATATACTCGATAGGGATTTACATATCTCTATCCAGCGTATGTCATTCTAAGAAATTATCTAAGGCAATCTAATGTTTTAAGTTGTTCGTCTCATATCCACGATGAGCCAATTTATCCCCTTTCTTAAACTGTCAAAGGATACGCCCATCCCTACACCATACATAAGACTATCTATGCAGGTATACTAAGTGTATTGTAGATAAGCTATCAGTCTCATCCCCACGAATGAGCTAACTTATCCCTTTTTGTCTGTCAAAAGGGTATGCCCATTACTACACCATACATAAGTCCATCTATGTAGGTGCACTAAGCGTAATGCAAATAAGTTATCAGTCTCATCTCCACAATGAGCTAACTTATTCCTTCCATCACTCCTAGTGATAACCAAATTCATTGATCTTAAATCTATTTGATGTTTTATTGTATCTAGCTAGTTTAGTTTTTAGAAGAGTTCCTTGAGGAGCAAGATTACTAGAAGTTCCTTCCTAAGGTATCCCATAATCCCTTAGGTTCCTTTCTCTACTTCCAACACATAAGCATAGTCATTTTAGATACCATTTCTAATCATCTAAACTACATTAAACCATCAAGATATCCTAATCTCTCTTTCCTTAAAAGGTTGTGATTAAGTCTACCTACTTAATTAAACATTGAATAATATCTATAATTTCATCAAGGAAGATAAATAAGATGCAATTTTTATCTAAAACATTAACAAAACATAATAGTTTATGAAACTATGACATCATAGATCCTTTATTATAACAAGTAAAAGATACATCTTCCATTCATAAATTAAATCATTACATAATCCAAGTAGGGTAAAAGTACCACCACACTTTAAAATAATAAAGCATTACATCATTATCCAACTAGGAGATTACTCAGCTAGAGTCTACTCCACAATAAGTTCTCCATAGCAAGTGTTTCACTACAATATGTTAAAAGGGTCAATGTATTGGATCTAAGTGTCTTCCTTGTCCTTCTTGCTTCTCCATCGCTCAGTTGATGGTAGTAAGGGATTAGGACAGCTCATAGATCTTATGAAGTGTAGTGTGCTGCCCTGTTCTGTGTTTGGAGTTTTTACAATGTTTTGGGGTTTGTGTGATATTATGATTTTTAAAATTTTTTTCAAAGTATGAAAATATGCAGAAAATGCATGAACAACAAACTTGGAAAGCTATAACTTACAAACTACTCAGCCAATCAACATGAAATTTGGAGCCAAGATAATACATACATATAACTACGAACCCTTTAAAGGAAATGATCAAAAATTAAAGTACCCGAATTTTATTGGAATCTGGAATTTCAGTCTGAGTTCTTATCAACAGGTACAAAAATCAAATTTCTAATCATAAGCTTCAAACTATGGACTTCTCCACCCAAATGATGTACAGCCTGTGCTGGAACTGTACGGCCAACAAAAAGAAGACTCCAAAATGCCACGAAACTGTCCACAAAACCCTTGAAAACTGGTTGCTGGGGTTTATTGATGAAGTTCAACCAATAACATGCTCAAACCCTTGTCCAATCTCGCTGAAAATCAACAACATTGATGCACAATGCACTCTCTGAGATGAGAATGCCCAAAATCACCCTGAGAGTGTCTTTCAACTCCGAAGATGATGTTCTTGTAGGTGGTTTTCGTCACCAACAAGCTGAAAATCCCTGCAAGAAACCCTTCTGCAAGTCTTCTCCTCAAATCATCAATATCAATAGCCAAAAAGATGATCTAAAATGAGCTCAAGACCCCTATTTAACTCCTCCTTCAAAACTCACGATGGCTTCTAGAAAGCTCCATCTTATTTAATTTTTTAATTGTTTCACTTTATGTCCCACAAGGGGGTCGTACCATGTCAAGCCCCTCTTAATTTGATTTATTATTTAATGCCCTTTCTTTTGAGTGGTTATATGACCTCCTTATAACATCCAATTAATAAAATATAATGCCCAACATTATAAAGTTACATTTTTATTTAATTTATTACATTAATAATCTTCGGGCATTAAAATAATCTGTCTCCTCATGTCGGACCCAAGATATGAAAGTAGAAACGGATACCCATTTCGCCGAACTACTCAGTCGTAAAATCCGTTTCCCAAAATACTGACCCTGACTGACTTACTAAAAATAGTAAGTCTCTGCACCTGTGTCCGGAAAGGCCAAAAATCAAGCAACAGAAGAGATATTTGGACACCCAATATGGCGAGGAATATCATTACCCTGTCCGCTCGACCAGAAACCCTAATCACTGACTTACTATAAATAGTAAGTCCATCATCCAAGCTTCGAATGTCTCCAGGAAACTGGCATCTGAAAGTAGACAACATCCCTACAAAGGCCCAACATCCTCTGAATGCACCCACACTCCTGACAAGCCAGGAAAGGGACATTACATGAAGCATGCAACTAAAAGCATTTGCTAGATCACTTATGAAACATGTGCATTTGTAACTTGGATGTCAAATTGAAACTATACAATCTACACAGTGTAATTATGCATAAATCATTCAATCAATCAGCAGGAGCATTCTTTCATCTAATATTCCCTTTTTCCCTACTAGCATACTTCTTTCATTAATCACACAAGTGTATTCATTATCCAAGAATGAAAGTCATCTATCATTCATTTCATCATAGAAGGAGAGTCATTTTATCCTTTAAGAATGAAAGTCATTTATCATTTATCAATGCATAGAATAATTCAATAAACATTCTTTTAATAAATCAAAAGTCCATACTTTTAATAAATCAAAATACTCATAAAGTTCATTCTTCTAATTAATCAAAAGCCCATACTTTTGATTAATCAAATACCCATACTATTCATTTTCTTTAATCAATTAAAAGCCCATACTTTTAACTAATTAAAACACCCATAAAAACCATTTTCTTCAATCAATTAAAAATTTAAAAGTCCATACTTGTAGGTAATTAAACATCCATAAAAAGCAATTTCTTCAATCAGTTAAAAGCCCATACTTTTAACCAATTAATTACTTATAAAAAACATTTCCTTTAATCAGTTAAAAGCCCATACTTAGTTCCCATACTTTTAACTAAGTAAACATCCATAAAACCCCATTTTCTTTAATCAATTAAAAGCCCATACTTTTAACTAATTAAATACTTACAAAAAAAAACATTTCCTTTAATCAATTAAAAGTCCATACTTTTAACCAATTAAATACTTACAAAAACCATTTCCTTTAATCAATTAAAAGCCCATACTTTTAACCAATTAAATAATTATAAAAACCATTTTCTTTAATCAATTAAAAGCCCATACTTTTAACTAACTAAAGACCCAATAAAACCCATGCTATTCTTTTCTTTAAATTAGAATTAATTAAACATTCTTTGAGTTTAATTATAGTAATAATGCTCTAATAAAAAGGGGGTTTCATAATTTTCGACCGCTAATTAACTAGTCAACAGTTAATGCATAGGCGGGTCAAACAGCACGTTGGTCGAACAAACAACGCACAGGGTTAAACAACAACAACACTGACTGCGCCCAACCATTGGCCCTACCACCAACGCAGCATGAGCGGGTTCCTTGTGACCACCTAGAGGTGGTCACCTCTCTGGGGAAGCCCTTCCCCTTTTAGGTGCCAAGGAGGCCCCCGCATTAGGCGTGTGGGATTAAGCCCCTGCCTCACAACAAAAAGGGTTTTATAGCCCTAACAACCGGGCGAACCTACAAACATAGACGAACCGCAGAAAACCACGTGGCAACCGACACAACCAAGTCAGCAGTGGAGTCAATAGTTGAACACGAAAATAAAGCCACATGTCACAGAGCACAAGCCAAGGTCAACGTGCGCGTCCCCAACTGGCGTAGGGCGGCCCACCACGTGGAGCGGCCCCCTCAACCGCATCCATGTGGTCGATTAACTAAGGGAGACCGGCTCCCTTTAAGGCACTGAGCGTGCCAGGGCATATCCCATGTGGGATATTGCCCAGGAAAGGCCAAAATGGCCTTCTCTTGCTCGCGCCCATCCACGCGTGGAGTTGCTGCACTTCCTGACGACACTACGACGACGGGAAATAAATTAAACCCACCCCCTAAGGTTAAACCTTAGCGAGGGCGGTCAATCAAGGCGACGAAGGAGGGTTTTCTGCCAACTAAAAAAACTGTGATAGGGTGCGACGAAATAGAAAGCAAGCCGAAACATGGTTAAAAGAAAGCGAAATCAAGTGGATAACCATCGATAAACTAGGTTATTCCTGGGTGAAGCAAGCGGTGTTTACAATTGTTGAAAGGCTAGAAGAACAGGGCCGCCTAGTTTGGATTTTAAACCAACAGAACAGGGGGTGAACACAGCTAGACGTCCCTAAGCATCTTTCAACCAAAAAAAAAGACCATTCAACATGGCACAAAGGTGCACGAAGGTAGGGTTTAAATGCGGATTGAAACAAAGAACGTTGGCCGAATACTTAGGCCACGAACAACCAACGACGTCCCCAGGAGAAGATTTAAAAAAAGAGGCTAAAGCTTCCATACATAGAAAGGTAGAATACAGAGGAAGAGCATCTCAATTAAAACATCTACGAAGATTTTAAATTAACTTTATCTTCTTGCTCAAGCATAAGCCAACACAGGCCGAATACAATATGCCACCATTTAACGGTTCTAAGGATTTAAAAGCACAACACAGAAACATTAAAACTAAACGGGAGCAATGCCCCCAACCTGAATCTCCTTGCGGTGAACTCTTCTTCAAATATCGACTCCTTGCTTCGTCTTTGCTCTCCTCCTTCGTTCCTTGCCTTCTCCAAAATAATCCTCTCTCCTTCATTCCTCGATCCTCTTAACAAAGAAAACCTATCTACCCAAAGCCCAAAGTCCAACTTTGGACATAAATGCCATCTACCAAAAGTAATGCAAGGCGGCAAGAGGGGAGATATTTGAATTTAAAAATGATTCTTCCTTTTCAAAATATCTAACTTTGAAATAAATCCATTCATTTCTTTATTTAATCTATAAAATATAAACAAAGGAAGATTTAAATAGAACCTTAAAGCATCAATATTTATAATTTTAAATTCAATTTAATTCAAACAATGAAAGTTATTAATCATTTCTTTATTTGATTTAATTCCAATTAAAATACTTGTACTTATATTAAACATTAGCATGGTATTTAAGTGGGTCAAGAATTAATAGAACCTCTATATCTATTAATTTTTTCCCAAAGGGATTCTTTACCAAATCCACTTACACAACGATGCATATGTAAACAAAAGCGAACAATCAAGTGCATCAAACAAGGTGGGTGATTCATCGTAAACCCAATCACCTATCCTAGCTGAAGACTTATGGTAACTTCTAGGTTACCAACTTCGGGCTAAGGATGGTTGGATTGTTGACGATCATCGTAAAAGCAAGAATGCATGCATCTAAATGAGGGTAGTCGTTCATGTTACCCTGAGCGGCCATAATTATCTGTTCCCTTTTCAGGTACCTCGTTCTTGGTGGTCATTTCTACCTCTTCCACCCACGAGTGTACCTGGTCCTGCAGATCGAAAATACATCAGCAGTACCATATTCCTCAAAGATAAATCAATATAAATATTGCATAACCATCCAAATGCATCAAAACTAGGCATCAAGTTATCATTCATCAATACTTAGTCTATCATGCAAAAAGTCTTGCCAAGGCGGGTCATGACATTAAAGGATTTTTTAATCATGACTTTAATCTTTTAGAAACAATCAGTAATGTGAAAAAGCCAAACATGATAGAAGAATGCCCCCACAAAATCCAGCAATTATAGTTGCAGTGAATGTCCCAGCATTTATAACAATCAATATTCAGATTTCTCTAGTTAATAGTTAGTAAATTCTGGTTATTCTGGTTATTGCTTTCACAGTAAAGCAACACAACCAGAACTGAATTAAAATCTTCAGTTCAGATTACAAAAGTGGCTTGCAAAAAATTTAAAGCCCATTATTTTTTTAATATATATATATATATATATAATTTTTATTTTTTACTTTTTCTTTTTTAACCCCCGATGGGGTTGTTCAAGATGTCCAACCATCCTGAAGATAGTTGTGGGCATATCCCAACGTTATATAGGCATCTTGGAGACGCCTAAATGTCCTCAAGGTGTCATGGGGACATTGTGGCATCCTCATGGTGTCCTGAGGATGTCTGGGCATCTCAAAGACTCTCCCAAGAACGCTTGGGACATCTCATAAATGGCCCTTGACAAATTCCAAAAGATGTAAGATGTTGGGAGGATGTTTTGTCATCGACCCATTGTGCCCAAAATATCGGGTACAATAAAATAGGGACATAGGAAATGGGGGTGTGTTCCCATGTATCATGGCTATCTTTTGAAAAGGATTATACATCCTTTTCATTTTTTTCCTTCCGTGTTTTTACCTTGCTTTACATTTTCTAAAAGTGATCTATTATTTACCTACACAAATTTAAGTTTGAGAGGTGCAATGTTTGTTAGTTTATATTTGTTTCCCATTTTAACCTTTCTGGCATAGTTCAATATCTTAAAAGTTTCGGATTATAGTTTTGCCTTCTGTTTTTTCGTTAAATTCTATTTGTTAATTTAAATAAGTTTTATGTGGCTTCTATTAGGGCTAGTCCCATCCAAATATTGCATTTGCTACTAAGTTAATTAAACTGTATCCAAGCAACATTTTCCATGAATCATTTTAGCTTACCTTTCTATCAAAGTTATTTCCTAGCTTCTTTGAACTACTACTTTTGTCAAACCCTCGATATCATTTTGATTAAGAGATGGAATCTCCCTTGACCAATCACCTAAAAAATCTTGATTTTCATGAAAAGGAAGAGTAAGACTGCAATGAGTAAATTATTTGCCACCCTGTTTCCTGCTCTATAGATATGCTGATGTTTCCAAAATATTGCCTCTATCAATAATTGATGGACACCAAGAATAATGCTATTCTTAATCCAATCTTAACATCCTTTTTCTTGACTGCTTTGATAATAATAATCAGTCAGTCACCCTCAATTCAAATATATATCCATCCTTTTTCAATGGCAATTTTGATCCCTGCAAGAAGTGACCTAGCCTTTGTATAATTGTTTGTTGAAATTCCATAAAATTCTGAAAAGGCGAATAGAAATTTATATTCAATATTTTGGAAGACATCACCTTTGCCAGCTTTCCTAGTGTTTTCTTTGGATGCACAATTAAAATTGAGTGTGATGAACCAAACTTATGGATATTTCTATTTTACCATGGATTGATGCAGATCCTTTGTGCTAAATCCACTTTTCAATCACCCCGGCATCTATATTCAAATCTTGTAACCAAGAGACTAGCACAATGTTATCTAGACACCATGCCTGTAAACACTCCACAAGAGAGGCTACAACACAAATTTAAACCTTGGTATAATTCTAAGATTTGTTTTTGAAAATTCTGTTATTCCTTTCAAGCCACAGTTTCCAACAAATAATGGGAATACCAATCCTCCACAGAATGGTTAACGCCATGGTAGAGAAAATCAGAATCGGCTCGGAATCGGGTTGGAAAAAGAATTGGGAAAAAAATGGAAAAAAAAATAAAAAAACCCGATTAATAATGAATTAACATTATACAAATCAAATATTGATAATGTTAGTGATACAAGCTTAAACTACACATGAAAGTGGCAAGTGATATGAGCTTAAAGCCCTGAACTACACATGAAAGTGACAAAACACATCTTAAATAAAAAAATTTTAATGCATCCAAAATTCAAATATTCTTGTATTGCTTATAATATAAAAAAGGTACAAATTACAAAATGTGTCATGAGTCATGACAAATACAATGTCTCAAGATCTTTGAATGCCTTTGCCCTTTGCCCTAGTAGAAGCTCTAGTCTCTCTTTGTCGCTGTGCCCGTGCCTCTTCTTGTGCCTTGGCTGCTAACATTCGTCGCCACGGGTCAAGGGGTAGCACCACTTGTGGGGCAGAGGGGCAGTAAAACCATTAATACCTTCACTATCTGAAGTGAATTTTTCTCCTTGTTTGCATTTTGGTGCTGCAATTACTAATATGCTTTGTTACGAAAATTGCCTAGAAAATCGCAAAAACTTGGGTGAAAATGAAGGAAAATGAAAAAAAAAAAAGACTTTTTGGTATGGTAGTAGGTAGGCAGACCCTGTTCTCCAATTTGCAACAAGTGAAATGAAAGAAAATGAAAAAAGAAAAAGACTTTCAAGTAAATAGCCGCAACCTCTATACGTGCAGCTGCGGGCAATTTTCCCTCATTAAAGGCGATTTTGATTTTTTTGAAAAATCAGAAAAAATCGCCAAAAAATCAGCGATTCCTGATTTTGCTACGAGTTGACTCGGAATTTTGGAAAAATCATGAAAAATCAAGAATCACTGATTTTCATAACTATGGTTAACGCCTTAGCTTGAAACAACTTATCGAACATTTTATAAGCTCTTCTAGTATCGATGGAACGACCCAAAAGATTCTCATTTTTTTGAAAAAGCAACCCCAAATAGTTAGCAAAAGGACAATGAAGAACTAGATGATCTGCTGTTTCTAGCTGTTCCTCACACAAGTGACACCTAAGAGCTCCATGATATCCCTCTTTTTGCACTGTTACCCCTAAGAATTTTGCTTTGAACTGCTAACCAAAGGAGAATGCCAAGGCCATAGGGAGCGGCCTCAAATGACCAAATATTTTTTCGAGGGAAATCCTGAAGAGCTGCGAATATTGATTGCTCCAAAGCCTTATATCCCACCACCAATGTTTGATAGATCCTAAACCAACTCATCCTTTATTGAAGAAATGGGTGAAAAGCACTTGAAGCATCTTTTGGAGTCCCCATGTTGCTTAATTGAGTTCTTCTACCACAACCAAATTGCTAATGGAAATCCAAGATCTAGAGTAGTTGCTCACATTGATACATCTTTTAACTTTTGAACCTTTACAAGCCAATGGGGCTTGAGCCAGTAGTTGCTATTTTGGATGAGAAATAAGAGGATGAGGCTTCAACCAAGCATCAGATAAGAAATTTGCAGAATCCCCCTTATTGATTGACTACCTAATATGTTTATTGATTAATTGCAAATGATCTGATAAGAAGTTTCATGTTGCCAAACTACTAGGCAAGGTTCGTTTCCTTAATAATTTCCTGCATCAACAGAGCTTATATATTTTTGAAGTAACAATTTTGCCCAATTCCTTCCTTGATTGTTGAATAAAATCACGCCAAGTTTTGCCGCTAATTCCAAACTCTTAAATATGCAATTTCATAAATTTTTCCCTCAAATATTCTTTCTTCTGCAAACCCTATCCCATTTACAAAGGGGAAACCTAAACTTCTCCTCAGATCCTTTCCAAAGAATATCTATCTGAATTTTGTCAAATTCAGAGGCTATATCTGCAAGTAATCTTGTTCATGTTTTGGTTCTTATGCTTTACAAATGCAGGGAATAAATTGCAATGCATTTTAAATTTTGTTTTTTTTTTAATATTTAATTGTATGTGGTGAAACTTTTTTATCCTTTATCTTTTCTGGGCATATTTTCTGACTCCGTTGCCACAACTTCTTTACAAACTTTATCAGTATTTGTCTACCTTGTGCATCCAACATTGATAGTTTTTATTTTTTTGAATTTAATTTTTGCATTTTGACATGAAATCCATAATTTCTATCTAAACCTAACTTGTAATTTTTGTTTCCCTTCTAGTTATCTTGTATTGGTAAGAGCTTTGACTCCATATAATTTTCAGCTTTCATGAAATGAAAAATTTATTCCACTGTGATTTTGTTTTATGGGATTTTCTTGTTATTCTTATTTCTTTGGAAGTAGCAGTAGTTTGATAATTTGGTATGAAAAATTCAATGCCTGTCCAGCAGCATGTTACTTAGTGATGCTATACCGTAATGCTTTCTTGGTTTCTTATTTGATTCAACTTATTGGGTTGGGGTAGCTTTAGGATTTCATGAATTTATTTGTTTTTCCTCTGTGATAATAGTGCATTTTTGTCTGAAGAAATATAATTTATAAACATGGTGAATTTTGTTTATTGCTTTCTCATGTCAATGTGGAATATACCATTAGACTCTAGCTTATCATTTTTGTTTGTATGTTGATCTGAACCTGCAGTGTGCTTCATGGATGACAATAATTGTGCCAACCAGTATGACAGCATACTTGTATCTTTACTCCCATGGTGAAGTATACTTCGCAGCGTCTCAGCCAGTGTAATATCTGTTCTCTTCTGGACTTTTTTTCCCTTCTTAGAATGCATTTATTTATTCTGATCTATTGATGGCTTTTTCTTGGGGTGTTTTGCTAGAGTAGGAGCATATAGGTATTCTGTTTTATTTGCCTTTAGTTTGATACTCCTTATTCCATATCTTATACATTTGGCAACATTTCTATTCCACTGTTTATCAGTCAACAACTAAAAATAGCTGAGCTAAAGTGCTGCATGTTGTTTTTCTCAAGCATAAGATGGAGGCTTAATTTGTATATTGTTCTTGCTAACTTCCTTGCCCCCTTCTGATTAGTTATATGGGATCGAAATGGGTCCTACCCATGTTAAATCATGTTCACATCACTGCAGTATTTCAATGAACCCCATTATTATGGTATTACAACAAACTGTATTATTATAGCACCCAAGGGAGTTGAACCTTGGGTGGGTTCTTTTGCAACCCAAAAATTTTCACCAGTTGGACTTTAACCTCATGGGCATTGTTGCGATCTTCTTACTTTTAAGCTAGTTTTCATTTATTGGGTCTTATGAATTAATGAGCTTAGTATTCCTGATGCTGCCTGCCTCTAAATTTTGTTGCTCATGGCAGGAATTGGGTCTTTGGAAAAGGAATTCAGTTCTAGTATTTTTTAATAAAGAAGTAGTTCAAATAGCTTGTGGGTTTTAAATGTACCATACACATGGCTACCTTAACAATGTATTTTATTGACATCTAAAAGTTTGCAACAATGTTATTTTTAATTGGGATATTGATTTCATTGACAATGGGATCCGGATCTTGAACATTGTTTGTCTGTCAATATAGATGATTTTTAAGAAATAAAGAAACCATGAGTGACCACACTAGATCACTAGCACTCAAGAATTTTTTTTTGTTACAGTAGCATGGGGGGAGCCAAAACAATGCTTCAATGTCAAAGTACAAAATATTACAAAGTCAAACTGTATGTGACATGTATCATGGATAGTTACCAGGTTCAAAAATCCAATTTGTTTGAGAAGCTTAAACAACCGAAAATCTAACCCACGTGCTGTAGGTGAGTTGGAGAGGGTAGGGCAATCCTCCAAGGGAGGTCCCTGGTTCAAATCTCCACCCTACCAAACGCACATTGGGTACCCAAAATCCAGTTGATAATGCTGGTGCGGTCAGGGCCGGGTGCGACTCCCGGGTGATTTTGACGGTGTAGAACCCCCCTGGTCGTGGTTTCTTAGACCAAGGTGACTCCCAGAGAGAGAGAGAGAGAGGGAGAGAGAGAGAGAGAGAGAGGGAGGGAGGGAGGGAGGGAGGGCTCAAATGGCCATGGAAAATCCATTGTCAATAGAAGGGAGAGTGTACGAACTGTAGTTATTGCTATTTATGAATCCATGTACATCTTGATGATAGAAGGGGAATGTTTTGGGCTAGGGACGGAGGATGTCGCCTACATACTTTTCTACCATTCAAGGCCAAGAATCCTCTACATGCAAAGAAGAATTTGGAAATGCATGCTTGTTTGGACCTTTTGGACAGTGGGCATGAGCAATGTTGAAGAATATGTATGTTTTATTAGATATGTGAAGAAGGCCATTTAGTAGTTGCTCTGTGAGGAAGGTGATGTTTTGCAGATTACATCCACCGATGGAAATGGTCATACCATGCGATGTGCATTTGGTGAACCTTAGTACTAGAAGAGAATTGAAGGAGGTAATCAGCTCAATAATTTTTGGGGTTGCGAGGTCCTCTTTAGGGTTTGACATTTGAGAGTAATTGTTTCACAAGGATATGTTGCCAAACACCTTTGTTGGATTACAACATAAGGTACACAGTGACTTGCTTGACTCTCTATACGGACAAGATTTACTTCATTTGATCTTCTAGTACAATAGGTGCTTGAAGATAGAGGGTTCCTCTCAACTTACCTCTTGCATGGAGCAAGTGCGATAGATTATAATCCCCTTGGATAGGGATGTTAGCCTTGATTGTAGTTAATGGGACAGGGCCCTCATTTGGATGATGGAAATTTTGAGGACATAGGACCAGGAACACCAGATATCATAGTATAAAATTTCATGAGTACTTGCCAGCTAAAAGCCTAGGCAAGTAACTCATGCACGGGATTTGTCATTCAGTTTCCATGAGCTTTTACTGAGTAGAGTGTACTTGCTGAAACTTGCATACCCAAAGCATTAGTGGTTGTGTATGTTGTTAGAATCGTCTTACATATTTTATTTAAAGATACAATGATTGTTATGACTCTGGGGCCTTTCTATTCTTTTTCTTGACAAGGATTTGAGACCTATTATTATTGCAAAATTGTAGAGTAATATTTCTTTGAACCTAATTGGCAAGAGAGTTGGCACTAAGCATTCCCCCTAATTTCTCCTAAATGGAGAAATGACTCTTTTGTTGTAATTATTTTCAACCGTGTCTTAGACAGAAGTTCATGACATTGTCTTGTGTTTGCGCACTGTTTGTTTAGAAAATATAAAGTTACTTTATGATGAGCAGACGAGTTGTGAATTGTAGTTGTACTCTTTTTTTTTTTTAATAAAAATCTAATAGAGAACAGATTCTAGAGTTCTTTAAATTCGTTTTTAACTGTTTTTAGAAGTGTTTTTTATGATCTATCTATCTATCTATCTATCTATATAAATTGATTTTTTGGCCAATTCCCAATTCTGAGTCAAATTTTTGGACTGCCTAATACTGATTCTGAGTTTTTGGACTATGCTAGTCATAATCAAGGCAAATTATGGTGTTGTCAGCAATTTATATTAAGTGGTCAATCCATAAAGCCATCTCAAGGTCAAGAGGTTGAAGAGGAGAGATCCAAGTAGCCTGAGTGTATTGCTGGTAGATGTCTTGCCTAACTAATTCATAAGTCAACCCCTTCTATAGTAAGGAAAGAAGGGGGAGAAGGGTCCAATGACTACTAAAAGGGGGGGGGGGGGAATTTTCTATGGAAATTGTGATAAATTGAGAAGTAAGCTAGTTTCCACATTCCAACCTTTCATCTATCTAAGAAATTCATAATGCAATATTCTTTGCAGAATAAAGGGCTAGATATGGGGTTTATCTTCCAATACACAATCTCCATGCACCTTCATTAGTGGAAATTTTTAGACAAAGTGGGTGGGCTGTAAACTCGTCCCGTACAATGTGAATAGTAACTGGTTGCTTATAGAGGACCGTGTGTTGATGTACTATACTTTGAAATCTCTCAATATGTGCCGATTGATAGGCTGTTAAGCTCGGTCCACAAACCTTGGAACCATAGAGAACTAGGGTTTAATAATATAATCAAAGAGCTTCATCTTCAAAAGGATATTCTAAGTTGTTACTAATAGGTGAGTTTGAGACAAAGGGGTGGACCTGAGAACCGAATCCTCAAATAAGAATAGGATATTATGGTCTCAACAGGGTCACCTTTGCAGAGAAATGGAATTTGGAGAGGGCATATTTGGAAGTGTTAAAAATCGTAACATCTGTCTTTGCAAACACCGGGGAAGCAAGGAGAAACACATCATGAACAAAGAGTAATATAGCAATCAAGTGGGTAGTAGTTAGACATTCCTCGTTCGGAAGATTTTTGACTTAAAAAGGGAAAAGTCAACAAAGCCAGGCATTGAAATATGTGGTGTTGATCTTCAATTGAGGCCATGACCGACCTTGTATTGTAATAATTTTTATATTGCCCTATGGGCTCATGATTACATATTATGAGTGACTTTATTTTAATATTATATTATTATCCTTAAGGTTGGTTTTTTTAATCTTGGCCTAGGGTAACTTGTAATTTGGGTATTCATACCCCTTTATGTCCAACCATTTCCTCATCAGTTGGGTATGATTCATTGTTTGTTAGTGAGATTATTTGGTGTGGAATGACACCTTCCATATTTGTGTTGTGCTTATATGTGATTTATTTTTTGGAAGCATTTTGTGGAAGCATATGTGTGATCAAGGGTTTTTAGGGTTTTCCCAAAAACCCTAGTTAGAGCTTGGATCATGAGGATATCTACATTTGTTGCCTTTGTTGTTTGGCCTAGGAGAAAAGATCACAAACAAGTTCATCATAATTCCCTCTTTTGACATTCAATTCATTTTGGTTAACTAATTGTTTTGTGATGGATTATTCTAATGAAGTCCTGGTTGATGAAGTAGTAGTTCTGCTAGAAAATAGATTGAATTTTTTAAACCTTATATGCCTTAAAACATATTTTCTTAAAAAATACATTTCCTTCTTTTTTTAGTTTTTTTTGGCATTGGTGTAGTATAAATGAGAGGGCGATCTGCATGACTTCTGAAATAAAGAAGAGTTTGAACATTTTTTAATCTCCTTAGACAGCCAATAAAATCTTAGTTGGATTTCAATGCATGACAAACAACTCAGTCACTAGAAAAAGTTGTCAGAATGGTCTAGCAACTTTTATGCTACTATGACGAGAGAGGATGAATTGACGCATGTTGTTCCAAAAAAGGGTTATTTAGGGCAAATAGTGATAGTTGCGAATTTTCAGGAGGAATTCTAGCTTAGCACTTTCACAAAGTTTGTTAATTGAGGGTTCATTTGCCGTTCAAAAGGTTTTTTCCGATTTCCCATCTTTTTTTGAAAATTCAAATTTTAGAAAAAGGGAATATTTTGGGGCATATTCTTTGTTAGTGCAGAAAAACGCATGGTAAAAAAAATCCTTGTGCATTGGTGTTATCAAGGGTTTTGAGTGTGATGTTTGGTGCCAGTTTTGAAGGTTGAGGATATTGTGTGCTAGGAGCATATGAATCCCCATCATTCCTCCCCACCATAGGAGCATTGGGCTCCAATATGTGCAAAAGGGAAGGAAAATCTCGAATCATCTGGTTGTGAGGAATCCATCGAGCCTGGTGTTGAAGTTGACCGCGTTTGGCAACAAGGTAGGAAGTGGAAGAACCTTGGTGGGTGTGATGGGTCCTGGTGTCGAAGAGATGATCATCCTCTAATGGAAGCTGAAAATTAGGAACAATATCGGCAGGATGACTGATGACAGGTGTTGTCTCCAATGCAGACTCATGGTACGAAGAGACGACGCATCCACGGTGAGACAAACGTGAATTTGAATGGGCCACAACAACTACAGGCAGGTGGATCCCGCGATCTAAGCGAATGTGAATTTTTGCTTTGCTAATTTCAAGGTTTGTTCATCAAAAATTACAGGCGTGAGACGAAAAGATTTTTGGTGGCACATCGATTGCGAAACGCGAGTGCAGTGAAAGCTTTGATAGCTTGAGTTTCAACGCCCTCCACGACTGTATTCCTCCTTAGAGCTAAAAAGCTTCAAGAGATTTCCGCAAGCATCAGAGAGGCCTCTTGCTGCCACGTTAAGCTCAACGTCTTCAACAACGCCAACTCTAAGCACGAGTTATTCGAGGTTGGAACTGGACGTCGGAGCTTGGCAGGGCTGTTACCGGCTTTGAATACCAACTGATAAGGGAATAACCCGAATTGCAGACAAACACCAAAAACATTGCATACTCAAAATCTATCGAATGCATTGCACAATGGGCTATTAATAGCCGATTACAACATATTTTGGATAAGATCGATAGCTGTTAAAAATCTTATCCAGAATATTATTGGAAATGTTCATATTATCCGACTGACAATACAAATATAGAAACATATATATTAAGCATATGAATACCTATCAAACATTCAGGGGGTCTACTTAACCTGGTAGATCTTCGAACAACATTTGCAGGAGTTCGAGGTGCTTGCTGCTGCTGTTGTCAAATATTTTGATTTTCTAGCACCTTTGGAGTTCCATTTTCTGTGATTTCATCAAGCACTGTGTATTATGTGTTTGCCTTTTCCTGTTTCTTTCTCTGAAATTGATCTTTATACATGACCTTCTCATTGAATACCACATCTCTACTCCTAATGATTTTGTGATTTTCATAATCCCAAAAGCGATAACCAAAATCATTAACTCCATATCCAATGAAAGTACACTTCTTGGACTTTGCCTCAAGTTTTGTTCTATTTTCTTTATCAATATGAACAAATGCTTCATAACCGAAAGTCTTCAAAAATGAGTAGTTAACAGGTTTACCTGTCCATGCCTCTTCTGGAATACCACCATCCAGGGAACTTGAAGGTCCTCTGTTTATTAAGTAAACAACAGTATCCACAACATTTGCCCAAAACTGTAAGGGCAATCTTGCATGTAATCTTATACACCTAGAACGTTCAATGATTGTCATGTTCATCCTTTCTGACACACTATTTTCTTGTGGTGTTCTTAGAACCGTCTTCACTCTGCGAATCCCATGGTATGAACACTAACTATCAAACTCCTTGCTGCAGTATTTGTCTCAATTATTTGATCTGAGACACTTCAACTTATTTCCTATCTCATTCTCAACCAAAGCTTTCCATTTCTTAAAAATATCAAAGACATCAGATTTTCTTCGAATACAATAAACCCAAGTTTTTCTAGTTGCATCATCAATAAAAGTAACATAATAATAAGAGCCACCAAGAGATGATACCTGAGCTAGTCCCCATACATCTGTATGCACAAGCTCTAACTTTTCACTCTTCTTTTCCTTCCCAACTCTAAGAAATCTAACTCTTTTCTGTTTTCCATAAACACAGTGCTCACAAAAGTCCAAATCAACCTGCCTCAAACCTGACAACAAATTCCTTGAGTTGAGAATCTGCATCCCCTTCTCACTCATGTGCCCAAGCCTATGATGCCACAAAGCTATATCTGCTCTTATAAAAACTAGAGCAATAGAAAGATCAGTATTACCAGTACATACATACAACGTACCTACCTTTTTTCCTTTTGCTAATATCAATGATCCTTTAGTAACCTTCCACGAATTTTCTGAGAATGTAACTGTACAGCCATCGCTGTCCAACTGCCCTGTTTAAATTAGATTTTTTCTCAAATTAGGAATATGCCTTGCCTCTTTCAACAACCATTGGTTTCCATTTGGTAATTTTATTTGTATCTTACCCATTCCAACAATTTTACATGGTCGATCATCACCCACAATGCCAACATTCTAGCTGCTTCCCTCTAGATTTGGATCTGCCTTTCTTTGACTTTCCACGATTCCTTGGGCTCTTTCCTCTCTTCCTTTGTCTCCCCCTGTTCTCCACAGTCCAAGCATTGCCTGGTGTCTCACCTGTGCTTTTCCGTCCCATTTCCTCACTAAGGATAACACCAATAACATCATCAAACTTTAAAGTGTTTGAACCAGAGACAAAATTACTCACATCCATGACCAAGCCATTTAAGCTTTCTGGCAATGAGCACAACATCAAAAGAGCCCTAACCTCATCATCAAAGTTTACTCCTACAAAACTTAACTGATTGGTGACCGTGTTAAACTTATTTAAATGATCAGTAACAGACCCACCTTCTGACATATGCATATTAAATAAACACTTCATAAGAAATACCTTGTTAGAAGTTGAGGGTTTTTCATATAGTTTAGCCAATCCCTTCATTAGATCCTTCGTTGTCTTTTCCTTTGAAATGTTGAAGGCCACCGACGCAGCCAGGCACAGTCATATTGTTCCTAACGTCTTTCTGTCAAGAACTTCCCATTATTCGTCTGACATAGTTGCTGGCTTCTTTGCTATTCCGCTTAATGGTAGGTAAATATTCATCTGATATAGATAGTCCTCCATTTGCATCTTCCATAGCTGGTAATTTTGGTCAGTAAACTTCTCAACCCTAAACTTGCCTTCTTCTGCCATTGCTCCCACTCGAACCTGGAAACCCTCCTTTCAAGTGAGTTTATCAACGTCGCTCTGATACCAGTACGTTGCAGGGGGGTTGCTAAATTTGTGGTCGTCTGTACAACCGTACGTTGTGAGAGGCAGCGAACAGTTTTCTGTAGTCTTCTTTTGGGAGAGGAAGTGAACAGTTTTTTGGAAGAGGAAGCGAACAGTTTTTTGGAGTCTTCCTTTTTGGAAAGGAAACGAACAGTTTTTTGGAGTCTTCCTTGTTTTTCTATAAAAGGGGAATGACCCCTTGCATGTAAAAGTTGATTGAATGTAAAAGTTTGCCGAAATCAATAAAATAATGAAGCTGCCATTGCCCCGTGGTTTTTCTTGCACACTGCAGGTTTTCCATGTAAAATTCTCCGTTACTGTTTTTTCCTGAGTTATTGTGTTTTCTGCTTGCACTAATTTGATTTTTTTTTAACATCCTTGCCATGAGATCAGCAGATCATTTTTGAGCAGAAAGGGTGCCCTTCTTTCCTAGAAGGGCTCAAAAGGATAAATGTTGGAGTTAAGTCTTGGCATATCCAAAACACTAGTAGTGACCAAAAAGCGTCTTTCTTGCCAACAACAACCATGAATCCTAATCCTACATTAGATAGCTATGGCAAAATTGAGATACAATATAGCCATGGCAAAATTGAGATTCTATACAATTGGTACAATCTCATAAATTTCTAAATCAAACTGCACCAAAGAGATGGTACTATATAGGGATAACTGAATTCAACGTAGCAATTGTTGCACCACTCTTTTCAATTAGCAAAATATTTCTTTGATTTCAGGGTTTTAGTTGATGCTGTATATCGAAGTGATCTATGGATATGGGGATTTACATCTCAGAGGGATGTATTTTATATTCTTTGTGTGAGCGTTTTGTGTTGTTATGTGTTCAACTATATTTAGCAAATGCATTTTCTGTGTATGAAATTAGAGTTGCTGATTTTCTAATTTTCAATCCATTCATTGTTTCCAGGTTCTCCTTTATGCGATGCTTGCATTGATCGTGGTGAATCCTTTTGATGTTTTTTACCCATCATCACGACATTATTTCCTAAGGACTCTTTGGCGAATGACTTTTCCTTTACAGGTGAGATCTAAAATTGTATACTTTAGGATGAAATTATGTTCAAAGTGATACAATTTTACTGTCATTATCATGCTCAAGAAAAGTTAAAATTTTGTTACAAGCTTGATCTTGTCAGAAATATATTTTATGTAGTAGTAAGAGTGTAAAAACCGCCATTATTTTGCTCTTTGGTCCTTTTGATAAACTCCAAATTTCCTGGTTCAACTCCATGAGAAACCTAAACACCCCTTGCAATAGGCTTTCAAAAACAAATTTACAAAAAACAAAATCCCAGCTGGGAATCTATACAAATTAATAGACAATATGCTGATGAAATAGGCTTTAGACAATGTAACAGATAGGTGTATCCATGTAATCTATGAACAATATGTCCCTAAGCAGCATTTTGATCTATTGTTATTCTTATTATTCTTTTAGGCTCCATGAAACTTGTACCAAACACGTTCAGTCTGTTACTGCATGTAGTCTCTTCAGGAGTCTTAATGTTCCTGTAAATTGCTTTCAATTCTCAGACTCCCATTTCCTGTTTTAGGTCTCTGTCCACTAGAAGTAAGCTTTTTCCTGGGTGTTTAAATACATTCAGGTATGAATTTTCAGTTGAAATATCTTAATCTCTGTATGTTTGAAAGGACTGTTTGATGATTTTGTTTTGTGAGCATGCTAATTTGTGTTTTGTGTTGACAACATAAAATTTTTCTATGAATTAGCAATCTGTACAAAAGCTGGTAGTTGTGATTGGTTTGAATTTAGTTAGAAGTGTTTATTTCAAATAAATAAGGATGGAGAAAGTGAAAGTGGTTTATCTAAAAGAGTTATTTTTTTTTCTCTGTATGTAGTGGATAGATTTTTTCTGAGTATTTATTCGTGTAAAATTTTGTATATTTCGGTTTCACTATATGAACATGTTCTAAGATTCTACCTGTTCTTTATCTTGGTAACATGTATTTTTTTGGACAGCCAATCACATTTGCAGACTTCTTTTTAGCTGATGTGCTTACTTCTATGGCCAAGGTATGTCTCAATGAAATTTGAATGTAACCATTTTAAATTTTTCGATTTATTTATTTAGTTATTTTATTTTATAAAATTAGTTTTCT
This sequence comes from Wollemia nobilis, assembly GCA_028583015.1. Taxonomy (NCBI): domain Eukaryota; kingdom Viridiplantae; phylum Streptophyta; class Pinopsida; order Araucariales; family Araucariaceae; genus Wollemia; species Wollemia nobilis. Next base: position 3,032,988 of record JAQPPZ010001695.1, on the reverse strand, counting down.
GTTCTCTTTGTCTTAGTTTTATATGTATGGTTAGTATATATTTCTTTTCTTCGTGGGGTTTCTTCTACACCCACACTCTTTGTTTAAACATTGCTGTATTTTTGTGTTCCATTGTGCGACTTTCGTCCTTTATGGACATTAACATAATCTCATTCCATTTCTGACATCAAATGTGACTTCGTGAATTTAAAAAAATGTTTTTTTTGGAGATATTTTCTGTTTGTTTGCAGAAACAAATTTCAGCTATTTATGCCTTTTCAATTCATAATCTAAAAGTTGTTTGAACAGTATACAGTGCTAGAAGCCAATTGCCTTATGGAATTGAAATGGTAGACTTAGGGATAAGTGAGTTTACAATGGTTGAACTTATTTCCCTGCATCTTCTTCATTTTAATTAAACCAAATGCAATTTTAACATCAAATGTCAGTTATTTGTGCAAAATAATATCTATGCCTAACAGTAAGCATATTTGATGTTCAGAATTTCTCAAAGATTCTCTCTTTGTTTTCCTCTTCCTGAAGAAATGTAAGAGATGCTAATTAAGATCTGTGGAACCAGTTAGGTGTATATGAAAGGACATTAAATTTTTTGTTTTTATGTTTAAGGCCATTATTAGATCAAAAACTTGTAATCAAAACAATACATAGAAAGCTGGAATCTTGCATATACAGCATAATGTCATTTACTGAAAGTACTTAATGATAAAACTCTTCAGGGAAATTGAAGCATGTGTCTTCCTCATTTTATTTCATTTGCATGTAAAGAGAACTATCCTATTATGTGATTGTAGTATAGTTTAACACAATAAAATTGGTTCTACTTGCAAATTAATAGACACATTGTAAGTACAAACAATAGAAACAAGCACAGAAACCAACTTAGAAACAAGCACAGAAACCAACTTAGAAACAAAAATAGAATCATTAATAGAAACTTTGGATACAAACAGGGCACAGTTCTTATTATCATCAATGTCATGTACAGATTCTTCAGTAACACAGACAAAACAGTGCAGGAAGATTGTGAGATTGCACGTTTTATGCATATTAGAATAAAAACATACAGGTGGGGGACGTTGGTGTGCTGGAATCAACCATCTTCCCACTATGTAATCACTCAATTGAAACGAAAACTTAGAAGTGATCCTTATACAAACTAAATAATAACTCACATATATAATAGTGAAGCCATGATTCTATTTCTTGATCTATTGTGTTATATAATTTTCCTTTCATGTCCTATACAGAAAGTGACATTCTCTCATTTGAAAAGTTGGATTGTTTTGTACCATTCTAGACTAAAAGATTTTAATATGCACATCTTAGGTGGGTGGTTAGATCTGTATCTCAACATGAATTTCTTCTGTTTTTAACTTTATGGAAATACAGGCTTGACAAAATTTCATGGTTAATTCCTCTTTCCATCTTATGCATGGTCGACATTGAAAGACGACCTTGGGGATATTCCTTTTTAGTATTGTTGTCTGATATGCCTCCTATTGAAAGATGACTTTGAAAGACAGGGAGTAAGTGATCCTAGTTTGTGGCTTAAACTGGGAGTGATCTTTCACCTGTCTCATGCCAATTTGCCTTTTGCAGTTATTTATTTTGAGTGAGTCATGGTACCTCTTGCTGATCTGATGAGTGCATGGAAGTTTGTAGATTCTCAATCAGGTGATGCTAATGAGCAAGCTCTTTTCGATCCTGTGTTTAGTTTCCACCTTCAAAAATTAGACCACTACTTTCATTAAGATGAAGGTGGGCTCCAGAAATTTGCCAGAGGGATGATAATTATAGAGAGCTCCTAGGAGATAAATTTGACATCTCCTTCTCTTCCCAGGCCACACTTTTCTGTCTTGGCTTCAGCAAGCCAGATGAGTACGGCATTTGGCACTGCCCATTCCTGCATATGGAGAGATGAAATTTAGGTAAAGCAGGCATTGCATCTGCTTAACTGAGTCCATTGACTACTTCACCGAGTCATTTTATATATGGATTAACATCTGAACTTAATGAATAGGTTGAGTGAATACTATTTCCTTACTTTGAAAAAGGTAAGCAATTTCATTAAGAACTCTAATGGAAGCTAAGGTTCTTGAACTAGGTGATCCTGATCTTTTAAAAAATTCAGTGTTCCACGGGGACACGTCCCCCACCCTGAGGGACACATCCCCCCTCCCCACCATCCTTGGGACGTCTCCTGTGAGGGGACGTCCCCAGGGACAGCCGGGGGATGCCTAGCTGTCCCTCGACAAGAACTGTAGAAAACAAAAAGAAAATGCAAAATTAAAAAAATTAGCAGACTGCATTTTCAAAATAGATACACACAGAATCTAACAATTACATTATTACATGTATATTACGAGTACAAGATTACTATCAGGTTCTGTTGCATCCAAGCTTTAAACAAAGAGGTTGTTTCATCTCATCTCCTCTGTCACCTTGTTCAAATTTATTCCAAAACTCATCTCTAACTTCTTTGAAGATAGCTCTGCTTATGTTTTGGAGCTGCTGAGCATGGAAAGAAACAGACATTTAGGGGAAGTAGAAACCCAAGAACAGGGTATGGTATAGCTTACATGAATTTTATCAAATCAATGTCAGACAAGTCTGCTTACACGCACGTATTAAATATGTTTGGTTGGTAAGTTTCCGTATCTATATGTACACCTCTTGCAAGCACACTTTCCAGGCTTGCAGTGTAGCATGCATTTCACCAAAATGGGAAAAAATTAAAATTAATATCCTTTAGTGGTATGTCTTTAGGTTTTGGTTAGGAGATCCGAGTTCAAACTATTCAAAATATGTATGAATAAATACAAACAAAAAATAGTGGTCCATCTTTTTCTTATTTTAATCTCTTAAATGATATATGTTATCTCTAAATTGTCAACAAAATCTAGTTACATATTGTTAGCTTTTGATGCTAGATACTTAATGAGAAATCAACCACAAGATATAAAATGAGCATGCAATATTGAATCTATGATAATGGCAATATACTAAGCATGTAAAACTCATAAGAAACTTCTGAAATAACTCATAAAACTACCATTAATGAAAGCTCACGAAAATAGGATCTTCATACAAAATGTGGAGATCTCAAGTACTCCATGCTTCATACAAGTTCTACATTGTCTCAAACTTGTATTCTACTCTACTCTACTTGATATGGAAATATTGTTTCTACTTGCTCACACCAAGGCCAATATATAATGGGATGTGACTCTTGGCCTTCCATCTTCCTATGACTCTTCACCTTCCTATTCTATGGACTCATGTGCACATGGACTATGATGCACATTTACATTATTGAATACTTTGCACATTCTAATATTACTTGTGCATTTATTACATTGCATAAAGTAAATACTCAAACCCTAATCTAAGACAAACTCCTAATCTAAAGATGTACCCATGGTGGTACATTGGCATGTACCAAATAATGTAATATATTCCAACACCCCCTTGTATTACATTATTTGGTTATTGAAGACTTTAGTCTTCAATATGGATCTTCATCTTGTCTTCAATTTACTTTGCATTGTATGCCTCCTTTGTCAGGTTCCTCTTCTTCTTCTTCTTCTTTATCTTCATCATTAGAGTCAGTCTTTGTGCTTTCATGAGCTATCATGCTATCATCAGATTCCTGCAAAAATATTTTCTCTTTGCCTTTGTCCTTCTTATCACAAGTCTTCTTTAGTATACAATATTCTGAGCAATCACTTAAAGCATCATGATAAGATCTTGAGTTAGAAGAACTTGAAGTATCAATACTGCATGAAGAATGAAATATCTTCTCTAAGAAGGATTCATCTATTTTTGTTTTCTCTTTAAGTGATTCAATCAATTCCTTTTGCTCCATATTTTCTTCTTTGTAATATTTGAATGTAAGTAATGCCATATATAATATGCTACCAATGTCTAAAGGAATTAGAATATCATATTTTCCATTATCAATTGCTTCAATGATTCTAGCATGTAGATAATATTCTAGAGTTTTAAAGTTTTCTTCTAAGGCTTCACTATAGATCAATTTTGAAGTAAGATCTAAGTTTCCTTCAGTCTTTGTAAGTAAATTCTTGATTCCAATTTTTATGACATTTGCCCTTTCCTTTCTAATGATGTTTTCCATATCATTATTCATTGTATTCTTTGAAGTAGACATCCTTCTTCCTCCTTAGTTTTGATAGACTAATGTCACTTGTAAACCTTATATCTCCCTATATTTTAACTTCTAAATTCTAAGTTGAATTTGAGTATATGATCAAATTCTAACTTTCAATTCTTCAAATCTTGTAGTATATCTTGTTTTCCTAATGTTTAGAGAATGATCAAACAATAGTCAACTCTCTAGGTAGAATTCCTTTTAACTCCCTAGTATTTTGAGTATAAGATCAAATTTGATAAGATATTTTCAATTCTTAAGTTTTGTAGAATACTTTGTATCTCCCAAGTGTTTTGAATATACTATGGTCTTGATAAAGTACTTAGCTTTCTTAGTTTTCCTTTGAGTTGAATCCCTTTTGTCTCCCTAATGTTCAACTTCTATTCTTCACCTTATTTCTCCCTATTAATGAATAGAAAGCTAAAGATATTTTTGATGCACTTTCAATTGATAAAATTTTCTATCTTCAAGACTTTAGAGTTGGATTCCTTATGTCTCATTAATTTGAGCAAGAGACTAATTCCAATGTAGTTTTCCAACTTTTCAATAGCTCTATGTTTTGTTTCTTGTATCTTTCAATTCTCAATAATATAGTTTCTAAATTTCAAGATCTATGTTGGTGTTGAACTCCTTATAACTCCCTAATTAGAAATTTAGAAAATATGGATATTTGCAAATTTAATGTTTCAATTTTCTATGTAGAATTCCTTATTCCTCCAAATTAAGTTATTTGCAAATATTTCTTATGCTTGAATAAAGTAATTCCAAATGCTTTCAAATTAAATCTTTCTTGCTTCAAAAAGCTTTCAAATCTTTCAATAAAGCATCTAAGGTTGTAGTATATCAATGCAATTCCTTATACCTCCATTTATTTAATTAATCTCAAGCATAAAATATTAACTAAGTTTCACCTTAGCATTAATATTCCTTATTTCTCCTTTACCTTTATAAAAAATGCAAGTTAATTTAAATGCTTTTAGTACCTTCTTGATTATGGCACATTGTGTATGCGGTCTGCTTCTCCTTGACTTCTCTATTCTGCAACTTGCACTCTGATTAAGGCGCTGCCCTCTTCACTGACTTCAATGCAATATGACACCTTTATTACAACATTTAATGCTCCTCCTTTTAGCGCCTTCTAAGACATTGACTATCCTTCTAATGCTGGTTGGTTTCACTGACTTATGTATATGCTGCACTCCCTTCACCTATATTACACTCTTATCTTAAGAGTGAACTTGTATGACTTGTCTTACATGCACCAAAGACGTTTCACTTCCCTTGGAGTTACCTTCTGCACTGTGACACTTGGCAATAAAACTCTTCAGTCCTCTTCTGACTGTATTCATTCCTTCCAACTGGTGGTGCTCCTCTTCCAAGTAACGTCTACTTTCTTTCTTCGTAATGCTTCCTATAATCTTCTTTGCTCAGTAACGCTCTAGTCCACCTTTACATAGCATGATTCCTTTCCTTTGTAATGCTCCTTTAGCTTGATAACGTATTGCTTCTCTTCTACACCTGGCAGTAACCTGATTCTTCTCCTCAAACGTCTCTGCTTGATTCTTCTACGCCTTTGTAACAACAAATGGCGTTAGGTTTTCTTTCAATGCCTTACTGATTTAGGTATTCTCCACTTCTTGGAAACGGTGCTCGTTCTTGGCTTTGGTGGCTCCTTATTCAAAGTGGTGGCACCTTGACTTCTTGGTGGCGTTATGGTGGTGCTAATGGCGCTTAAGTTTTTCTATTCGTGGCGCTATCTTGAGACACCTCTGATGATGCTATCCTGTGGATATCTTGCTGGCGTTTTGCTGGTTGCTATCTCATGAAACCTGGGTGGTGCTTCGATGGTTGGCTTGTCCGACTCAGCTCTTCACTTGGCTTGATACTCCACAAAGAAGTATGCACTGCCTTCTTCACCCATAGATACTCTAAATACCCAGCCTTGGCTTCTTCTTTCGAATAGCAAAACTTTATGTTGCTTTCCTTATACGTTCTACCTTGTATTCAAGTATTATTTGGCCTAATATTGCAATACTTTGATGTTTAGAAAATCAAGGTAATATACCTTGTTCTTTGGGTGATATTTCTCTTTGTAAAATCACCTCTTACTAGTCTTCAAAAAACTGCACTTCGTTGACTCTATAGCATGCTTTGAAACTAATGCTTTCTTCCCTTATAACTCCTTTTATGCAATATCTAATTTGCTTTATGCTGTTAAAATGTGCAGGTTTGAAGATAACCAAGATGCCTCCTTTCTCACCTTGGAGACACTAAACTTTAGAGCTCTATTTTGCTAACTTTAATGGCTCTAATATGGTGCTCTTATAACCTTAAAGTAAAATGGTTTAAATGCTTAAATAATAACCTTTATAGCACCAATGTGGCATACCTTTTGTAGCTAATTCTTCTCCGATCTTTGAAGATATAAACTTGAGACCTTTCCTTTTGCTACTCAAATATGGTGTTTTCAAAAAACTTAAATAATACTTGGATAAAAAATTTTAATAACACCAATTTTCAAACCTTATTTTGGCCTCCTTTGTAGCAAGCTTTCTTGGTGATTTGGTTCACCTATTTGCTGCCCTGGATTTGTAAATTTTGCAGCTCTCCTTTTTACTTAATTGTTGCCTCAAACTTGTCAATTTTGCAGCTCTAATTGCTGCCCAAATTTTTTGCTTTTTAGCCTTTAATTTGCTGTCCGAAAATCTGATTTTTGTGGCTCCAATTCTCCTCCAACTTTGTTCTCTCGGACTCTGAAATTTGCAGCTATTAGTGCTTGCCCTCTTCTTGTCCTAAACTTTGTAATTTTCAGCTTCTAATGGTTCTCGAAAATCAGCTTCTATGCTGTCCAAAAATGCTCTCAATTCTTCCTTGAGATTCTCTAATTCTCAGCTTTCTTTTCTCCTTCTAATGCTGCCCAATTTTCTTGATTTGCTGCCTTCTTTTTCTGCCAACTCCTCCTTCAATTTTCTGTTCAAGGGCACTTCAAAATCTGCCCAACTCTTCTCCAAAACGCAGCTTTATGTCACCTTCAATTTGCTGTCCTGTGACTCTTCAACTTCTGCTGCGAAAATCAACAATCTTCTCCTTCGCAAATCAGCCTTCAAGCCTTTAATGGCAGTCTTCAAATTTCTCAAATTGGTGGCCTCTTCTACCTTCTTTCTCCTCCTTAGCTCTTGTCGAATTATGACTTCAAACTTGGCCTATATAGTTATCCTCTTTCGCAAGAATCTGAATGTCTTGAAATCTTCGAAAAACCTTTCCAAAATTTGTCAAACTTCTTGCCAAATCCTTCTTCCTTTTGGGCTTGTTGTCGGATGGTGACAATTGTCCCAAATTCTTCTTTTCAGGAGCTACTCCTTCTTGCAATCTTCTCCTTTGAGCTTTCTTCAAATCTTCTCCAATGGCCACTTCTTCAATTTTTTCAATAGAGATTATCTAGCCTTCTTCTTTCTCCTTCCAACTTTTGTTGAGACCTCTTCTTTTGGGTCTTCAAATTTTGCAGCTTATCAAATCTTAAATAGGACTTTTCCTAGTCCTCCTCTACCTTGAATCTTCAATCTTCTATGGAGACCTTCTTGGGTCTTCTCAATCTTCTATCTCCAATCTCCAATGAGGACCTTTTCCTTGAGTCTCCTCTTTCTTCAATCTTCAATAGGACTTCTTTGTCCTCTTTCTCTTTCAATATTCAATCAGAAATCTTCAATGAGGATTTCTTCTCTTGAGTCTCTTCTTTCTTCAATGTCTACTTTTTCTACAACAAAGAACTAATCCCTGCACGAGGAAAGCACATAGACTTTCAGGCAATCGAAGATGAAAATCTTCTCTATCCGTTGTAGGAAGCTTGTCAACTTGTGAGAACTAATTTTCTGCAACAAAAAACTTAAAGAAATTTTGTTAGAGGGAGGGATTCATAAACCCCTAACCAATCTAAGATTAACCTATTGTTTAAATCCCCTAAGTTTTCCCGAAAAGCTACATCTCACGAAATACCCTCACACAAGTCCATCTGTGTAGGCGTATTATGTGTTACTGCAAATAAGTCTATCCATCTCATCATTCTTGATGAGCTAAACTTATCACCTTCAATCAATCGAAGGTATACACGCATCACCATACCATACACAAGGTAGTCTGTGTAGTTATGTTATGAGTGTTGCGAGTTAAGCTTTCCATCTCGTCTCCACGATGAGCTATCTTAACTCAGATGTAGTCTTCTCACAAACTTAGTAACCATTCTCCCTAAGGGGTCTTAATCCCTTAGGTATTTTTATGTTCACCCTAGGACTTATTACTTAGGTTGTTTGATTAGTAAGAAAAACAAGAACAATTCTAGATACTAAATCTAACAAAAGGATATAACCTTAAAAGCATACAAGAGATACCAGGAAAGAAGCAACACTAAAAGAGAATAACATTAATTGAAAGAGAGATCAATTACATAATATAGACAATGCATACTAATAAAGTAAAAATACCTTCTCCAAACCATTAAACAGTTATTACATAAAGGTAAGTATGGTAATCCCTCCATACTCTCAAAGAATAACATATTACATCAATTTCATCAGGGAAATCTCCCCACAACTCTAGTCTATTTGAGCATAAGTAAATCATCATAAGTAAAATTACTGATGCATTGGTTCCATCGACCTCCTTGCTCCTCCTTTGCTTTCCATCGATCATTTGAGGATAGTAGGGGATCAGGGCACTCATGGTTTAGGATAGGCATGCCTCTAAATGCATCTACCAATTACTTTGCCAAATTGCAACTATACAAATTTAATCAAGTTTCTAACCATATAATGCATAGTTGATATCATAAAAGAATCATTACTTTTATTTCTCCCTCTCAAATACCCTTAGAGAGTCAATCATCTTGCACATCTTAGATCATGATTTTACTTTAATCAAATCCGGTCCTTGTTCAATAAATTAAATCCCCATACCTTTAATCTATAAAACAATCCTTCTATTCATTTACTAAATTAAAGCTTCACTACTTTAATTTAAAAGTAAATCATTTCTTTCATTTTATAAACCAAAGTCCCATTACTTTAATTTATAAAACAATCCTTTTATTTGAACAACATAATAATCAAATAAACATACATAACCCTCTTCTTTGTCATAATTAAAGAACATATTAGTTTTTACACAAACATGATTCCTTTCCTTTTATCATAACTAAACATATTATTTAATTACATAAAATATGATTCCTTTCCTTTTATCATAATTAAACAACATATTATTTAATTACATAAACCCTAGATTCCCTTTTCTTTTATCATAACTAAACAACATATTATTTAATTACATAAACCCTGGATTCCCTTTTCTTTTATCGCGACCAGCATAACAACCACAATAGAAGACTGACCTAAACTTTCCATAGATAAATCAATCAATAATCTATGATTTAATGGCAAATAAAATTCAGAGGACTTAGAAACCAATCACCCTTGAATAACGATTCCCATTAACTTAGGGAGGAGGAGCGTTGGACTTGCTCTCCTTCGTTAAGGACTGGAAAGCATCAAACAACCAAAGAGCCTGAACTCCTATCTAGGTAACAATGGAAGCAACATAGGGAAATCCGGTTCAATGGATAAGCAACGCCTTCGAACAGGGTGGCGAAGTATGGGATCAAGCAATACCCCAACAACGACGGGTAGCTAACGACAACCAACCAAACTCGAAACACAATCGCCCTTTGTCGGCGGACATCGACGCAAAAGAGGTGATATAAGGTTACCTCCAACTGGGGTTCGAACAAGCCGTTTTCCCTCGCTTTCCCACATACAAACACAACACAAAAGTTGACCCATGTGCTATGTGTGCACCACGAGCACAGGGTGTTTGACCAACCCATTACGTGCCTACTAAGAGCACAGGGTTTCTACTAAAGGATGGGTTGCCGCAAAGATACACACACATGGTGGTTCCCTACCGGTTAATAACTTAGCACGAAATTGGCGGACGTCCATGAGCACGACGACTTCAACAACCGGCTACAGAGGGAGTCGCCAGAAGGAAAACCTTCTCTGGTAGCAACATATCAACTAGGGAGACACAGGGAAATACTTAGTCGTCTTCGGCGGCAAGAGTTTCGATTTAAGCAAAACCCACTGTTCCACAAGAACAAACGTATCGAACACAGTCAAGTGAGAACAAACCCAACCAAACCAAACATGGGGGGTTGACCGACTCAAACATTTGTGGCTAAAGCATATTAATTTGAAATCATTAGCTTTCGATAGCCAACCTGTGTCCTCACTTGTGTTCGGTTTTGATGATGCCGGGTTGTTGGTTTATCTTCACACAGTCAGCAACTTCCTTCTCCTTCTAGTCTTTGCTAAGCCCTCCTCTTTCGTAGTGAAACCAGTGACGCCATCCCTTTCGCAGTGAAAACCCACATGTCCTAAATCTCTCTACGTTTCTTTTTCCTTTCACGAAGTTCGAGAGCTCCCTCCTCTTGACCCAAACCTCCTCTTTTTTCTTCAACCTCTGACAGATCGCCTCCAATCTCACCAGCTCACCTTAACTTCTCTTATTTGTTAGCGGTCCCCGACCGCCTTTTACCTTCCTCGACATTCTCTTCTTATCATGAGAAGCTTCGCCATTAAAAAGCTCTCTTCCCAACGCCCACAAGGAGTCTCATGCAAGCTTGATTTGATCTTTTGGAAAGGCCGCCTTCCAAATCCAATCTTTGCAAGTCGTAGGAGATAATAATTAAAGTTTATAAATAGTTGAACAAATAACTCTATTTGTTATCAAATATAGCATCTATAATAATTGAATGGAGTTCAGCGCTCATTTCGCAAGAAATTATTCTTACTATTTCATTTTATTATTATTGAAATAAAGGTTTTGCTATTTACTTAAATGAAATCCAATTATCATTTAAAATTAAAGCAACCATTATTTTTAAATAAAATTTCCATCATTATTTAAAATGAAATTAGTTTTATTTATAAATGAAATTTTCTTTATCATTTAAAGCTAATATTGTTTATAAATGAAATTTCCTTTATCATTTAAAATAATGCTAATATTGTTTATAAATGAAATTTCCTTTATCATTTAAAGCTAATATTGTTTATAAATGAAATTTCCTTTATCATTTAAAATAAAGCTAATATTGTTTATAAATGAAATTTCCTTTATCATTTAAAGCTAATATTGTTTATAAATGAAGTTTCCTTTATCATTTAAAATAAAGCTAATATTGTTTATAAATGAAATTTCCTTTATCATTTAAAATAAAACTAATATTGTTTATAAATGAAATTTCCTTTATCATTTAAAATAAAACTAATATTGTTTTATATCTAACTCAATGAGATTCTTTTCTTTGATATTAACATCATGCTTAAACATGATTAAGCAATACAAGAAATTTCAAAGCAATCAACTTATGTATGCTTTTCAAACCATTGCTGCAACTAGTGATGAAGTAAAAGATAAATCAAACATATGCACAGACAAAGAGGGAATCTTTCCATCAACCCAATCACCCTTCGCAGCCGGAGGATTTACTATTGCTACTAGGCTATCAACTGAGGCTCAAGGTGGTTAGCGTATTGATGATTATCCCTACCGATAATGCATGCCTATATGAAGGTATCTATCCATGTTACCCTCGAGTTGCGTTAATCATCATTTTCCCAACCTCAAGTACCTCCGCTTCTGGTGGATGATTCTGCTTCTTCCACCTACGAGTGTACTTGATCCTGCACATCTTGGCAATATGTTAGCAGTACCATGCTCTTTCAAAACAACTAAATATCGCATATTTGGTTCAATTGCTCAAGTTAGGTATTAAAGTATCATAGATTAATACATTGTTTCTTTTTGCCAAAAAGTCCGTCAAGGAGGGTCATGACAAAATTTCTAGATCTCTATAAGTCAATAAACATCACTAGTTATCCTTTAATCTAGTGGAAAAGAGATCTATGCTGAGTCCTAGTCTTCACGAGTTTTCCTGCGACCCTGTGGAAAGACTCTAGCCAAAAAGCAATTCTTAAAATTCTGAAAATGAGATCTCCCTATCTCCTCTCAATCTCTCTTGTGGCTCTTCCTATCTCCTATCAATCTACCTTGTGCTCTAATACCATTGTTAGCTTTTGATGCTAGATACTTAATGAGAAATCAACCATAAGATATAAAATGAGCATGCAATATTGAATCTATGATAATGGCAATATACTAAGCATGTAAAAGTCATAAGAAACTTCTGAAATAACTCATAAAACTGCCATTAATGAAAGCTCACGAAAATAGGATCTTCATACAAAATGTGGAGATTTGAAGTACTCCATGCTTCATACAAAATGTGGAGATTTGAAGTACTCCACGCTTCATACAAGTTCTACATTGTGTCAAACTTGTATTCTACTCTACTCTCCTTGATATGGGAAGATCGTTTTTACTTCCTCACACCAAGGCCAATATATATTGGGATTTGACTCTTGGCCTTCCATCTTCCTATGACTCTTCACCTTCCTATTCTATGGACTCATGTCCACATGGACTATGATGCACATTTACATTATTGAATACTTTGCACATTCTAATATTACTTGTGCATTTATTACATTACATAAAGTAAATACTCAAACCTAATCTAAGACAAACTCCTAATCTAAAGATTTACCCATGGTGGTACATTGGCATGTACCAAATAATGTAATATATTGCAACACATATATGCAAAATTGATTGTGCGTTATGAATTTTTATCATACTAATTAATAATAGTAATATTTTTATAATCATTAGTTACTTGTAATATATAATACTCGGATATGTTTTGATTTTATAAAAATTTAAATTTTATTTTTAATAATTTTTAAAATTTTTAGTTGAAAGTTGTATTTTCAATACAACTGCATTATTTATCTGTTTTTTATTATATTGAAGTCTAACAAACATGTTTTGTTCACTTAGATGTTTGGTCCACATAAGGGTTTAATTTCGGACTGCATTATTTATCTGTTTTTTATTAGATTGAAGTCTAACAAACATATTTTGTTCACTTAGATGTTTGGTCCACATAAGGGTTTAATTTCCGACTGCATTATTTATCTGTTTTTTATTAGATTGAAGTCTAACAAACATATTTTGTTCACTTAGATGTTTGGTCCACTTAAGGGTTTAATTTCCAAGGTTTTCAAGGATTTTATTATATTTTTTAATAATGTTATATTATTTATTATGACCAATAATAGGTGAGTCCATTTAATCTTATGTAGTAACTTTCTTCTTAAATAATAAAAATTACTAATAAAATGGTATTAGCCAGATAGATAAATTAATATTCTAGCTTCTTATACTATTATAGTCAACTATTACAATGGAAGTCTCATTTATTATAGGCATCTTGATGACCCTTTACCTTTTGAAAAAGGATAATATTTTTTATGCATGGAGAGAATAAGGTCAAATCACTAGCACTTTATTTTTCCTCTATGTCCTGCAATCAAGATATCAAGTATGTGCAGTGCATCCTATTTGATGATGATAAGCTACCAACCTATCATCCTTGTGGCACCTATGTATGGTGGGGGTCTTTAAAATTGAAATCAAGTCATATATCTGCTCTTTTACCTTTGTATGGCATCCATGATTGATCTTCAGTACATGGTAGGTTAACCCATCAATAATAGACAATAAGGTTGTCAGATACCAATATATACAATGTACAAGATAGTAAATTAAATGCCTTCATCCATAACATATAAGTACAAGACTACACACATAAATGTTGTCATTTAAGTCATGAATGTCACACGAATACATGCCACAAGATAGACCCAAATTACAAGGGTGTCCTCCTTAGGTTTTAATAATTCTAAAGTTTCCAACATTGCAATCTTGTGCATCTTTGTATAGGAAGTTTCAGCTCTTTCTTTCTTGTATCTTTATAAATGAAGTTGTGGATTTTCATATCTTGTTGTATATCTTTTGCCTTGTAGGTTGTTCTCTTTTGCATCTTGGGGCAAGTAGATGCTAATTAGACTCTGGGTGGAAACTGGTTGGGCAAGAGGAATATCAACAATCATTTCATTGGAAACAGCCATGCATAACTCGAACAAATGTCAGTCCAAAAAATTATTTTGGCCACAAGCCAAAATAAGTGTAGATCATAAGCCCAAAAATATTTTCGATCATACATCAAAGTCAAATGATGGGTTTGGGACTTTGGTTCTAGTGCCACTTATGAGGGATCACTTTCTCTTTTACATGAAATACATTACTTTCATATACAAGATAATATATAAAAGAGATTAGATAATTATATCAATGTCCATAGATGACCAAAGTAGGCCAATGAGACTCATCGAAAAGAGCTGCTACAATGCATTGTAGTAACCAAAAAATACTATGAAAATAAGCTGAACTAGAGTAAAGAAACTAGCGTAAACTAAAGAGGAACAATTGTATGGTATTAATTTACAACTGCGAGGGTTGGACCCAATGTGGGTAAACGCAAACGTACTAAACATAATGATGAAGATAACAATCATTGTGATCACCAACTATTCCAAAAGGGCCAACACAGATCTAATGATCCTTTGAGGAGAATGGCCAAAACTAACAGACATGGAGTTCGACCCTTAAAAACTCTTTTAGCATTTGTGGCTGTGGAACCAATACAAGAAGATAGGAGACTAGTAAGCTATGTCTAAATGCAACTCTTACGTATGTGAGGGGTGGCTGGTGGAACCAATACAAGAAGATAGGAGACTAGTAGGCTACGTCTACATGCAACTCTTAGGTATGTGAGGGGTGGCTGAAACTTGATGTCGGAGAATTGCAGTCCTATCCCTCTGCATGCAAGCAGAAAAAATACCAAAGACCTAATAGGCAAATTCGGATGCAAATGAGGATGCATAGATTTGTCATCAACATTTTGGAGAGTTGTAGCATCAACTGAACACTAGTTACTCTCGATAACACAGTAACTAATGTGAGGACGTTTTGAGCTCACCAAGAGGAATCTTGAGGCTAAGTGTCCAATGTTGTTTAATATAATTAGGACAAGTAAAATGCCATTCTCAATCCTCAGGAAATATGCAGTGTAGAAATCCTCAGGAAATATGAAATCGTTTTTCTTTGCAAGCAGAGGATTTAGGACTCGGATCCTACAGGAGAGTGTGTTTTCACAATCGGGTTAAAACACCACTCAACAGATTGGCGCTAGAAGGAGGGCCGAATTGGTTTATTCTACTTTGATGTTTCATATTTGAATAGTACGTTTTTGATATAAATTTTGAAATCATATCTCTTAAATCTCATAGACGGCTAAACTGCGGCATTTGTTTTTCGGTTGCAGGTATTCTTCGTGATAATCGAGAGTTTAGCCAAGGAGAGCCGAAGCGGTTTATGTTATCGTGAGGGCTAGGCACTGTTCTTAACGTTTTGACTGTTCATGCAGGAGTAATACGATTTGATTTGACTTTAAAAAAAATAAAAAAAAATATAAAAGATAAAATAAAAAAAATTAAAATGAATATAAAAAAAAATATATATAAAAATAAATAATAATAATAATAATAATAATAAAAAAAAAAGAGAAAGGAACTTTTGGCTATTAAAGTTATCTTCTTCAAAATTCACTAATGGCTATGTTTGCACCGTGGATGACAGGTAGCCCATTAAATATACCGGGAGTTCAGCATTATTTGTCCGTCGGTTTTGAGAGATGTCTTCCTCATTTTGTGTCTAATGGGACAAACACCGCAGAAGGACACATTCAAGCATTTAAATTTGTTGTGAACCACTTAACAAGTTGGTATGACGATGTCGCTTGTAGAATGTTCCTTTACACCTTGGACAAAGTGGCGTATGATTGGTTCACCAGTCTGCCTTTAGGGTCTATCACTTCTTGGGCTCAGCTAGAGGCAGCATTTCTCAATCAATTCAACAAAAAGCAAGTTGACCCAATCCTCATGTACAATCAGTTCGCCTATATTAGAAAAGGGCCAAGTGAAAATGTGAAGTCATTTTCTGAGAGATTCTTTGGATTATATGCTCAATTAGTGACATTTTATGTTCTTCACGAAGAAGTGGCCCTCCAAATATACATCAATGCTCTTGATTCACCCATGTCCACATATTTGCGAGGGATGCCTCAAATCACATCTTTGTCACAAGCCTATACTCAAGCAATGGCAATTGAGCAGCAATTGAGTTGTCAAAATTTTGGTGTGGGTTTCGGATCATGTAATCTTCAACCATTTAATACCTCCTTTACCCACCCAATGATTTATCCACCTCAACCAAGTTCAAGTGTGAGTCAATTTCAGAGCCAACAATCATTCCCAAGCTTCAATCAAATTCGAAATCCTCAACCTACCATGCAACATCAACCGTCTTTCTTAAGTATGAATCAACTTCAAAATCCTCATCTTGATTCAAAAGATGTTGCTAAAATCAATTTCAATGATTTTCATAGGAATATGATTCTAGGCAAGGGAGGAATACTAAATCCAACTAGTAGGGAAGCATGGGATAGATTGGAAACCCTTGACTCACCAAAAGATGAATTATATGAGGATGAATCTGATTCGGATGACACATTGGAAGACATTGTTGAAAGCAATGGCCTAGGAGATCCACACCTTCCAAATTGTGATAAAATTGAATCATGGGTTACACATGTGGATTATGATAGCCTTATCTGTTTGAATACAAGCAATAACCCAATTTTGGAAGAAATTGAACCATTTAAGGAAGGTGAATATAAATTTGATGAGAAGCATGTTGATGAATTAAAGGATGAAGAAGAAATGGTTGAGCATCACAATTTGATTTTGAAAGATGATCATCATGATTCTTGGGAAGAATATGCTCACCCCAAACCTTCTAACGAAATTTGTGTGCCTATTGATATGCAGGATGATACAATTGCCCTTTCACATGAGGATATTACGAGTCCTGTGCAATCTGAAAGTGTTTTGGAAGAAGGATTGGAATCTCATCAAGGGTTTGAGAAGAATAATAATTCTACTACCATGGATGAAGAAGGAGAGTCGATTGTTTTTGTTCCTCTTGGGGGGCAAGAAATTAGGAAGTTTGATCCACCTTTTGTTTCTACAATGTCTATGCCATCTCAAGATGTTGAAATTACAAAGCCTAGGTGGTGTGGGTTGGATGATATTGATGATCTTAATGAAAATATGGATTTGGTGACGACTCAAGCCATTGATCATGGAAAGGTGTCACGTGACACATATCTTGAAAATTTAGGCTCTTGTTTTGAAAAATATGGACGCATGTTTGATTGGGTGCCTAACTTTGGTGTTTTTGAACAGGTATTGGGCGATGAAGAAGACAACGAGAAAAAGAAAAGGCTACTAATACTCATCAAGTTATGATAAATTTTAATCATGATGGGTTGAGTATGGATGATAAGGGGAAATCTTTACCTTTGGTAGTAACTACAAAAATCTCAAGTGATGGGTTACATAATGTCCTTTTGGATGCTAACAACATTAATGAGGAAATGCCAAATTTCGTTGATGTTTATCAAGTGTTGAATGATGCTGATGGTTTTAAAATCCTGGAAAATGAGTTGAAGTCAAGATTTTTAGAGATAGGCTCTTGTTTGCAACATCTCACATTTGAAAAGGATAGCCTACTTCTAAATCATGAAGGGAACGATGAAGCTTGCACTTTAAAGAATAGACAAGATAAAATTGAATATCAACTATTGTCTAATCAATTTGACTTGAATCTCACCTATGATGTTGGTAATAGAACTAAATCAAAGTTGAAGGATGAACATGGCAAGTTGAGGTGTGTTGCATTGCTTGGTCTGATCTTATTGTTGTTGGATTCCTATAAAATTTGGCATGTATATTATGTCATTTGTTTTTTGATATGTTCTTATCATGTTTGGGATCCAGGAAAATGATAATCCAAGCTTTGCATCATCCTGTATTATATTGCACATTTGTATATAGATTTTGGTTTTTTGGATTTTGGTTTGTGTTTTCAAAGTTTCATTTTGGGATTGCAGTTTGGTTTTGGATTGAACAAGTTTTAATTTACAGTTGTGTGTTTATTTTATTTGTCTATATATATAAAAAAAAAAAAAAAAAAAAAATGATGAAAAGAAATTTGAGATGTCAACTTATGCTTAAAGTTAGGAGAATATGAAATATTGGAATTGTCTTGTAAAAGCTCCACAAATAGCATAAAACATTTTTAAGTTATATTGTTTGACTTTGTGATACATGAAAGAGTCAGTTTTGCATGACAAATCATTTCATTTGCAAATTAAAAAAAAAAAAAAAAAAAAAAAAAAAAAAATAATGCATTCATGTTCCATCTCACCCTACATACATTTCACCTTAGTTACATATGCATCTTAGGTACAAGCCATTAAAGTATGTCAAATCCTCTTAGGGTTGTGTTATAACATATATGTAAGTGCATCCTAAGGTTGGAAACTGAGTCTTGAGATATCTAGAATCAAGCACGCCCCATACATTAAAAAGGATCTTGAGCAAAATGATCAAAACCTAACTTGGAAGAAAGGGTTGGGCGAAAGTGGTTTTCATGTCTATCCTATTATGCAACATGATCCTTAAAACAGTGGTTTTGACCACTTCCATTAAGCTTAAAGCCTAAAATCAGAGTAGTAAGGATAGGGTTAAATCCTCATCGAACTTAGGTTGAGGATCCAATTCCCCAAAGCTTTGATTTGACCCACATGGAGTAGTAAGGATAGGGTATAAATTCTCATCTCGGTTGGTTGAGAATCTGATTCCCCAAAGCTCTTATGTCTCATTTCATAATCAGTCTTGGATTGTAAGGATCGTACTATTTGTCCTCTGCAAGGGATGGGTAGTCATCCCCAAGGTCTAAGTAACAAAATTAATATTTTCCATTCACATCTAAAGTTTGGATTGTAAGGATCGTACTACATGTCCCTAACCAGGATGGGTAGTCATCCCCAAGGTCTAAGAATAAAAAAAAAAAAAAAAAAAAAAAAAAATAAAATAAATAAATAAATAAATAAATAAATTTTTCCCATCTCATCTTTATTTTGGATTGTAAGGATCGTACTACTTGTCCTCTGCAAGGGATGGGTAGTCATCCCCAAGGTCCAAAGAAATGGAGATAAGTTTTGGATTGTGGGGTTAGATATGCCCATGCATGGCATCATGTCTTGCCTAAAAAACAAGACCACTGTTTGTCTAGAGGGTTAGACTAGCATGACCATTTCTTCCATAACTGGTTTAATTATTTTGCTTAAAGTGAGGTAATGAACTCTAAATCGGAATAGTAAGGATAAGGTTAAACTCTCATCTCGGTTGGTTGGGAGTCTGATTCCCCAAAGTTCTGATTTCACATTCACTTGCACATGGGTTCTAGATAGTAGGGACTCATAACCAACTTTGGGATACAATAAGATAATGAACTAGTGGATCCTAAGAGGGTTTGGCAATCTTGAATGCTTGTACATAGTATTAGAAGAAGTACCATGCCCTTTATGGAAGCAAATCTCCTTGCACATTCATTAGGGTACACAAATCAATCACCATCCCATATATGCATTCATGCAAAACCGATAATGGAATGTTGATCAATTTCAAACGATAGGGAATGAAAACACATTACACACACTGAGCTAATACTTGATGATTCTGATGATTCATGTACTTCTGATCTTTGGGCATTTGTTATTTTGCTTATGTGCTAACATGTATTTGCGAGTTTGTGATATGTTTCGAGTTGGGTTCTTACTAAAATGCTCAAGAGCATTTGACAATAGAAGTCGCCATTTGTTGTGGTTGATCCACAACACACCCCAAAATTGGGGACCCACCTTTTTGCAGGCTTGCAGAGAAGAATCTCGGTGACCCAGATGCTAAAATTGAAGAAAAGAGGAAAAAATGCCTAAGTGTTGAAAGGTGTCACGAAATCGCGACTGGTTGCGCCATCGCTGCCGGAAACAGGAAAGTTGTCGCGAAATCGCGACATGTAGCTCCATCGCTGCCAAAGAGGAGAGAAAAGAAAATTGAAAGTTGTCGCGAAATCGCGACATGTCGCTGAGGAGAAAAGAAAAGGTGTCGCGAAATCGCGACATGCCGTTGAGAAGAAAATAAATGATGTCGCGAAATCGCGACACGCCGTTGGAAAAGGATGAGAATGGTCGCGATTTCGCGACGTGTTTTGCCGAAGCGTACGGGTGATGAAAAGTGTCGCGATTTCGCGACGTGTTTTGGAAAGGTGTACGGAAGCGGAAAAACGTCGCGATATCGCGACAGAAAGCAGCTAAAGGACTCGAAGAGGAGAGACGTCGCGATTTCGCGACCGATTGCAGCAAAGGTGTACGGACGGAGAAAATGGTCGCGATTTCACGACGTGTTTTGGCAAACTGTACGGACATCGCTGCCGGAAACAGGAAAGTTGTCGCGAAATCGCGACATGTAGCTCCATCGCTGCCAAAGAGGAGAGAAAAGAAAATTGAAAGTTGTCGCGAAATCGCGACATGTCGCTGAGGAGAAAAGAAAAGGTGTCGCGAAATCGCGACATGCTGTTGAGAAGAAAATAAATGATGTCGCGAAATCGCGACACGCCGTTGGAAAAGGATGAGAATGGTCGCGATTTCGCGACGTGTTTTGCCGAAGCGTACGGGTGATGAAAAGTGTCGCGATTTCGCAACGTGTTTTGGAAAGGTGTACGGAAGCGGAAAAACGTCGCGATATCGCGACAGGAAACAGCTAAAGGACTCGAAGAGGAGAGACGTCGCGATTTCGCGACCGATTGCAGCAAAGGTGTACGGACGGAGAAAATGGTCGCGATTTCGCGACGTGTTTTGGCAAACTGTACGGACGGAGAAAATGGTCGCGATTTCGCGACGTGTTTTGGCAAAACTGTACGGACGGAGAAAATGGTCGCGATTTCGCGACAGGTTTTGCCAAGGCGTGCGGAACAGAAAAATGGTCGCGATTTCGCGACGTGTTTCGGGGAGGCGTATGGAAAGAAAAAGCGGTAGCGATATCGCGACAGAAAGCTGCATGAAGGTCCGAGGGGGAAAAACGTAGCGATATCGCGATAGGTTTTGCCAAGGCGTGCGGAACAGAAAAATGGTCGTGATTTCGCGACGCAAAGTTGCCCAGGAGGTCCGAGAGAAAAACGGTAGCGATTTCGCTACATTATTCAGTGACAACACCACAGAGTCAGAAAGGTAGTGATATCGCTACAAATTTCATAAAGGCCAGTCTCAAAGTCAGAGGGTAGCGATAGCGCTACAAGTTTAGTGAGAGAGTGCTTGAAACAAAAATGGTAGCGAATCGCTACCATGTCACAAGGAGAAGGCTTGAAACGAAAGTGGTAGCGAATCGCTACCACATTTCAAAGGGACGCCGCAAGGCCAAGGTGGTAGCGATATCGCTACCACATTTTGAAAAGGGTTCAAAGTTAGAAAGTGGTAGCGATATCGCTACCATTCGAAGAAGAAGGCTCAAAATGTTAAAAGGGTAGCGATATCGCTACGAGAAGTTGCCGGAGGTAGACAAATGAAAAACGGTCGCGACATCGCTACGGGGAGCTGATGAAGGCGTACGGCAGGAAAGCAGGTAGCGATATCGCGACAAATCGCGACATGTCGCGATTTCGCGGCCGGGAAGGTGAACAGGCGGACTTGCAGTTTTGTCGGGTTCTTTCGCAGGAAAGCGTTACAGGGGGCGCAGAAAATGCGTGACACGTGGCGTGCAGGTGTCAAACTTGCAGAGGCGTTACATACAGAGGTGGATTTCGAGCGTTTAAATTTGAGCGTGAATCAAAAGCGATAAAAAGCGAGATTTCGGAAGGTCACCTGCAGGAAGGTGAAATGAAGCGACGGAGGAAATCGAAGAGCCATAGCAGTACTATAAAACCAGAATTGCAAATTGAAGAAAGGGTTGGAAATTGCCGATTACAGAGTTGCACAGACAAGAGCTTCGTGCTATTCTGGGCCTGTACTTGGGCAATTTCCTTCTTTTTGTTCTGGGATTTTCTTTTACACCTGGAACATTTTTGAATGTAATCGAGATATCATTTAAATACAAATACAGAGAGTTGGCATCTTATTGGATGAGAAAGGAGTAACTTTTGCATGCATGATTTAACGTTTATATTTCCCTTCCAGATTTCTTAGGTTTTTAGGTGAAGTTAATGCAAGATCTCTTGGTTGCTTCATGCGAATGCCTGTTTTCTGGAATTACCACAGAAACCCTCGAGACTCGCACTTGGCCTATTTGGATTGTGTGGATGTGCGGGTTCATTAGGTTAGGTTGCATGTAGAAAGCCTCGGTATCTTCGGTTTCATCCGATTAATGACAGCTTTCTGACTGTAATTTATTTTACGTTTTTATTTATTTTGCTTTGCTTTTCAAACCCGTCTTTTGCTTTCAGTAGTTCAAGTAATGTATTTAAATACAGAGCTGAAAATCCAACAGAACCAAAATTATATCAGATTATATTCATTTTGAGTCCATTGAAAGTTCAAAATTAATAAACCACAGTGCCCCTTGTTAACATCCACTTGCAAACCCTAAGGTGTTCTTAGCATTTCATTTTAAAAAGCATCCTTGATAATCAATAATTAGCATAATAAGAACCTTGGAGAAATCGTTTTTCTTTGCAAGCAAAGGATTTAGGACTCGGATCCTACAGGAGAGTGTGTTTTCACAATCGGGTTAAAACACCACTCAACAGGTAGCTTGTAGGACTAGGCAATGTTGGGGGAAAAATGGAGATGTAAAATAAGAAGAATCCAACATGAAAGTCAACATTGCATGATCAGCTAAGGGAAGTTGACTAGTAACCTAAAAGCTATTAATATTAGAAAGCAACGTTGTTTTTGTGATGACATAGTCAACCACATGTGCCATGCGGGAAACAAGTGAAATTGGAGGATTTAGGAAATTGAGGAAGCCCATTGAGAACCAAAAGTTCATGTGAATTATACAACTGAATGAGGTGTTTACCATAAGCGGTAATAGGATGCTTATCATCTGCAGAGATCCTATTTAATGCAAGGCCCATGGGGTCAAGTTCGAAGAGACAAACCTCATCCTCCATGAGATCATTGAAAGGTTCTTGGTGGGTCACAATGTCGGCATTAAAGTCACCTAAAAGGATGACATCACCCAATGATGAATACGTGGAAGTCTCTGGATAGAGATTGAAATATGGGTTGCCATTAGAGTGGATAACAAAAGATGAGGATGTTGGAGGAAAATAGCATACTGCTATAAAGATGTCTCAAAGAGGGGGTGGGCTTCTCTTGATTTGAAACCCACATATATCTGGAGTGCTCATTCGCTGTGACCAATTAGAGTTGTTGACAAAGGCAGTCCCAAATGAAGCAAGCGAAACCACTAAAACCTCAATCGTCACCTAATTGGCATGTCTAATGCCTAAAAGCAGAAACCCAAAAGTAACCACCAACAAGTAGCAGAGTTTGTTCCTCACTCTCATGGGTATTTATAGTAAAAACAAGCCCATGAAGAAATAATATCTTGGAATGCACCTGGGGAAGACCATATCACCCCATTACAGATTCAGCAGGGAAAGGAGAGAGAAATGGATGCCTTGTGCCCCATATTGTAGAGGAATATATACAATAGCTGTAGAGGAATATGTACAATATCCAAGGGTAACAACTGAGAGACTCATAATCTCTTCTATGTACCCCTTAATAAATAATCGTATATAGGGTTATTATGAAACCTTGTAGACTTGTATAGCAACATCAGTGTAGACAAGTCTGATATTATGTTTATTGTTCTTCTCTGCGCTCATTATCCATATATAAAATCACGGCTTATTAAAGAAAACTGTTAAATAGCATTTGATGTTGTTTATCCAATTTAAGTTTTTTGATTCTGTCCTTGTGAGTATCCATCCATCTATCTACCTATCTATCTATATGGACTAGTGTTGATAGTATTTTGTTGTGCTTGTTTTCCTGTGTTTTCTATATATGAAATCACATGTTCTACTAAAAGGAATGGTTAAGTAGAGTTTGATGTAGTTAAGTCTATTTCAGTTTTTGAATTATGTCTTTGTCACTAATGGCTATATAAGGGTGGTGCACTACTAAGTGCATCATATGATGAAGAAGACTCTTCTGTTGTCCCTTGTAGAAGATTCTGTAAAACCCTAACATAATTTGCCATCGGATTAATATGTTTGCATGTGACGTACCATGGACAGTCTTTCTTTCCACTTTTTAATCTACAGTTTCTTTTATGCCTTGTTATAATATCTTATAATTAACATAATACTTTCTGTAAGACGCTAGATTTATCATCATTTTTGTTCACCTCATGTTTTAGATGCTCCATGCAGTTTATTAAAAAATACTCCTTGGAATTGTCTTGCAGGTGCTTTCTGACTTGGAGCGATCTGTTTGTAGAATGGTCAACCGACAGGCAGGTTCCCCATTTCTTTCGTATGTTCAAGATGGATTTCTATTGCTAGGAATTACATAGGAATGGTCTGTGGAAGTAAGGATATTGGGATTTGTTTGCTTCCATTAGAAACTCCCCTAAATTGAAAATTTGGGTTTTTGAACACTCCTGAGATTCTTGTTTCAGTTACTAACTGCAAGACACTTTTTTTCCTCTTTTGTAAGGCTTTATTTTGCTTATGGTGTTTGATAGGAGAACAAAGGATTTAGATATTTCCTGTCCTTGACTTTAATATGTGTCTGTGTGCTTCTTCGTAAATGTATATCTTACACCTACAAATCAGTGGAATGAAGTGCAGATGGAATTCAGTTTCAAATCTTTTATGTAAAATTACTTTTATGAATCTTTATAAGTTGATCAAATTTCAATCAAGTTCGAAATTTGAGAACTTACTGTTCTTTTTTCTTGTCTTTCACCTCTTCATATGAGGTGCACAAATATGCATTCAGCTAGCACATATAGAAGGGACTGTTGTTTGCCTTGACTATAGGATATGCATGCATGTACCAGGAGGGGTGCATGCATGTACCAAGAGGAGTGCATGCATATCTCGATGAATCATAGGTTTTGCAGTCACTTGCCACTGCTGGGTGTGAAAGTGGGTCACTTAAAATGTCTCCTGTGTTTGTTATGCCCATCTTGATGTTCAGTATTGGAACGCATTTCACATTTCGTTTTTCCTTTGTCAACTTGGAAAAATGCTTTCTGCTCCATTGTGGAATATTTTTAAGTCTTTTGTATGGTATCTCTACCTTAAAAAAATGAATGGAACGTAAAATTCATTGAAATAAATCATATTAAAATTTTAATATTTAATATTGTTAAGATCATTCTATCTAAGTTGTATAACCTGACATTTCCAGGAAAAGGGATATGGTGTTTATGAAATGATGGGAATCTCATATCTGAGATTGTATTTTATTTGTTTGTACTATTGTACACAGGCCAACACCAATAAACACTTGTGTAGTTTTTGTGCTTCAGAAATATTTATATCTAAAAACGGCATTTTTCACAAGATTTCATGTACCATATGGATGTTAATTTTAATCTAATTAAATTTAGGTTCACTTGATATTCGGGTTATCCATTTCATTTTTTATTTTTATCTATTTATTTATTTTAAAATTCCTTAAAGCTTACTGCAGTAACTGTAAGTATGCAGGTTGCAACAATTGCATGGTTTGAAGCGGATTCTGTTTGTGGGAGCCACTCACCAGCAATTCCTTGGATTCTTGCTTTTCCGTATGTTTGCCGATTTTTCCAGTGTCTTCGGCAATACAAGGACACCAAAGACAAGTTTTGTCTTTTAAATGGTAAGATCTTGTGTAATTTGTTTTGATCAAGAAAAAGCAAATAAGTCTGGGGAGGAATAGAAAAGGTAGATGATTTGACAAGCTGAGAAAGATTTGTCTGATCAAGCTCATTTTGTTTTTCCCTGCAAATAAAAAAGAATTTGAAATGGTTGTTTTCTCAAACATGAAGTGCACTACAAATGTTAATGCCTAAATTTTTAATCAATCTATGAGTTCCTCAGCTCCTGTTATAGCAATTTCTTTTTCCTGTTTAACAAAATTAGAAGGGAGGAAAACCGTTAATGCTATGCTGCTTTTGAAAATACTATACAGGTTTGCTATAGCTTGATTTTTCTCTCAAATGTTGTCAATTTGAGATATCAAGTGCCAATACTCTTGAATGTTGTACATTTGCTTATGCTATTTTCTGTTTAGGAATTAGGTTCGATCCATTTGCCATGGACTTTTTTTTTAATAAGCTATTTGCCATGGAATTTTATTATGCAATTACTAGATAATTATTGTTCATTCTATAAGAGGATCAACGACACATATTTGCCATACTTTTTTGGAGAAAATTGGGTCCTATCTTGCACATCTACAATTATTTTGTGTGAAATTACTGTAAATGAAGCATGCGTAGGGTGACATTATCTCTGACAGGTACTAAAGTCATGGAGATAATGGTCTGTAAGCATGAGAAACAGCAGATTGCCATAATGATTATTGTTGCCCAAGGAAGAAATGCTTGTTACTACTTCAAAAATGGCAAGCATCCAATTGAATTGGCACTCGTGGTAGAGATATCTTTTGGAATGGCATATGACATCTTTAACAGGACCAAAAGACATCATATTAGTGTGCAATATATCCCTGAAAAGGTCAATTGAAGGGATTTAGAACCATTAGTAAATGAGATTGTTGTGGTCTCTGTATACATGTGACTAGTCAAATGTTGATGTAAGCTGAACTGGCATCTCTGGTTAAGGTGATTGGGAACCATTTGATGAATTATAAATATAAAAGTCTGACAACTTCCTCAAACTCATTTCTTAGCAAGTGCTCTTCATAAAAGCACATTTTTGCATCGCATGGGTGCAGGCACAGCTTGTAAATGTGCAGGTATTAATTGCTTGAGTCTGAGTGACTTGGAAGTTTGCCTAGTATTAACTTGAGGTATCTAGATCACTTCATCTTTCATTAATTTCACCAATATGATCGTTGGTTCGCTGTGTTGTGGATTCTAAACATATTTGGTGGTCTCTTGATTGAAGATCATTTTGTGGCTTATCACCTAGCCCTCTTTAGCAGTTGTATTGTTGTGCATCAACCTATATTGTCCACACTATTTGATTATCTTTTTGTATATACATGCCATATTGTCCCTCTTAATGATGGCCTTGTGATTGGCTGCCAAATTACAGCTATTTTCCCTGAAATCATTTGTTTTTTTTAATCAGTTATATGGGATTGAAACAGGCCCCACCTGTATTACATCATGACCACATGGTGGTATTACAACAAGCTTGGCAATTATGCATGTATCGCTTGGCAAGATTCGAACCTTGGTCTCCTCCTTGAATGTTGAGGAATCTAACCTGTTGAGCTAATACCATTTGATGCCCTGAAATCAGTTGTTATATACTTTTGGCTCTCTTGAGGAATCTCCCCTATATCATCCCTTGTTTCTGTGTGTTTAAATTTGGACAGTGTTCTTTTCTTTGCCTGCCTTTTCATGATTATCATTGCATTTGGCAATCTTTCTCAGTTGGTCATATTGATTGGTTTAATTTGAATGGGGAGATTCCTATCTTCATGATCTTGTAGTACACACAATTTGCATTACAAATTTGGTGCTTGAGGTTGTTTGGGACAATATGTTCGAATATGAATCCATTTTTGGCAACTTGTGCATTCTGTTGGTCTTCGCTTTGGGTTAGATTTGATTCTTCTGATCCAAGTATGGTCAATTGTGGGGGCAGTCATTGGTTGATTTGCCTTAGATAACTATATGCACACTGATATTCGTTTTTGTTCTTATTCTGCATATTGATTAGACATTCTTTCACATCGTGGGTGGTAACATCACATATCAGATGGTACTGAATTTGGCAATGGCTATTTATCATTGTGTGCCCTTGCATCTCATATTTTATGTGGTAGATTTGCTGGTTTTATTTCAACTTTTTGTCAATTTCGTGAATATGCAAATCATTATGGTCATCGGGCTGTTTCAGGTGTTTCTTTAGTATTGAGATTTTGTGTCCTCTCCAAGGCTTGAAAACAAGTTGTTGGGTAAACAATCCTTCAATTATTTTACTTATACCAAGGCAGTCCTAGACAAACCATATCCTACTAATTTGCTTGCCAATTTCACGTTTAATGCCCTCATCTTCTGTTACAAGTTTGTATCATTCACCTTTGTCTTCTTTCAAACTGCATATCTCATTTAGGACATTGTTGTCACAACAAAGAATCTTCAATTCTTCTTCAAGATCTTTAGTTTTCCATATTTTTGAATGGCCTCCTTGTTATGCCTTAAG
The DNA here is from genome assembly GCA_028583015.1 of Wollemia nobilis. Classification (NCBI taxonomy): domain Eukaryota; kingdom Viridiplantae; phylum Streptophyta; class Pinopsida; order Araucariales; family Araucariaceae; genus Wollemia; species Wollemia nobilis. Next base: position 3,004,502 of record JAQPPZ010001695.1, on the reverse strand, counting down.
CTTGTTGTTTACTCATGCTCTCAATGTTAGCTGGAAATGCCTTTAGCTAATAAGTTGTCAGTCTGTCTGTTTGCTGACAAATGGTTTCACATACATTGCATTGTCCTACAAGATCTGCTTTGACATTCCAGTGAAATTTGACTTGCTGAGAATTTAGCAAAACTCAGCCACGTGGGGAAAACACAGAAAATGCAAAACGAAAAACTTGCTGAGATATTTTGTATGTTGTATTTTGTTGGTTTTGATGATCAAGAATTGTAATTGAACTCTTTTTTATGAAAATCTAATAGAAAATCAGCTTTCTGGCTCTCCAATTTTTGTTTTAAATGGTACTTTTTAAAAATTAAATTACTCTCTTCATTTTTTTTTGGGCCTAGTTTTTGCTGAATTTCTGCCTAGTTTTCCCGGATTGCCGTGAAACTCTCCAAAATTGTAGTGCTGAATTTTTGTGAAGTTGCGAGTTTTTCAACTATGGTCTCATGGACCTATTTTATAATTTATTTTTTTCTTTCTTTATTCTCATTTTCTGCCATTAAGATGACGGAGCTTCAAATTTCAACCTTGTTTGTGTCTCCTCTGCTTTACTCCTTCATTGCTTGCGTTTGAAGTCACTTCATTGTGATGTAGAAAATCTATGAGTTCATCACCTCAGGATTTTATTTTTTCCTCTAATCAGTGATGTTTTTAGAGTTACTGAATTCTGTGTTTCCTATCTTCATTTTTTAGCCATTATTGATGTGAATTAACATCTCTCTAGTATTATTGGTTTCATTTCATTCTTTTTTTACCTAATTTCAATGTATTTTGTGTCATGCTAATATCTATGTTGGACCGCCAACACCAAAACTACATGTAGGTAAAGTAATCCAAACAATATTCAAATAAGGGGAGAATAAAACATTAAAATAGAATTGCAGCCATTCCGTTATCATGGCTAATATTGCAACATAACATGGGCAGGACATTCACCCATTCATTATAGCATCATGTAAGAGATTAAAATATTGACTTCATTCCATTTCTCGTTGCTCTCTTGTTAAATGTTGGGAATATAATTAAAACAAAATAAAGTTTGTACGAGTGCTCATTCACATCTAATGATATTGTATCTTAGTTTTGTTTCCTTTAGGTAATACAAATTCTGGATTTAACTTAATTGCAAATGTGTTCAAAGTTTATCAAAGTCTTCAAAACATGCAAGCCTTCAAGCATGATAATATTTATTCTACAACCTTGATGTTGCCCGTAGGCATTCTAGATGTGTAAAATAATTCTTTGGAATAGGGTTGATACATTGCATAACCCAAATGCATATAATGTGTGTACAGAGCCTTTTCCACTAGAAATTCTATCTTTACCCAATAAATGATAACTTTATTAGATTTGAACACTATTTAGAGAGGTATGCTTTTTGTTTTATGCAACCTCTTCTAGAATGTTGTTTGTAAATGAAATGTGAAGGGGATCCTCTATTTTAATCGTATTAAAGTTTTTCAAAGACATCTTCACAGTCATTGCAAACGATCATGGAAACTGCTACCAATATAGGATTCCACCTATTACGCATTTGTATTATATTGAATTTTGTATTCATTCCCAAATTGTTTTGTTGCTTTGCTTGACCTTGATATTTGATCATGTTCCAGTTTGCAAATTGATGAAATAAGATGTGGGAAATCCGTTCTTCTAGTCAACTTTCCTGATGCGTCATCATTCATACTTTCCTTCTTATTTCCACAAGCTCAAGATTGAAGCATGCTAGGAGTGGTTCACGGTTTCTATTTCCCAGTAGATGTTGACCGCTATTTAATCAACTCCATCCGTTAACCAATTTTCTGGTTGAAGCCTTACATCTATCATGGGTTCAAATATGCCATGCTCTGTACTCCTTGTTTGCCTCCTCACAAGGAGTGATCAGTAAAACAGTTAGAGAGGACATCTATAAACAATACACTTTGGCTAGTTGGGTCTCCCTTTGACAACCTTTCAGTTGTAGCATAGATTCTACACGTAGCATTTCTTGCAGATTGTTGACGTCACCATTCTTTGTTCCAATTAACATTTGACTTCATTCAACCTGTGGCCTCAAGGTTCCCTTTGGCCAAATAAGGGCATGCTCCCTCCATCTGAAGATTACATTGCCAAATGTGAGTGTATTTGTTGCCTTCACATTCCTCAAGGGATGTAGATAGTAGAGAACTTCATCTTCGAAGACTTCATCTAGTATGTAGTATGAGATCAAACAGAGATATTATTGCCTTAGAAATTTAAGGAGGTCACTTACTACCTTTTCATAATTCTAACCTGAGGTGTATAAATCTATACCTCCAAGAAAAATTTCTGTCAAACATTTTACACTTAAGTGGCCCATGAGGACTAGTAGGCTAATCACCTCCTTTTATCCTTTTAAAACATTTGGAGGGACCAACCTTTTGTTGGATGATACAATGAACCCAACAAATGATGTTAGATTTATGAGAGTATCATTCTTGGGTAGCAAATGCTGAGTAGCCTGTCTTTCTCCTCTTCAGACTCTAGATGTAGGAGAATTAGTATTCTTTGGCATAGAGGATTAAAAAACAAAATAATGAAATAAAAATCTAGATGGTCAATATAGGTGCACACTATTCTATTCCTTCTTGCGTCTTGAAGATCATCAGCCTTGGATATTAGTGGAGTACTTGGACAATGCCTTTGGAAGACTTATCGGCCAGGCCCTGTCGAACCAAGCCACTTAACGATGGACTTCACTAAAACTTGCATGACCACAATGTTGGCAATTCAGCTACTGACCTGACTAGTACTGGTCCCAACTTCTGGACATGCTCTTCCCAGCTTGATCATTCTCTTTGGTACTATTTCATACATGACCATCTGCTCTACATTTGTACCATATTTATATGTGACAATTTATTCTACTACATTGAATTTACACTTGTATCATACAAGGTTCTACATTGTCTTACATGATGTTAGCGGTGGTTGTGATGTTAGTCAGAAGTTTTGTATTTTTTAATTTATAGTTGTGACTTTGGTGCTCTTCCTTATGTCTTCTTTATGCTATTGTAACTTGATGTGCTATTGAGCTTCATTGACCTGCTTTGGTCACTCACAAACATTAAATAAGCTGTTTCTTTCTTTCTTGTTTTCCTCAATGAAGAATCTGTTAACCTTCTTTGATTGAGAATGTGTTTTGGATCTCCAATAATGAATCACTTATGATTATTTCAATTTTGTTATTTCCATTATAGAATCATAGGAGGTCGCTTGCTTCATGATTTACATAATTACAAACTATGATCATCTCAGAGGACACGATTTTTTCTTCTTCTTGTTTTCTGCTATCAAGATTTTCGAAGGCCTTATGCATGTTTGGTTAAATTGTTTTAATCAGATTCAAGTTGGGCATAAAGTTGGTTTTCTTCAATTTCCTACATTGGTCTTCTATTAAAATTGATTTATAAACCATTCTAGACAATCCTATTTGTAATATTATATTCATCAATCCTATGCTGATTCATGTTGTGATATCTTTGTTCACTGCTATGAAATATTTCTCAAAAGAGCCAATGCCAATAGATACTTGAGCTTAGAAAACTTATTCAATGAGTGTAAGGATGTCGCCTCAAATAACTTCCCACCGTGTTTACTACGTAAGGGAAATATGGACCACAATATATTATATACGACCAAACACAAAAGTGACATCGAAAAAAAACCTTAAAATAAATATATTGTGCTTAAAAAACTTACTATTCTGTTGGACTAAAATCTACCATTATTAAGGAAAGATGTTGTGCCCATCAATTTTAGCCAAAGTATAGTAATTGGATGAAACAAGGTTACCCTGTGCTTCAACCTCTGGAGAAGGCCAGATCCTTTCAAGAAGGGGTTTAGGAAAAGGGATAAGAGAAGTGAGGGTTAGAAAAAGGAAAGGGTAGAAAGTGGACGGGATATAGTGTAACATCATTGGATCTTACAAAGCAAGACACTAGTCTGATCACTTATATGGTACTTAACAGATCAACCATGAATCACACTTACTTTTTCATTTAAGCACAATGTATTTATTTTAATCATTCAAAGGATCCAAGCAATTAGCTAATCCAATAGGCGATCATCGATCACTTTAACAAAATACACTAAGTATTGGATGTAACAAAAATGACTTAAAACAACACATAAAATCTAATCATTTCAAGGATTGTGAATGTTAGCAATCCAATAGGTAATTCATATTCTTGAACTACTTTAACAAAATAGACTAACACCACAATGTAACAAAAATGACTTAGAAAAGTATATCTATAAAAAAACCTGTAAATGCGAGATAATGTAGACCAAACAACTATCACTTCATTGATCAACAAGCAAATTACAAAGTAATACTAGGCAAGGACTACAGAGTCAACCCTTTGAATGAGGTTTGAACTCATATTTATAGATTACAATTTTAAATATTCTTGGTGAAGGGAAGCTGAATGGTCATTTGAATGATAGTCTTGCGGGAGAACCAAAAATAATGATGTGGCAGTCTTTTGTTTCATCTTGAGCACAAATTTGAATCCGACTCGCATCCTGCTTTTTGTCGGTGGTTGTATTATTGAAGCTACCCGTTGCATTATTGGAGTTGCCTGTTGCATTATTGGAGTTGCCTGTTGCATTATTGGAGTTGCCCATCTTAGCTGGCGAGCACCATGGCGGTTGCATGTCTGAAAGCGACTTGTAACTAAAATCTGTCCACAAACGAGCCTTTTGTATGTTGCGTGGCTCTTTTGCAGTGAAACCATGGTCTCAGACGTTTTCGGGTTCAGGTATATTTTCTTTTCTTTTCTCTTCTTTATAGGTGTGGTCGTGGGCTAAAATCTTTGTTGATGACGTCATCGTTTTAATTAGTGCGGCTTTGAGTGTCATGGCCCTAGACAATCTTTGTTTGTGTGGCTAGCGCGGTCTTGAGTAATTTTTGTTTTTGCTGATGTCATTACCTCGGGCAGCCCGGTTTTGGAACTATTGCGACATTGGGGCACACTTCTAGGTGTAGTTTATTTCTTCTCCCAATCCCGTGTGCTTCTCTCTGTTTTTGTGACGTCATTGTTGACTAAATCGCGGTTTCAAGCATTTCTGATTTTTGCCACTGCTTTGCCCGTTTGCGTGATCTTAAGGCTTTCAGCTGACGTGGCACTTGTTGTGTTGAGGTCCCAGGACATTCTCGGTCCTATGACAGATTTGTATACCTAGCATTTAACATGCTTTTTTGAAGGGGATATCTTTTGTTTATGCAATGCAATGTGGTCGAAATTAGACCCACATGTTTTAGAAGCTTTGAATTTAAAGTAATCGATCAGCTAAGCACGGGAGCGTTTTGATCTAGCTAATCATTGGCTTGAGTTGTACCTACAAAGCACCTAGCTAACACAGGAAGATCCGTGCGAGATTTTAAGGCAACTATGAAACACATGTCCCAAGAAGTATTACTACTGCGATTAAAACCAACTAGCTAGAGTGAAGTTTTACATGCACCAGAGATTAATTTCTTTGGAGAAAATTATAGTGGAGAGCAAAATCGTACACAAAGTACACAGAGAAGGAGAGTACTAAGCAAGGAGAACATAGATGATTTCAAGTTCTAAGGCTATGACAAGAAACACTAGAATAACTAACAAGAAGATGCTGAAGGCTCTTCAAGATCAACAAGCCTGCATCGTCAATATCAAGCTAACATTCAAAAGCCCAAAACAACTGTGCAAGGATGTCGAGCAACGAGTGGCCAAAGGTGTGTCCCTTGGTACTCTTAGTACTTTTGCTTATCATTCTTTCTTGTCTCGTTACATCCATAAATTTGTGCACCCTTGTCCAGAATTAGTCTTTGCATTTGCCAAACATTACAATGTTCAATTAAAAACAGTCCAAGATGCTAAAGGGAAAGTCATTTTTCATCTTACCCCGGATTGTATTAGAGAGGCCTTTGCCACAGGAGAAAAACCTAGGTCTACACCTAAACCTTTTAGTGCTCACATTCAGAGTAAACATTATGAATCTAAGAAGGATCTTCAAAAAGGGAAATATTTTAGGAAATGGCTCCATTCTCAGCTTCATGAACCTTCATTTGAAGACAAACTTCGAAAACCCCCCCTGAAAATTTCTGACTTCAAAAAACCCAGAAATCTATTCAATGTTAGCTGTCATTTTTGGTCTGCCTTCTGACAGAGAGGTACATGATTACCAAATAGCTATGGCTTATACCATCTCTAATCCTCGGTATTATAATGAGTCAAACTCTGATTTCATGGAGAACCCTATATTCTTTGATTGGGCGGACTTTTTGTGTGGAAAAATACATGAGCAGCTAACACAGTTGCAAGTATCACCACAAGGCACTTTTTGTTACTGCTCACATCTTGCGTGGTTATTCTTGTACGAAATAGTAGACTTTATGCTATGGGTGGCTCATAACAAGGTTGACGATAAGAAAAAAAACCTATCTGTAGTTGAATGGACAAATTTATTGGAAAAATCGGAATCATATTACCACTTCAACAGGAAATTTGTAAGGCCAGTCTTAAAAATGATTTTGTGTGATCTCCCTCGTCTTTCCAATCAAGCTGGTAGCTTATTACAAGCCCGTCATGCTGAATAAGGAGACTAGTTCTTCGTCTTTGACGGAACTATTATCAGATTGTATGGTTTCATTGGGAAACCTTTTCTGTTGCCCTATCTTGTCACTGAAAGAATTTTTGCAATGGAGTATTGTAGATAGACCGATTTCATCAACATGACATATGACTCGGGAATTAACAAAAAGAGCACCTATGAGTACCCGCTTACTTATGGCCCAATCATTGTAAATATTAAAGGCCAAGGAGAAGGATTAAGCTTCAAAAGCTTCAAATTGCAAGAGCTGGGGCTAGGAGCTGTACCACAAAGATGGAGATATCTCCCTATAGATAAATTCAGTGAAAAATTGACCCTCATCAATTCAAGTAAGCCTCCTGCTTTCAAAATGACAAACATACAAGAAATTGAAAGACTAAGGAATAATCATGAAAACAATGAGTTGAAATGGAATGTTGGCCAACTGCCCGATTTACCGCCATGGAGAGATTGGTATGAACAAGAAGAAGATTATGATCCTGAAAGAAATCTAGAGCACTCTTTGTTTGATAAAAAACTGGCTTTTTGGATTAAAAAGACAAAATGGCCTGCACCCAAAGTCATAGAATGGTGGATATTCCGAGTAAAGAAGAAGGCTACTAAGTCCAAATTTGATATTGGAATAGATAGAGAATTTTTAGAGGTATGATGAAAATGTAGATACATGGAATGCCAAAGTCAAACAGAATCAAGACACAACTCGAACTGTTCCAGGGCAAAATCCTGAGGATAAAAATAAAATTCTAAAAATGAAAGGAGTAGTGGAGACAGAACAAGATACTCAAAAGGAGAAATCAACTGAAGCAGAATTAAGAATAGAAGAAGAACTAACTATAGATGATACTGCAAAACAGCTTGGAGTAGCCAAAGAGGCCCCTCAGTTGGAACCACAAAGTGAGGTCTTCGTGCCATCAAATTTGCAACAACAGTTTTATCTTGTGGGCTCTCAAATACTTAGTAGAATGGGCTATAAAGGGAAAGGCTTAGGGAAAACACCTACAGGTCCTCAAGAGATCATCCAGGTAGAACAAAGGCCCAAAGGACTAGCTCTAGGCGCATATTTTCCAAAATCCCCAACCCAAGAGGCAAAATGCAAAAGAAGTAAGCGATTTTTTTCAGAAATCCCTACCAAAGCACCACTAAAATTTGTAACAGGTCAAAGAAGTCCTCAATAGGCTACAAAATAAAGATCATTATCCGGAAGTGCACAAATGTCTAACCAGCCAGTTCGTAGTCCTAAAACCGGAGAAAGTAACATTCCTCCAGAAACTCTACAGTTGTCTGGGACCGAAGACATCCCCCGCCTTAGAAAACAACGGGAAAAAGAAAAGTTGATTCATCCTAGGAGATGCAAGAGGAAGATAATAAGAAACGGAAGGTCCAAGAACAACCATCAATAATTGAAGAAGTGACAACTGAACCAACGGTGGAGCAACCTTCAGAACGAGTGACAGGTATGAATATTTTTAAACCACCTTCTCCTCCTCTCATCCCCAACGTAATCCCCTCTCCTTTTGCATTGTCTCAAGGCACTACCACACAAACAGTCCCTATCGTCATTCCTGCCACATTAGCTCAAACTCCACCAACCATTACTCATCAACCCATTCATGAAGAGTCTCCATCTTCCTTTCCACTCGTCCAACCATTTCTCACCATCATGCATCCACCAGATCATCTAGTTGCCACTACCATTAATACATTCACAAAGATGGGCCCAACGCTCAACAATGGTGGAAAGAAAAGACACCTAAGCGAGCTGGAGGTCTTGCCATGCCCAGGTAGATGACCTCCATAGACCCTACCACATATCAATAGGTGAGGGTTGTTGCCACGCCAAAAGTAAAGAAACCAGAGGCCGAAATGTCCCTTGATGATTATCATTTAGAGACTCAAATGATAGATATTACTCAGCTGCCATTTGGAGGATTCCCTGCTGAATGCTCAAGCTCATGTGAGCACCATCTATTTTCCAGGAGACATTAGAAGATAAGTGCCAATATTTGGAGGAAAAGTACAAAGAACTAGATGAGATAACAAAAGAAGATTAGAACGTAAAGAAAGCCCTTCATCCGGAGGCACAAAAATGGAAGAAGAAGTTCTTTGGAGCAAGCTCAGAAATGGCAAGAACAAAATAAAGTTTTATCAGAACAAGTCCAAGGACTACAACAACAATTGCAAAATGAGAAAGAAAAGACCAAGGCTTCATCTTTCTTTAAAGAAACCATCAAGCAACTAAGAAGGGATAGTTGGAGCAAAATCCTTGAGTATGCTCTCGAGGCCTACGTGGTTGTAGATTAACTCAATTTCTGCAGACAAACTATCAAAGAAGCCAGAGCAGCATTTGAACAATTTGGATCAGGCAATTTGTTCCTACAGGTTGAAAATGTAATGAAAATATTTGAAAGGAGTTTTGAGCCAACAACCAAAGCTATTCCCAGCCTGTAATGGAGTGCAGCAAGAAGTGCCTCTTGAGGTTTGAGCCAACAATCAAAGCTATTCCCAACCTGCAATGGAGTGCAACAAGAAGTGCCTCCCAAGTTGTGATCGATAAATGCAGATTAATTCAAGAAGGGATATAGGTAATTGGGAGATTGCAGAATAAAACTGACAAAATCATGGAACCCATGTGGGAGCTCCTATCTTTTGGATTCCCAGGTTTGCGCGACCAAGACGTTAAGATCTTGTCCAAAGAAGAAGTTCAGGCTCAAATAGAAGCAATTGCTAACGATGAGTCTGAAATAGATCAGCTACAAGAACCCATAGGAGAAGCTTAAGTAATGGAATTATTAAATGGAATGGCTTAGTTGCAATCAAAGCTTCAAGAAATAGCTAGAAGATATGAATACCCTTCCTATGAAAAGATATATTAGTTGAAGAGAATACAAGATCAAACCAACAGGATCAAGACTCCTACATATGAAGAATGGGTAGGAGCCCTAGTTGTATTTGAAAACAAATATTCTATGGAGGAGATGATCAAGGAAGTGAAAATACCGAAGCAGAAATCCCTTCAAAATACACAAGTTTAAGGCCCCCAAATGAACAATTGATACTTGGTGAGCAAACAGAAATACAAAGCAAAACATCTGCTGATAAAATGGCAGTCTAGAAAGAATGAAGAGGGACAAACGAGCGTCTCAACAATAACAAACTACTCGAAATATCTAACAAAGTAACAACTCCATTGATCCCCATTCACATTCATATCACTCCACACTCATGTCCCTGTCACTCCTTACTCATTCAAAACGCTGATTCACTTTCCTTATCAAAACATATAAACCACATTTCACTACACTCCATTTTAAAAATTTCATCTCACTTCACTTCATTCCATAAATCCAACCCAACCCATACCTCTATCCCATTCCCCACATTGACTCCATTCCCAATGAAAACAAGCCTTATGAGTTCGTAATTTTGCGAGCAAAAATCTTGGGAGGCACCAAACATATGGGTCTAATTTCGACCACATTGCATTGCATAAACAAAAGATATCCTCTTCAAAAAGCACGTTAAATGCTTAGTATACAAATCTAGCACGGGACCGAGAATGTCTCGGGACCGCGACACAAGTGCCATGTTAGTTGAAAGCCTCAAGATCACGGGAATGGGCAAAGCAACGACAAAATTCAGAAATACCCGAAGCTATAGTCGACGACGACGTTTGAAAAATGGAGAGAAGCGCGCGGATCAGGAGAAGAAATAAACTACACCTAGAAGTGCACCCTAATGCTGCGATAGTTCCAAAACTGGGCCGCTCGAGGTAATAACATCAGCAAAAACAAAAATTACTTGGGACCGCACCAGCCAGACAAACAAAGACTAGAGCCGTGACGCTCAAAGCTGCACTAATTAAGAGGATGACGTCATCAACAAAGATTTTATCCTGCGACCGTGCCTATAAAGAAGACACAGAAAAGAAAATACGCCCGAACCCGGAAACGTTTGGGGCTGCGGTTTCGCTGCAAATGAGCCATACAACATACAAAAGGCTCGGTCGTTGGCAAATTGTTGTTATAGGTTGCTTTTAGACCTACAACCGCCATGGTGCTCACCATCTAAGATCCAGCTCATCTACAACTAAAAAATGGGCAACTCCAATAATGCATCGAGCAACTCCAATAATGCAATGGGCAGCTTCAATAATACAACCACTGAAAAAAACAGTCGCAGATCAACGGGTTTGGTTCAAGTTTGTGCTCAAGATGAAACAAAAGATTGCCACATCACCATTTCTGGTTCTCCAACTAGACTGTCATTCAAACAACCATTCAACTTCCCTTCACCAAGAAAATTCAAAATTGTAATCTATAAATATGAGTTCAGACCTCATTCAAAGGGTCGGTTTTGAAGTCCCTGCCTGGCATTACTTTGTAATTTACTTGCTGATCAATGAAGTGGTAGCTGTTTGGTCTCCATTATCTTGCATTTACAGGTTTTTTATGAATATACTTTTCTAAGTCATTTTTGTTACATTGTGGTGTTAGTCTATTCTGTTAAAGTAGTTCAGGAATATGAATTACCTATTAGATTGCTAACATTTACAATCCTTGGAATGATTAGATTTTATGTGTTGTTTTAAGTCATTTCTATTACATCCAGTACTTAGTGTATTTTGTTAAAGTGATCGGTGATTGCCTATTGGGTTAGCTAATTGCTCGGATCCTTTGAATGATTAAAATAAATACATTGTGCTTAAATGAACCGGTAAGTGTGGTTCATGGCTGATTTGTTAAGTACCATATAAGTGATCGGATTAGTGTCTTGCTTTGTAAGATCCAATGCTGTTACACTATATCCCATCCACTTTCTACCCTTTCCTTTTCCTAACCCTAACTTCTCTTAGTCCTTTTCCTAAACCTCTTCTTTAAAGGAGCCATCCTTCTCCGGAGGTTGAAGCACAGGGTAACCTTGTTTCATCCAATTACTATACTTTGGCTAAAATCGACGGGCACAACTTCTTTCCTTAATAATGGCAGATTTTAGTCAAACATAATAGTAAGTTTTTGGCATGCTTGGTGGGACAGATTTAACCATTTTTCGTCTCATCTTCCTGGAGAGTTCAAGATTAGGTGTACAGTCTTGATCTCATCAGCGGAGATTGTATGTTCATCTAGCGACTGTGATTAAAAGATACTATCAGAATCTTTGTGAAGTTAAATTGCCGGTTAAATTTCTATATAACTCATGTAACATCTAGATATTTGTTTCAATTCTTATATGATTACAAGGTTTGCAGCCAAGGAATTGGAAATTCCGTTATCATTTGTTGAATTACCACTTCATAAGCCGAGACGTGTTGAAATTTCAGCGCAAGTATCTCGTTACCAAAGTGCAAATTCTTCCCCTCATAATTCCCTTGTATCATCATCAGTAGCAAGTCTTGGAGCCATGGCTCAGAATGTAAATCAAATTGTCCCAAATTTTCCTAATTGGAACACCACTGGACCTTTAGGCCTAGCTCAAACAAATGATATTCCTCAGGCTGCCCTTAAAGCTCTTCCTACCTATGATGGCACTGGTAAAACTGCATATGAACATTGTCAAGATTTAGCATCCTTAGCTGCAATTCATAATATCAGAGATGAAGACGTCATGGTCAGGCTTCTCCCTATGTCTTTTCAAGGAAAGATTCTCAACTGGTATCGTACCCTAGGGGACAATAGTATCCATACATGGGCTGACTTGGTTGGACCATTTGTGGAAGAATTGAATGAGCTAGAAGATCCTTTTCCTTTATTGACACAGTTCACTGTTATCCAAAGACATCCTCAAGAATTAATAATTGATTTTAACCTTAGGTTTAGTAGAACTTTGAAACGCATACCTCAGTATATTAGACCGCAAAGTCCATTAGCATACATTTATTAAACCAGAGCATTAGGCCCTGAGTTAGGGTTGTAAACTCAACAGTCAAATATAGTTGATTTTCCTCAAGTCTACCAAGCCGCTATCATAGCTGAAAATGCTCTGATTTCTGTAGGAAGATTACCACCAAGAGCAGTAATGCCATATTTCCCAGAAATATCCCAGTATTAGAAAACTGAAATACCTTTGTTCCCTTCTCTCACCACAATTGCTCCCATCCCCGCTCCTAGAGAGTCGTCATCTGTGCCTACTTTACCCGCACTACCAATGCCAGAGCCTAAAGAATCACATAATGTTAGAGGTTCTATCTACATTGAAGACTCTGAATAACAAGGTAACAACAATTGAAAAAAGAGAAGCAGAGAGATCTCAGTTCAAAAGATTTCCATATATAACCAGAGATAAAAAAGCTTCAAGTAGTAACACAGCCGAAAAAACCAATAACAACTATCAAGGAGTAGTAACGCGACTGAAAAAACCAATAACAACTTGATCTGAAAACTGCCCTTGTTGCTTAGTTTGCAGTTGAAAAGGCAGAAAGATCTCAGAAAGGTCAACTTAATATGTTATGGGGTTTAGAACAAATTATGCTTACACAAGATCCTTTAGAAGAAGAATCCATTTCTGTGCTAACCAGGTTCAGTAAGAAGCAAATTTAGGTAAATCCGCAGAAATTGGAACCTTTTAAGGTGCCGTCTCAGCCACAAAAGCCGAAAGAGCAGAATGTGCCCAGAGCCGGGAAGATTATAGTTCAAAAAGAATCCGAAGCCTTCTTAACAGTGCCACAACCACAAATAGGGCCCTCTAGCTCAAAACAAACAGAAAAAGCCAAAGAAGTGTTGCCTGATACAAAAGAGGAAGCACGTGACAAACTCAGATTCCCCTTAGTCACTAAGAGAGAGGGAATTGAAGCTACACAGGAATACAAAAGGAAGTTTGATGAGCCTAAAAAGAAGAATGAGAAAAAGATGACAAAAACATCATAGTAGAAGAGCTAAAAAAGACTCCTAAAGTGAGTTTGTACGATGCATTGATGATCCCTGGACAAATAGACCTCCTAAGGGCCTCATTGAGAAAGGTTAGCCTGGGAGACTAACCGGTTTCTGAATATATTCTGACTCAAGAAACAATGAGTCTGGGTGCTATGAAAAAGCACCTCCTTTCTATATATCTTTAAGAATGGAATGTTTGGTAGTTCACAATTGTATGATACTCTAGAGCCGCTACTACTGTGATGCCAAAAGCAGTATGTGAATTGATGGGTATGGAATATACTCGATCTTGTCCTGGCGTACTTCAATTAGATGGCACCTTTGTGACAACATTTCGAGTAATCAAAGATGTCCCCATAACACTTCACAAAGCACTAGAGATAACTATGATACAAGAAATAGTGGTGGTTGATTTAGAGCCTTTTTTCGGCCTCTACTTATCACGAGAGTTCATAGCAAAATTAGGAGGTTACATGTACTTGGACTACTTCACATCATGATTCCTCATAAAGGCAAGAATATTAAGATTCTTTCAGAGAAGCCTAAAACCTATCAAAAAGATCGAGGAAGATGAATACATCAGCACTATCTTTGAAGAAACAAATCTGCTTGAAGATATTCTGGATGAACTTAAAATAGAAGATCAATTCTCTTTCATGAATTATAATAATGCTTTAATTGAAACTGGCATTGGCACTTATCATGTTGCAGACTCAGAACATAAAAAGATCACAGCAGTTTTGAACCAAGAACTGTGAGAAACAGAACTTTGGAAACTTTATTTTGATGGAGCGATATGCAAAAATGGTGTTGGAGCTGGAGTTGCATTGGTTTCCCCTTCTAAAGGGACAAAGAGTTTTTCACATAGACTAATGTGGAGTTGCACGAATAATGCCGCTGAATATGAAGCATTATGCCTTGGTTTGAAGCAAGCAGAAAGGATGGGAATTAAGTTGCTCACAATCTATGGTGATTCAGAGCTGATTTTTAATCAAGTCATAGAGAAATGCAACAGTAGATACCACTACTTGAAAACATATCATAACCGAGTATGGGAATTAATGGAGAGCTTTAAAGCTTTAAATATAAAAGCTATCCCTTGGGAACAGAACGAGTTAGACGATGCACTCGCTACCAGAGGAGCTAATTGTGCACCGTCTTCAGAGTTTGGTTCAAAGAAAAACAAAGTTAAGTTGGTTTTTAGACCATCCTTCCTAGACAGAGAGGTATTTTGGCAAATCTTCAAGAATGACCGATAGATTGTAGATATCTTGACGTAAGAGTTAATCTGCTCAGCCCAACAGGAAGAAATGTCTCAACAAGTAGATCAAGAAGATACAATTCAGCTAAAAAATAATCATATTCCTAAAGAGTTAACCACTTTAGAGAGCTTATTTGATAACAATGATAGAAATATAGGCCGTAGAATGAAGATAGAAGAACAAGTGTACAGAGAATATCTAATAGATAAGAGATTGATATAAGTCTTCATATTTAGGTGCACCAATGCTCAGGAAAATAAATGTAGCAATGTGAATGTTCATAGATTATATTGCCCTAAACAAAACTACAAGAGGCAAATACTTGTTATCTCAAACAGATGACTTACAAGATTCCTAGTAATTATGTTGTCAAAATTTTACCTAAGAAATAGATAACTTGAAAAAAGAATGAATGAAACAAAGATGTCAAAGATAGCACTGTAAACATGCATCTACATAACTTCATAATAGGATTCCTATAATAGACTTGTCTTTAGCAAACATGAAATAGAGCACCAAAGATACTTATAGTATGAAAACATCAGAGAGAGATTTAACTATCTGCAATTTTAAAAAATGACATCAAATATGCAAGGCTGAGTCCTAGGAGAGGATATAATGTTGATCCTAAGAAAATTCAAGTAATTTGACATAAGTATCCCAACTATTATAAACAGTATTATAACTTTTTAAGACTAGCATTATTATATAAAAGTTTTGTCCATAGATTCTCTATTATGGAATTATTCCTACAAATTCAAATAAACAGAAGCACATCAAATTTGTTTGACAAAGTTGAATATCCAGTAATAAATGTACCATCACAATATTCAAAAGCAGTAGCCTACAAAAGAAAGCAAATGAATGATGTAAAATGAAGATACCCCATAATTGACCTAGAACTACTAGCAGTCATATGCCATTGAAATTTGGAATTGCTATCTTTATGCCAAGTTTGACATCTATACAGGCCTCAAACTGCTACTACATTTCTCTACCATAGGTGAACATTTAAGTAGACAATATAGATTGTCTCAAATTTTTGATGAATGGAGACCCAATCTAATGTATAAATTTGGTAAAGCAAATTTTGTAGCGAAAGCCCTTATATCCCTGGTTTATGCAATGTTGTAGTAAAGGAATCTAATAGAAGAAATTGCAAGACACCAAACGAATAATGAAGAATGTGAAAATATTGTCAATTCTTTAAAGTAAAATGGTATTGTATCTGTTTGAAGATTGCAAGCCAACATTCTTCACTGTAAAACCAAAATTATAACACATAATAACACTGTATTATAAAAAAAAGTTCCAATATGAATTCCACAATAACTCATTGACAAGCATTATTAGAAACAAATAAGATGCATGAGCAGCAAATTTGTAAAACAAACAATGCTGATTAGGAGGAAAGATTATGTAGTGGCATGAGATAAGTGTCAAGTCAACAAATTATAAGGAGTACCTTAATTAGGAAACTAAATGTTGTTATCAATGCCAAATAATGAATTGAGAAATCATATCAATAGATTCTGTTGGTTATTTCCCATGAACCAGAGAGAAGACAATGGCATATAAATATACCCACGAGGGCTAGATTCGTACTTTGGAAGAAGCACACAAAGCCCTTGATTGAGTGCCTACACTAAATGACAAAACGATTTCAAACTATTGTATACTAATTACTCAAAGACATTGAGAATGACAGTCCCAAAATTTACAAAGAATAATACATTCAAAGATATTTTTCATTACTAAGTTAAGCAAGCAAACTTTCATGCAATTGATCACTGACAGTTTGATGGACAAACCAAGAGTTTAAGCTGAATAATGGAGGACATGGTATTTTTTCATTTAGCAACAAGGTAAATACTATGGAAGAACATTATCCTTTGCAGAATCTGCTTATAACAATATGGAAAGCAATCAAAAGAATACAAAAGTTTGGGTTACTCCAACCAAGTGTGCCATTTTGCTATGATCACTAGAGGACGAAGGAGAGGATAAATTTAAAAGTATGCAAAAGAATAAACCAAACAACTCGTTATCAAGAAGGAGATGTACAAATCTATCCATTAGGTGCTATGGACCTTTCATAATATTATAGTGAATCAATTAAGATGTAAATTAGAACTATCGCCTCGTATCAAAGAACACTTGGTATTACATATAAATTTTCTAATAAAGCTTTATCAAGATACAAGAACATTATTTTTTAAGCACTTGATTCAAAAGAATCATACATATGTAAGGCATTGTGGAGCATATGGTTGGAAAAGCACAACTCAATGGCCCAAATTTTGGAGAGTTTTTGACGGCTTGACAAAAATTCGGGGATAAAACATCGTAGGAAATAATTTAATTCACAAAAACAAATTAAAATAGAAATTGGAGAGCCAGGAAGTCGATTTTCTATTAGATTTTCATAAAAAGAGTATAATTACAATTCATGATCTTGAATGATCATTCATAACCAACAAAATTGAAATTGCTAACTGTTTTTTTAAGATTTAAGGATGCACGATATTTATATTCAAACTTAAACAGAAAAAATTGATTATAAAACCTGATCTTGTTCTGGTCAACAACAAAAACAAACAGCTCAGCACAAAAAATAGTCATAAAACCACAAAGTTATTTGAATTATTTTTGTTGCTTTCTTTTAACGTCTGGGTGATGACAGAGTTGGTTGGAGTCTTAAATTACTGATAATATATAGCAATGAACATAAAGAAACTTTATCTGCAAAATATGGTTTAGTTATGGTTTTCATTGATGCCACACAGTAAATCATATTTTGGTCAGCAATATAAGATATATGTATAGATGTTGTTAACGTTAGCCTTCTATTTTTCAGCTTTGGGTAACGTACCGATGGTACTCTCATTAATTGAAACCATGTCTGCAAATTTTGAATGGTTTGTTAAGTTGAGTTTTTGTATAATTGGGGTTTACCTTTATGCTTTGTATGGCGTAAAGAGAGCAAGACACATGTGTATATGCTTGCATGTACTCCATATTTAGATCGGTTAATTTTCTTGGATAAATATCAATATGTGCAAATGTTGCAAGATCTACAAGCATGCTCAATTTTCTTTACTGGTTCGGGGAGGTCATTAAAGAAAACACTTGCATTTTTTTGTTGAATGTCTAATGTTAACTCTTATTAGAAAAAGGTCAATGCGTAATTTATTTGGCATTCCTTCACTGACATGGTGGTTTTGAATATCTCTCAGCTTTGAAATATGCTACAGCGTTTCCCGTTATTTTCCTTTCAGCACACAAATATCATATTGTTCCAGAAGTGTGGACAAGTATTTATCGGCCCTTATGGCTTCTGTCGAGTGTTATTAATTCTTGCTATTCATTCTATTGGGATGTCACGCGTGATTGGGATTTAAGGTTTGCACCCCCAGCTTCATATTTTGTAATATTATCTTTGGAATGAGCAAATATTCTTATGTTTGCTTAAATTTTTATATTGTGTTTCTTTGTTTGGCAGTGTGTTTTCCAAAATATTTAGGTTTAGAAGTCCTCATTTGCATCCAAATATGTTATACGGACGCTGTTGGGTAAGGATTATTTTCCTGCTTTTAGCATTTTTATTTCAGGAATGCTTATTGATATTAGTGATATTTAACTCAATTTAATATTAGGTTGTCTAGCATAGTAATGGTATTCCACGTTTGAAGGAACATAGAAGAGTAAATGACAGAAAATATCAACAGTAAACAACATTCACCATAGTACGAGAAAACATATTTAGAAGTAAAATGGAATGAAACTGCACATTGTCATTTGTATTTATTTACAAACAGCAATTATACAATCATGTACAACAACAATCACAAGTCTACAACATGTATTCCTCACAACAGATGCTCACAAAATATGACACCCAATCATACTATGCCAATGATCATCTGCTACTTTGCTATATGGAAATTATAAGGGGTCTATTTATACAACTCTTGGGTAGAGGAGGCAGTTGTCAACTTCCTGCAACTTCCTCATACCTATCCCTAACTACCCTTATATGACAGCTCATATTACGACATTCTTTTTATTTGCACACTAATAATGTCCGATGGCATTTTGTGAAACACTTAGTGTGCAAACTATACAAAATGACAACTTATATATAATCAAAATTGTATGTGTGCTCGTTTCTGTACACTCTCGTTCATGCTTTAGGTGGTGCCATGTCAGATCTGTCTGCTACATCTGCCCTCCCCTCTAGATTGGTCGACGTCCTTGTCAACGACTATTGCTGCTTCTAAGGGCTTTGATGTCTATTGCAGCCGCGGAATGGATTGGATCTGAATGGGTTCAATTCCCACCTCTTGCACTCGCATCTTCAAAGCATCATTTTCCTAATTCAAGCGCTTTGCATAGGCTCAGTACCGCAGTCACTAAAAGCCATAGTGTTGTGACGTTTGCTCAATTTCAGCAATTCTAGTGCGCAACTCAGCTTCCTGCTTCTCAGATTCTGCAAGTTGCTAATCTTTCTCTGCTATCAGCTGATTGCGATAGGCTACCTCTTGAACCTTGGCTTCAAGCCTGTTCATGAACTAGACATTCATACTTCAAAAGCCCAGTCAGCTGATTTTGCTCCTTCCATTCCTTTTTCAGCTGCTCCAATTCCTATGGCAATCTTGCCCATCCTGCTTCGGCTTCCTGCTGTACCTACCAAAGCTGCTCTTTTTCTTCATTCAACTGGATGGATTGTCCTTCCTTTTGCAGTTTTAAGCTGTTGGTTTCATGGAATGTTTCCAATCCAATTGACAACTGTATCAAGTAGGCCAAAAAGTTCATTGTGGTGTATGCAAATTCCAACTTGGGTGCTATTTTGACTTTCTTCACGGCCTCAAATTCAGGATAGGTGTCAGAACTATCCTGGCCAACATACACTTGGGGTGGGTGCCAATATAGTACCGAGGTTTCTTGTCACACCTCTCTTTAACACCAATCACAGTCTGCACACTCTGATCCATGGATGAACTTGGTGAATTTCAACGAATTTCTTTGTTCTGCATCTACCCTCAGCTGCCATAGTTGCCATTCTCCGAGGGAACTAATGTGAAATTTGCTGCGCACCTTGTCAGTAACCCTGCCCAACTCCTCTAAGAAATTGTCGACATGTTCATTGGTTCTGGCTCCATAGATTGGAGGCTGCCTCAAATTCGGCACTTCAATAAGCATGTGCTTGTATTGCTATCCGCCCTAGGTTCATAATCCTCTATGTTGGTTTCCTTATTATGCTCTCCAACTAGTACTTGTATGGTTTCCTTCCCCTTGCCAACCGTTCCTTTCTCCTACATTTGTGTTTGTGGCTATGTAGTTGGTTGTTTCTCCACTTCAGTCATCATTTCATCTCTCGTCATTGCCTGACTGCTTTGGCCTTTCTGCCACAAAACCTACTCTGATACAGGGTGTTTGCCTTTCTCCTGCGACACCGAAGTTTGTGCCATCGTCTGCATTGTGGGTAGATGCAATTTCGATGGGCTCCTCATCAAACAGAAGGGAACCACATCGCTCTGCTTCTTCTGCAAATTGCCGCAACCAGGTGGTGGCAAGACTATCTTGCTAGAAAGTTGGCATGTCCACCTGCATTCCTCCTCCATACAATCCACGTATTCCTAGATCATCCCCACACCCCTTTGGGCTCTCAAATTCAGCTGAAGGAGAAGCGTCCATCACCTCTAAAGCACCATCCATGTCCTCCATCTACCAGGATTGGCTATGCCACTTCTTGTGCAACTTCCTTTTCTTTGCTCTGCTGTGCCGTCTCCTCTACAGTCACTGCCATTGTCTCCCACGCAGCTTCTGCTTGATGTGGCTGCTATTCTTCTTGTGCAGCCTCCTGTGGGGCCCCTCTCTTGGTACTAACAATAGCACCTGTGGTGCCTTCTTGTGTAGGCTAGCTTCCTGAATGCACAAGTACAACCTCTGAACTTTCCCTAGTGACTTGCCATTCACTAGATGGCATTGCAACATAAGTTTGTCCTTGAAAATAATAACACTGGCATGCCACAATATGTATAGTGCCTCCAATCTGCATGCCAATTTTGCCAACCAATATGGTTTGAGACAATCCCTTGGGAGGTATAAGCCTCACCATCTGTCTTTGCGGTTGGGGTTGAGGCTACAACTGCTGCTTCATTTGCTGCCCAGCTGATCCAATTGCTTCTACCTCTTTTTTTCTCGCTCCACATCTGCAGTGGGTCCTTTTGTCTCAAACTCATCCTCTTCTTTGACCAATGCGTTTGCATCATCACTTTCATCCTTCTCTTCTTTCGATGACTTCATCATCTTCTTTGTCATCATCATCTGTCTTTTTGTGCTGTCCTCCCAAGGCACATCCTGATTTTACCATTGGTCCTGATTTTGCTATTGGGGCCATTGTTATCCAACGAAAAATCATTGGGGCTCCTTCTGAAACGTGCTGAGGTAGGTTCAACCCTGGAATTCAGATCTTCTCATATGCGGCTGTGTCTAGAAACAATGTGATGGCATGAAAGGCCATAAAAATATTCTGTGTATTGCAATAGAAAATTCTAAATGCATTCTGAAAGAAATGTTACCCAATCAAACTTTACTCCGTAAATGGTTCCCTTCATGTATGACCCATCACCAAGTTCATAGCACAGCGCAGCTAGTCCGTCTTCAAATGCTGCATCTTCAACCCATGGCTGTTGTGCTTCATCATCTTACCAACCTCTCCTAGATTTAGGCTGGTGAATTTGTTCACAAACACATGCAACTTGTAGGGCTCTATCCCCTCCTTCATAGGTCTATTGTTTGTGGCAGGTAGCCTGAACACAAGTTTGAAGTTATTTGGGGAGTATGAAACCTGCACGTTCTTCCTTTCAATCTGGATTCTGCTTCTTTTCCTTTCTGGGTCATACTTCTCTAGCATTTGCAGCAAATTTCTTCCCTAGCACAAAATTTTGCCTTTTTTTGGTTGTTGGTTGAGGGTTTTCAACAAAATCCTCCTTTTTTTTTGCAGTGCTGGCATGCCCTAGCTTCAATGCTTTGATGAAGTGCTTTTCTCTATAGCTGGTTCGCCCTTTGGCTTCCTGGGAATTCTACACGGAGGAATGTATCTAGTTTGGCTTCTTGGTGTCTTGGTATGTGCCCTAGGCCGTGCTGGTTTAGTGGCTTGGTTGGCTTTGCACTTGCTCCTTGTTGTTGCTTCTTGGCTCTTCTGTGCTTGAGAGTGTGCAAATGAGAGCTCCTCACCCCTTTTTTATAAGTTGAGGGAGGTAGAGGGACACTTAGCTTGCATACGCCAAGTTTAGTTCCACTCCCTTAACTGCCCCTTCAACTCCAACTGTTGTCCATGCAACTACTCGATTTGCGTCATGTGTTTGTCTTACATGTATTCAACTTCTTCCTTGTCTTTGCAAATGGCAGTCCTGTGGCGTGAATGTGCATGCTCTATATTTGGTTGGTCAAGATTGCCAGTTTCCTTGGCCTAGACAACCTCTTGACTTTACATATGACTTGGTGCCTTGAATCTTATGGGGCAAAATGACCGGCCTGGACGTCCAAACGACCATGTTTCCCTTCGACCCAAATGGCCCAAGGGTCTAGACGACTTGTCTAGACATCCATATGGCCATGTTCTCCTTCGACCTAGATGACCTTGTCTTATCCTTTTGGCTTGGACATTTGACGATACTACTTCACCTGATGATCTGAATTGATCACTTGACGACCTGGATTCATTACCTGATGATCCAACTTCCTAGATGATTAAAATTGATTGGCAGACGACCTGACTTGATCGTTAGACAACCTTACTTGATCGCTAGACGCCTCGGGTAATCATCTAATGGCCTAGGGGTAGTTTGGGGACTTGATGGCCTTGCCAGAAAACCAAGGGGTGGCCTAGACGACCCTCCCCTTTGGCTAGATGGCCTATGGGCCTTCTGGAATTGATCACTTCCTAAACGGTCGGAAAGAATGCCTAATGGCCTCCCCCTCTAATCAGTTCATCCTAGACGCCCTGGGCAACTTGAAGGCTCACCCAGATGGCCTAAGAGGCCCTCTTCACAAGCTGACTTCGGACAATCCGATGGACCTAATGTCCCATAATGTCCCACTCAGTTTGCTTGAGAAATTGTTAAAACTTGATGGGTGACGACAACCAGTATTTGTCCTAATGTCAAATCCTCGATAGTTGCACTATGTCTTCGTCAGCCTGGATTCCAACTAAGCCTAACTGCCCATGTTCATCTTTATCTATTTGTCCACCATGCTGTTATCACCTATATCTTTGGCTGTGCCTGTGATTGTGAGCCCATCTTCTCTTCCTTCCTGCATAGTGTTGCTTGGCAGTAAATTGTCATTATTTGGAAGATAATCATTTGGCGGGCGTATCACTACCTCATCGTTGGCAACCCTCAACACCGTCCTTGGTGTTCTTTGATTGAATTGTCTCTCAGAGCTCGAGATGGGGCTGGCATTACTCCAATCTTCTTCGTTGCTCAAACTTGCCAGGGATACACTACTATTTTCTTCCTTAGATATGTTGCCATTAATCACTCTTTCGTTTGGCAATGCTCGTTTAGGTGCATTGGTGTCGTGAATAGGTTCATGTGGCACTTAATGCGCGTCTCTCCATTCAATTTTTGCCAATCTCAATATGCTTGTCCCCAAATCACTTGCCAAGCTAGTACCCTCGATAGTCTTTTCCAAAAATTAGACCTATGTCGTCACATGGTTGTTAGCATTTCTTAACACTTCCTTGTTTTTCATGCGCCTTCAAGAACATCCTTCGGGATTGTTCCTTCTCCATATAATCTATATCTATTGGTTGCTTGCATATCCAATCAAAACTGCATCAATCCTTGTGCACGCTGCCTTTGCAATTAGCTAATTTGAACATTCAATTGTTCGATCCTTTTGTGCAATTGCTGAGTTTCTTTACGCATTCTCTATTGTATGCACCCAATGGTGCCAACAGACTCATCCCTTTGTCTTGGCTCTCATCACTTCGATTTTCTTCTTTTGGAAACACTTCTTGTCTGACATGCCTTGCTGCTGTTCGGTGCACGTCCTCATCAGCAAGTGAACTCTCACCACCTTCAGCATTGGGGAACTTGACATGTACTCACAATCTCTTGCACTCAGTAGGTTTGGGCTCTAACTCGTCCTTCTCCACTAATGGTTGCAGTGATTTCCCTTACCCCTTGCGGCTCCATGCTCGTATAGCCATGCCAACTGCTTCGTAAGTTCACTGCTTTTTGAGTCACTTGGGTCTTGCACATCATCTTCTCTTTGCCTAGCTGCATTCTTTGACCTCATGTATAGAGATCCCCTCAAAGGACTTTGAAGACTGACTTGGTGCAATTGTCAGTCTACCCATACTTATGTCTTTGCTAACTAGTTTGTAGTTGACAAGGTTCATTTGTGCAGTTTTGGATCATGATTGTCTTAAGATACTATGTCATGTCTAGTCTCTTCCATTGTATTGTGCTATTATCCAATAATTCTTCAACTTTAAAGGGCCCAAGCTACAGGGTGTTCAACTTCTCTGGCTTGATATCTCTCTTGCCATTATACTTCAGCACGAGGTCACCTATCTTCAACTTCAACTTTTGCAGATGCTTGTCATGCCAAAGTTTGTGCCAACACTGGGCAACCTTTGTGGCCCATTATGCCATCATTCTCTTCTCATCTAGCTTAATGAGTGTCGTCAACCTCTCCTCCAAGCTCTCTTGGTTGCCAAGATGGTTCTCCATTGCCACTCTCAAACTTGGCACTAGAAATTCAATCGACACTGTTGCCTCCTGACCATACATAACTTGGAATGGCATGTGATTAGTCATAGGCTTGTATGTCGTCCTATACGTCCACAGGATTGTTGGCAATTTCTCCTCCTAGTCAGCAGTCCCAATTCCACATGTTTTGTACATTATCAAGACCAAAACTTTATTCGTTGCTTTTGCTAGTCTCTTTGCCCTTGGATAGTACAAACTTGACAACAAATGCAAAATTTTGAACTCTGTGGTCAACTTCTAAATAATTTCATTGACAAAGTGGCCTCCGCGATCACTTTTCAATTGAAGAGGCACTCCGAACCTTGTAATGATTTGCTCATACAGGAATCACGCAGTGCTCTTTGTGGAGTTATCTAGCAATGCCCTCGCCTCTACCCACTTTGTCAAATATTTAGCTGCCACAACAATATACCTGCAACCTCTTTTTCTAGTCTTCAATGGTCCAACAAAATCCAAACCCCACTATTCAAACAACTCTTGTGGCTGAGATGGGTACAATGGCATGAAGTCCCTCTATAGCGGCTTTCTATCTTGTTGGCACGTATCGCATGTGGTCACAAACTCCTTTGCATCATGATAGAGGGTGGGCCACCACAACCTTGCCAGAAGCACCTTCCTCGCGGTTGCATCTGGCCCCATATGTCCTCCCGCCAACCCTTCATGAGCCTCCTTCAGTGCTGCATTCACCTCCTTGTCCATTATGCATCTCCGCAAAATTCCATTTGGTCCGATTTTGTACAACAGTCCAACAATCAGTTGAAATGGTGTTTGACGTTATTATAATCTTCTTCGTCTCAGTTGTCGTCAACTCCTTAGGCAACTCTCCTGTCGACAAGTATTCTCCAATGTACTTTTACAACGACCATAGTGTAGTTATTGAAAACAAATGTGTCAAGGAATTAGTTTGACACTCCTTATACAAGGTTTCTTGAGCGAATCTTTGATAGTTGATTTGATATAATATGTCTCTTCCTTGGTCTCACTATAACACAAAACACAAACTCTTGCAACATGATGAGCCACCTGCTAACTCACTCGTGAATTGTTGTCTTATTGGTTAAGCACAACGATGCTTGATGATCGACATAAAAAGCAAAGGCATTCATGAGCAAGTAATGTCTGAATTTTTGCATAGCATACCCCATCCCTTAGACATCCCTCTCCATTGTGTTGTAATTCTTCTTCGCTCTTGACAACAACCAACTTGAAAAATACATATTGGCTGATCTAGCCTAATTGTCCTTGCACCAACCTGCACCCATTTGCGAAATTGGATGCATCATTGTGGACATGAAATTCTTTCTCTTAATTTAGGAACACCAAAATGGGTGTGCAAACTAGCTTCTCCTTCAACTCCTCCAAGGTCTTCTGGTGCTCCTTTCTCCATTAAAAAAGAATGCCTTTGTGCATCAACGTATCTAGCGGATGGGACATCTATGCAAATTTTTTGATGAAGCATCGATAATACCCGACATGCCCCAAAAATGACTTCAACGAACTCACGTCATATGGTTCCTCCATGCTCATCACGACACAAATTTTGTCGGGATTAGTCTTCAATCCTTCCTTACATACCACATGCCCTAGCAACTTTCCATACGACACCAACAACTTACACTTCTTTGGGTTTAGGGAAAGTCAAGCATTCATGCATAATCTCATGCATTCTTCCAACGCCTTCAAATGCTCATCCTTCTTCCCGTACAATGACCAGTCGTCCAAAAACACCTTGAACTTGCTTGTTGACATTTGCTCAAATATATACAAAATGATCCTTTGAAATGTGGTAGGCGCATTGCATACATTGGAGGGTATTCAATTATATGCATCTACAATGAGAGTTGTCTTCAGCCTGTCCTTAGCAATACTGATTTTATTGTAGCCCAAAAATCCAATCTAGAAGGAATAGATTAAATGTCCTGCTACTTCCTTCAAAATCAAATTAGTGAACGGGATTGGAAAGGGTGTTGGATCCGGAGAGGTTTTTAATTATTTTTTTCCAGTGAACTTATTTAGCATGTTTTATCAGTGTGCTCGTTCAAGAACTCTCTGGTGTTTCCCCCTTGTGTTTATCTTCACTTTGTCTTTTCATCTTCTCTCATGCTCATGAGAGGTATGAGAATCCAACCTCATGAGGTGACATCATCATTCATCCCTTACATAACATCATAACAACAAATAATGTAATAAAGTCTAGCAAAGGGCTTTTTTATTGTCACAACGTTCAAACTCCGAAAATCCATGCAAATGTGGATTTGACTGCTTTCCTTCTTCAAACTGATGATGATGGGAGACACCCATTCACTCACTGTCACTCTGAAGATTATGCTTGCATTTGACATCTTCTCAATATCCACATTCACTAAGGCGACATATGTAGGATTCGTCCTGTATGGTCTTCACCTTATAGGTTGTGCCTCTAGAGATTATGCTTGCATTTGACATCTTCTCAATATCCACATTCACTAAGGCGACATATGTAGGATTCATCCTGTATGGTCTTCACTTTATAGGTTGTGCCTCTAGAATCAAGGTAATTTGATGTATGCACAACTTTGGTGGAATCCCATGCAAATCCTTGTGTGTCCATGCAAAGTCATCCTTGTACTGCATGAATATTTTAAAAGCTATTGCTTTTAAAATTCGGTCCCACTCATCTCCACAGTGGATCATCTTCTCTTCATATCCTTCACCAAGGTTTACCTGCACCATCTTCGGATCTTCATACTTGATGGTGTCTCGGGTTCTTCTGCCACACTTGCCACGTCAAAGGAATGGTCGGCCTTCCATCAATCTACATGTTGCTGACTTTGTATTCAGCATAGTTTTGTGGAAAAGATATCTCTTCTTCCTTGACTTTTATGGCTGGTTTTGAAGTTTGATTGCACTTGTCTACTATTTATGTGCTACAAAGTCCATCATCCTGATCTTTGTCCTCCAAGCTTATACACATATAGGTTGGCTAGAGTACTTCATTGTTTTCCACCTGTCAATGGAGTAACCAACTGTTTGAGTGCCCTTCATCTTCTATGCACTTCTCCAATTCCAGCACACCTTCATTTGGTTCTCGTCCGCATGCCTGATCCTCTTCATCTGACGAAGATTCGTTGGACTCATCAAATGTTGCCAATTCCTTGTTGATGGACTGGTTCTTCAAATTTATGACACTTGTGCTGGCCTTTCTTGAATGTTATACGGTCCTCCTCCTAGTTGTGATTAACTTACGTTGTGCATAACCACCCCAACCCAACAATGCATCGGACACTAGTTTTTGCACGGTGATGACCAAGTCCAAAATGAATATTTGGTCGACAATTTTTTCTTTTTGTGTAGTCAATACACCCTTCATTTCAATACCGTACTAATCCACATCATACAATCGAAAATTGGGAGGCCACAAAAATGGTGCTTCCAAATATTTCCAACTCTTATCAGGGAATACATTCACATGGGAACCCCCCTATACAATTGCTTGCGTTAGCTTATGATCGAGTAATTCAATGTGGATCAATTCTTGTTGCTTCTTAGCATCTATCATTAGCACCATCAGGTCTATGTATTGATCCTTAGATATTCACCTTGCTGCTTGTTGGCAATGCGTCTCTGTTGTCTTCTTCATTTGCATCAGTTCTTCGTCCGTCGCATAAAGCTCTCCGCACAAAATAAACTGGACATTTTGATTGCAACATTCATGTCCAGCATTTGCGTTGTCAACTGCTTTGTTGATGTCTCTTCTTCAACCATGATGGGTTCCTTCAATCTCTTTCTTTCATAGCTGTTCTTCTGCATTTCTTCTTCAATTTGAATGTGTGCCTCTTGCCATGTTTCCTTCTCCTTGGCAGGATTTGGATACTGCTCCATCTTGTTTGCTTGTGCCCGTGTCACTGCCAACACATGTTTTTCTTTGCCCTTCTGTTGGTCCTCTTGAGGGTCTTCAATGTCAATAAAATTGACATTTTGTGAATTTCTAGTACGCGCCTTCTTTGGGCAATTCGCCTTCTTATGGTTGCCAGGTCCACAACATTGGCATATCATTGCTGTGTTGTTCCTACCTCCACCAGCTGGTGTGTTTGCGTAATTGCGTGCAAAGTGTCCCCACTCTTGACATTTTCAACATTAAATAATTGGCCTGCCATCCGAATCCTATTGTAATTGGCCTTCACCATCACCAACACCAGATAGATTTCCAAATAGTGGTGGTCTCCTTCCTTGGTGATTATTCTGTTAACTTCCATTTGTTGCTCCTTGCCCCCTTTTTGAAGTGCTGGGTATTTCTCCTTTCTCTTCCTGTACCGTCATCTTTTGGCACCTTAACTTCGTTTGGTTAAACAAACGTTCTGCAATCTTGTGTCCATTTCACAAATGTTGTAGTACGCCTTCTTCGGACAATTTGTGTTAGTATGTCCCTTCGTCGTGCATTCCAAACACCCAATGTCTTTTTTCTTCTCCTTAGTCTTTATGTCATTGATCATTTGTTCCACATCCTTCCACATTGCTTAGATAGTTGTGCTCAGATCATCCCAATCACTGTTTGAGTCATCTTGATCATGATTCGTACATTTGTTGCCTGCTGCTGCCATCTCCGTTTCATTTTCTAGGTTCAGTGCGTGGTCAAACACTTCATGGTAGGTGGTTGGTGGAACAACCATCATCTTCTTGTAACGAGGCAACAACCCATTTAGAAACCACCTTTTCTGCAACCTGTTGGCTGGTTTCATCTCCATTTTCCAGATCAGTTTTTTCAGATGATGGTTGTAGGGATTTATGTTCTCATCTTTCCTTTGCTTTGTGGAATATCTCTTCGATAATCTACATCATTCCAAAGCAGTATGAATTCTTCCTTGAGATTTCCCTAGTCAATGAGTGGTGCTTCTCTTTTCAGGTGCCAATCAATCGCTACTTTGTGCAATGTCGTTGGAAACAGTCGCAATCATGTGTTTTCATCTGTCACGCTGTTTGCTTGCCATATCTTCTTACACGTCCCAATATTGCGTTTGGGATGATCCTCCTTGTCTCTTGTGAAGTTTGGGCATTTCTGCTTGCCCACTGCTGCTGCAGCCATCTTTTTTGGTGGTAGTGGTTTGTTGGATTCCTTGCTGCTCAATGAACCTTCTTCTTATGATCGATCTTTTGCAAACAATTGTTGGCAGCTACCTATTGCACTTGCGCTGGCAATCTTCTTCGCGAATATACGAGCATCGGTTCTAATCTTCTGAGCACACTCTCTTTGATTCTTGTCCTCCTCTGTTTAGGCACTCTCCCCTACACTTGTGCTAGAGTTACTAGTTGCTTTGTCTCATCTTGTGCATGCTCCATGTTGACACCGCCTTCACTACTTGTGCAACTGTTTTCTTCAGCCCGATTCTGGTTTGCTTGTCGCATCTCCACTTGCATGTCTTCCTTTGTCATAATAAACAATTTCTGCCACTGCTTAGCTTAATCTTTGTCTGGACTTCCCTCTTCATGAGCGTTCCACACACACTCCACTTCTGGCGATGAGACTCCAACTCCATTGTTGTCTTCTGTGTGTATTTCTTTACCAGCAAGTTCACTCAACACATTGGCAATTTGCACATCACGAGCTTTGCTGTCGTGTAATTCCCCATTTTCATATAATTCCTTGCCATCATGTGATTTTTTGCCGTCACGTGATTCACTGCATCATGTGACTCGTTGTCACGTGATTCTTTGTCATGTGACTCTTTCCCGTCACGCGATTCCTTGCTGGCAAGCGGAAGAACATGTTCTTGCTGTTGTGCAATCCGCTTACTTATTTTTATAGGTTCTTCTCTCGTTCTTTTACTCGCCCTTCCGCACCCATGTCTCCCATGTTCTCATGTAAGGTCATCTGCCATTCACTTCCTCTTTTCTTCAAATGTCACCGTGGTCAGTGGTTTGAACTTCAGATGACAACAACACCAAATGTAGCACATCAATGGTATTCCATGTTTGAAGGAACATAGAAGAGTAAATGAGAGAAAATATCACAACATTCACCATATTACAAGAAAAGATATTCAGAAGTAAAATAGAACGAAACTGCACATTTCCATTTGTCTTTATTTATAAACAACAATTACACAAGCATGTACAGCAGCAATATCACAAGTCTACAGCATGTATTCCCTACAACAGATGCTCACAGAATATCTCACGCGATCATACTATGCCAGTGATGTTCATATGCTACTCTGCTATTCAGAAATTGTAAGGCGTCGCTTTATACTACTACTGGACAGGGGAGGCAGTTGCCAACTTCCCACAACTTCCTCGTACCCATCCCTAACTACCCTTATATGACAGCTCATATTACATGACATTCTTTTTATTCGCACACTAATAATGTCCAATAACATTTTGACAAACACAGTGTGCAAACCATAGTTGAGAAAATCTGCAAAAAATCTGCAGAATCCCGAAATTTTGCCGATATTTTAAAATGCCGAGAACTCTCGGCAATGCAAAATTTTTTTGAAGATTTTTTCAAAAAATCGGCAATTTTTTTTAGGCTGCGGTGATTTAGGGTTTTTTAATGCAAGCCCATTTTTTAGCTGTTAATGTTTGAACTTCGAATTTTAAAATTAAAACCCTAAACCCGAAACCCGAAACCCTAGAGTAGGGTTTTGTTTTTTTTTTTCTCCTCTTTTTAAATAAATATTGCTGCCTGATAACTATGTATGTAAGCCCATTTTTCAGCTGTTAATGTTTTAAACTTTGAACTTTGAAGTTTAAACCCTAGGCTAGGCCCTAGGGTTTTTTTGGGTTTAGGGTTTTGTTTTTTTTGTTTTTCCTCTTTTTAAATAAATATTGCTGCCTGGTAACTATGTACGCAAGCCCATTTTTCAGCTGTTAATGTTTGAATTTGAAACTTTTAACTTTAAACTTGAAGTTTAAACCCGAAACCCTAGTCTAGGCCCTAGGGTTTTGGGTTTAGGGTTTTTTCTCATCCTCTTCTTAAGTAAATATTGCTGCCTGATAACTATTTATGCAAGCCCATTTTTCAGCTGTCAATGTTTCAATTTTAAACCCTAAACGCTAGCCTTTTGGTTTAAGGTTTAGGTTTTTTTTCATTTTTTTTCAAGTGATTGTAACTTTGTTGTTACTTGTTTCCATGTGCAGGCATATAAAAAATGAAACCTTTTTTTCCTTCTTGTTACTTGTAACTTTGTACCTTTTCATATTATAAGCAATACAAGATGTGTTTTGTCACTTTCATGTGTACTTAAAGCTTGAGCCTTGTATGATGTCTTGACATGAATTATTGTTTTTATTGCAATATTTGATTTGCATAATGTTAATTCATTGTAATATGCATGAAAAAAACTTTTTTCCAATGAAAATTTTATTCTTTCCTTGATTTTTTGCGGAAACCCGATTTTAAAAAATGCCGTTTCTTTGCCGATTCCGATTTTCTTAACTATGGTGCAAACTATACAAAATGACAACTTATATACAATCAAAAGTGTATGCATACTCATCTCCATATGCTCTTGTTCATGCTCAAGGTGGTGCCACGTCATGACTTGCTGCTGAAGGTTGAAATATGATATCTTTCAGCTGGCACATATTATTATTACTGGTGTGCTATAGCAAAATCATTAAACATACTCAGCTTGTTGGACTACATGCATTAAACATACAAGTCCATTTACAAATTCTTTGCATCTTTCGATGAGAGCTAGGACTCATAGGATCCATGTTGAAAAATGAATTTTTTAATCTCTGCTTTCTTCTTGGTATTCTTTCAATAGTTTTCAAGGCATAAACTTTGTTTCCATTCACAGTGTTTAAGGATCCTATAAGAGCCAAAGTCTGAATTCCACATCTTTAATAGCTATTGTCTTTGTGTTGCACATCTATCCAAACACAAGTGGGAGTTGTGTCATTAATCTTGTAGATTATTAGTACACTTAGGCTGTTCTTAGGAGAATATTACTAACATCATTTTTCCTTATTGAAATTCAATTTCAGGTTTACTATTGGGCAATTGGGAGCAATCTTGTTCTTCGTTGTGCCTGGACATATAAACTTTCAGCACACTTACGGCATAATTACTTAACAGTTTTTGCTATAACGGCCATGGAGATGATTCGTAGATTTCAGTGGATATTTTTCCGCGTGGAAAATGAATGGAATAAGATGGCACTGAAGTCAAATTTGTCAATTCCTCTTAAGGAAGTTTCTCCTCAAGAGAAGGAAAAGTTACTTGGATCTGACGAGCACAATGTATAAGTTTATTCATTTCTAAGAAAATTTGCGCCCTCATTTGCTTTGGACTCTTTGGCATGCCCCTTTGGCTTGATTCTGCATTTTTTGTCATTGAAGTGAATTTGTTTTTAACTTATTTCTAGATATGCGTTTTGTTTCCAAAGTTCTATATACTTCTTTCCTAAACTATTGCTTAGAGTAGAGAGAGTACTCTGTTGTGGGTCATAAAAAATGTTTCGGCATTTTGTTGTGTTCTCTCACATAATATTTGTTAATAAGCAATAGCCGATTAAAGAAAACATAGTCAAACCACTTTTAGTTATTTCCTTACCAAAGAGATGGGCTTGTTTCACGTAAGTGTTTCTAATAAGTTGTTAAGGGACTAACTTTTCTTCATGTGCAAGTACTTTAGTTTGAATGATTTAATGCTTTTATCATTCAATAATGAAATGGGTTGTGCTATATATGTTCAAGGTATCATGGAATAATGAAACTGTGGTTGCTTCCTCATTTCTCAATCTATAATGATCCAAAAAGGAAAGTTTATCATTTGTAAAGTTTTACATCGGAATAATTGAATGCTGAGGGTATTTTTAGTTATTAACTTTACAAATGAATATTTCAACTTCCAAAACGTTGCACCTTCCTCTAGTCTATTTGTGAAGAGCATGAAGACTTTGGACTCTAAATGGGAGGTCCAAGGTTCAAATCATGTGGGTGTAGGGTTGTAAACCATACTTCTGTAACCGAAGTATTGTTGGATAACATATACTGGGTAAACAATACCCTCTATGAGGATCGTCCCATATGGCCTATGACCTCGTGGATGTTAAAAACTACTTTACCTTCTACAATACCAATGGAGATGTTATTTCACTCAACTGGAGATGTAGCGTTAACTAATATAATATAATAAGAGGCTTTTAGTGACCACAAGGTGGAAATACCAAGAAAAGAAAAAAGGTTGTGTCAAACTATGAATTTTGAACACCATTCTAGGACAGATCTGTTGCTGCTGATTTTGATGAAAAACTCCCCTATTATCTGTTCTCTATGCCCTAGAGTTGATGCAGACTCCACTCCTATAATTAACTCAAATATCGTTATAAGCATTGCATTCCAAAATGAAATGCTCCTTTGATTCCATTGTTGTTGAAATAAAAAAAGTACATATCCTCTCCCATTTCTCTTTTGGTCACTTTCATTTGTTTGTCTCACAATTGATTGATTTGAGCTAGCCCTCAATTGGGCCCTACGCATTTTTCCTCTCCACTTGATGTTTGTCCCTATATATGTTCTTTAATGTTATTTTGTGAGTTGAATTCAACAATGTATTGCTCTTTCCCTCTTAAAATCTTTGTCCGTATAGTTACCTATTTTTTTCTCAGCATGAAGTTTTATATCTTTATTATTTGGATATTTAGTCAGTTGATAACCAACACATTCATTCAATCCATGTATTATTTTGCTTTGTCCATGTATTCTCCTTTTTTTCAAATCTTCTCTTACTAGAACCATTATTTGCACCTATCTTTTAAATATATTACAAGATAACTAAGATACTACTTCCATAGAAGTACCTATTTTTGTAGTATTTATATAGAATTAAAGCTTTTGTTTTGGATTTGCTTGTGATCAAATGTCTTTGGATCCTCTCCATTTGTCTCTCTTTTAATTTTAATGTGCTATTAATCCAAGCTTCACACTCGTAGAGTACCATTAGCATAATTAATAACCCAAATAAGACCCATATGGTTTGTCAATACCATAATTTTGTTTTTTTAGTTGCAATGTAAAGAGTGTTTTCCTACTGGAAATCTTCTTTGTTCTAGATGATTTTTGGATGAGTTTGTTATTGAAGTCTATCCCAAGGTATTTTTATTTTGTTACTTATTTTAAAAGACAAATAAATATTTAACTTTACCTTATTGTCATATTGACTGCAACAACTTGTTGTGACACATGCAAAATTTGTAAATGACAACCCCGATTTAATCTATTTTTGAAAATATATAAAAACCCTTCCAATCTAGTGCATAATGAAGTATATTTTGAGTGATGATCCAAGATTTAAACTCAAAGGGAATAGGGTATGTATCTAGATAGGAGATCCAAGATTTGAACTCAAAGGGGGTAGGGAATGTATGTCCTATATGTGGATAACACAAGACAAGTGCTTCTTCCCATGCATAATGGACCCAAAGGAGTATGGGGTAGTCTGATACACATAATACAATTTTCATTGATTATTGGATTGGATTTTAGAAGTTAATACAATTTTCATTGATTTCTATGTTTAGCAGGTTTTACATATTTGCATATTTTTACTACTTGTGAAGCTTAATACAATTTTCATTGATTTTTATTTTTCACAGGTTTTATGTATTTGCATTTTTTATATGTTAAGGTTGCTCTACATGAAATTCCCATGTTCCTTCAACAAAGTTTGCTATGTTGCGAGTGTAAGTGCTAATACAATGTATGGGGAATTGTTATATATAATTAATTAATTTTGTTAAGGCAGGAATAGTTAATTGAAGCCATGATGGATCTTCAATTTGGTTAACATTATGATAGGTCCTTTATTTGGTTAATGGAATTTATTATAGTAATTATTTAATTTAAATTTAGCAATTTTAGTTAAAATTTCTTTAAGTATTGTAGTTTAATTCAAGTTTATGGGGCATATAGACCCAATGTATGGAATGGTGGATGATTGAACCTTAAACGAATTGTCTTAAGCGCCCTATAAATTGAAATCCATAATCACCAATATTTTAATAAGTCAATAAAAACTAAAAGGATTGATATTTTTTTAAATTATTATTCGGCGAAAAAAGACTAAATTTTATTAAACAAAAACCAGATTACGTAGTTGCGAGGCCTTCCATACATGGGATGTAGCCTGGAAGTGCCTCCGGATATACATTCGTATAATCCCATAAAGGCTAAATGCCCAATTAGAGAATAGACAAAAAAAATGAACAAAAAAGCATTGCTACACCAAATCACTGAACGTCATATCATAGTAGAACTCCTCAGAATTGCAATAAGACAACTATTGGTTTATTTTCCTTGTATACTGCATATCCTTTTGAAACCACATTCGAGAGATCTTCATTTCTAGTGGCGATTGCAAATTCTTGCAACTCCACTAACTCATCTTGCTAATCTCCATTGTTATTTGCCTTTCCTATCTTCACCTTCCCATGTACACAGTCATTTGAACAATTTCTCATCATGAAACACAAGAGTTGCCATGTTGTTGCCCATTCCTTTCCCATCATAGGGGTAATCCTGTCGAAGCAAAACTTACAAGTCCATATAATATTTTTCCAGGTTTTCCTCCTACCATAATCCCACCAATGATGACCTCTCTTTATTTCCCAATGCTTTGATGAAAGCCAAAAGCCATCGTCCCTTCGTGCGTACGAACCACCCTCCAATATTTGCCTCCCTCAGATTGTTACGAGCAACACCATCGGTGTTAACCTTAACCCATTCCATCAATGATGGCTTCCACTTCCTTCCCCTATCCAAATTTTTAGGATGAGCCTTCCTTATTCCTGAGCTCCAATTCCATAATGCTTAAGATTGAACCTACCCAGGGATCACAATCCCAAGAAGATCCAATAACTCTTCGTCTTTGGGCATAAGCTGAGAATCTTTGAATCCTTTTACAACCTCTCTAATATTGAGCAAAATTCTCAAGTCCCTGGATGAGCACTCATCATGGAATATATGCTGCTTGTGCTCCAACCACACCTGCCACAAAGCGAAGGCCTTGAAACAATGAACTAGAAGGGCAAACTTTTCACCCGCCCTCCTCGAGCCCCACAGATCAAAGAATTGCTCCAACTAGACATCACCAAGCCGAAGCAAATTAAATAGCCTTTCGACTTAAGGATTGATCTTTAATTTGTTTAAAAAATAACTAAATATTAGTTTAAAATTAAATTTATTATTATTTTTGTGTCTTGAATTCAATCTAATATATATATTTGTAATTTCCTTATTTGAAATTTTGAACAAACCTTTTTGAACACTCAAAGTGCTCCTTGACTTGGTTTCACGGGTTGTGACAAATCTATTTATGAGTCACTTGTAAAACCGCTCTATCTTGCATTAAAACTATTCTTCTATGCCCAAAAATACTCGTAGATGTTAAAAACATAGTATGGAGAGTCCACGAAGAGCTTGATGCATTGCTAATGAAGCTTGATATCTACTGTAAATCCAACTATTTCCTATTGTTGTTATATGATGCTTAGTTATAACTCAAACTATCTAGTTTCTAAGTATGAAAACAATGTAAGCCCCATATCATGAAACAAAATGCAACTAAACTCCTGGATACATTAGGAAAAACACACTCATGATAGTATGATAGATATTTATGTGGGAAAAACCCTCTTGGGGAAGAAAATTCACTATTCAATCAATCAAGTTTCATATATTTACAAATCTAGAATTGGCCATTAACTTAGCCTTAGTTGAGATGTACAAATACGATGCAATTGTTTGAAGCCTTACCTATAGTGCTCCTAATTGTCTTCTTACTCTCCTCTTGTTGGAACTTGCTTTTCCTTGCTCTTGGCCATTCAAAAGTCTCTTCTCCTTCCTTGTTTAGGCTCAAATAAACCTATACTCTCTTCTACTTCCAAATCTAGGAGTGTAACTATGTTTTTTTTCTTTGAGGTTATTACAAGTGTGGGTGTATATGGAAGTGACGTGTCATGCTTCTCCTTTGCATATATGTGGGTATCGCCTTGCCCTTCAAAAGTCTATTCTCCTTCCTTGTCTTGGCTCAAATAAGCCTATAGTCTCTTCCACTTACAAATATGGAAGTGCAACTAATGTTTCTTCTTTTTCGAGGTTATTACAAGTGTGGGTATATATGGAAATGACGTGTCATGCTTCTCCTTTGCATATATTCCCTTTGACACTTGCCTAATTCGACTTTTGATCACCTTGCACATGACAAATTAGCCCATTCCTCAACAAATAGTTGCCTAGATTTTTTTCAGCCTTGTAAAGGTCCAAATAGATGAATTTGAAGTTGAAATATGGTGGGAACATGGACAATGATGAATTGAACCTTCAATATAAATTGTGTCTTATTTGGAGCTTTGAGGAGAGCAAAACTAGGGTTGTACAAAAGAATGAGTTTTAATTATCACTTGGCAAATGGATATATTTTGCATAAAATTTATATCAAAAATAGTTCTTTAAGTCCTCTTTCATATGCAAAAAAGAATCACACAATTTGGACTTGTTTTAGTGGCGCTATGCCTAAAATACTAATTGCTTATTTGGACTACTTTTTCCTTATTTTTTCATCTAGATGATGTATTTTGAGATCAAGTTAATCTTGAGCACTCATCTTGGTGTCATAAATCTCTTTATCAAAGTTTATTACAATATAATTTTGTTTGAAAGAGTTATAGCCAAAAGTCAATGTTGCCTTTTTTTGAAAGCTTGTCAGGCCACCATGCCTTAGCCCTTTTTCCTTGTCACTATGTTGTCATGCTTCTAAGTGACCTATCATGGATTTATTTGAATCATTCTCCCTTCACTGAGAAGGCTTTTGGTCCCTCAAGAGCTCACTTTCAAAAGATGAGAGTAATTTTTTTGTTACTACCTTATTTAATCCCTTACCTCCCTATGGAAGTGGTTTCGTGTTTCAATATGTTGTGGACTTCCTATCAAGTGGATCATAGCTGATATAGTGTAAGATTTTTCATCCTTGAATCTAAACACAGTCAAGTTGACTCCACCTATACTTCTTACATGGTTCACTATGCACACTTTGGTGTCTTAACTCCTTCCCATCTTATTTATGGTGTCCTCATACTTAATTGATTCTATCGAGGTTTGCTTCCGCCCCCCTTGGTGCTACTAGTTGATTCTTTAATAATATGTACAAAATTCCTTTCTCTATCTTAGAGGTTTCGTCTTCATCAAGTGAAGCTTCTTCCTTTGTTTCCAACAACACAAGAACTTCAATGTTGGTTATAGCAGCTTGATACTTGAGTGAAGGCCTCATGAACTTATGGTACACATTTTGTTGATCGATAATATATGACTGCTATAAGTTGACATTGCATGAAAAAATGTACTACTTGTTTGACTTCTCCTTGTTTGGTGGAGTGATGACAAGTGATCATAATGCACCATAAATGCCAAAATCTAGCAAAAAATGCTTCATCCATTTTCATGAACATCAATGCCCTTCAAGTGCTTAAAAGATCAGTTGAGATTTCTTAAAAGGGTAAGGGAATTTTTATTTGATCTTTTAAAAGAGGGGATCTCCCCTCTATTTTAAAGGGACAAAGGACATTAACTTAAGCATTCCATTTTGAGCTTGAGTAATATGCTAAGTTATGATCTGACAACGAAGGTAGAGAAATAGATCCATCAATCGGGGAGAGGGTAGGTCAATGATTATCTTGAGGTAGGGAGAATTGCTCCTTCAAAAATTTAAGGATGTGGATTTAATGGCTATTTAAGCAGTTTTTTTTAAAGATAAAGAGATGAAAAATATGATAAATTGGGATGGGGCCCAAATATGGCTATTAAGGGAAAACCCCAAATTTTATATAGAGAGGTGTATGAACAACTATATAAAGGCCTGGGGTCTAAAACACTTTAGAAGGGAATGAAACAACTATATAAAGGCTCGACCTAAAACTCTTTAGAAGGGAATGACTTTAGAATGGGAAAACTCTATGTCATAAACTTG
Source organism: Wollemia nobilis (assembly GCA_028583015.1). Taxonomy (NCBI): domain Eukaryota; kingdom Viridiplantae; phylum Streptophyta; class Pinopsida; order Araucariales; family Araucariaceae; genus Wollemia; species Wollemia nobilis. The sequence goes on along the minus strand of JAQPPZ010001695.1, from coordinate 2,964,985 downwards.
GACTTCTTGTGCTCCTATTGCTTGCTTGATTTTCAAATGCTTGGTCGAAGTGCTTGCTTGAACCTCCAAGTGCTTGCTTATACCATAAGTGCTTACTCTTGTTATTGTAAAATGATTGACTATATCCAAATAAATCAATATGTTTATTGTTACAAGTGAATAATAGTTTCCTTCTCTACTTATGCAATGCTTCTCTGTTGTGGATGGCAACTTTTCTATCCAATAGAGTATGCTCAATTTGTTGTCATAAAATTCACATTTAGTTTACTTGTACCATATATGTCACATGTTGCTTGCCTCATGCTACATGATAGTACCCACGGTGGTAACTTTCCACTTTGGAAACTTTCAATTGGGGACTGATTTTTTCCCATTTGCTACCCCTTTGGAATGCTCATCTTTCATCGATGATGCTCTACATTTCTTATTGGTGCTTTCATATCTACAACCTCTTCATGATTATTGGACATACTAATTTTTAATTCTTTTTATTGGGGATACAATGATAAAGATGGTTGTCCTCTCTTGATGGCTGAAGTTGAACTCCATGTCTCAAGGGGGAAATAGACTTGATCCTTCACCATTGTTTTCCAAATGATCTAATCCATTGTTATCTTATTTCCAACAACTTGTGTTATGCAACTACAACCCCATGCTTGGTTGCTTAAGCATTCTCTTTCCATTCCATAATGTGAGTAGTATAATATACTATTGGCAATGAAGGATTTGAGCATATACAATGCCTTCAATGCTAGTCATGATGACCCAACCATAAACCAACTTCATTGAACCTGTATTGACCTTATGGAAACTTATCTCACCTTTTATTTCATTTGGAGAGATCTTTCTTGCACTTGACACCTAAATGCTTTCTACAAATGCTTGATTATTCTTTCCACAATGATTATATGAATGGAGATCCCAACAAAACTAAGACACATAATATTACCTTTCGTTATAATCAAAAGAAAATGAAAATGTAGAAATTTTGTCCGTATGCCTCTTTTTATAGTCATAGACTTGCTCTTCTCTCCATTGTTGGAGTTCACGTTGGGCTTGTCCAATCCTTCTTTGGAAGGTCATTCTCTTGGAGATGTTTGACAACTATGCTTAGCTTATTTGATGGTTTTACTACCTGCTATATGCAAACTTTGTTGGAATAGTAGCTTCCTCTTCTCTTCGGAAGACGCACCATGTTTCTTTGACCATTCACCATGCTCCTGGTATCCAAGCTCCAATTTTGAAGGAGTTCACATTATCTCAATGGTATACTTGATTCCTTGACCATTTTCCAAATCCCTTGGTCTTCATAGTCTATTCTCTTCATCAACTTAGGACCAATACCACTTTATGATATTTAAAACTTGCAAAGTCTAAATTTTGATTACTTCCATGATGTGCTTGGTCATGGGGCATGCATCCTTGATGGAAATATGCTCTTTTCTTTGTATTTTTTCACATACTTATTGGTGTTGGGCTAGAAAAATTTCCTTGGATGACAACTTTTCATATGTCTAATTTACTTCTTGTAGGTACTTTCCTTCTACTTGTATTATGCCTTCACAAGCAAGGTTACCCAACTATATGTTTTTTGGCACCTTACCAACTTGATTTACCACCATGGACAAGAGATATTATTTATCATAGAGCTTAATTTGCATACCTCCATTTTCTTTTCTCAACTTGGAAATCTCCTTTGTTTGTTGTTGATTTTCTCCAACAAATAGACCTTGCTCTTCTCCTCTTGGTTTTCCATGTTGAAAATATGGCGTGCTATCCACAAGCCAAGGAAAACATGCTTTGATACCAATATGACCAATAATTTTCTTACATGAAACCTTAAACAAAACCTTTTGAACACTCAAAGTGCTCCTTGACTTCACTTGTAAAACCTCTCTATCTTGCATCAAAACCACTCTTCTATGCCCACAAATACTTGTAGATGTTAAGAGCAAAGTATTGATAGTCTATAAAGAGGTTGATGCAATGTTAATGAAACTTAAAATCTACTACAAATCTGACTATTTATTGTTGTTATTATATGATGCTTAGCTCTAGCTCAAACTTACTAGTTTCTAAGCATGAAAACCCAATAACATGAAACAAAATACAACCGAACTGATATATTAATCATAAAACATACACACACAATAGTAATGAAACAATTATTCATGTAAGAAAAACCATCTTAGAGAATAAAATCCATAGTTCAATAAGTCATGATTCATATTCTTGTAAACTAGAGAATTTACAAGAGATATTGAACATTATCTTACCCTTGGTTAGATGTATAGATAATATGGACTTGTTTGTAGCCTTACACGGTGATTCTTAGTGTCTTCGTGCTCTCCTCGTGCTAGAACTTGTTTTTTGGTGCTCCAAGCCCTTCAAAACTCTCTTCTCCTTCTTGTCTAGGCCTAAATAAGCCCCATCTAGTCTCTTCCACTTCCAAATTCGGGAGCAATAACTGATGTTTCTTGGTTTTTGAGGTTATTATAAGTGTAGTATGCATGAAAGTGATATATCATGCTTCTTCCATGCACATATTCCTCTTGACCCTTGCCCAATTCACTGTTTGACCACCTTACACATGTCAAAACATCACATTCCTAATTAACTTGTTGCCTAGAGTGTTTTTTGACCTTTTGTAGGTCCAAACTATTGTATTTGGGCCTAAAATTTGTTGGGAATGTTTATAATGATTACCTTCACTATAAATTTATCTTATTGAAGCTCCAAGGAGAGAAAATAGGATTGTACAACGAACTATGTTTTGCCACTTTGACCTTTCAAATAGGCATTTTAGCAGAATATATATAAGATATAGTCTTTCTAATCCTCTTTCATATGCCATGAGAATAACTCAATTTTAACTTGTTTTGGTGGAGTTATATGTAAAATACTACTAGAAGGTCTTGGTTGTTCTTTCCTATATTTTCAAGGTTAAATGATATATTTTGAGATCAAATTAATATTGAGCATTCATCTTGGTGTCAAGAACCTCCTTATCAAATTTTATTGCAATTCGATTTTATTTGAAGGAGTTATAACCAAAAGATAATGTTGCTCTATTTTGGAATCTTGCTAGGTCACCATGTCTTAGCCCTTGTCCTTGTCAACATATTGTCATGGTTCTAAGTGATCTATCATGGATCCACTTAGATCATTTTTAGTGAGCTAATCATTATAGATCATATCATGACCCTCATAATGTTGAAATACAGAATAAAAGAAAATATCATCTATTACTATGTTTTGTTGTAGAGGTTTTCTCATACACATCATCATTATATTTCACATAGACAATTAAAAATTTAAGTATGATTTTGTTGAAACTTACATCTTTGTTATGTTTGATTTTGTTGTACAAAAATGATTGTGATAGAAAACATATAAGTACAAAGTATCATCTATAACATCTTTTGTGCTTATTCAAATTTGATGTACCAAATAATTAAAATATAAAATTAGAAATTTGATATTTTCTTGTTTCCTTTTTGTGTCTGTGAATGCTCAATCTCTAAAGAGATTGAATTTTTTTAATTAATTACATAAAAATGAACAAGTCTAATTCATATTACATCTATTTTACCAAACCACATTATTGTAGTATTATAATAAATAATGTAATCATACTAATCACATTATTATAAGCCACTTCATTATAGATGCGAATGCTCAATCTCTAAAGAGATTGAATTTTTTTAATTAATTACATAAAAATGAACCAGACTAATTCATATTACATCTATTTTATCCAATCTGATATTATAATAAATAATATAATCATACAAATCACATTATTATAGACCACTCCATTATAGAAGTATCTATTCTAATGTGACGATTTAAACTCAACTTGTACTAAAATTATTATATTCCGTTTATCATTGCTTCATACTATCTTAAATTAAGATGTGAAGATTAATATTTGGGTGAGAGTGGTTTTCAATTCATAATATATTCCCATAAGTTTAATCCTTACTTGCACTTATCCTCATATGTCGGCAAAGCGCTTGCTTATAATATTGGAACTTTGACTTTTGTAAAACCATTGGGCTACTCTTTGCACATGTTTTTAATTAATCTCAATGTTCTACCGGCAAGGACGCCACTTGCATTATCGGTGATGTGACGTGACTCGGGTTCAACCCCGACGGATATGTATATGTATAAGAAGTATTTACTCAATAAAAAAATTAATCTCAATGTTCTCTTTACTATGCACATGATTGATTTAATATCAAAATTCTCTTAATAATATTTTCAAGAGTTACCTAGAAGGATGATGTCTTGAATAAAAACTATTTTTAACTAATATTTTCATAAGTTTCATAGGATTGGACTAAGATTTTAATATTTTTATTAGTATTATAGATAAGCATTCATTGGTTTTTAAAAATATATTTTGATATATTACATTTTGCAAAATTTATGAGTTCTTCCATAAAACAATTTATGGTAAAAGGAAGTATGTCCTTGAAAATAATTATAGATTTTCTTATATATATATATATATATATATATATATATATATTCTAAATTAGTTATATGGGACTAAAATGGACCTCATTCGTATTATGTGATGACTACATTACCATGATGTTAAAATATTCTTGGCAATTATACATATATCACTTGACAAGATTTGAACTTTGGTCTCTACCTTGAAAGGGTATGCATCTAACTAGTTGGGCTCCTAACATTGATCTCATATGTATGTCATTACTTTTTTTAATGGGTTATATGAGATTCAAATATGTTGAATTGGTAATTTGATTCATGGCTAAGAGTCGATATTATGCGATGTTTTGGATAGGCCTGAGGGCATTTCATTGTACAACGTATTTAATATTTTGTATTATTTTATTATGTAAACCCAATAGGCCATGGTTAACCTTGTTATGATTAAATCTTACTTAATATTTATAATTATTCTAAAGCCCACTTGTTATATCGGCTTAGGTTAAACTCTATGATGTAATTTAGAGTCTTGGTATTGTTATAAATACCCCTCTCACACTTGTAATTTTTTATTAGAGTGTTCTGCAATATTATCTATGAATAGTAATTATTTATGATGCCTACAAGCACCCCAATCTATTTTCTCTTTCACTTTTTTTATAATATTTGAGTGTATTTTTTGCTTATGTTCATTTCTACAAAGCATTGTGAATTCCATCATGGTATCAGAGCAAGTATGGAGCACCGTTGCTTGGTCACGTAGAAGCACATTTTGGTGCCTCTGATTCTTCTTCAAATGCTAGGATAATTTGTTTCTCTAGGCTTTATAAGTTTTTTCTACATTTAAACAAATGAGATTATTATTTCATCATCCTACCTTCCTCTTTTAGGGATAACCTATTATCCCCTTCATTTTTATCAGAGTCCTCTTTCAAGTTCAAATGGATGCATTTGGCTTTTGGTGGTGAGAGCAGAATTATTTTTTAAATTTGACTTTATTTCTTGTCAATGTCTTGGTAGTAAATAGGCACAAAATTGTGTGCATTTTACAATATTGGTTGCTCCTAGATGTACCTTCCAACTAAGGTGTCAATTGTGCTATGTTGGGAGGCACGACCAAGTGGACAACGTAGCATTTTTATGTCATGCTTCTCAAAAAAATATAGGGTTTGAATCCCAAGGCACATTTGGGTTCTTGGTCTATGGTTGTAGGGGTTCTTGGCTTGATCTTGCGGCTACTATATCCAACGCAAAGTCATGGTGACTTGGTTAGTAGGATCTATGCTTGGGCATAGAGAATAAGGGGTTATAGATTCGATGCCCATCCTCGCCCCTTTTGCATTGGAACTAGTTTTGTCAAGATGGAATGTGGTCTTCAAGGGGGCATTCCTATTTTGCACAACTAAGTAATGGGTGCCATATTAGACAACCAATGTATCTTGAGAGCAAGAGTAGAGGTTGAATTCTACAAATAAATTATGTTATGAACTCGTGTTGAGTGGTATTTTCACCCGATTGTGAAAACACACTCTCCGATAGGATTTGGGTTCTAAATCCTCTCTTGCAAAGAAATCAAACAAATGACTTCTCCAAGGTCTCCGCTATATTAGCATTTTACATCTGTGTATTAATAATCTCAAATAAAGATATTCAATTAAAATTCTTGGAACACCTTAGTGGTTGCAAGTAACTGAAAACAAGGGGCAATGTTGGTTTATTTTATTGTGAAACTTTAATGATTGTTCGTTGAACCCGAATAAAGCAAATGTGATCTGGCCCTTATATGACCACATTGTAACTTCAAAGTGGAATTTGATGAAATGCCATAAAACAAAACTCCTTCAATGAAATTGGAATTTTCATGAAGGGAATGTCATCATCGGCTCATGAATGAAAAATAAAAATGAAAATGAAATTCTGGCCCTGGAAATGGAAATTTTAAAATGCGTATTTAAAATCTGCAATACAACCTACGCAATGGTGAAACTATTTTTTTGTATTTTGGAATTTTTTAGTTTTTTATTTTAATGACTGCAAATTAAAATGAAGTAACAATTTCTGAAAGCAAAGTGCAGAGAAAATGAAAAAATAAAAATGCAGAGAATGAAAATCAAATGCATTCAGGATGATGCAATCCCATTCTGAAAAAACCGAAGATATGAGGTTTTATGCATACAACCTAACCTATTGGACCTGCAAAACATGCATCATCCTAATAAGCTAAGTGCTAGTTCCTAGGGTTTTGAGTGGGGTTTTCAGATTTAGACATTCGCTTGGAGCAACCAAGATAACTTGTATTTTACTCCACCTATAAGCCTAAAATCTGAAAAGGGGAAAAATAGACATTAAATCTTGCATGCAAAAAATAACTCCTTTCTTGTCAATGAGGTGCAACTCTCTGAATTTTTTGTATTAAAAATTGATCATTTTACAATAACAGAAGTCTCTAGTTTTCTCAAAACCAGAAAAAGGGGAAGAAAAACACTCCACAGCAGGCCCAGAATAGCTAATCACCCTCAGCTCTGCAACCCTGCTCGCAGCGATTTCTGACCCTTGTACCAATCTGTGCTTCTGCTTTTATACTTTCTGGCAATGCTCTCTACTTCGCCCTGTGACGCTTCATTTCATTTCCTAGATTGCATCATTTTGTATTCCCGTCTCATCGTTGTCTTTGACTTTTTGTTCGATGTCTAAACGTTTGATCTTCTCTGTGAACTGTAACGCCTCTGTAGCCCTTACACTTTTATGCCACGTGTTCCGTGCTCTCTGCATGTTCCGTAACTGCCCCCTGTAAATCGTGACCAAAAATAGCATGTCGCGATATCATGACATTTTTATGTATGTAGCTTAGCTTTTCTTCTTTCACCGTGAAAATGAGACATGTCGCGATATCACGACATTTTCCTATCAATAGCCTTGTCCACCTTCATGCACAAGAAAATGAGACATGTCACAAAATCATGACATTTTTATGCTATCGGCTGGTGTAACCTGTCGGAAAATGTGACGTTTTTCTACTTTGAGCGTACGAGATGCAACTTGTCATGAAATCATGACGTTTTTCTCTATCACTGTGTTTTGTTGCACTTAGCCACGAAAATGCGACATGTCACGAAATCGCGACACTTTTCTGCTATCGTACCACTTGGCTGCACCCTGTCGTGAAATCGCGATGCTTTTCATTTGGCATCATCTTGGCTTTTGTCATGAAATCATGATGCTTTTCTCTTCGGTTGTCTCGTCGCTTTCTATCGTGAAATCATGACGCTTTCCTTCGTACCACTTGGCTACTTGTCACAAAATCGTGACACTTTTTCATTTGGCTTCATCTTGCTGCTTTTTGTCGCAAAATCGTGATACTTTTCTCTTTTGAGCTGTGCAGATGCAACCTGTCGTGAAATCGCGACACTTTTCATTCCGTACCACTTTGCTTGTCTGAGCCACGAAAATGTGACATGTCGTGATATCGCGACATTTTCCACTTTGTCTTTCTCTCTCTTCTATGACCCGTGATTTCACAACACGTCGCGATATCGTGACATTTTCTCTTCATGATGCATTCTGCTGCTCTTAGCCACGAAAATGCGACATGTCGCGATATCGCGACAATTTTCATTTTTTGCATTTTGTTACTCTTGGCCGCGAAACGCGACATGTCGCGATATCGCGACACTTTATTTTTCTTAGCCATGACAGAGCAACATGTCGTGATATCGCGACAACTTTTCATTTTTCTGCCCGCGATGGAGCGACATGTCGCGATATCGCGACAACTTTTCATTTCTAGCCGCGACGGAGCGACATGTCGCGATATCGCGACACTTCTTCTCTTTTGTGATATTTTGCTTTTTTTCTTGATTTTTTAGCATCTGGGTCACTGCTGTCTTCTTTGAAAGCATGCAAAAAAGGTGGGTCCCCAATTTTGGGGTGTGTTGTGGATCAGCCACAACAAATGGCGACTCTACTGTCAAATGCTCCTGAGCATTTTGGTGAGAACCCAACCTAAAATATACAAGCTTAGATACAGGCGTCAGCACATAAGAGATAAACAAATACCGATAGATCAGAAATACATGAAACATCAGAATCATTAAGTATCAGCTCGGTGTGTGCAATGTGCTTTCATTCCCTATCACTTGAACTTGATCAACATTCCATTGTCAGTTTCACTTATGATTTGTATGCAAGGCTATGAATGATTTGTGCAGGATTTGATGCATGATGAAGATGCTAGAGATATAACAACCTGCTTTATAAAGGCTCAAACCTTCTAATATCATGAACAAACATATTAAAACTGTCAAACCCTCTTAAGGCCCAATAAATATATGTATACTGAATTAATTTATTAGATCCCAAAGTTGGTTATGTGTCACTACCATCTTGAACCCATGTGCAAGTGTAAGTGAAATCAAAACTTTGGGGAATAGGATTCCCAACCTAAGCGAGATGGGAATTTAACCCTATCCTTACTACTCTGATTTGGAGTTCATTACCTCATCTTGAACAAAATGATTTAACCAGTTATGGATGAAATGGTCAGGCTAGTCTATCCATTTGAACAGTCAGTGGTCTTGTTTTAGACAAGACATGCTGCCACGCATGGGCATACTTAACCCCATAATCCATAATTTGGCTTCATTCATTCTTTTTCTTTTATTTCTTGGACCTTTGGGATGACTACCCATCCTTGCTAGGGACATGTAGTACGATCCTTCCAATCCAATATTAAGACAAAATGGGAAATATTAGTTTTACTTTTATTGCTTGGACCTTTGGGATGACTACCCATCCTTTGTAGAGGACCTGTAGTACTATCCTTCCAATCCAAGATTTATGATGGAATGAGACTTAGCAACTTTACTTCTTGGACCTTAGGGATGACTACCCATCCTTACTAGGGACATGTAGTACGATCCTTCCAATCCAAGATTTATGATTAACTGAAACATAGAAGCTTTGGGGAATCAGATTCTCAACCTAAGCGAGATGAGAATTATGCCCTATCCTTACTACTCCATGAAGGTCAAATCAGAGCTTTGGGGAGTTGGATCCTCAACCTAAGTTTGATGAGGATTTAACCCTATCCTTACTACTCTGATTTTAGGCTTTAAGCTTTGTGGGAGTGGTAAAAACCACTATTTTAAGGATAATGTTGCATGATAGGACAGACATGAAATATTCTTTTCACCTCACCTTTTCTTCCAAGCATGGTTTTGATCATTTTGCCCAAGATCTTCTTTAATGTGCATAGAATGTGCTTGGTTCAAGATTGTTTGGACATCAGTTCCCAACCTTAGGATTTTTTATGTTTTATGTTATAGAATAACCCTAAGAGGATTCGACACCTTCTCAATGATTGCACATGAAATGAAAATGTAACTTGAGATGACATGTATATGCAATGTGGAATGTGACATGAGATGTGAATGCACTGCTTCTTTTGGAATATATCATCTACTTTACCATAATGTGTAAAACTGACAACTTCATGCATCACAAGATTCAAACGATATTATTTAAATGTTTGTGTTACTTGTGGAGCTTTCTACAACACAATTCCAATGTTTCATATTTTCCTGATCTAAAGCATAAATTAACATCTCAAAAACAACTTTTTCATCATTTTTTTTTTAGACAAACCAAACATGTCAAATAAACACACAACTTTAAATCATGATTAAACTAACAATCCCAAAAATGAAACTTGAAAAACACAAACCCAAAACCAAAACCAAAATCTATATACAAATGTACAATATGGTACAAGATGAAGCAAAGCTTGGACTATCACTTTCCCGGATCCCAAACATGATTAGAACATTTCAAAAGACATATGACACAATATGTATGCCAAATGTTGTAGGAATCCAACAATAATAAGATCAAACCAAGCAATGCAACAAATTTCAACTTTCCACGCTCACCATACCAATTTGATTTAGTTCTATTACCAACACCATAGGTGAGATTCAAATCAAATTGATTAGACAATGGTTGGTATTCAATTTTGTCTTGTCTATTCTTTAAATTGCAAGTTTCATCATTCCATTCATGATTTAGAAGTAGGCTTTCTTTATCCAAAATGAAACTTTGTAAGTAAAAGCCTATTTCTAAACATTTTAAAGCCAATTCATCTTCCAAGTTTGTAGGCCATTCAAACTTGTGTAACAGCTTGCAAGCATCTAGGATATTTACTAAATTAGGATCATTAACAGTTTTTACCCTAGATTCAATTAGCAATTGTTGATGAATTTGATTTAACAATTCAAGTGCATCAACTTCTTTTCCATTCATTAAAACAATGTTATTAAAGGTGTGATTAAAAATTATACCTTGTTTTTCATTTACCTTTAACGACATTTCACCATAAACATCATTCAAATTCAAAACATGGTCATGCAAATTTTCACCTAAATCTTGGATGTTTGAACACAAAAGGTTAGACTCTACCTTTTGAACATTTTTGTTTACCAAAAATTGGTGAGAAATCACAATTTCTTCTTTTACCTCATGGTCTTCATACTCTTCATTGATTACTTGTTTATCAAACATACCAAAATTGGGCACCCAATTGAAAACATGCCCATCCTTTTCAACCCTCAAATGTTTTTGGTCAAAGTGTATGTCAAGTAATCTGTTTTGATGATCACTTCATTTGAGTTGCTTCCAATTGATCAATCTCTTTGTCATTTGGTTCTAATTCTTTGTTCCCTATCCATGGTATCTCTTCATGTGAGGTAGAAGTTTCAACATCCTGCATATCAAGTGAAATATGAGTTTCATCTATGGGGGTGTGAGAAAAGAATGCATTATCATATCTCCCCCAACCATTATAAAAATTATCTTCCAAATTTGTGGGATGAAGCTCCATGGTATTTGTGACATGATCTTTTGATTCATTCATCAATTCACTTTCTTCTTTGTCCTTGGTAATAGGATCATTATAATCTTCCAAAATTTGATGAGATTTGAAACTCTCTTCCAAAACATCCTTGAATTGTACAGGAGTTGTAAAGTCTTCCTTTGAGTAGGCGATCATGTTGTCCTGTATATCAATTGGCACCCAAGTTTCATTAGTAGTTTTGGATTGAGTGTAGTCCTCCCACTTCTTCCAAGCATCATAATAATCATCTTTCAAAATCAAGTGGTGGCGTTCAACTACTTCTTCAACATCTTCCAATTCATCAATGTGTTTCTCATCAAATTCATCTTCACCTTCCTTAGATGGTTCAATTATTTCCAAAAGTGGGTCGTTTCTTGAATTCAAATTTGTAAGGCCATCATAATCCAAATTAGTAACCCATGATTCACTTTTATCATAATTTGGAGGGTGAAGAATTTCTTGATCTTTAATTTTACACATCTCATCAATAGTGTCTTCCAAGAACAAGTGGTGAAACTCTATCATATCTTCAAATTCATTTATTGGTTTTCTTCCAATTTCACTTTCAACCACTTCATTTAATTCTATGGTGGGTTCCGTCTTATCACATATTTCAAACATTGTTGAATTTAGAACCCCTTCATCCGAATAATCGTGTATCTCTATGAATGAGATCATTTCTGCATAATCCTCACTAGCAGATGTTGGCTTAGCAATTTGCACCTCCTCGTGGACTACATCTAAGGTGGTTGTAAGATTTGGATATTCAAATTCATCCCCTTGATCATTTACCTTAGATATCATTGGAGTGGAGGGTGCTATATTTGATGGTTGGTGTAGGTTGGCATCAATATCTTTAGAAGGACAATCTCTTATGTGAACATGTTGTGCCTTTTCTTCTTCAAGACCTTGTCGTTCTATCTCTTCTAAGATCTCATGGATTTTCTCTAGAGACAAGCCACCCATTTTTTCCTCAATGAGTGAAGCAAGTGTGGGGTGTATGGCTCCCAAGTATACTTCTATGGCTTCCTCTTCTAATGTGTTAAAATTTTCCCACATTTGGGAGTGCAACTCACGAAATCTTCCATTGAATTGACTCAAGGATTCATTAGGCTCCTTACATATGGAGGTAAACTGATTTTTCAAGATTTCTAAGTCAACCTGATTACCAAAATGGTAAAGATAGGCTGCTTCTAGTTGTATCCAAGAAGTCCTAACCTCCATGGGTAGTTGGCTGTACCAAAAGAATGGTTTATCATCCAAAATGTATGCAAATAACTTACAAGCCACCTCCTCATAGAAAATCTGGAATTTACATAATGTATCCTTGTAGACATACAGTTTTTGCAAGTATCCTAGTGGCACCTCTTGATTAAAACATTGTAGAAACTCTAATAACAATTTAGGAATTTGATAGGGTACCACAGGTATAGACAAACCCTTATAATGATCCTCCATTATTAATACCATTCTTTCTCTTAGAGACATCATTTCAGCTCTCAGGGATACAATTTGCTCCTCAAATGTTGCCATTAGTGAACTCAGAATATAACTTTTAGAACCAAATATGTTGAATATTCAACCTGCAATGTATAAAAAATCAAGTTAGCATCAACTAAGAGATGTATTCATTAAAATCAAATGAAAGTAACAACACTTCGTTAGTCAAGACCAAAATTTTCAAAATTAAATCAAATCACTTTATTTTTGTATGAACAATCAGAAAAGCGTTAGAATAATATACAACATACCTGAATTGCTTAAAATAGAATAAAGTAAACCAATTCAGGTCGTCCTTTTAACAATCTGTTGAGTGTTAGAGGACTAAAGCATAACAATAACCATAAATATTCAAAATTTAAATCTACTTAAATCACTAAAATAAACCCGTCATGCCCTCCTTCTAGCGCCAATCTGTGAGTGGTGTTGGGGGGACTATCAAATGGACTTGAAATATTTAGCAATGTAAAGCTCTTAAACAATTATAAACATGTAGCATTTAAAATCACAATAAAATAAACCGTTTCATGCCCTCCTAGCGCCAATCTGTTGAGTGGTATTTTCACCCGATTGTGAAAACACACTCTCCGATAGGATTTGGGTTCTAAATCCTCTCTTGCAAAGAAATCAAACAAATGACTTCTCCAAGGTCTCCGCTATATTAGCATTTTACATCTGTGTATTAATAATCTCAAATAAAGATATTCAATTAAAATGCTTGGAACACCTTAGTGGTTGCAAGTAACTGAAAACAAGGGGCAATGTTGGTTTATTTTATTGTGAAACTTTAATGATTGTTCGTTGAACCCAAATAAAGCAAATGTGATCTGGCCCTTATATGACCACATTGTAACTTCAAAGTGGAAATTGATGAAATGCCATAAAACATAACTCCTTCAATGAAATTGGAATTTTCATGAAGGGAATGTCATCATCGGCTCATGAATGAAAAATAAAAATGAAAATGAAATTCTAGCCCTGGAAATGGAAATTTTAAAATGCGTATTTAAAATTTGCAATACAACCTACGCAATGGTGAAACTATTTTTTTGTATTTTGGAATTTTTTAGTTTTTTATTTTAATGACTGTAAATTAAAATGAAGTTGGAGTTTCTGAAAGTAAAGTGCAGAGAAAATGAAAATAAAAATGCAGATAATGAAAATCAAATGCATTCAGGATGATGCAATCCATTCTGACAAAACCGAAGATATGAGGTTTTCTGCCTGCAACCTAACCTATTGGACCTGCAAAACATGCATCATCCTAATAAGCTAAGTGCTAGTTCCTAGGGTTTTGAGTGGGGTTTTCAGATTTAGACATTCGCTTGGAGCAACCAAGATAACTTGTATTTTACTCCACCTATAAGCCTAAAATCTGAAAAGGGGAAAAATAGACATTAAATCTTGCATGCAAAAAATAACTCCTTCTTTCTTGTCAATGAGGTGCAACTCTCTGAATTTTTTGTATTAAAAATTGATCATTTTACAATAACAGAAGTCTCTAGTTTTCTCAAAACCAAAAAAAGGGGAAGAAAAACACTCCACAGTAGGCCCAGAATAGCTAATCACCCTCAGCTCTGCAACCCTGCTCGCAGTGGTTTTCGACCCTTGTACCAATCTATGCTTCTGCTTTTATACTTTTTGGCAATGCTCTCTACTTCGCCCTACGACGCTTCATTTCATTTCCCAGATTGCATCATTTCGTATTCCCGTCTCATCGTTGTCTTTGACTTTCTGTTCGATGTCTAAACATTTGATCTTCTCTGTGAACTGTAACGCCTCTATAGCCCTTACACTTTTATGCCACGTGTTCCGCGCTCTCTGCATGTTCCATAACTGCCCCCTGTAAATCATGACCAAAAATAGCATGTCGCGATATCGTGATGTTTTTATGTATGTAGCTTAGCTTTTCTTCTTTCACCATGAAAATGAGACATGTCGCGATATCGTGACATTTTCCTGTCAACAGCCTTGTCCGCCACCATGCACAGCGAAAATGATACATGTCACGAAATCATGACATTTTTATGCTATCGGGCCATGTGGGTGCAACCTATCACGAAATCATGACATTTTTCTGCTTCGGGCTATGCAGATGCAACCTGTCGCGAAATCGCGACGTTTTTCTCTATCGCTGGGTTTTGTTGCACTTAGCCGCGAAAACGCGACATGTCGCGAAATCGCGACACTTTTCTGCTATCGTACCACTTGGCTGCACCCTGTCACGAAATCATGACACTTTTCATTTGGCATCATCTTGGCTGCTTTCTGTCATGAAATCGTGACACTTTTCTCTTCGGGCTGTCTCGCTGCTTTCTGTCGCGAAATCGCGACGCTTCTCCGTTTCGTACCACTTGGCTGCTTTCTGTCGCAAAATTGCGAGACTTTTTCATTTGGCTTCATCTTGCTGCTTTCTATTGTGAAATCATGACACTTTTCTCTTTTGATCTGTTCAGATGCAACCTGTCGCAAAATCGTGACACTTTTTCATTCCGTACCACTTTGCTTGTCTGAGTCGTGAAAACGTGACATGTCGTGATATCGCGACATTTTCCACTTTGTCTTTCTATCTCTTCTATGACCCGCAATTTCACAACACATCATGATATCGTGACATTTTCTCTTCATGATGCATTTTGCTGCTCTTAACCGCGAAAACGCGACATGTCACGAAATCGCGACAATTTTCATTTTGCTGCATTTTGTTACTTTTGGCCGCGAAAACATGACATGTCGCGAAATCGTGACACTTTCTTTTTCTTAGCAGCGACAGAGCAACACGTCGCGAAATCGCGACAACTTTTCTTCCCTGTCCGCGATGGAGCGACATGTCGCGATATCGCGACAACTTTTCATTTCTAGCCGCGACGGAGTGAAGTGTCGCGATATCGCGACACTTCTTCTCTTTTGTGATATTTTGCTTTTTTTCCTTGATTTTTTAGCATCTGGGTCACTGCTGTCTTCTTTGAAAGCATGCAAAAAAGGTGGGTCCCCAATTTTGGGGTGTGTTGTGGATCAGCCACAACAACCTGCAACTTGAAATATGAATTGAATGCAAAAAAGAATCATTGTTTGAATAGAATCACAGTTTGTATTGAAAGGTAGAAACCCACAATATAATAAATTAATGTTCTTGGATGATATTTGGAGCATCCTCCTTGTCCTATTTACATCTATCTAAAAGGTATGAATGGTGAAGGGATGTGTCCCTTTATAATACAATATAATATATAATATGATTAAGAGTTACGTTAGGAGGGTCCTAACATGCCACCCTCCTTTGAAAAAGCTTTGTCCTCAAAGCTGGAATTGCAAAAATTGTTGTTGAATTTGGTGGAGCATCTCCCACGTAGCATCCTCTAGAGGTAGACCTTTCCATTGAATCAATACCTCGATGATGGTGCGGTTATGGAGGCGGCGCATATGTCGGTCTAGGATAGCTTCTAGTTCAACCATGAGAGCTCCATTATCTAAAAATTATGGAATTTGAGTTTGTATAACGATGTTAGTGCCTATTATGGCTTTAAGACAAGAAACATGAAATACCAGATGGATTTTGGAAGATTCTGGTAATTCAAGTTTATATGCAATAGGTCCAATACGCTGTAGATTTTTATAAGAGCCATACAATTTTGGTGCTAATTTTTGTGACCCTTTTATTTTCAATGAAGTTTGACAATATGATTGGAGGCAGAGAAATACCATATCCCCTTATTGAAAAACCCTTTCAGTCCGATGTTGGTCTGCTTCTTGCTTCATGCGGTGTTGAGCGATATGTAGATTTTCCTTCAGAGCGCGAATGATATTATCTCGAGTGACCAGCTCCATCTCTACAGTTGGTACTTTTGTACTTCCTATAAGATAAGAGGTCAGAGATGGAGGTGATCGACCATATAATGCTTTGAAAGGGGTAATTTTTATGGTTGTGTGATATGTGGTATTATACCACCATTCACCTAGTGGAAGCCATTTAACCCAGTGAAGGGGTTTGGTGGAAATAAAGCATCGGAGATAGGTTTCTAAGCACTTATTGACAATTTCAGTTTGACCATCCATTTATGGGTGGTAAGTGGAGCTCATCCGAAGTTGCATACCTTGGAGTTTAAATAATTCCTTCCAAAAATTACTAGTGAAAGTGGGATCACGATCACTAACGATAGTAGAAGGCATGCCATGTAATTTAAAAATATTATCAAGGAAGATTTGAGCAATAGTACTAGCGGTATAGGGGTGAGCTACTAGAAAAAAATGGGCGTATTTAGATAAACGATCTACCACCACTAGGATCATCGTTTTTCCTACGGATTTTGGAAGACCTTCAATGAAATCCATTGAAATATCCTCCCATGTCCTGGTTGGTATGGGTAGAGGTTGAAGAAGGCCTGGTGTTGCCACAGTTTCACCTTTATTTATTTGGCATGTTTCACATTCATTGACGAACTTCTTGATTTTATTTTTCATCCCTCGCCAATAAATGATTTAGTCACTCTTTTGTAGGTTTTTAGGAATCCAAAGTGGCCTGTAGTAGGTGTAGCATGTAGCTCATATAGAAGCTTTGGATGATAAACCGATGTAGGTGATAGGACCAGACATTCTTTGTAACGGAGCATGTTACCTTGCCAAGAGTAGTGGGGTTTACTCATGGGATTTTGTTGTAGCTATTGAATTATGGTGTGTATAGTAGGGTCTGCATACCATTCATCCTTGACTTGTTCGATCCATATAGGGATGGGGCTGGAAAAAACATGTAATTGTGAAGTTTCTTTGAATTTTTTGGAAAGTGCATCCGCAACCATGTTATCTTTCCATTTTTTGTAGATGATTTCATAATCATAGCCTAATAGTTTTGTTACCCACTTTTGTTGTTCTGGAGTGGTTATCTGTTGTTCAAGAAGGTATTTTAGGCTATGGTGATCGGTGCGAATAATGAAATGTTTTCCAATAAGGTATGGTCTCCAATGTTGGATAGCATGGACCATAGCTAACATTTCTTTTTCATAAGTGGAACGTGCTAAATTATTTTTGTAAAATGCTTTACTAGTAAAGGCTAAGGGTTTCTCATTTTGCATGAGAATCGCTCCCATTCCCATTCCAGAAGCGTCACTTTCAATAATGAATGGTTGGGAAAAATCTGGCATAGCTAGGATGAGGGTGGTACACATGGCATTTTTCAAAGTCATGAAAGCTTCATTCACTTTTGGAGACCATATGAAGGCATTCTTTTTAAGTAGGGCTGTTAAGGGTGCTGCTATTTTCTCATAATATTTAACAAATTTGTGATAATAGCCCGTTAATCCTAAGAACCCACGCAACCCTTTTAGAGTTTTTGGAATTTGCCAATTTTCCACATCTTCAATTTTTTGGGGGTCTACTTTAACTCCTTCCTTGGAGACAATATGTCCAAGATATTCAATTTCCTCGCTTCCCAAAGGAACACTTTGATCTCTTTGCGTATAATTGATTTTCTTCCAAGATTTTGAGTGCTTGCGCTATATGTGTTAAGTGCTCTTCCCATGTCTTGCAGTAAATCAAAATATCGTCAAAGAAAACTAAAATAAATTTTCGAAGGAAGGGAGAAAATACCTTATTCATAAGACTTTGAAATATGGATGGAGCGTTGGTGAGGCCAAAAGGCATCACCAAGAATTCATAATGTCCCTCGTGGGTGCGAAAAGCAGTTTTGGGTATATCACTTTCCTTAACTCGAATTTGGTGGTAACCTGATCGTAAATCGAGTTTAGAAAAATATGCGGCTCCATTTAGTTCATCGAGTAGTTCATCAATGACTGGAATAGGAAATTTGTCTTTAATCGTTATTTTGTTGAGAGCGCAAAAATCCACGCATAGGCGCCATGATCCATCCTTTTTATTACTAGTATGACTGGCGAAGAGTAGGGACTTCTACTAGGTTGAATGACCCCTGCCCTTAGTAGGTCTTGTACTAATTTTTCTATTTCTGTCTTTTGTAAGTATGGATATCAGTAAGGTCTAATATTTGGAGGTTGGTGTCTCGAAAGTAATTGAATAGCATGATCATGGCTTCATTGTGGAGGTAATCCCTCTGGTTCTTTGAATATTTTATCATGTTTCTCTAGGAGTTCTATTAATTCGGGTGCCTCTGGTTGCTATTTGGTGGTGTTTTGAAAGGAAAATAGTTGGGCAACCATGCCTCTTCCTCCTTTTCGAAGAATATTTTCCATTCTATGGGAACTTACGATTTGTGTGGGACCTATTTTTAAACCTTGAATTGTGTATGTTTGGTTGTTTTGTATAAATTGCATCCATAACTCTTCAAAGTCCCATTGAATTTTTTCGAGCATTCGTAGCCATTGTACTTCCCAAAACAATATCACATCCTCCTAATGGTAGTACATACATATCTACTTTCATGTTATATTCCCCCATCGTGAGTTTGATATTCCTGCATTTGCCTTTATATGCAATTTTTCCTCCATTACCAATCATGACTTCGAAGTTATTGCAGAAATATATAAAGAAATTAGCTTGTTTGGCCAAACTGGGGTCTATAAAATTGTGAGTGCTACCAGAGTTTAAGAGCACAATAGGGTTTTGTTTCTTAAAATACCCTTTTACCTTCATTGTTTATGGAATTGAGTATCCTGCTAATGCGTTAAAGGATATTTCTGTTTTATCTTCTTGGTTTTCTTCTGCAACCTTAGTTATTACTTCCACTTCTATGTCATCCTCCTCTTTGGGAGTGCAATCAACTGTGTCCAAAATATATAATTTTTGTGAGATGCATTTGTGGTTTGGGGTAAAATTTTCGTCGCAGTGGAAACATAGGCCCTTTTCTCGTATTTCTTTTAGCTCTTCTTGGCTAATTCGTTTAATTGGCATGACCTTATTCAGTTTTTAGCTGGTGTAGATATTTGGTGTTTTTATTGAAAAAACTCTTCCTATTCACCTTTGGTTATTGTTATTCTCTTCTATCATTTGTGCTAATGCCACTACAAGCATCATATTGATAGGATTTTGTATTTGTACCTCCATTATAATGTCTTCTTTTAGGCCACTAATGAAACAACTTTGGAAGAATGATGCATCTAGTCCTGTTGTAAGGTTCGCCAATTTCTCAAATTGTGCTTGGTATTCCCTTACGGTGGAGGTTTGCCACAGTTTAGTGACGGCTCCTGTGAAGTCTTCAAATTTAGTGGGGCCAAATCGCAACATTAAGTTTTTTTGTGAATTCGGTCCATGTGGGCGGACCTTTTGTTTTCTCATACCATTGATACCACTGGGTAGCAATTTGTTCCAAGTGAAATGATGCGATACAGACTTTTTGAATCTTTGAAATTTGATTTAAGGTAAAATATTGGTCTGCCCTATATATCCAATTTGTGGGGTCGCCTCCATAAAATTTTGGAAAATCTAGTTTTGTGGTACGGGGAAGGATTGATGTATGTGGTCCCCCTATTAATGTTTGTTGTGGTGGCATAGTGTTCTGTTGTTCATTTTGCATGAGCAGCAAATTTTATTGTACTAAGTCCATGGAATGGGTTGTAGCATCCAATTTAGTGGATATATCTGTATTCGAGTTGGTGATGTTTATGGTTAGATCTGCTATTTTGGTAGCGATTCTATCTTCTAAATTGTCCTTCCAAAATGCCATTCCTTGCATCATGTATCTCATTTCCTTGGAAAACTGCGAGAGTTATTTCGTAATTTATTTTGAAACCTCCTTCGCAATCTCCTTCATTGTGTCTTGAGATCATCTTTCCTCGGCCATTTAGGGTGTGGTTGGTTTATAAGTGATTTGAATATGCAAAAGTTAGTTTTGTCATAAAAAATTATCTGTCTTCGTCGCGTTTAATTTTGCATACTTGCTGCTCTTTGTTCACACCGAATGATATTTTCGTTGCCTGTACTTGTTGTTGGGGTTTTATAACTCTGGTAATGCGTGATGTTGTCCAAAAAATTTTGTATGCTACCTTTGCGGGCGACTGTGGCTTACTATGTAATAGTTCCGTCAGTAATGGTTAGAATATGTGCTAAAAAGAAAACATTGCCGAGTAATGGCCTGTCAGTAACTAAAGCGGGATGGGGAAAATGTTTCAGGTATTTTTAGCTCTGATCTAGTTGTTATGAACCTGCAACTTGAAATATGAATTGAATGCAAAAAAGAATCATTGTTTGAATAGAATCACAGTTTGTATTGAAAGGCAAAAACCCACAATATAATAAATTAATGTTCTTGGATGATCTTTGGAGCATCCTCCTTGTCCTATTTACATCTATCTAAAAGGTGTGAATGGTGAAGGGATGTGTCCTATTGAAAGGCAAAAACCCACAATATAATATATAATATGATTAGGAGTTACATTAGGAGGGTCCTAACAAATTCTTTTTACCTTGTGGATAGCCCATGGGATGGATAAGGAAAGAGGATTTGCTTGGAGCAAGGGCCAACCAGTCTCAACAAAAATGTTGGTGAATTAGCATAAAGTTTTTAAGGATAAATGTACTTGGGATCGATTCAGAACAACCCTATTTTATGAAAGAAAGTGATGATATAGAGGCCAACATGGAAACCTTTTGTACCATAATTCATTTTTTAAAAATTATATACCATTCCAACTTGTTAAAAAAAGATAAGTTTTGTAGTTGCATTGGTTTAATATTGTTAAATTAGTGAAATATTAGTGAACAACATCAATGAATCATGAGTTTCCAAGTGGCAATAAATGGTTGGTTATTTTTCTTCTAAGGTTTGGAGCTTTATTTTAATTTTTTGAGGTCCATTTAGGGCAAATCTTTTGGAGGCCATAACTTTTGCATATGAAAGCTTTTTGAGCCTATTTTTTAAATCACATATTTTTGAGCTCTGTGCGTTGGTGGCATCAATTCATTGACCTAATATAGTATTAGATATTGAGTTGTGTAGATGGACCACAAAGCCCTAGCTACTTAATGAAAAATATAATATTTGGTCAACTCAAATGATCAAAATGCTACAAATCAAGAACTTGTGGTATATATTTTAGAAGGATAAACAATGATGATGAAGCTTGATACCAAAAGGAAAAAGAGGCTCTAGGTTTGTTTTCCTTATGTATTGAACCATAGTTGCTTTTTCATATCAAAGAAGAAAGTGGCCCTATTAAGGTATGGTCAAAGCTACATGAACTTTTTGGAAATTTTTATACTACTGAAGAAAGTTAGCTCTTGAGCTAGCCAAATTTGATAACATTGAAGACTATTATGAGATACAAGGTTTTGAGGGAAAATATTGCATCTCTTGGAGGCAAAAAGAAAGATGATGCAATATGCGTTAATATTGTCATTGCTAATCTCTCCATATACTTTCAAATTTGAACCTAATAGTTTATATAATTCCTATGTTCTTGAAATTAAAAAAGACTCTTATTCTTGATCAAATTTTCTCTTCTGGTTCACTTTCAAGCAATGCAAAATTGTGGGGGTGGAACTCCTCACATATAGGCTCATGCATAGGAATTCCAATCTAAGGAGGCTTAGACCCAATAACCAATGGGCAAGGCTAAGTCTTAAACAAAAATGAAGACCACTTGTAGATACTATAAAAGGGAGGGACATCCTATGAAGAATTGCTTGTTGAAGTTGTAGAATATTGAAGCTAAGTTCTTAAAGTAGGTGGACATCTTTTAGATGATGAGGGAGATTCAAATGGATCTGCCTCAACTATAGAGTTCAACTAGAGCATCGATTACTAGGAAAATATATTATTGTCATTGATGTCTTCTCTTCTTGGTCCCTTAGTTCAAAGTATAAGGGGGTGTTGAATTTATAATTTGATTCATGGTCAAGAGTTGACATTGTATGATGCATTGTATAGTCCTAAGAACATATCATTGTACAATGTATTTAAAATTTTGTAATATTTTATTATGTAAGCCCAGTGGGCTATGGTTAACCTTGTTATGGCTAAACCTTATTTAATATTTGTAATTAACCTAAAGCCCAAATACTATGTTGACTTAGGTTAAACTCTGATGTAATTTGTGGTTTTGGTATTGCTATAAATAACCCGCTCACACTCCTTATTTATTATTAGAGTGTTTCATAAATAATATCTATGAATAATGATTAAATATGATGCCTACAAGCACCCCAACCCATTTCGTCCCTTTTATTTTTTGTATAAGATTTGAATGTATGTTTTGCTTTTATTTGTTTTTGAAAAGCATTGTGCATTCCATCAAAATAACCCACAATCATATTACATCATGACCACATAGTGGTATTACAACTTGGCAATATGAATGTATTGCTTGGCAAGATTTAGACCTGGGTCTCCTTCTTGAGAGTCAAGAAATTTAACTAGTTGATATTTGATATACATCATTACTAATGTTACTACGATAATACTCTAAAAAAATATGATAATTAATGTAATAATGATTTTGTTATATGTTATTTATTAATAAAAATGTGAATAAATTGTTAATTTAATAGTTTTTGTTTTTAAAATTATTAGTTTTATTTTGAATGTTTTAATCAAAAATATTTTACAACATAAATTGTTTTTATTACTCCAAATAAAATTTGGGTAATTGAATTTTATTTCCCCTAGGTAGTTTCCCCTAGGCGGGAAATCTCTTTTTCAAATTTTAATTGTCATAATTTGGCTAAGGCTTGTTGCCTTTGTTCCATATTTTTGTTTCTATTGCTTTTTGCTTGTGGGTCTATGTACCCTGTTCCTTTTGGATAACTTCTAGGTCGGGGTTTCTCGTTCTATTTTGGTGAAGCTCTCCTTGTGATGGAGATATCTATCTTCTATTTTAGTTTTTTTCGCTTTGTAAAAGGTTTTGGGACCCTTTCAAAACCCCTTCCACCAATAAAAAAAACAAATTGGGTAATTGAAAGTAAAGAATTGATGAATTACTTCAATGTGGAATATTATGATTGTAACTTTTACACATGAGATATAATGAATTTACTATAAATCATAATGCACTATTAGAATAGTATGTGTATGTGTATGTGATTTAAATGTGATAGTGATATCAAATAATATTAAGCTCAATCAGTTAGTTATTTTCCACGACTTTCAAGGAGCAAACCCATGTTTGAATTTTTCCAAGCGATACATGCATAACAACCAAGTTATTGTAATACCACTATGTTGTTATGATGTAATTATAGATGAGCATTGTTTCAATCCTATATAACAAACTAAAAAAATGTGACAATGATGATGATTAATAAATCTAAAAGAGATGCAAACCATTAATTTAGCAAGCACAAGCATGAGTAGGGAGCAAGTGTGAAGATGGAAACTTGAAATAAAATGTTAGAATCAAATGAAGACACATCATGTGCATTAGCCTCAAATATTAGATTTAAAAAAAATGATATTATAATAGTACAAGGAAATAAATCTAATTGATCAAAAGGTAAGAAGCACTTGAAGTTTTTATGCCAAACACTATAGCAACAAAAAGAACATTTCCTATACTTGCTTAAGAGGAAGAAGGTCGATCCAAATTGATGTTATGATTATTTAATGATGTTTTTAGTGTTTCCATCTTCTTATGATGTGACTCATCACCAAAATTTGATCCATTTTCATGTGGTGAATGAGATTGTTATTCTTGATGTTGTTCCTTGAAATGTTGAATGGGATGATACTTCACATCTTTTCTTTGCTTGGTTATCAAGTATTTGTTCCTTGATCTTGAATTCTCAAGAGCATAAATGTATAGGAGCTTGTTATGTTCATGAGTTATTTACTCAAAATAACTGTCAAATTGTGCATCTTATTAACATTAGTAAAGTATCGTGAGTAGAATAGAAAGTAGAAACAAATACAAAATAAAGTCTTATTAGTTTAGGAAGGACACAATATATCAATTAATCATATATCCTTTTGATTTTGCAATAGTTGAGTTGGATACAATTGCTTGAATTTAGTAGTGAAATATTTGATGCATAGAAGGCCCTTTGCATCAATATTCCTGAGCTAGTTATCCAATTGATGCCCTCATACAATTCTATGTTTGCCAAATAGTTCATAAAACATTTTCCAATTTGGATATGGAGTATAAATGCCTTCAAGCTGAAACTTGACGTCGTTAGAGGATGACATGTTGATCAAACCTCACTCAATTGAGCCATATGTCTCTATCCTTGTTTTATTCAAGTTTAATCTCTATCCTCATAATGATTCAATATGACCCTCTATTTCATAGTAGGCCATCTGCATAGAAGTTCCATAAATAAAATTTTATATTGGCCAATCTTACATCCTTGGAAATGATGACAACTGATGCTATTTTCCTTTGACACTGACAAATATACATGCCTTGTTAGTTTCCAAATACAAGAACAATTTGAAAGACTACTTAAATTGAAATTATAACAATTGTTTTTAAGTTCTTATGACACACATATGCTAGAAAATACTTAATAATATTAAAATGTAAATTAGATAACCTCACATATATTTTCTAACCTTGTAAATACATTCCAAATGGGGGGTCAACCACTAAAAAGAGTGGGTATAAAAAAATATTCTTCCATGAAATAAAAACATTATAGTTATGTATAGTTTGTAGCTATAGTGAGTATGAAAAGTAGTCTTATCATTTATAAATTTGCAAACATTATTTTAGATTTAAGGATGATAAATATCCATGAAATTTAATGGAAACAAGACATGCAATATACCATCAAGAAGATCTTTGAATTTTAATTTTAATAATTTTGGGATTATTTAAAAATAATATTATGGAAGAGTTATACCATAAAACATATTCAAATATAGGAGTATACCTTATTTTTAACAAAAAATGATTATAAAACATCATCATATGACCTTGAGTAGACTCTAGGAGGTTGTTGTGACACTGAAATAGGAGAAATATCATTATGTAGGGATTTGACCATCAAAATGCACCCAAATGACTTCAATATATAAAATTAGCATCATTCTCAATTTGATGTGTCCATAAAACTATCTTTAGAAGTAAATTTTGAGGCTTCCACTCTGATATCATGTTCAAAATTTGATTATTTTAATATAAAATGAGGATCAATCAACTTCAATGACTAGCTGATAAAATATTTTATTATTTTCATTACAATCATGTACCATGATTTTTTTAATGTTATCTTGATGGATCAAAATTATAGGTACAAAGAAATGTCACATAGAGGCATGGGTGTTTGAATTAATTTGGTCATAAAAATAAGCTAAAACTATCTTGCTTATACAAGAATTTTTTTCCAAGTTAAGCTTAACAACTAACTTAGGTTTTTTCTTGGATAGAGGACAAATTTGATGATTAAAAACTAAATATGTAACTATCAGTCTTCCACTTAATTTTTTTTGATAAACCTTTAAAGATACAGGCTATAAAAAGTTGTTAGGTGTAAAAAAAATAAAAAATTTAAGTGCATCATCAGATTAGGTAGGTGTTTTCACCATCAATATTTATTTATTTTCTCTACCTTCATCTCATTATAAGGCCATTCAATGTCATATTGAAATAAGTTAATCTATTGTAAAAACTTTATCACAACTATCCTCAAACAATAATATCAATTATATTAAGTTTACCTTACATAGATTTCATGTGATGCAACTTATTATTCTATACTCCTCTTGTCATATAAAGTAAATTCAATAGGATCCATGTGCAATGCTTTTTGAGTTTTTCACATAGGACACATTATACAAAAAGGACATAGACCTATATTCCAATTTGATAAACATAACCATCTTGTCACGACCCACCTTGGCAGGACCTTTATAAGATGGACTATGTATTGATAAATGATAATTAATGCTTGGCTTTTATGTAATTGGATGGATATATGCATTCATTATTTTGATTATTTTATATGAGGATATGGTACTATTGATTCTCTATGTGGTTGCAGGACCAAGTACTCTCGTAGGTGGACAATAAGTTGGCCATAAATTAAAGGTAACATGGAAATGATGACTATGACTTGTTCATCAACAACTCAAGGTAACATGGATGGATGCCCTTCATGTAGGTGCATAGTATTTTACTCATGCTCATGTTCACACCATTGGACTAGGAAGTTTCTTGCAATGAGTCTCCTTAAAGTAGGTTGGTGATAGCTTAGTCTATCTTTAAAAAAAGGGGCTACCCACTTAAGGATAAAATAATGGTGTGGAACATCGAGGGAGTGCATTGTTTTGCTTGTGGCATGATAGGATTGAATTGACTCTTTCCTTGTATTCTTGAAGCATTAGTTTCCTTTTGGTTGTTAATCTCTAAATTAATCTAAGGTTGTTTTGAGTAATATTTAATTATTAATTAAGGTTTAGTTTTAACATTGGATAAATGATGGCTTGGCTAGTTTAGCTTTAATTATGTTTAGTGTTACCTTGTTAGGGAAGTGGAATATACTAATTATTCCTTGTTGCGTCGAGGTGGCAGAGAAGGAGTATTAGAATGGGCACTTGGGAAGCATTTTATTGAGTATTACCTTGTGAGCGCTCCATGTGCATTAGCACTCGTTGGCTCCTTGCACAAAAGGGGAAAGGGTTTTGTTGCATAGAAGGATGCTCTAAAGGACAAAGGGAGTTACGTAGCAACAAGTGGAACCAGAGACGAGAGTAGGATGAAAGGGAGATGAACATAGGTTGAGACCATTAGCAGTGGTTTAGCATGGATCGAGGTATTTTTCATGGCTCTTATGGTTGCCTTTGTTATGAGGGACCTTCGCTATTATTTATCTTTCCTGCTTTTTTCCTTCATGTTAGCTTACTTGTTTGCTTTGATGTTGGATGGTTGTTGCTTGTGCCATGCTTCTTTTACCCTTGTTCTTCCTTATTCAAGCTTTGTATAGTTTATGTTTGCCTGTGCCTTGACGTAAAGCTTTGGAAGGTCAAACCTTTGGTTTACTGAGCATCTCCCAATGAGAGCTATCTTTGTATACCTACATTGGGTTGCACCTAGTTTTCTTTTATGCTTGTGGCTTGTTTCTGCTTAATAGGGAGGAGTGTGACCAACATTGTTACATTTGTACCCCCAATTGAGCTGAGCATGTGTATTGGTGGCTCAAGTATTGCACTGTTTGGTTTTCCATGCTTGAGATTCATACCTCATTTTATTTTTTCTGGTCGTGCCTCCATGCTTTGGTTGCCTGAGTTGTCGTGTAGGCTTATGCTGTCTGGTATTCAAAGCTGCTATGGACTGTAGATTTTTGTGATGCTTTGTTTCTCCATGTATGATTTATTTGGTTCATTACGATATATTTATTGTTACGTCCTTATATTATTTTATGTTTATGTTTGACCAGATTGAATAATCGTTAGGTTATTTTATGTTTGGATAAAATGAATTAATCTTTAGATTATCTTATAATCTATGTTTAATTAAAATTAATTAATCTTTAGATTATCTTATAATCTATGTTTGATTAAAATGAATTAATCCTTAGATTATCTTATAATCTATGTTTGATTAAAATGAATTAATCTTGTATTTGGTTTGGGAAAACAAATTGTTAGGGAAATATTACTATGTTGTAATTTATTTATTGGTTTTTGGGTCTTAAGGAAAAAAGGAAACTATATAGAAGGAATTATGGGGTTCCTTTGAAATTACATTATGGTATAGGAATTTTATGGGGGTTCCTATGTAATTTCTTATTGTTTCTGAAAGGATACAAGAATTACTTTTCTTATTATTGGTTGTATCAAATAATGGAAATGGACAATGGGAAAGAAGTATGGGCTTCTTTCATGCATGTTTGCTTAGTATGTTTTGCATTATGTAAAGACTCATAAAGAGATGTATTCATATTTGCACAAAGAACGGTCTTGATACCTACTACCTATCTTATATTCCAAAGGAAGTGGAGGATAGATTCTTCTCAAGATCATGTAGAAGGATCAAGATGTAAATTCCTCTTGGTGAAAGAGGATTTAATGTGTGGAAGTTTAATTTGTACTCGAGCAATTGTTAGAAAAAGCCCTTGTGGGTGAAATAGATCCTTGCAAGTTTTGATTATGTAATGATATTATCTTATGCTAATGATAGATTTGTGAATTTTGTAAATAATCTATTACCATGGACTTATTGTAAATCAATTGATGCATTATACGATTGTTCTTGGATCTAAAATAATTGGACTCTCTTTTGATGTTTACCATGCTTTACTTAAACATGATGGAAGAGGTTTTTATTCCTTTGTTATTATTGGATGGTTTAGCATATTCTTCTATATCTCAGAGAGAGAGAGAGAGAGAGAGAGAGAGAGAGAGAGAGAGAGAGAGAGAGAGAGAGAGAGAGAGAGATTTTGATGCTTAGATTACTTCTTCTCATTGTTCTCTTTTGGGTTTGGGGTACTCTTGAACTCTCTATATTAACTTGAGCCTAAGGTAGTTGCAAGGAGGCAACACCTAGGTCCTATGTGTCCATGGAAGAGCTATCATGCAGAGTGGTAGGTGATTGAAATACCCATTGTGTAGATAGGGTAGTAAAGTATCTAAGACAATAGTTCATTGTGAAGGTGCAACTAATCAAATACAAATGCAATACACCTAAGGAAACCATCATAGAACGATGTATTTTTGGTAGGGGAAACAACGTTCCCCCTTCTCTAAATATTGAGAAGGGATAACCCCAATGCTATGGTCAAGAGGTCTTGCATTCATGGAGCATGCAAGAAATATGGGGTGACCATTTGGAGCATCCTTTATATCACGGAGGTATACAAGGTAAACCCCAGTAACTATGGGAGTGTGGCCTCTCCTGTCCACTCAAGTGACGTCTACAACGTTATGGACTCAAAATGTGGTTATGCCTAGTATTTTATTAACCATGGATACTCCTTGTGAACCTTGTTTGGGTTATTTTAAAGGTAAGAATTTGAAAAAAATTCTCTCTTTCGGGTTGGTTAGTTTGGGATTGTTACACATCCTCCCTAAAAAATGTATGTGCACAACCATTTGAAATATATACTTTAAATATTCTTTGGTAGTCAATTTCCTAACTTTCAAAGTCCTAAATTGGACTAAGAAGTTCTAGTTTACTTAACTTTTTATTTTGAAAATTTCCTATTAAGTAAAAGCTTTTTTTATTAACTTAGAAACAAACAACTTGTTTATTTAATACACACATTACAATCATCATTTGATATAATATTTGATTTTTCCAAGGCAATGCATGTGGCCCAAACATGAATATGATAACTTGAAGTGAAAATGAAAAATACAAATTACATTATGAGAATTAGTCTAGTATTGAATTTTGACATAGATATTAAGTTACAATATGATGAATTGAAGTGAAAATGAAAAATACAAAGTACATTTTGAGAATGAGTATAGTACTGAATTTTGACATTAATATTAAGTTATAATTAAATATGGACATCCAATGTAGAATTTGATTTTATTAAAAATTTATCAATACTCCTTACTTTTTAAAACAATCAAGTTAACTTACTACTTCAAATGAAGAAATGAAAAATAACTTTAAAAAATAAACATGCATCTAAAAAATTATAATATAAAGGATGCAACAAAAACAAAGATGTACCCTAAGATATTTTTCTAGATGGTCAAAGAATAATTCATAGATGGTCAAAGAATCATTCATAGGATAACATCCATATAAATTTCAAAACATGAAATAGGAGGAGCTAAAATTTCATTTGTCAAAAAAATTATATTAATTATATTGAGCTTCCATTTTGAATACTTAATATTCTTAAAACAAATGAGATACATTGAATGTATTTATTATTAAGGGATTTTTTTAGTACAAATTAAAAAAGAATATAGAAAATGATTACAGAGTTTATTTATTATTTATGGATAAAACCAAAAAGACAAAGGATAATGGTGTAAAGCAATTGACACTAAGTTTCCTTGAAACATGCATTTTTAAAGTATTTTATGAAGAAAAAAGCTAATACTTAATTATATTAGTACGTTGGTAAAATTCCATCTCATTTCTTAATGATTCTTGAGATAGTTTCATCCTGTCATCCAAATTGATACCAACTTATAGTGTGAATGCATGCAATATAAAATATTGCATTTAAATAAAGGGAGTGTGAAAAATATTTTTAATTATGAAACAAATGAGATCCTTTATTAAAAATTTTAAGTAAGCTCTTTTCAATCATAGTAAGAGATTGAAAATCAATGAAGAAATTAATGTCATAAAAAATCAACGTCAATGTAAAATGAGATCAATAATGCGATACATAGAGTTATTATAGGAGAGAATACCATAATAAAATACATCAAAATATCTTGTATAGGTTCCTAAATATAGTTAAATTTTTTTGAATGACGAAAAAATTTCATTAAAGAATAATGAGGCTTTTTAATATAGTTAAATTTTGATTTATTATAAATACCAAGTAAACATGATTAAAGTGTAACGTGATAAACAAGAAGTAGATACAAGAAACTAAAAATAAAATAAAGAAAATTGTAAAAGTTGAGTCGGGGGGCACCGTAACGGTTCAAGTTTTGGGGGGGGACAACGTAACGGTTCAAGCTTTGGCTCTTTTTCGGGAGGTCCAAGGTTCAAACCATAGCGTGAGCGAGTGTGTGAGGAGGTGGGTGTGTATTAAATTCTCTATTGATAAGTATAGATCTCAACTTTACGAGGAGTTATGGTTGAGAAGAGACTGCTCAGCCTTGTGCATTGGTTGTAGGGGTTTCTTACACTAATAAAAGAAAATAAATTGTAAAATTTGATGTCAATAATATTATTCACAAAATAATAATATGGATTTAAAAAAAGGATAGGATATCTTATGAACATAAAAATATTGCTCGTATATTGATATTAATAAAATATATCTAATATAATGAAGATTATTGGTAAAAGTGTAAGTTGAACACCACAAAATAAGTTTGTTGGCTCTATGATGACTATCAACAGGAACATGTTAACAATCATTTATAACAATGTGACTGATAGTGAATTACACAAAATAAACGTCAAAATTAAAGAAAAAATTCACGATAGTCATAATTTAAGGAATATGTAAGAAAATCATCATTATAAAAGAGTAAATGACAAATAGTCGTCCTATATTGAATATTAGTCACAGAAATAACAAATAATACAATTTTAATTAAAAAAAATAGAAAATTATTACTAAGTGTAAGCAAATTGGCAAAACCAAAGGAAACACAAAGCAAAATAATTATTCTTTATCTTTGTGGCTTATATGTTTGTAATATAAATATAAAGCTTATTTGTTCCGAAATAGGCCATGGTCTCTTATGTTGGACAAGCATATTAGCAAGGTCAAATACAAGTGAATATCTCAATCATAAAATTATTTAAGAGAAATGAATGATAAAATTTAATGCAAAAGTTGGAAGAAAGCTCATCAATGTTATATTTCAATAAATTAGAATATATCTATTCTTTATATAAAGGTGAAAGATAAACTCTTACAAATGCTTTTATGATGATTGATTAGGTGCGAGTAATTTGATTAAAAAGACATGGGCTCTATGATAGATATCTACATAAGACCTTTATGGTTCCCTAATAAATTTAGAATTATAACATAGTAAAATTTATACAAATGCCAATCAAGATGCTTTTGGCAATAATAAGTAATATCTAAAGAAATATTTATTGAGCTCTTTAGAAAATATATGTGCCATAGAAAAAATATTTTGGAAAAAAAAATCTTAGGAATTGTGGCTCAAGATGGGGAACAAAATTACATGGTATTTTTTGCCAGCCTAGTGGTTAGAAGACATGTGAATTACACCTTCTCTATCTTCTAAGTGAAGTCTTCATTTTGATAGATATATCACATATAAAAAAGGAGGCAACTGATTATCACCAAAGAATCTTGACTATAGATCTATCTATAGATTTAAAGGTTAGACAAGATTTCCTTATCCATATCCCAAAGATAGCAAATAATGAATAACATGAAGGTCTAATGACTCTCACTTCTACATAAGAGGCTTGCAATGGACTATTCATCATAAACAAAGATAAATTTGCATGGTCTAATGGGTTTATAATAGGGTTTTCTCCAACACTTTTGAGAGATTATGAAGAAATAGGTCTTGCTAGCCCTTAATGAAAGCAAAAAAAATCTCAAAATATTATCAAGGAATAGAACAACACATGTATCACATTCATTACCAAGTGTAATAGACCTCATAATTTTGGGGATTTTCATCCCATCTATAAAACACCATTCTTAAACTATTGAAGTCGATTCTAGCAAAGATAATGTCTTTTAAACAAGGCATATTCATTGATGGTAAATAAATTTTGTATGGAGTGTTATTGGCTCACAAGTTGATCCATTTTATCAAATAGAGGAAAGAGGTAACTATAGTTATCAAATGCACTATCAAAAATTTATGATTATGTGGATTGGTTCTTCTTAAATGAGGTTTTGGCATTTTTTAGATTTGGCTAGAATGGAAAAAGTGAATATATAGTCATATTCAAACTTGTTAGTTTTTAATCCTATTTAGTGGAAGTCTAGAATGCTACTTTGCTTCTTCACTAAGTCTGAGACAAGGGGATTGTGTTTCACTATAGTCTCTATGCTACTTTAGGTAAAATGATCTCAACAATCAAACATGTTAATCTCATTGAAGGAATCAAAATCACTACTTCTATGTATGCTTACACACATAATTAGGTTATAGACAATACCATTCTCTATAACCAATACACACTTAGTGAAACAAATAGGCATGCTAACTTACTTGAAAAATACATCAAAGCATTAGGTCAAAGGATCAATGTAGATAAAAATCATATTTTAATTCTCAATGTCTCAACTAAGGTACACCAAAAATTTAGGAGATATCAATCCGATGCTTATCCATAAAACTTATATATTGGAAAATCAAGTATCTTAGCTAGGCCAAGAGGGCATTATCATCATTTTAGTCCTACAATACCTCCTAGTCCATATTTATTAGAATTGAGAGTGTTGGCAAGTGTAACAGACAAAATGAATAGGATTAGGTGCTCATTTCTCTAGCAAGAAACATTTGATAGATTGAGACTCCTATTATTGAGTTGGAAGAAAGTGTATACAATAAAATGGAAGGGAACAACTAGGATAAAAAATTTATCTAATATGAACATGGCTTTGGGAGCCAGAATAGTTGTGGAGAATTTATGACCACAATAACTACTAGAGTAGACTGATTGAAATTAAATACCTAGATAACAGTGGGAAATAAAGAATTTTCATATCTAGTAATATTCCCCAAGGTTCACACACGTGGGCATTATTTCCATCCTACCATGACCTTAATTTGGGATATTTGTAATGAAATATTAGAGATATAGCCAAATATACCGTCTAGATATGCATGGATGGGATATATACCTCAAAACGAATACAAATCTGCAAACCTATTATATGTAAAGCCTTCAAGAATATAGGATAAAAAGTTTATGACTATTAGAATATTTTAGTTGGGAACTAATAATTGTAAAGAATATGAGCACCATTATTTATGTTGGAACAACTTAGTAGAGGCCAATAATTGATCTTATACAAACTAGTGAGGACTAAAAGAATAGTTGTGGTTATGGGATAAGACACACTCAAATTGATGGATGATCCCACTAGATAATAATATGCAAAGAATAGATGTGAAACTCTATTCTATGATTGTGAATCTAATCGCGGCATTTCCCAACACATTTAGATCAAACATGACCTACCCAATATAATTGATTTCTCATGGATGGTAAGCAAAGACAAATTTTTCATATTTATAATCTATAAAAGAAGGGTTGGAAAAATTCCTTATAATATATCATTTGTAATAATGAAAAAAATACTATAAACCATATCCTCCTAAAACACAACTTTAATTGCAAAGTGTGGAGTTTCTTTTTACAAAAACTAATTTTCTATTGGACCTAGCCTAGATACAATAATTATTTGAGAACTAGCCTTAATTATAAGATGAAGCATAGATCCTATGAGACATCACCCTAGTTATTCTTATTTATAGCCTCTAGATATAGAGGAACTATTGCATATTCAAAGAAAAATTTCTCTCAACTAAGTAGGTTTACAACAATATAGAATATCTTGTCTTAGAGAAGGCCCAAACTACTCTCAAAATTATTAATCATCCAACATCACATCAACTATAGTAAAATATCAAAAAATGGATACTTGTGTCCATCACTTGCAAGCTTTCTAGGATGGTCCCATCTAGGAGATAATAGGTTACCACATTTTATAAATGCCCCCCTCCTCACATGGTGAAACTTATTTTTGATGGAGCATCCAAGGGAAATCCTAGTCCTATTGGATTAGGCATAATTCTTCATTTCCATGGGGGAAAGTGTATCAAAGCTATCTTGTTGTCCCTAGGAATCCTCATAAACAACAAGGCTAAAGTGATCATGTTCGTAGTTATTAATCTTGTAGTACAATTGAACATTCATAAGCTTATTGTAAAAGGATATTATACAATTATGGTGGGGATAATGTCTATAGGATTATGCTAGGATTTGAAATTGCTCCATCTTATCATAGAATACCTTCATTTGATATATTTATTTGATACCATCTCATGGAAGCATATTGTTCGTAAATAGAATCGAGTGGTATGCTTCTTTGAAAATCTAGGTTTGAATGCTAAATGCAAACAAGTTGGCATATATAATTTTTATTGGCTAGGACTCAAAAACTATGACTTTGATAGATCATAACCTCCAAGGATATCATGTCAATGATAGCCTCTTATAACAAGGCACTATTAACAAAACATGTTCCCTCATTTATTTATGAGGGTAGCCTTTAACCTTTGTTAGTCTTACAATGACACTGAGAGGGGGGGATGAATCAATGTAGCTCTTTAAACTTGAATTTACAGCTCTTAATACCGCAACAATTAAAACTAATTACTAGATATAGCAAGTATAACTGTTAGCGTACTTAACAATAATATATTATTTGTACTTCCTATTTAGCGTTTTCTCTGTTACACTGTTACAACGTAACAGTTCAGTTACGCCGGATGGGCTATTCCCGGCTACTGGTGTACTATTTAAGATTCGATTGATAATGCAAATGCTAGTTCGTCGTTTTACATGGTATCAGAGCCACTCGGTTTTCTGGCGAGGTGATTGTAGGGAGGCGTGAAGGAAAAGGCTGGGAGAAGACAACTATTTTTTTTGAGTGCGTTGGCATCGCTAGCAGAGGAGGGACGTGCAGACGCGGAGGTCCGCGACTCGCGACATCCACGCGCAGAGTCGCGACGCGGGCAGACCATCGTTCGCGCGCAGACTCGTGGCGTGTGTAGGTCGACGGTCGCGCGCAGAGTCGCGACGCATGCAGCCGACCGCGCGCAGGGTCAGGACGCGGGCAGACACTGCACGTCGCGCGCAGAGGAGGAGGGACCAACCCCCCCTCCCGGTCCAGCACGCGCGACGCGGACGACACAGTCTGCGCCACGCGGACGGACCCCCTCCCCCTAGTCTAGCGCACGCGTCGGACACAGTCCGCGCCACGCGGACGGACCCCCCTCCCCTCCCCCGTCCAGCCCGCGCGACGCATTCCGTGCCACGCGGCGGACAGCCCCCCCCCGGCGGACGGGAATTTAAAATTCCCACCCATCTCGCTGGGCGCGGGGTGTAAACCCCCCCGCGCAAAGACAAATCCCGGACCCCCCGGTGCAGCGAAATTTTTTTTCGAAATATTCTGTCGAGAACCAAAAAAAAAAAAAAACGGAGGCCGAAGCAGCGCACCATTTGGGAAGGCAGCAGACGTTGAATGCAACAGCTGACTGCGACGCGAAGAGGCGGTAGAACGCGGAACGGACCGCGAGTTGCAGAGAAGGAACGGGAAGCTGGAAGCAGTGTTGGACGGGATAAAGGAGAGGAGGTTGACTGATCCTTTCGGATCAGCCCGCTGGCTCACGTGGTCGTGAGCCGTGCGGTAAGGCTCAGGGAGCCTGCAGGTCGGGGGTTCAAATCCCGCCGACTTCCCCCCAAAGGTATAATTTTTTTTTGCATAGTGTTTTTTTAATTATTATTTTTTAATTAAAATTTTTAATTTTAATTTTTTTTAATATAGTTTTTTAAAACTTTATAAATTAAAATTTAATTTTAATTTATTTTTTCTAAAGTTTTAAAACTATAGAAATTAAAATTATTTATTTTAATTTTAAATTTATAATAATTATTAAAATGCTTTGTTAAAGAAAGTCTTTTTTAAGGGGGGATATTTTTCAAAAATCAAAGGGGGATAGAGAGTAATTTTTCGAAAAATAGCAATTTGGCAAATTGTAAAAGGTGCATTTTCGACTGTGACCGACACCTTGTGGGTTATTCTTGTGGGCAATTTTTTTGTTGTATGTTGCATATTTCATTTTTGCACTATAACATTAAAAATTAAAATCAAAACACTCCCTAAGTCCCCGGAATATAAAACCCATCTGTGCAATTTTATTGCACTGCATCGTTCGGTATTTGCGATACCTCTGGCCGCACTTACGAGTAAAGCCGTCGTGATTTGGCTACCGTATATGCCGCCTAATATAGCCGCTATAACGACGTCTGAGCTTGTTCTCTATAAATCATCAGGGAGGAATAAGTACGCCATTTTTTGCATTTTTTTACTCCATCCACTACCCTTTATCGCACTTGTGTTTAGGCGTAAATCCTGACGAAGTATTCTTCATAGTGTTTAGGGGAAGTTATGCCCCACGCATGAGAAGAATCTTCTATGGTAGGTGCCATCAACAAGGCGATTCCCTTTCAGTACCGCTTATGTTCCACGTATCGTATGATCTCTAAAACTCACCTATAGTCTCCCTCATGTAAGGGCGGGTGATTTTTGTTGATATTTCTAAATACCTATAGTTTCCCTCACGTAAGGGCGGGTATTTTGTACGGTATATTGGCCTAGAAAAAGGTATATCGAAAGGGGGACCAATTTGGTGATATAAGGAACCTTCACTATGGTCGCTGTTGCAAAGTTGATGACTGATCCGCATCAGTTATTAAAAGGTCCAAATTATACACCATGGAAACATAAAATGAAGGCTATTCTCCAAATGGAAGATTTGTGGGATATTGTTACTGGAGTAGCAACTAGGCCTTCACCAACAGCAGGATCCATAGGTCCTTCAGCAGATCAGATTGCTTTTGACAAGAAAGACAGTAGAGCAAAGGTGCTCATTTTGTTTGCTATTTCAGATGAAGTGCAACCTCATATAGCTGATAAAGCAAGTGGTAAAGAGGCATGGGATGCTCTTAGAACCATCTATGAGGGGAAGAATGAATCCACCATTCTTCATCTTCAACAACAACTTCATAACCTGAGTTTGAGACAGGGTGAAACAGCTTGAACTCTTTCTATGCGAGAGTGTCCGAGTTGAAAGAGAAATTGAGTTCTCTCGGGTGATATAGTGGACGAAAAGCTTCTCATTTCACTTGTGATGAGAGCTTTACCTTCTTCATTTGATATGTTGATAACCTCCATCCAGGTGTCTCAACGACAAATTACCTACATCGAGTTGGTCAATCTGCTTCAACAACAGGAGGCACGCCAACTTCACAAGGATGACTCTTCCAATACAGCCCTATACACCAACAGGCAGGGTTCTAGGAAGAAAGGTAATGGGCAAAAATGAGGCAACTTTTAGAAAGGAGGAAATTCTCAAAAAGATACGAAAGGAAAAGGCAAACAACCTCAACAGAAGAAGAGGTGGTGCAAGATCTGTGAGAAAGACAACCATGACACCAATAGGTGTTGGCATAAGAACAAGCAAAAAGGCCAAAACAAACCACAAAATAAGAACAAGAAACCCCTGGTGAATGTTGCTGTTGAAGAATCTGACTCAGATTTTGAATGGGCACACAAGGTGCTCATGACTACCACAGATTCCACTCAGAGGGATCCTATTTGGTATGTTTATTCTGGAGCTAGCAAACATATGACTAGCGACAGATCGTGGTTTGAATCATTTGAGGCCAAAGAGGGCAAACCTGTCACCATTGCTGATGATAAAACCTACGAGGTTCAGTGGAGAGGGTACAGCTTCAGCCACTCTTCCCGATGGCAAGTGTCAGATTGACAAGGTCCTCTATGTTCCGGGATTGGCCAACAATTTGTTGTCAGTGACACAAATCTTGGACAGAAATATGGTTGTCAACTTTCATGTTGAGAATGGAAAGAAGTGTTGTACAATTACCAGGAAGGGTAAGCAGATTGCAACAACTTCATATAAGCATGGCTTATTTGCACTAGATGCTATCTCTACTCCACATGTTGCCATGACTGTCTCTACCAAGGAGGCAACTTCCCTATGGCACAAGAGATATGGACATCTTAGTTCTGGCTACTTACTTGAGCTCAACAAGTATGAGATGGTAAAGGGTCTTCCTTCCCTTTCTGCCACATTGCCAGTGTGCTCTGATTGCTTGGCAGAAAGCAGCATAGAGTACCATTTGAGAAGAGCTCTACAAGAGCAAGAAAACCTCTGGAGCTAATTCACACCGATCTATGCGGTCCTTTCACACCCAACAGTGTTGGAGGGAAGAGGTACTTTCAGTTATTCGTAGATGACTACTCACGAAAGATGTGGGTTTTCTTTCTCAAACTAAAATCTGAAGCTTTCGCATTCTTCCAGCAGTTCAAGAAATCCGTTGAGGAGTCAGGAGCTTCTATCAAAACCCTCCGCTCAGATCGAGGGGGAGAGTTTACCTCTAATGAATTTTCTGCATTCCTAGATAAGCATGGGATCAAGAGACAGTTAACAACTGCCTATACTCCTCAAAGAAATGGAGTTGCCGAGAGAAGGAACCGTTCTATCATGGAAATGGTTCGTTGTATGCTCACGAGAGCTACTCTTGGACAATAATATTGGGCGTAGTCGTCACCACTACAGTGTATCTGTTGAATAGGGCACCCACAAAGGCCCTAAAAGGAATGACTCTACAGGAAGCATGGAGTGGTCGAAAACCCTCCATATCTCATCTACGTATTTTTGGGTGTCAAGCTTTCATGCACATACCAAAAGAGAAAAGGAAGAAGCTAGATGAGAAAACATTGAGATGTATTTTTCTTGGATATTATGAGCACTCTAAAGGATATCGGTTGATAGATCCTTTGACCAAGAAAATTCATATCAGCAGAGATGTCTTTGATGAAGCTTTCACATCACAGAGCACATCTACAGTACACCAGGATATTGTGGAACCTAAGGAAGAGGAGATTCCTTCGTCAACACAGACAGGAGGTCCTTCTACATCTTCTTCATCACCACCGAAGAAGAATCCTAAATGGTGTACAAATACAATCAGAGATGCAAATTTATCCACTCCTCCCAATTTGAATTTGGATAGACCTCGTACACGCAATATGGCTCAAAAGGAAAGAGAAGCCAGAGAAACTGGTGAGGTTGATGATATTTGTCAATATTTTGAGGAACTTTCTGTGACTCCAAGTGCAGAAGTAGAGGATATGGATATTGATGATGATAGGGCATTCATGTCTACCATAGATAGTCTTGAACTCGCATCAGTGCAAGATGCTCTTAGTGAGCCTCAGTGGAAGGCCGCTATGGATACAGAGTATGAGTCTTTGATGAAGAATAAAACTTGGAAGCTTGTTGATCTGCCGCATGGAAAGAAACCTATTGGCTGCAAATGGGTATACAAAGTCAAGTACAAGGTAGATGGAACAATTGATAAGCATAAGGCCCGTCTTGTTGCAAAGGGCTATGCTCAAAAGGAAGGCATCGACTATGAGGAAACTTTTGCACCTACTGCTCGGATGACCACAATTCGGGTTATGTGTGCTATGGCAGCACAATATGGGTGGAAATTTCACCAGATGGATGTCAAAAGTGCCTTTCTTAATGGTGATCTCCAAGAAGAAGTCTATATGACTCAGCTTGAAGGATTTGAAGTGGAAGGCCAACAGCAGAAAGTTTGCAAATTGGTCAAA
Source organism: Wollemia nobilis (assembly GCA_028583015.1). Classification (NCBI taxonomy): domain Eukaryota; kingdom Viridiplantae; phylum Streptophyta; class Pinopsida; order Araucariales; family Araucariaceae; genus Wollemia; species Wollemia nobilis. The sequence continues at coordinate 2,924,211 of JAQPPZ010001695.1, read as the reverse complement.
TCCTTGTATGGTCTGAAACAAGCTCCTCGAGCTTGGTATATAAAAATGGACAATCACCTTATGCAACATGGATTTAAGAGATGTCCATCGGATGCAAACCTCTATTTCAAGAAACAGGGTTCCGAGATAGTGTTGCTTGTACTCTATGTGGATGATCCGCTCATTACAGGGAGTTCGGAAGATATGATCTCTATCGTCAAAAGAAACTTGTGCAAATATTTTGAGATGACAGATCTCGGACTTCTCCATTACCTGTCTTGGTCCGGAATTCAGCCGGAAGGAGCACTCCATCAAAGTGTCTCGAAAAAGTATGCCAAGACATTGTCTGGATAAATATCGCATGACTGACTGCAAGCCAATGGCAACTCCTATGGAGAATGGACTTCAGTTATTGCGATATGATGACTCACCTCAGGTAGATGGTACTCTCTATCGACAGTTGATTGGGAGTCTCATATATCTGACCAATACTAGGCCAAATATCATTTTTGCTGTCAACTATCTTTCGAGGTTCATGCAGGAGCCTAAGACCACTCATTGGAAAGCAGCAAAACGTGTTCTTCACTATGTCCGTGGTACTATGGAATATGGCATAGAATACAAGAGGAACAATAAATTCTTCTTGCAAGGATACACGAACTCCGACTATGTCGGATCATTTGATGATCGCAAGTCAACTTCTGGATACATTTTTCATCTGGGATCCGGTCCTGTCTCTTGGCACAGCAAGAAGCAACAGTGGTTGCTATTTCTTCAACAGAGGCAGAATATCGCACCGCACGTGAAGCTGTGTGCGAAGTGATATGGTTACGTCGCATTCTGACAAGTATGGGCCATCCATCAAAATATCCAATACACTTGTTTTGTGACAATCAGGGTGTTCTGAACCTCGTCAAGAATCCAGTCCATCATGAAAAAACAAAGCACATTGACACACAATGTCATTTCATTCGAGAGGAAGTTCCAAAGCACCGAATTCAGCTTCAAAGACATTCCCACCGATGCTCAAGTTGCGGACATTTTCACTAAGGCACTTGGACGTGTCAAATTTGAATTGTTTCGCAGCTCACTTTGTATTGCAAAATAATGTAAGGGGATGTTAGTATAGCTATTAGTTATTACATTACCCAAATAATGTAATAAAGGGGGATGTTAGCGTACTTAACAATAATATATTGTTTGTACTTCCTATTTAGCGTTTTCTCTGTTACACTGTTACAACGTAACAGTTCAGTTACGCCGGATGGGCTATTCCCGGCTACTGGTGTACTATTTAAGATTCGATTGATAATGCAAATGTTAGTTCATCATTTTACAATAACAACAGATCATCACACAACACAAGATTTAATGAGGTTCACCAATGTGGCTACTCCTCAAAAATTGACTGCTTGGACTACCATTCAAATATAGCCTTGCAAAGCACCAACTTTACAATCAATTTACCAGCACCAACTGGAAGGAGCACCAACCCCTGATTTACCAGCACCAACTGGAAGGAGCACCAACCCCTGATGCCAAGCATCAACTTGGACTTCAATTCTGAATCTATAAGTTTGATAGTAAGATACCTTTGCTTTTGTAGGACCTTGACTGGTCTTCTTCACCTTTGCGTTCTCTGCACACTCTGCTTTCTCTGCGCAATCACTTCGCACACTCTGTTTCATTACAATAAAACTTCACGATCGTCTTCTCCCTTTTGTGCACTCTGCTCTCTTTGTGAAATTCACACTTAGCTCAATTCGACACGACTTGCACTCTGTGCACAATGACCGTATTGCTCACTCATTTCACACTCCTAAATTCTCCAAAAAACCCTCCTTTTATAACAACATTTTCATGATGAAAACCCTAATCTTAGTCGGTTGTAAACCCTAATCTTAGTTAGCTTTCATAACAACTGTAAACCCTAATTTTAGTTGGCTGTCAACGGACTTCGTCGGCTTCAACTCAACCATGAAAATACAACATGTCGCGATATCGTGACACTTTTTATTTCTCTCTCTTTCTCCTTGCTTTGGCCCCAAAAATACATGTTGCGATATCGCGACACTTTTTCTTTCTCTCTCTTTCTCTTTGCATTGGACCACGAAAATGCTACATGTCGCGATATCATGACACTTTTTCTCCTTACGCTTTCTCTTTGCTTCGGCCCCCGAAAATACATGTCACGATATCGTGACACTTTTTCTTCTTGTTTTTTCTCTTAGCTTCGGCCCGCAAAAATACATGTCGCGATGTCGTGACACTTTCGCCTCTGTACTCTTCCTCTTTACTTTTGTCGCGATATCGCGACACTTCTGCCTTCTTACTTTCTTTCTCCTCCTTTAGTCGCGAAAATGCGACATGTCACGATATCGCGACACTTTTTCTCCTTTGCTCTTTCTCTTGCCTTCGGGTCGCGAAAACACGACATGTCACGATATCGCGACACTTTTTCTCTCGGACTCTCTCTTGCAATATGTCGTGAAATCACGACACTTTTTCTTTCGTACAATCTCTCTTGCAATATGTCGTGAAATCACGACACTTTTTCTACTTGCCTTTTTCTCTTCCAACATGTTGCAAAATCGTGACACTTTTTCTTCCGTACTATCTCTCTTGCAATATGTCGCGAAATCACAAAACTTTTTCTACTTGCCTTTTTCTCTTCCAACATGTCGCGAAATCGTGACACTTTTTCTTCCGTACTATCTCTCTTGCAATATGTCGCGAAATCGCGACACTTTTTCTACTTGCCTTTTTCTCTTCCAACATGTCGTGAAATCACGACACTTTTTCTTCCGTACTATCTCTCTTGCAATATGTTGCAAAATCGTGGCAGTTTTTCTTGCTTGCGCTTTCTCTTCGAACATGTCGCGAAATCGTGATAGTTTTTTTTTCTTCTCAACATGTCGCGATATTGTGATAGTTTTTCTTTCTTCTCAACATGTTGCGATATTGTGACAATTTTTCTTTCTTGCTCAACATGTCGCGATATCGTGACAGTTTTTCTTTCTTGCTCAACATGTCGCGATATTGCGACAGTTTTTCTTTCTTGCTCAACATGTGGCGATATCGTGACAATTTTCTTCCTTGTGATTTTCTTTTGATTTTTAGCATATGGGCCACTTCGATATTTTGGAAAATCACTGTACATACTCTGAAGAACCTCTTAACTCCTGTCCATTGCATCAACCGATCTCGTATGATCGTGTTGACAACAATGACAATACTGTTGTTGCACCTTGCTCAACAATCTCCCCCTTTGGAATTGTTGGCAACACGTGCAATTTCCTGTAACTCTTCTCCCCCTTTGACAATAATACCAAAGGACTATTGCAGACTCCCCCTGAGTCCAAGCACAACATTCTCAGGCAAAATTTATTATACTTAGCAAAAATCATGAACATGAGCAAAAAGATAATTAAATACTTAAATGCTCCCCCCGAGAATGTGATCCCTGTAGCTAGTCAATTCTTGGGAAGTGTGACCACTCCCAATTTATTACGAAGGTACTCAAAAACTTCCTTGGGCAATGGTTTTGTGAAGATATCTGCTACTTGCTCTGTAGTTGGAAAAAAATCCAACTTAACCTCACCTTTCGCAACTTTCTCCTTAAAAAAGTGATACCTGATAGCAATGTGTTTTGTGCGTGAATGCATAACCGGATTCTTGGAGATGTTAATGGCACTGGTGTTATCACACTTAACTGATATTGGCTCACTAAAGCTAATACCAAGATATTTCAGGGTTTGTTTCATCCACAATACCTATGTACAACATGTTGTCACTACAATATACTCTGCCTCTGCTGTCGATAAAGAAACTGACTCTTGTTTCTTACTGTGCTATGCGACCAATCTGTCTCTAAGATAGAATGCACCTCCACTGGTACTCTTTCTGTCATCGACACATCTTGCCCAATCTGCATCCGAATACGAAATAAGGGTGAAGTCTTTACCTTTCGGATACCATAACCCATACTCCATAGTACCCTTGAGATACCGAAGAATCCTCTTCACAACTGTCACATGAGTCTCCTTGGGATTAGCCCGAAATCGTGCTACCATGCATACCGCTCGCAAAATATCCGGTCCGGTAGTCTGTCAGGTACGATAAGCTCCCAATCATAGATCCGTACATGGTTTGATCAATAGGTGGAGATTTGTCATCCTTGCTCAACTTGCAACCTGTTGTCATGGGAGTACTAATCGGCTTACAATCCTCCATTGTGAACTTTTTTAACATCTCTTTCACATATTTAACTTGAGAAATAAATATGCCCTTCTTATTTTGATTAACTTGCAACCCGAGGAAATACAAAAGTTCACCAATAATTGACATTTCAAATTCTTTCTGCATCTTATTTGCTAAATATTTACACGACTCATCTTTGCTGCTGCCAAATATGATATCATCTATGTATACAATAAGATGCCCATTTTCTGTTTTGATATACAAATTACTATCCACCATACCTTTCTTAAACCCTTGTTGAGTGAGATAGTTGTCTAGCCTTGCATACCATGCTCGGGGTGCCTATTTTAAGCTATATAATGCTTTATTCAACTTGCAAACCAAGTTGGGATCATCACCAAGTTTGAAACCATCTGGTTGCTACACCTCTTCTTCAATTTTCCCATTCAAAAACGCTGATTTCACATCCATTTGATAAACTTTGAAATTCTTGTAGACTACTAAAGCCAAAAACATTCTAATTGCCTCTAGTCTAGCTACTGGTGCAAAATTTTCCTCAAATTCAATGCCTTCAACTTGTGCATAACCCTTACATACCAATCTTGCTTTATTTTTGACTACCTTTCCGTCTTCATTCAATTTGTTTCAAAAAATCCATTTAGTCCCGATTATATTTTTATTTGCAAGTCTAGGTACTAACTCCCAAGTTTTGTTTTTCTCGATCTGATCTAATTCTTCATTTATTGCCTTCATCCAACTTTCATCTTTACTTGCGTCAACAACATTTTTGGGCTCAATGTTGAATAATAGAGAGTAGTTACTTACTACTCTTCTTCTTGTCTGAACACCAACTTTGGGGTCTCCAATTATTTGCTCTCTAGGATGATTTTTCTGCCAACTTCTGCTTTTGAATCTCTTATTTTCTTCCACTTCGAATCACAACTTAAATCATCTGAGTCAATTTTCTGTATCTTTTTCGTTTCGTTTTCCTCATCTCCTTTAATAACCTCTTCATAAATTGGGTAGTTCATTTCATAGCTAATTACTCGTTCCCTACCTTCATAAAATTTAACATCGGCATTGTCCACAATTTTATTTAGCCTCTTGTTGTAGCATTTGTAATATTTGCTTTTTGAAGAATAACCAACAAAAATACCTTCATCTACTCTATCTTCAAACTTACCAAGATTATCTTCAGTTCTTTTGATGTAGCACTTGCTGCCAAAATTTTTGAGGTATTTTGCTGTTGCCCTTTTACCGAATCATAACTCATAAGGAGTTTTGCTTTCATGTGTTCTCAGCATGTACCTATTTTGGATATACACCGTAGTATGGACTGCTTCTTTCCAAAATCTGTTTGCTACTCTGCTTTCAGCCAACATAGTCCGTGCCATTTCTGCACTGTCCTGTTTCTTTCTTTCTACCATTCCATTCTCGTCGAGGTGTCCCGGTCGCTGAAAACTGTCTCCTAATATCGTATTTTTCACAGTACTCTGTAAACTCCTCTGAAATGATTTCTCCTCCTCTATATGATCTTAAACATTTGATCCTCTTTCCCATTTCATTCTCAACATGGTTTTTGAAAATCTTGAACCTGTTAAGAGCTTCTAATTTATGCTTCAAGAAAAATATCCATGTCATTCTGGAATAGTCATCATTGCACAACATAAAATATTTGTCACCATTTATGCTTTGTGTTCTCATGGGTCCACATAAATCAGTGTGTATTAGTTCCAACGGTTTGCTTGTGTAGTACTCTTTTGTTTTAAATGTGACTCTAGTTGGCTTCCCCTTTTGGCATAAAGCACAAATGTTGTTTGCAGGTTTGCTGATGGTGGGAATATCTCTCACTACCCTTTTTGAGTTGATTTTTACTAACTGATATGACCGAGTCTCTTGTGCCACAACCAATTTTCTTCTTCCTATCCAATAAAACAAGCTCCTTTTGAAGTCTCTGAGAGCATGTATAGGTTGCCAGATGTCCTTGATCCAGTTGCTATCAATTTTCCACCGTTTGTTTTTCTGACTTCACAACCCTGCTTCTTAAAAATTACTTCATGACCTTTATCACAAATTTGACTTACGCTCAACAAGTTATGTTTTAAACCATCTACAAAAAAGACTTCTTCTGACTTAATCTTTCTGTCACTAAATTTAACTGAACCTTTGCCAACTATCTTAGCTCCATCATTATTTTTAAACTTTACTGAACCACCTTCATATTTCTGTAACTTCTCAAATTTCTGTTTGTCACCTATCATATGACTGGAGCATCCACTATCAAGTATCCATGGTACATATTTATTTTGTGCTTTAAATGTTGTTTGTACGATTAAGGATTCCTTTTCTTCCTTAAGTCACTCTTTTTCTTTCCACTCCGTTTTGATAGTAGTTTTGGGCTCGTGTTTTGCCTTTCCCTTATCAATAGCTTGTGCATGTTTTTCAAATTTTTTTCTATTTTGTCTCATCCTATTTGGTTGAAATTTTCTTCCTTAAAACTGATTTTATGCAAATGTACTTCTATAGTTTCTTGCAATGTGCCCAAAATTATGATAGTTATAACATTCTACTGTATAATTCATTAAAGGAGAAAAAGCATTTCTACTGATGAAATTCCTTGGTCTTACATTATATTTGCAGTCTGAGATTTTATGTCCATAGCCATTGCATTTAAAACATAAACCAGAAAAGGGATAATTGAACCTGGGGGATGGTCTTTGCCATGTTGCCGTAGGAGCCATAGGTCTTCTTCTTCTTTGATGTGTGACATTTGTGAATCCAACATTGTCAATTCTCCTTTCGTGCTTGGAATTATTGCTTTCTTTTGCATGAGACGTTTTTCCTTGATCAACCTGTTTCTTATTTTCATTCTTTATGGATTCTAAATTTTTGGCCTTTGATCCATTTGATGATTCTCCTTCGACGAAACCCATACCAAATTTGATGCCTGTAGGCCTTTGGTCATTTATAATCTTATCCAGCTTAATAGAACTTTCTTCGCGTTTGTGATAGCAACTAATTTTGTGATTCATCTCTTCTATCTACATCCGTAAACCAACATTCTCTTCTTCTAGTTTGCAGCAATAATCTATTTTCTTGTATTCTTTTGTCTATACTTTCAGACTGGTTATACTTCAAGATCTTCAAATATTTTCTTGTATTCTTTTGTCTATACTTTCAGACTGGTTATGATTTCGTTTGCATCCTCAAGCCTTTTTGAAATTTTCTTATTCTTTTTCTTCTCTATTTTCCACTCTTCAAGTGCAGAGATCAACTCACCTTCTAGATCTACTTCAACCTCAGGGTTTTCACCATATACTTCAGAGTTCACTCCTTCTTCCTTTTCTTCTTCAAATACCATGATAAGAGCTTCACATGTTTCCTCTTCAGAATCCTCACCGGAGCTGTCTTTTGATGAACTAGAATTCTTGGAGATGAAACTTTTCTTCTTGAAGTTGCCTTTTCTGAAATTCGTTTTCTTCTTCCAGTCACTTCTTTCTTGGTGCGATCCTTCATAATTTTTGTTCTTCTCATTAAGTGGACATTTAGTCGCAAAATGCCCAATGCCTCCACAGTTGAAACATTTAAGTGGTAGATTTCCTCTGTATTTTTCTTTTCCCATTTTTAGTTTTCTAACAAAGTTTGCTTCCATTTCATCTGATGTCTAAGGGCTTTAAAAGCCGCTTCTATGTCTATGGGTTTAGATCTTCCTATCCTCATCTCATATGTAGTCAAATAACCATACATCTCATCTATAATAAAACAATTTAGATTTTTAGCTTCTTCTATCGTTGAGACTTTAGAATCAAACCTTTGAGGAAGAGATCTTAATACCTTTTTCACAACAATAGAGTATTCGATACCCTCGCCGAGTCCTCTGATCGCATTAATGATTCCATTAACTCTCAGCATATATGCCTCAATGTTTTCATTGTCATTCATATTTAACGCTTCGAACTGAGCTCGATGTATCTGTAACTTGGCCTCCTTGATCTTATCATATCCTTCATGAATACTCTTCATTTTGTCCCATATTTATTTTGCCATTTTACAGCTCATGATCTTTACTAGTTCATTGTCTGCTAATGCGCACATGAGAGCATTCGTTGCTTTTGAGTTATTGTCAAACAGTTTCTTTTCGTCAATATCTTCTGGAGGATTGATGGGTATTGTGTATCCACTAACTCTGAATCCCAGATGTCGTATCCCAAAGCACAGAGATATGTTTGCATCTTGATTCTCTAGAATGCGTAATTAGATCCATCAAACAATGGTGCTTTGTTTGATGAGAAGCCTTCACCACCTGCCATTGTGTTACTTCTAAGATCACCCTAGCCGGTTAAGCTTGTATAGGAACTTAGCTTTGATACCAATTTTTAGTCTTACAATGACACTAAGAGGGGGGGGTGAATCAGTGTAGCTCTTTAAACTTGAATTTACAGCTCTTAATACCACAACAATTAAAACTAATTACTAGATATAACAAGTATAACAATAGAGCATCACACAACACAAGATTTAATGAGGTTCACCAATGTGGCTACTCCTCAAAAATTGACTGCTTGGACTACCATCCAAATCCAGCCTTTGCAAAGCACCAACTTTACAATCAATTTACTAGCACCAACTAGAAGGAGCACCAACCCTTGATGCCAAGCACCAACTTGGACTTCAATTCTGAATCTATAAGTTTGACAGTAAGATACCTTTGCTTTTGTAGGACCCTGATTGGTCTTCTTCACCTTTGCATTCTCTGCACACTGCTTTCTCTGCGCAATCACTTCACACACTCTGCTTCGTTACAGTCAAACTTCACGATTGTCTTCTCCCTTTTGTGCACTCTGCTCTCTTTGCAAAATTCGCACTTAGCTCGATTCGACATGACTTGCACTCTACACACAATGACCGTATTGCTCACTCATTTCACACTTCTAAATTCTCCAAATAACCCTCCTTTTATAACAACATTTTCATGATGAAAACCCTAATCTTAGTTGGTTGTAAACCCTAATATTAGTCGGCTTTCATAACAACTGTAAACCCTAATTTTAGTCGACTGTCAACGGACTTCGTCAGCTTCAAATCAACCATGAAAATACAACATGTCACGATATCACGACACTTTTCTTTCTCTCTATCTCTCCTTGCTTTGGCCCCCGAAAATACATGTCGTGATATCGCGACACTTTTTCTTTCTCTCTCTTTCTCTTTGCATCGGACCACAAAAATGCTACATGTTGCGATATCGTGACACTTTTTGTCCTTAATCTTTCTCTTTGCTTTGGCCCACGAAAATACAACATGTCGCGATATTGTGACACTTTTTCTCCTTGATTTTTCTCTTAGCTTTGGCCCACGAAAATACATGTCACGATATCGTGACACTTTCGCTTTCGTACTCTTCCTCTTTACTTTTGTCGCGATATCGTGACACTTCTGCCTTCTTACTTTCTCTCTCCTCCTTTAGTCGCGAAAATGTGACATGTCGCGATATCGTGACACTTCTTCTCCTTTGCTCTTTCTCTTGCCTTTGAGTCACGAAAACGCGACATGTCGTGATATCGCGACACTTTTTTTCTCAGACTCTCTCTCTTGCAATATGTCGCGAAATTGCGACACTTTTTCTTTCGTACAATCTCTCTTGCAATATGTCGCGAAATCATGACACTTTTTATTTCGGACTCTCTCTCTTGCAATATGTCACGAAATCGCGACACTTTTTCTTCCGTACAATCTCTCTTGCAATATGTCGCGAAATCACGACACTCTTTCTACTTGCATTTTTCTCTTCCAACATGTTGCAAAATCGTGACACTTTTTCTTCCGTACTATCTCTCTTGCAATATGTCGCGAAATCACAAAACTTTTTCTACTTGCCTTTTTCTCTTCCAACATGTCACAAAATCATGACACTTTTTCTTTCGTACTATCTCTCTTGCAATATGTCGCGAAATCACGACAGTTTTTCTTGCTTGCGCTTTCTCTTCGAACATGTCGCGAAATCGCGACAGTTTTTATTTCTTCTCAACATGTCGCAATATCGCGATAATTTTTCTTTCTTGCTCAACATGTCGCGATATCGTGACAGTTTTTCTTTCTTGCTCAACATGTCGCGATATCATGACATTTTTTCTTTCTTGCTCAACATGTTGCGATATCTCGACAGTTTTCTTCCTTGTGATTTTCTTTTGATTTTTAGCATATGGGCCACTTCGATATTTTGGAAAATCACTGTACATACTCTGAAGAACCTCTTAAATCCTGTCCACTGCATCAACCGATCTGTCTGACTGTGTTGACAACAATGACAATATTGTTGTTGCACCTTGCTCAACAATCTTAGCATATAGAATATGTTAAGCTCAAATATTAATAAATCCAAATTTTGCAAAGGTTTGTTACCACTAGTTTTTAAGGAGGCTTGGAGTTTTGAATTATACTATGCACCAAGAATGAGCCAAAGTAATATATTCTCTTTTTTTTAGGAGTTCATCTATTAAGGATTCATACTAATATTTCTATATTATTGTATGATAAAAATAAATCTCAATTATTGGGTAGGTAGACTAGTTTTCTAGGTAATATATAAGAATTTTAAACAAAGAGAATATATGACAATATATTTGCAAGAAAATATTACCACTTTCTTTAATGATTGGTTGAAGGATAACTAGTTCCTAAGGCTACTTTAATGAAAACTGACTATATATTTTATCAACTCTAGAAGTGGGCCCCTATAGAACCCACAACTTTTACCAAAAAATAAATTAATCTATTCAAGTCTAATTTCAGATAATTGAGCCCATACAATCAAGTATCTATTTGACATAATTTAGGGATTACTAGCATGGTTTAGTATTTCTTAGTTAATGGTTTTTCCATTACTTTCAAAAATATGTGTTACAAAATTATGGTTGAATTAATAATTGTGTTCAATAATAAATAGTTATCAAATAGAGGGATCCTAACAAAAGGTTATTGTTAAACAAGACAATACATATACTATATATTTATGAAAGGAAAATTATTTAAATTTGAAGCACAATTTATTTAAAAGTTAAATTTATATACAAAGGAATTATCTCAAAATACATCACAAAAAGAAATTAAAATGAAGAACTTTTATGCAATGTTTACTACAAAATTTATTCAATGTTTTTCATGGTATATTCATAATTTGAAAGGTCTCCCCAAGTATAGTCAATAAGGAGTTCCTCGGTCTTCCCCTTCCTTTGTGGGCTAGTTTGGACCAAATCCTAGGTGTGCTTGGGCATGTTGTTTTTATTGAACTTGAAAAAAAATTCAATGCTCGTTCGACCAGGTTGGTATTTGTAGAGGTAGATTTGTCTAAGAGTATTCCAAAATCCAATACCATTCAAGTGGGAAGGCAACTATTTCTCAAAGAGTGGTTTACATTAATCTCCCAAACACCTATTTTTGTTGCCAAGCACTCGATCATAAGGTGAAATACTGTTTGCATACATCACATCCCAAGCCAAATCCAACTTTCGTACCCACCCTTGGGACAACCACTCACCCTAAGAAGGAGGGTTGGACAACTATAGGCCATCACAAAAATTGATGTTCTAGTGCCACTCTAATTCCATAGATGATAATTTATTTTGCTCCATAGACGATGATCATCGCAAGCTCACAACCAACGATTTTTCCCACTCCACAACCAATGGTTGTCATAAGATTATAGCATTCAACTCCATAGATGACTATTTTTTGCTCCATATTCTTAATCTAAAGAAGAAACACAACCAGATAAAGAGCTATCAATTATGGAAATGATGATCACTATGGAGGAAGAGAAATTTGAGTCTCCTTTATCTCACCCTTTGTCAAGTTCTCTTTCCCATTTCCTATCTGTGTGATCTTGATGTTATTGTAGTCCTCAATAGAGGAAAGTAGATAAGGACCATAAAACCAAAAAATGGTTTCATCCATCTAGACCAAGCAATTTCAACAACTTTGGTGCATTGGAGTTTCTTGAATAAAAGCATGAAGACAAGGATTCAGTGGAACAAACAGTTACCCACATTTAGTTGGGGAGCTTCAGTGATGACCCTAGAGGCTCCAACAATTATAATTTTTGACATCCTTTGGTGATTGTAGCGGTTTGTTTTTGAGCAAGCATTAGTAAGATTTGTAGATTTCTTCTTTGTTCTTTATAGTATTTTAGTTGCTTGAAAAGAAGCAAGATGACAAGGAATCAATCCTTTCATTTGCTCTTAGGGTTCCCCTAGTGAGTACTACTTGGGATGACTTCATAAGTGCACATTGCTTGGGATGACTTAATAAGTGCACAGGAAACATGCGATAGGGTCAACACTTTCAAGACTAGGTCTCATTTATGTTTTAGTTCAATAGTTTAGGGCTTCATATTGTTTGCTTTGTTTTAATTTTAGTTTAACTATGTAACAATGTAAGTCCTCATATCTCTATTTTTTATTCCAGGTGGAATATTTGTTTGACATTTTAGAGTGTGCTTCTATACTACCTGCATTTTTTGTGATCAATGTAATTGTTATTTTTCAGTAATATAAGACACTTTTCAACAACAAAAAAAAACAATAAGAAAGAAATAATATCATACAAACAAAAATACATTCATAAAATTTATGCAAATGTAAGTGAATGTTGGATGTCATCGTTATCTCTAAAGTTTAAGAGAATTATTTATTGCTTCATCACATCACTTAGTTCAAAATATACTATAATTATGAATAACTAAGTTACATAGTAGCTTTGAAAATATTATTTTTTTAACATATTTAATTGAGTACATGTTGCAATAAGTTTAAAATGTTTGATTTATGCATTTATTGTTTTTTAAATGGGTTTTTGTCTATAATTCTAGTATAGTTGAAGAGAAGTTAAAATCTACTATTGTAACTTATAGTAGTGTGTATGCATCACATAGTGCTCTTACATAATACAGATTGATCGATGTCATCTCCTAGCTACATTTTATAATTTAAAGTTGTAAAATTATTTTTAATAGGATTCCTTGCCTTGTAAGAAATATAAAATCTTCTTATCCATTTTTTATATTACTTGCAAGCCATAAAAAATTGTATCATTAAAGTCTTTTTTTTTTATTGATGGAGTACGTTTTAAAAAGGCCCCAATTTTTTTTACAAAAAAGGATACAATATGAACTAGGAAGGCAATATCCAAAGGGAGATGGTCTTCATAAAGAGAATATCTGCACCAAAAGACAGTCCTAGGAGGACCATCTTCGAATCCTTCAAAATTAAAACATGGGAACATCCCACGCGATAAAAAACAAGCGGTAAATATTTACAATGAGGAACCCTACCCAAAAGGGGACTAGGACAAAAAGTACAAATGAGAAAAATTAAAATAAGGAATCCCACCCAAATGGTCCCAGGATAGCAAGTACAAATGAAAAACATAAATCAATGTATTTTGCCTAAAGGGGCCCGACAAACCAGGAACAAGCGGTGACAAAAAGAGGGAAATCTAAAATTTAAACTTTAAAGATAGATTCCCACCTAGGAAGGGCCCAAGAAGGCAATCCCCCGATCATTAAAGTATTTTTGAATTACACAAATCTCTAGTAACTTCTGTTAGAATTAATGTAATGTGCACTATGCCTTCCTTGACACTTGTCAGTTTCACTTGACAAGTGTCATGCATTTCATATAGGCTTATGCCTATATATTGTAACCCTGTTTCATTTGTAAAATAATCTCATCAGTTTTAGTCCCAACATTTGGTATCAGAGCAGGTTCCCTCTCCTGCCTGTGAAACCCTTGAGGGGGGATTTCCCTCATGGAAATCCTCCCTCCCTCCCCCATTTTTTCCATTTTTTTTTCTTTAGCTAGGGAGTATGCTCTCCATCCATGAGATGGATCAGAAACTAGAAGCTTTGAAAAACCAATGGCTGCCAAATTTTTTTTTTCTTAGAGTGATTGAGAGGAAATGCGGAGGGTAATTTTTTCGAGGTAATTTTTTATACTATGGGTGAAGCTTCTAGCATTCCTCCCTGGGCACTACTTGCTGCATCTCCTTCCAGCTTAGAGCCATTGGTGAAGTGCTTGGCCACTAAACTTCCTTCAATTCAAGAAAAGGTAATTGAAGTTCTTTCAAGGCTGTGTAGAGACCAGCCTGTAGTTCTTGGGGATCTAGTTGCAGGAATGTACAGATGTATTTATGCTCTGGCAGATCGAATCATACATCCTTGTTGTCCTTTGGGAGAAACCAACATCACCCACTGGCGATGAACGAGTAATACAGTCCATGGAGCCAAGCATCACTCACGGGATGTGGTTTCTTTTTAAGAGCTGCACACGTCTGGATGATAACTGTTTAAAAATTATCGAAGCATGGATTGGTGCTAGCAGCGGGTCCATTTTTTGGCCAATGTATTTTCTTCTGTCATTTTTTGAAAGTGCCATGAGTTCCTGGAGAGATGCATCAAGTCCTTCTTTTAATTATACCTACATCTCGTCGTGACTGTTTCAGGTATTAAGATTTTATATGAAGCAGCGAAATTTAAATGTATTTTGAACTTGTAACTTGCAAACAATCGGCTGATATTTTTTGTGAAAGATTTAGGCTTCTTTGCTTGTACAGAGAAGAAAGTATTGTTTTGCTATTCTGTATACATTTTGTGCTCTATTTAAGGGGCTTGGGCCGTTAGATGAACCGCAACATGATTGCATCCTCTTTGATGAATGAGAACACAAGACAACCAAAATATTTTGTAGCAAAATTGTACATGAGATCTTATGAGGGCATGCCTGAACAAGACGCCGTAGATACAGTCTGGAAAATCGTGGGGATGCACTTGCCTTTGGAAATATTGCAGCAGGCGCCATGCAAAGAGACTGGATGAATTGCAAACGCAAGGAGCCTGGATGACTTTCCAGAGTTTTATAATGATATATTATTAGCTCTGCCTTTTCAGGTGTAATTCACGAGACAGATTGATTGTCGCTTGATTTGTGTTTAAGGTCAATTTGACAATGGCATCACATAACAGTTCACAGGCTACGTTTCCATCTGTGTCAGGCGGTGGGAGATGGAGAATGCGATGGTGGTGGTGCCATCGTTCACTTGCCGCTATTCATGGTCGCACCGCTTCGGAGCCTGTGAGGGGGCCAATGACATTTGCAGGCAGAGCAATAGCACCATATTTAGCTTCGTCATCATCGACGACGATGACACTAATGCCCACGACGAGCTCAAGATCCATGGCCCACGGGATTTCATTTGACGACGATGATTGTGGGTCCTGCCATTCTGACGCTGCCTTACGCATTTCATTGCATGGGATCTATAAGTGATTACCAGATGGTGCTTGTCGTTCCAGTGGGCGGAGGACCGGTGGTTCCAGCCATGGAAGGTGGCGTCGGTGGGGGCGAACACAGTCAGACCGTCTTTGATGACGTCCTGGTAGGTCGTGAGCGCCCCCGTGGAGGAGATCAAGGGGATAACGGCTGTCTTGTTGGCATCTATAGTTTTGGCCAAAGCTATGTCCAGTTCATCCAGAGGAGGTGGAGGGCACCACACTTCCCAAGGGCCTACTGTACGCTTTGGCTTCAATGCTCGAGTAGGTGGTTTTGTCCAAGCAGTCAACCATTTGCTATAAAATTAATATTGTTTACAGCCACTGTTGTTGTTTAATCACCTCCATGCTTGAAGGAAAGGATGACAACTTGATTTTTTTTTGACACAAAGGTGGAGAATAACATTTTGAAATGGCTGTCAATATGGCCACTTTGGTCGTGGCCCATGATTCAATAGGTCCATGATTCATATTAAACTCAAAGTTATTTATTTCAAAATGATGGGGGGACATTTAAGGAAGGGCTATCTTTAGCCTTTATTAAAGTGGAGGAAACCGCTTTCAGTGTTTATGACTGACATCATTGGCCATATTTAAATATTTTTTCCACATGGGTAGTGGAAGTGCAGAGGCCCACATGGCCAAATTTTTCAACATTGTAACTTTTCCTTGGAGGGAAATTTTAGGAAGGCCTAGATGGCCCATGAAATTCCCCAGCATGGAAAATTGAAAACTATTTTTTTTTATTCCACCTGAGTGCGATGCCAGGAATCTTCTATTCCTGAGGTTTATTTGCTGCTTAGTGAGGTTACTATTGTTTTTCTCATGGATGAAGGACTTATTGAGATCCGACTATAGCCATGTTTATAGTCGTTGGAAATATTTTTTCGAGATGAACACATTGGTGGTGTCCATTTGTAATTTTGAGGTTGTTTCAATTGAGTTTTTTAGCCTCAAAGTTTTTCTACCTTGGAGTGCACTCTCGGTTGTACCCGACACTCCCAAGGCACTTGTAAGTGAACCTAGTATCTAGTATTCTCCTCTTCTACTTGGCGGATGCAGTGGCTGGTTACCCATGCATTCCGGTAAGATGAGGTGAATACCATAAGGACACTTATTCTAGGGACTACAGACAAAGACACCCTAGACTCTATCCGAGGTTTTTTCGGATCTACTTCTGAAGACTACAGATGAAGACACTTCAGAAGATTCTCTTCTACTCTTCTTTCTTCTTCTCCTCCATATTTGGCTTCTATGGCTCATTTTATGGTATTTCATGGCTCGTTTTATCTTATGTATTAAGGTGCATTTTTGGCAGAGACCGACACCTTCTAGATTGAGTTCACCATGAGGAGGGACTTGATATTCATGGTGAATCTAGTCAGTGACCTACGAGAGGCAACATCCTTTGAGGATGACCTGTAGAGGCAATAGACCCAAAAGTGGCTGACCTTGAGGCACCCATGATGACCCTGAGGCACTTAGACGGCTGACCCAGTGGCAACAGACCCATGGAAGTGGCTGACCCTGAGGCAACAGACCGAGATGTATACATAGTGAATCTAGCATTATTCACAGTTGGAGAGCCAAGCGCAAAGAGCACGAGCCTAGACCAAATTAGCAATAAAAGAGGATGATAGATTGATTTTAGAGAAGTCAACATTAAGGGGGAATGTTACCTAATGTTGACTTGTTTTTTTTTTTTAGTTAGGATAGTGCACATTAAGGGGGAATGTTAGAATTAATGTAATGTGCACTATGCCTTCCTTGACACTTGTCAGTTTCACTTGACAAGTGTCATGCATTTCATATAGGCTTATGCCTATATATTGTAACCCTGTTTCATTTGTAAAATAATCTCATCAGTTTTAGTCCCAACAACTTCCAATGAGTTTTTTTTATTATTTCTTTAGTTTTCCTTTCAATGATATATATCTTTAAGATGTGATTTTTTCTATAGAGTAGAATAATATTTTAAGTAAATAGAATAGTACAAGATTTGTTTAGATTATGAAGCATTCAAAGAGTTTGTTGTTGGATAATATTAACAACCCACTAACTTGCTATAAATTATTAGTTTTTTATAGTTTAGATTAAATTTAGTAAATTATATTCTACAAATTTTTTTATTCTTAATCTATGTTCTATTGCAATTCAAAAATTGTACAATAAGATCGATGTTGATTAAAATTTATACTTAAATATCAAATAAAATTATGAAGAATTTATATAGTTCCTTTGTAAGTTGCGTGGCAAGACTAAAAACATAACATGCGACTTTATGTCCAAGTTTTATTTTTTTTTTTTTTGGTAATTATTATAATATATTAACAGTGGGTTTTTATAGAGGATCCCAAAACCTTATGTACAAAATTAGCCAACTTCCTAATGATGCATCATACCTCTTGGCTGTAACAATAAAACTAAATGAAAATAAAACCATCCTAATGCTACAAACTTGAAAACAACAAAAAGGGCTTTTAGGCCTGGAGACCCAACAACAAAAAGAAACAGGACAGACCCGAGAGAAACCCGAAAAGAGGCCAAAAACAAAAAAGATAGACACCATGGACTGCTAATCACGATCCTCCTGTCCTTCCGAATTTGGTGGAGAATAGAAATCATGGCGTTGAGAGTAAGAATGGAAAAGAGTAGAGAGTCTACAGGGGGGTGCCAACTCTGGTGTGTCCTGGATAATTGAAAAACAAAATGCTTTGGGAATAGGGGTGCGCATCACAAGACACTTGCGCCCACACTCGCCCAAGGGAGTAGACAAAAATGCCATGCCACCCCAAAACACGTCGAAAGGGGCCTTCCAAAACCTGTGCAAGGAAAACATCAGGAAGGGATGTCTGCTCTGGCCAACCTTTCCACCTCGGATGGGAAGCGAGACCGCCACACAACCGGGCACGTGGTCGCGAGCCCTTTGTTGGCCATGTGGTCAGCCACGCGATTTCCTTCTCTCAAAATATGATTTGCTTTCCATCTACCGCGATAGGAGAGAAGAGATCTAGCCTCGAGGATGATGTTGTAGACTTTCCAAGATGGATTTTTGGTGCCAAGAAGGTAATTCACGATGTTGAGCGAGTCACCCTCAATGATAAGAGGTCGAGGATCCTCAGAGAGAATCCGAATACCATTCAGAGCGCCTCGGGCTTCAACATAGTGATTCGTCTGGGAGCCCAAATCTTCACAATAGGCCATCACAATATTCCCGTCATGATCACGGACAACCCCTCCAGTGCCAGCGGGCCCAGGATTCCCCTTAGCCGCTCCATCAAAGTTTAATTTAATCCACCCCACGGGGGGTTTGGTCCACACAACATTCCTTCGATAGGGCCCTTTAACAACCTCCAGAAATGGCCAGAGATTCATCATTTTGAGAATCGCTTCTTCGCTCGAAATATGGGGACGGGGACTGGGAACAACAATAGAATTCTCAATGGCGTAAGATAACGCCCTTTGAGCAACATAAGGGGGCCCTCTAGGAGCTCTGCCAAAGATTCTGGCATTCCTCTCTAACCAAATTTGCCAAATTAAATGGTGGAAGGAGGCCTCGAGGAGGAATCGAAGTTTGGGATTCTTGAAAGGATTAGGCCATTGGTGAAAAGCATCTCTAAGGGAGTGGGGAGAGCACCAAAGGATCTGGAAGGAGGATAGGACAATGCTCAGAACAGAGTGGGAAAATGGGCAATGCAAGAATAAATGATCCCTCGTCTCACAATCTGCTAGACACAAGTAACACCTGTTGGGGAAGGCAAAACCTCTCTTGTGAAGGTTGTCAATAGTTAAGGCTTTATTGTGGAAAGCAATCCATGCAAAGAAGTTGATTTTAGGGACAACTCCTTTCCTCCAAACAGTATTCCACCTGTAGTCCAGAGCAGTCTTGGTGGTGAGAAGCTCATAAGCTGATTTAACAGAGAAATGCCCATCCTCCGTACCACTCCAGATGATCCTGTCATTCCTCCTGGCAGAAGGAATTAAAACCGACTGAAGGATATTATCAAGGAAAGTAACCTCATTATTAAACCCCTCCACAACAGGAAGCTTCCACCGAGGGAAACGGGTGCTCCGGTCTATGAAACCCGCCACCCTGAGTTGGGAGTTAGGGTCGGTCAAGCTTCTCAGCCCAGCGAGGTCCGCCCTCGACCCAAGGGCTTCTTCAGTCGCCCACCTATCCTTCCAAAAGGAAATGCAGTTGCCATCACCCAAAATCCAGCGGGCTCCCAGACTGATCAAATGCCAGGTTTGGAGCACAGATTTCCAAAATATCGATGCCACGGAGGACGTTTCAACATCCAAGAAGGGAGTGGGGCCAAGATACTTCATTTTAACCAGCGTAACCCACTCCACCGGGTCGCTAGACATAATCCTCCAAGCGTGCTTCGCGATCAGAGCCAAATTCATAAGTCTTGATCTTCTCAACCCCAGGCCGCCTTGATCTATTCTCGAACACACCTTGTCCCAGGCTACAAGGGGAAGTCTAGATTTCTCTTCGTTACCAGACCAAAGAAAGGTCCTCTGAATCTTCTCAATTTTGGAGTGGACTGCACTCGAAAGCATGAACACCGACATGAAGTAGGTCGGGATCCCCTGAAGACAAGCTTTGGTAAGGGTGGCTTTCCCAGCTTGCGATAGGAGTTTGCCCTTCCAAGTGCCGAGTTTCTTGTGAAGGCGCTCAAGAATCGTGTTCCACATGTCCCCACTGGCCCGCCCGCTATAAGATAGAGGCAACCCCAGATAGGACGTAGGCAGGGAATCAATAGTGCATTCAAGAATTCTAGCAATCCAAATTTGTCTATGCAGAGGAGTGTTAATAAAGTAAATTTTGCTCTTGATGTAATTGACCTTTTGCCCTATAGCTTGCTCATAACGGGACAGGATCCTCTTGAGCGACTTGGCTTGAGCAACGGACGCCCCAGTGGAGATGAGGGTGTCATCCACAAATTGCTGATGAGTGACAGGATTAATTCTAGAAGTCGGCAAGATGCCAGAAATCTTGTTCTGCCGAAGAGCCTCTTTCATGGACCAACTCAGAACCTCCGCCAGAAGAATGAACAGGATGGGAGAAAGAGGATCGCCCTGTCTGAGGCCTCTGGAGCTTTGGAAATACCCAGCTGGGGACCCGTTGACCAAGACAGAAAAAAAGGGAGTGGATATACAGCTGTAGACAAGGTCAATCCAGAGGGGATGAAAGCCGAACTTGAGGAGGACTGCACACAAAAAATTTTGGTCGACACGGTCGAAGGCTTTGTTCATGTCAAGCTTAAGAAAAAGAGCAGCATTCTTAGAGCGATAAGCGGAGTGAAGGGTCTCATGGACAGTGATAACACCATCAAGAATGTTTCTGCCTTTAACAGTGCTTCCCTGACAAGGATCAATCAGGAGGGGGAGGACTGTTTTGAGTCTATTGGCTATAGACTTGGTGAGGATCTTGTAAAAAACATTGCACAGGCTAATGGGCCGATAGTCAAAGAAAATTTTGCAGGAAGGAGACTTAGGAATGAGGGCAAGAAAGGTGGAATTGAGTTTCGGGTGGATAGATCTGGAAGCTTGGATAACCCGAATAGCATCACACACATCCGGGCCCACGACCTCCCACATGACTTGGAAGAATCGGGGGGAAACCATCGGGCCCAGGGGCCTTATCTGGTTGCATGGAGAACAATGCTTCCTTAATCTCAGATGAGGAAAAAGGTTCCAGGAGCTTCATGCTTACCTCATGGGGAACTTTAGTCAAAAAATTGGCGAGCATAGATTTCTGGACCTGGAGGTTGCTATCCGGAGGAGTGCCAAGCAAATCCTGAAAGAAATTAACCGCTTCGCTCCTGATTTCCTCAATCTCCCTGGTAATGTGCCCATCCTTACAAGTCACTTCTCTGATCTTGTTGACCCCCCTGTGCCTCATAGTAGACGCATGAAAAAACCTCGTGTTGGAGTCTCCATTCTTCAACCAAAGGTCACGAGATTTTTGGCGCCAGAACGTTTCCTCCCTAGCGAGAATAGAATGAAAGTCCACCAAAAGGCTCCGCTCTTCCTCCCTGAGACCCTCAGTGTAACCTTCGAGTTCCATCCTTTCCTCCACAACCTTCAGGTTCTCAACGATGGATTTTTTGGACTCAAAAATGTTGTCGAAAACCTCTTTGTTCCAAATCTTCAGTTTTTCTTTGACCATTTTGAGCTTTAAAGCCACCCTCTTAGGAGCGCTTCCTTCCACCTTCGATTGCCACCACGCTGAAACCAATCCTTTGAAGTCTTTGTGAGAAATCCACATGGATTCGAATCTGAAAGGGGTCATAAAAATAGGCCCATCGTTCGCCTCCAAGAAAATAGGGTTATGGTCAGACCCAATCCTTGGAAGAGCCGAAAGGATAGCCCCGCCAAGGATGGGAATGGCTTCTGGGGAAATGAAGAATCTGTCGAGTTTGACTTGAATCAAACCACCCCCAATCCTTCTGTTACTCCATGTGAAGGAAGCCCCTTTGAGTTCGATGTCAAGCAGGCCATTAGCAGAGACAAAATCTCTGAAATCTTCCAAGCTGCGACTGGAGTGGTCAGACCCTCCTTTTTTCTCCGAAGGATGAAGGGGACAATTGAAGTCACCCCCTAAAACCCAAGGAAAGTTGCTAAAATTCTCCCTCATCAGAGAGATAGCTTTCCACATTTCTGCTCTCTCTGTGGCAGAATTTGAAGCATAAACGTTGGACAGAATCCAGGAAAAATTGGTGGTTTTGGACTGGAACAGAACATTGATGATTCTGTTGGAAGTTGACAGCGAGCTGCCCTCAAACCTCGAAGGGTCCCACAGAACCATGAGTCCTCCCGCTGTTCCCACTGTAGGGCTGAACAGACAATTTGCCTTGGCCCAAATGGCCTTCGCCACTTTGTCAGAGGAGATAGCATCAAGCTTGGTCTCTTGCAAAATAAGGATAGAAGGGTTAGTCCTCCTACGGAGATCAGCCACTAACCTTCGCTTGGCTGCACCATTCAGTCCTCTCACATTCCATGAGAGGACTTTCATCTGGACAGTTTGAAATTTTTCTTGCCTCCCCTTCCTTGTTGAGGGGGAGGTTTTGATGCATGTGCTTCGCCCGACTATGCGTCACAGTCATCCAGAACCAGCAAACATTGGGTTCCATTTGCAACGTCATTTGCAGTCTCTTTGTCTCGCCTGTCCTTGTTAGGAGGATGGCCCTGCTTCCTCTCACTACCAAAATCCACACTTTGCTTTTGGCTCCTCGTGTTTCGGGGGCTAATGTGACCGGACTGTTCACCCCTCCTTCCTAAGAGGTAATCTTCTAGCAGCGTCTACGACTGACTGAAATCGGGATGACCCGTATCTTGGAGCAAAGAAGTAGCCTGAGTCATAACTTGGGAAGGGGTCCGTTCCATCTCTTCCTGCGATTCACTTTCCAAGTGGGAGTCTGCTCCTTGTTGGTTGTCAGCCTCAAGATGCTCGGGGTCCAATTGGAGAGTGGGATTCTCTTCAGGCTGAGAGAGTCCGCCACAGTCTCTAGAGGGGCCTGGGGATCCATGGCCCTTCGCGCCTGGAAGATTTGGTTGCTTTGATTGACCTTCCTTGTGCTCCAGGGGGTTGTCATTTTCACGTTTCTGATTTCCCAGTTTTTGAAGAGGACACTGGGACTGGAGGTGCCCTTGGGACCGACACTGGGTGCAGAAAGCTGGTTTATTTTCATAGACAATAGCTTGTTTATGAAGAATGGTACCTCCAGACCGAAGAGTGATGGAAGTTGGGAGTTCTGCCTCCAAATCTGCCAGAACGCAAAAGCGGGCCTGGACGAACCTTGTTCGAGCTCGGGTGGGAGGGTCAATGGTGACCAATTCCCCAATGGAACGCGCAATACCCCTTATGACATTTTCATGCCAGCCAAAGAGGGGAAGATTCGGGAGCCTAACCCATATTGGGGCAATGTTGATGTTCTGGGTATCAGGACTGAAATCCATGTCCCACTTCCTGAGAAATAAACTTCTGCGGCCCAGAAACCATGGCCCGCCAGCCAAAATTTTATAGTAATCCTCCTTATTGTTCAGTCTAATGGCAAAAAAACCCCGGGATAGGGCCGCCAACTCCAAATGACCAGAAGTCCTCCATTTGCTTGCTGCCCACTTTCGGATAGTTTCCATGTCGGGACGGCCTCCAATGAATTTGCCTATTAGGGTAAATTTCTCAAACTCCATGAAGCTTGAAAGTACTTCCGTCGGGATGTCCAGCTCATCCCCAACCGGAAACAACTCTTTGGTAAAAAACCCGTTTAGGGTTTCTGAGGCCGCTGCCTGGGCATAAGACTTTTGAGCCCCACCACCCCCTTTGTCTGGTGGGTCCTTACCTCGACCAATACCGTTGTCAGCCCGACCATCTTCAATGGGCCCGGGCGTTTCCGCTCCACCAGAATCTTGGTGCCCTCCGATTGCTCCGTTGCGTCCAAGAACCGAACCACCGCCGCTCCCGATCTCCCCTGCAGATGACTTCCCGCCCATTGTCCAAGATTTATTATTGAATTCCACATATTTTGTAGATTATATTTGTGAAAAGTTTTATTACCACCTTATTTTGTATATTCCTTCTAAAAAATAATGATATCCTTTATAATTGATAACATTTAAAATCTAAATCGAATTACAATCTTCTCATAAATACACAAGGTTATAATAATTATTGTATTTAATTAACCTATATTGTCTACTCTATGTTTGATAATCCATTTTTTGTGGACCTTGTTTAGTTGTGAAGGATGCTGAAAAGTTCTAATCTTTCACATTAGCTATGACCAGCTTTGTAATTTTTTTCCATTATTATTTGATTTAGGTACACTTTTTTACATTGAGGGTTAATCCATGTGTTGGCATTTTTTCCACACTATAGTCAGAAATAAAAAAAGACGAAAACCAGGAAATGACAATTTTTGCGAAATCGACCTAAATGGATACCTATGGACTTGAAAATTTACCCAAAGGAGAGGAATTGAAAAATTAGACTTATGGTGAAATAACCACCCTAATATTCTGAACAGATTGAGAGATTAAAGTTTTCGGCCCAAGAAATTTCTCGAGCACAACTTAAAAATACAATTTAAAGACTTTAGAGGCCCCGTAGAAGGATGAAAACTGAATGAAATGGACAAAATATCAATTTTGATGTTGTAGATCTCTTCCTAAGCTTTCCAAATGATATATTATAATAGACAATTAGGTCAATGAATCAAAAGTTATGGCTCCGAGAAGATGTACCACCGAAAATCCATTTTCAGGCACTTTTGGGGTGAAAATTCATTTCGGGCACTTTCAGGACGAAAATCCTTTGAAGAACATGTTGGGCGCAGTCAAAGTCAAAATTGCCCCTCAATAGGGGTGAAAATCATTTTTGCCCCTCTCAGGGGTGAAATCCCAGAAAAATATAGTTTTGGAGCACAAATGGGAAGATGACATCATCTAGGCAATGATAGGAAAGTCAAAGTCAAAGTCACCCCTTAGGAGGGGCAAAAATCATTTTTGCCCTCCTTTGGGGTGAAATTCCAAGTGAAGGTGTCTTAAGGTGAAACTCCTAGAAATAGTAGATTTTCTTGGTGGTTAGAGTCAATGTCGCCCCTAGGCTGGGGTGAAAATCATTTTTGCCCCTCTCAAGGGTGAAATCCATAATTTTTGCCTCCCTTCTTGCAAGAAGACGTTCTTAATCATTTTTGGGGTGAAACCCAGGAAAGGGGCGAAAGTAAGAAAGAGGTGAAATTACCCAAGAAAGGGGTAAAAATACCTAACAAAGGGATGAAAGCATGTTAAGGGGCAAAATTACCCAGGAAGGGGACGAAATTATCCAGGAAAGGGGCGAAAGCATGTTAAGGGGTGTAATTGCCCAAGAAAGGGATAAAATTACCTAGGAAAGGGGCGAAAGCATGTTAAGGGGTGAAATTACCCAGTTAAGGGGTGAAATTACCCAAGAAAGGGGTGAAAGCATGTTAAGGGGCGAAAACATCAGATTGCATGGGCAAAATTAATTCTTGCCCCTTATTTTCGGTAATGTTTTCTTTCAAAGTGCCCCTATTGATAATATCTTTTGGGAAAAGATCAAAGACTGGTGGAATTTAATTCTGGAAGCAATGAGATTGATATTTCCATAATTTCAATTGAAGAAATATTGAGATTAAATGCTACATCCTAGATTCTGGTGCAATTCTATTTATTTTTCGAGGTGCCCTCCATTGATATTGCCCCTTTTCAAGACAAATTTATTTATTTTTGGGTCTCCACTAGCGAGGGTAAGATTTCAAGACGTAAAGTGATGGAATAGTGCCCAAAATTTAATATCCAAGCTCCTAGTCTTCATGCGACATTGTTGTGTTCCAATGTATCGATGTCTGAGATAATTTTCCATTGTCCAATCCTGTTGATTTCCTAGGCACTCTCCATGAAAGAGGGATCACTACTTCCTAAAGAATAATTTGATTTGAGCATTGCAATTACCGAGGAGAGAATTGCTACGATTAATTTTGACCAGCCGACATTTTGTTGTATTGTGTATTTAATGATAGAGGCGCAACCCTCTATAAATACTAAGCATTTTGATGTAATGAAGGAGGATAAACACTCTGCAAAAAAACACTTTGAGTTTTCTACATAAATAGAAGGATACTTGGCTTCTGATTCCTTGAATGGTTTTGTGTGTGATTTCTTTCTGCTTATCATTTCTATTTACATTCATGTCTGTTATTTGCTGAGTTTAAATTTTGCATTTGGATTTAAATACTGCTAGTGAGGGAGTGAATACTAAAATGTACTTTTGGAAGTTATCTCTGCAAACCATAAGTGGTTTCTTTGCCTTTATTTTTGTTATATGTTGCTTAATGCTTGATTTGAATTTCTGTTGATAGTCTATCCCCATCCTACATCATTTGGTTTATAGACATATTTACCATTTCTTTCCTGTAACTCTAAACTTGAAACTGATGTAGGATTTAGTAAGGGAGCCAACCCTCTCTGGAGATTGGCTCAAAGGAGATATATTTCCTTCGACCTTTCAATGTTGGCCATGTCTACGACGCACAAGGCATATATCTTGTTACTAGGTAGATTCGTGACCAACACCATGTATTAGTTTGATCCAATAACACATGAATTTGATGATGATTTGTACCACTAGATCATGAGTAGTATTTATAGTTTTACTCATCATTTTGTATGTAAGATGAAGATTTTAGTTGTTAGTGAACTAGTTTGGTGTCCAATGACACCATATCAAATCTTTCAAATCCTTTTCTCAAAATATGTCCCTTTATTTTTTTTATATTGCAATATGGAAGATGAGTTAAATATGTGCATTCCTCTATATGTTGTGAATTTATGTATAATATCAAAATAGGTTTTGAATCTCTACCATTCAATACAAAACTATGGATATTTTATGGTATTATTTTAATTGAAGTTGTGTTCTAAAAAGGGATATTGCAAAGTATTAGGTTGACTTTTATTAGTATTCATTTATTTTAGATCTATTTTTCCAAAGTCAATATCTACAAAGGGAGTTCAAAAGTTGTTCTAAAGTTTAGTGGATGGCTTTAGTGCTTTGATAGTTTTTGAGTAGAACACATTACACCATAAATTACTTTGAAGGTTGGGAATTAATAATGAAAAGAGTTGGATTTTTAAATACTTCTAACTCTATTTTAGCATCCAATTATGCCAATTAGAGAAACAATGAGCTTTAGATATAAATGTATAGCCTTGTATGGCAAACCATAAACAAGCATTAAAAAACATTTGCATTTTAAATTCTATGCAAAATTTGGGAGGGTATTAGTTAATTATTTTCAAGTATCCTTCACTTTAAACCTTTTTAAAGTAAAAAATATGGTCAATATTTTTATAATTTGAAAATTTATTAAAAAGAGTTATTAAATTGTCAAAAATAATATTCCCTCTTGAATGACATATCTGGTCTAGATAAAGAACCCCATTTATTGAGTTCATTTGGAAATTTTATAATGATCCTTGGGGATCTTTGCATGTGATTGGTTGTAGGATAACTACTTTTATAGAAACACACCTTTTCATTGCCTTATGTGTATGGTATGCAATCATCCATGGTAGCTATTAAGCTAGATCACCCGTATAGATATTTAAACATATATAATGAAAATATGATATTCTTTGCTCAATGATTAAAATAAAAAAATCAACTAAACAATACCCAAATACACCATAATAAAGTAAATAATTATTGATAATAAATTCAAGCCACAAAAAATTCAATACGAGCCCAAGGATTTAAGTGGTAAAATCTTCTAGGTGAATAAAACCCATAAAAATAGTTACAATAGTTTATATTTCTAAAAAAAATGCAGTACAACATGTATGAATTGAAACAAAATCTCTCATGGAGAATGAGATCACAAATAGTTTGCACAACTCAAAACTTCTACTAATTCTTGCCTTTCCAATTACTAGGAAATACAATAGTACCCCTAATTTATGCTTTTCTAGTAACAAAGAAGAAATGTGGGGCATGGAAGGGCAAAGTCATACCCATTACTCTTCAACATTTTCTCTAGTTACCTTTCATTTTGCCATTTCCCTTCAAATTTAAAAATTGAATTTATGCTATTTTTTTCTCTTGATCTAGTCTTCAATCTGGATCATCCAATTAAAAGGCTTTTGGTCCCTCAAAAATTTAGAAATTAAACTAGGTAAGGAAATTTTTTTCTCCAATTGATTTCTAGTATACCACTTTGCCTTCCTCACTTGTTTTACCTTAAGCCCCACTTTCCAATGTTCTTGTTGTCCTTGGTGGGTAGAAAAAATTAAATTTTTAAATATGGTATCTTCATATAGATGAGCATTCTTTCCAAGAAGAAAAATTTTAAGTGATGGTAGAACATACCCTTCTTGCTCTTTGTCAAACAAAGAATGGTCAAATAACTTCAATTTATTCACATATAGAATAGAGTATATTTTTATAAAAAGTGGTATATCTAACTCAAAAGTATTACTTTCTAATTCTTAGAGGATATAATGAGGCCATGCTAAATAGGTTTTAACTTCTTACCAATCCCATGAATCCTGTCTTTTCCCAAGGGTAACCATACAAGGTCACCAACCTAAAAAGTATAGTCAACCCTATAGGCTATGATTGTAATACCTTACCTTGTACTTGATTTGAATTTCCTTTAGGTTATCTTGGACTCTTTTGTAAACCAAACATGATATTTTTCAAGAATCTATTAGCTTTTCTTACATTTTCATGACCAATGTCATTCTACAAAAGCTCAAATGCCAAATTGAAAGGTGCATTAGGAAACTATCCATAACTTCAAAAGGTGACATATTAGTGGAATCATGAATTACCCTATTACACACATATTGAATATAATATACAATCTCATCCCAATTCTTTTGATCCTTTTATTATAACCTCTTAAAAAATATAAATCATTGTTTTGTTCACAACCTCTACTTGTACATCTATTTGAGGATGAAAATTTGTAGACCTCTTCGCCTTGGTGTCCATCCTATCCCATAATGTTTCCCTAAAGGAAATGAGAAATATATTATCTTGATTCAAAATAATAGATTTTGACAATAAAAATTGACCCATACCTACATAAAGAACTCATAGGCAATGCATTGACTTGAAATAGTTTTTGTACAAGGCACTAGCACACACATTTTGCTAATTTGATCAACTATAATAAACAAATAATCATTATTCAACTTTTTTTTAGATAGCCCACCAATAAAATCCACGTAGACACTCTCCAAGACAGAGACATGATAAAAAATAGTATGTACAACTCTACCCTTTTGTTATTTGGCTTAGTAGTACTACATAAAATACAACCCTTCACAAAAATAGCAACATCAACTCCTACTCTTGGTCAAAATATATGTCTTTCAAGTCAACATAGTCTTGTTCATACTAAATGATCAACAATAAGATAAGTGTGAGATTGTATTATCAAATATATCCTTGAGCTCCAAATGGTATGAAAATCTTACATTTGTATAAAATAGACCTTCAATAAGTTGATTATCAATCATATCTCCTTGCTCTCAAAATTTGGAGGTATTCAAATGCTGATATATCTCTTTAAAATCTATCTTGAGAATAATCTTCCAAAAATTCCTCATGTGCCAAGGGCTCAACTTGCATCATAATATTAGCTACAAAAATGGAAGGTCTACACAACAAATAAATCAAATAAACCTTTCTTGTATGTAATAATAAAATGAAATTGCTACAAGAAATTGATCCAATTGGCCTGTCTAGATTATTGTAGTTTGCTTTAAATTTGAAGATATTACAAAAGATAATTATCTGTATAAGCAATGTTTCTTTTCCCATTAGATAGTGCTTCCATTTGTTTATGGTTCGTACCAAGCTCTTCTTCATAAGTAGGGAAATTTTAAATAATTTTTTCAAATAACTCAAAGTGATATCAAACTTGTTTTCCCCCCATAAAATAATATCATTTATCACATAATGAGATAAATTAGTCTTCATCTAAAAAATATTTTGTTAGTTAGGAAATCCAAATATAGGTGTATTTCTATTTTATGCTTTACTTTTTCATATTCTTGTAGTGAAGTTTTCACTACAGTGGGACAAATTCCTACCCCAAAAGAAAAGTAAGAAAGAACTTCCACCTGAACCAACCAGATGAAGGGCCCTGAAGCTCCATCTAGTACCACATAACCAATTTAGAGAGAACACCTACAAAGGATGATCTAAGCTAGATATTGATAGCATGCTCAAAGCTTCCTCCACATTGAGGTAAAATTATCTACCTAGATTAAGCCATTTTAGCCTTCCCAGTATGACAAAGCTTCATCCCATGATCAAGAGGAACCCTTAAGCCTTCTCGATAAATAAGGGGGTTCTATACCCAAACCTTTATCAGGATATAATAGGCTAACACAAAGAAAAGAAGGATCATCAAGAATGGTCAAGAGCCAAGGAAACACTAGTATGTGGTTGTAAAGGAAGGTGGGTGCACTAAATAACCCTTTTGAAGAGAGGACCATACCACCCATGGAGGAATTTATGGTGATTTAATCCCAATCAGATTTGAACCCTTCAAAATTTAATCCAACATAATTTTCTTGATCTTGTGACCAGATTTAACGTTGGTGATCCTACCCATACCTGTTTTGGGCAAAAATTCTAAATTTCAAAATTTACCTATAAATATTATAAATAGCAGTTATCTTAGACAAAAAAGAGTTGGATTTTGTTACTGTGATAAGTATTTGACCTATGGCATTGTATCTCTCAATTTTCTATTTTGCTTATCAATTTATACTCAAGCCTTGGGACAATCACATGTACAAGTTGTTGAGCCTCTTATGATTATACATAATATATTTTATGTTTGTATGGTCAAATATATGTTCAATTTTTTTGTCTTGCATGGTTCATGTGCTCACTCATCCTACTAAGTTGTAATATGGGAATTGCATTCTCTTGGCACATTGCCACCCTTAGATATTCTATATAGGTTTTTTTTTATGCAATTTACTTCATGTGATATTTATTGTTTTCTCTCCTTCCATTTTCCCAAAGAATCTAAGTAGATTAGGCTAACACAGTAATAGAAAAATGAGCATAAAAATACAACATCTTAACAAGGAGCTAACCTTGATAAAAATATTGGAGGTCATTCATGAATCTATGTACCATGCTTCATTGGATTTCCAAGTACTAGTACCCCTTGCATGAGGTGCAAGGCATCAAACACACCCACTCAATAGAGGTAAAGGATTCAAAACTATAATCGTGGGAGGTCATGATGCCCAAGGAGTGAAAGGGGTTACTTTTAGCCCCTAATAGTTTAGGCTGGCATGCTCGATGAGACTAAACTAAAACCTTTGATTAGAAGTCAGGTTGTTATTCCAATGAAGGCCATGGTTATCAGCTTTCTAAAGCACACAAGATATTCAACTAGTGGCTCCATTACTGAAAAGAAGAACCTATAAGATTTCTTCATTCTAAAATGAGGTTACAATGGGAACTTCCTTTTGACTATATGATTATCATTTGCCGACTCTATTATAAGAAGAATAGAACAAAACAATTTTAAGGTGGTTAAATATTAGTCTATAATTTCATGAGTATAAGATCTACCACTAGATCAGTGGCAAGAGCAAATACCCAATTGCTCATCTCTCCTCTTAAGCTTGACAACTAGCAAAGAAATCAATGACAAAATATGGCTACCCCATCTAACCAAAATCAAAGAGCACTCCCAAACTTGAATAATGGAGGTCCATTATGTCCACTAGTAGCACCGGCTACTTGGGGGTAAATTCCCACCTTTGCAATGAATTTTCTTTCCTAATTTATCGGATAGGATGTGATCACTCCAATCGATAATCTTCATCATGTGGTTAGTTTGTATGAAATTTATAGTGTTGGATGATAAGACATTAGCCTTAGGCTCTCAACAACTTCCCTCAAAGGAAAAGCAAGGGATCAATACCTCTCTATCAACCCTAATTCCATCATCAACAAGGACCATATTGTTGAGCACTTCATGGAGAATACAAATGGGGTATCCTTGTTGGAGCAACTGGACACCATCAAAAGGGCTCCTATGGAAACCATGGATGATTTCAATGCTAGATTATAGAAGTTCTAGAAAATAATTCTAGTAGAATATATGATCAATACGAGGTATGGATTTCATATATTATATTTAAAGCAATCAAATATAAAATAGCCATGATGGTAAAAACCTAGGGCAAAACTTGTTACCAACAGCCTCTGAGATAATTACCCTACTAGAAATAAACCTTATTTAGATTGGAAGGCTAGCCCCTAAACCACCTACACCCTTTTTTTAGATATTCAACCATTATACGAATCCCTTTAAACATCCAATCGATCACCTTCCAACCAACCACTATGTCTAGTCAGTCTCCTTCACCAACATTTTTGTTTATCCCTACCACTTCCCCCCTAGTTTCACAATCTTCAAAAATATAAAGGATGCAAAACACTATGAGAGATATGAACAATGAGATAATATCACTCAAGCACCAATAGATATTCCAAAGGTTTGGATACTAGAAATACCCTTGACATATTTTTTACCAAAGAAATAAGGGATACCTACCTCCACCAAATAGATATCAGAGATATAATCCTCCCCCTAATAGAGAGTCTAGTCCTTTCTAGAATCTTGGAAGATAAATGGTGCTCGTCCTAGTTCTCATACCATCGACTCCCACTAATATGGTAAGAGATATGGTCACAACATAGAACAACCATATAGGATATCCTTAAAGTTGGCCATACTAATACCTAGATTCTTTTTTCTCATACTACAAAATTCTCCAATAGGCCATTGCCTAATACTCCTATCCATATTTCAAGGTGATCCTGATCAAGTATCGGGCTTAGACACTGCATAAATCTTACCATTAGAGAATTCCATACTGGAGACCAGAGTATTGAAATAAATTTTAATAACCTAGGATAAGGGAAAAGTCTACACCATCCTAAAATGAACAAGCATCCTATAGAGCAAACAAATCCCTTTCCAATCTAGTGTTCTCACAAGAAGCAAAAAGAGGGTATTCAAGGAGGTCCAAGAGCAGCAATCGATACCAAAAACTCAAAGTCCCGAGAGTAGTTAGGTGTAGAAAGTAAATCAAATTATACCAAGGCTACTCCAACCAAGACAACTGGTACTAGAACAACTAAGGTTGTATTCAATTAAAATACCAACTTTCAATGTGGAAAGAACCAAGACATAATGGATACCAAGCAACACACCAAGGACTCATCCGCTAAAATATTTCAAAGTAGTTAAAAATCTTAAGAAATCCACCATGTTGGTACCTGTATGGGATGTCTTCACTCTCCTAGATAAAATTAAGCAACTAGATCATGCCTTAGATAAGCGTAAGATCATCAGAAAATAGAATGAGCAAGTTGTCTTTTAAATCTCTTGTCTTAAAGGCCCAAGCCATAACCATTTTATCTAATGCTCATATATGGTAATAAGATTATCCATGAATACCTAGTGAACGTTGGAAAATAACTTTTGTCATCCCCAAAAGGGTGATCAATGCCTTGGAACTGACATACAAGCAAATCAAACAAAGGATAGTCCAGTTGGATGGAATACTGATACCAATCCTTTATCTTCTGAAGGAACTATAACTCTCTTTGTATGCCTGTACCAACATACCTATTTTATAAGAAGTGGTGGTGATAGATCTATCTGCATCATTTGGTATCTATCTCTCTAGAGATTTCATCACAAAAGTTGATGGGTACCTCTCTATGGATTGGTCCTATATGTTCCTATGGATCCACTATGGGGCCAAGATGAAGGTCCCTTCAAAACCACTTCACATGCACCATGTCGAGTTTAATCTAACAAACTAGACCAAAGGGGAATACACTTTCTTGATATTTTATGAAGAACCAAAGACACTCAAGGACAAAGTACACACCCATATGTCAAACAATCAAAAGGATAAATGGGGAGATGACATATGGGGAACAAACTTGTATGGGGGATCTGAGACCATTGAACCAAACATGTACCTAATGCTAGGAGGAGAAATCAACATATAAATAAAGGATAATTATCCTGTGTCTTATGTAACACCAAGAGTAAAAGCATGTATCCCCACTCAACCAAGTTACTAAGATAAATAGGAGTTTAGATCACTATGTTTTGGGTATTGTAGATTTTGGTCAACCAGCCCTGTGGAGAGAGATCATCATGTGAATACACGTTAGACCATGTACATTATGTAAATAGGCAACACTTAAATAAATAAAGGTCAAATACTATATTTATTGGCCAATAAAATAAGCAATGCGTAAACAACAAGCGTAAAGGCCAGGATGCTCGAGCAAAGTATTTTGGAAAACTTACCACTTGTGCCAAAGAGAAAATGCATAGAGAAAGGAGACTAGTGATCGATGGGAGTGGCATAATGTAATTATTTATTGAGCTAAATTTTGAAGCTACCAATGGATATTCCTCATAGCCAACAGATGACAATGTAGCAGATGGTCACACCATCCCCTATCCAGTCACATGAGAAAGATTTTGGAGGAAGAAAGGTAGTACAAAAGGCTTTCAATGCCTTACCAATAGGAAGTTTATAAGAAGAAGAGCTACTCCATTTTTTAAAATTTGTAAGAGCCCAAAATTCCTCTCCTAAGTGTCTAGTCTTCCAA
Organism: Wollemia nobilis; assembly: GCA_028583015.1. Classification (NCBI taxonomy): domain Eukaryota; kingdom Viridiplantae; phylum Streptophyta; class Pinopsida; order Araucariales; family Araucariaceae; genus Wollemia; species Wollemia nobilis. The sequence continues at coordinate 2,889,502 of JAQPPZ010001695.1, read as the reverse complement.
AGAGAAATCTATCTCAGAGACTCTACATCCATTATACAAGACTATCATTGTTGGGTTCTTTTACTCATACAAGTAGAATCCTCCTATGAGTTGTCAAGACTATAGTGAAGTTTTCACTATAGTGGGATATATTTTTACCCCAAAAGAAAAGCAAGAAAGAACACCTACAAAGTATTTTATAAGCTAAAGATTGATAGCATGCTCAAAGATTTCCCCACATTGAGATAAAGTTATCCACCTAGATCAGGCTATTTCAGCCTTCTCAGTGGTGACTAAGCCTCATACCATCATCAAGAGGAACCCTTGAGCCTTCTTTATGATGACTAAAAGGGTTTCCTTGATGATGAAACCTCTAAAAACTCAGTCCACCAAGACCCCCTTGCCTAGATAGTGGGATGGCCCTAAGACTAGGCTATCTTCCTTAAAAAAATGGGTTGCAACACTCCATATAACCAAGGGTAATTGATTGAGGTCATGAGAAACATACCCATAAAGGAAATCCCAAAAAGCTTGGAGGAAAAGAATAAGGGGGAGTAGAAGAGTCAATTAAGGACTCAACAAGGCCATTGTACCTTACTGACCTTCATCAAGATCCCTTAGAGGCTTAGAGGTGGGATAGGTGAGAAGAGTATGGAAAAATACTAGGGACTATAAGTGTGTTCATTAAATGAGGCCCGATGTAATCCTGCATGAGGACATTCTCAAAATAATCGACCATCATGGGAAAGAGGAAACATCAAGAATAATAGCAACTAGACCAAGGGCTAACTAGAAGCAAAGGAGAATAATTACCAAAGTAACTGAATAACCAAAGGGGGTTCCATACCCAAACCTTTATCAATATCCTATAGGCTAATACAAAGAAAAGGAGGATCATAAATAAGGGTTGAGAGCCAAGGAAATACTAGGTTGTGATCATCGAAGCGACCTTGTCAACCAAGGACAACACCTAGGTTCATTTCTCCATGAAGGAATGTGGGCTTATTAAATAAAACCTCTATAGAAATGACCATACCATCCATGGAGGGGTTTATGATGATTTAATCCCACTCAGCTCTAGAATCTCCAAAAATTAATGTAATGTAGTTTTCTTGATCCTCTGACCAGATTTGACATTGATGATCTCTCCCATACCCATTTTAGGGGGGAGAATTTTAAATTTCAAACTTTACCTATAAATATTATAAATAGTAGTTCTCTTAGATAAAAAGGAGTTGGATTTTGTTATTGTATCATTTTTGACCTATGGCATTGTGTCTCTCCCTTTTCCATTTTACTTCTTAGTTTGGACTAAATCCTTGGGCTAACCACATGTATAGGACATCGAGCCTCTTTTGAATATACACAATATAATTTATGTTTGCATGATCAAAATATGTGTTAAATTTCATTGTATTGCTTGGTTCATGTGCTCATTCATCCCACTGAGTTATAAGATGGGAATTGCATTCTCTTGTTGCATGGCCACCCTTAGATACACTAGATAGGTTATATTTTATGCAATTAAATCTCTGTAATTTATTTCTAGCAATTTACTTCATGCATTATTTCCTATTTTCTCTCCTTTCCTTTTCTTGAAGAATACAAGTAAATTAGGGTAGCATATTACCAAAAAAATGAGCACCACAATATTACTTCTTAACAAGGAGCTGACCTTGATAAAAATCTTGGAGATCATTTGGTGAACTACATCCCACACTTCCTCAAATTTCCTAGGATTTCCGCCCTTGCATGAGGTGAAGGGCATTAAATGCATCCACTTGATAGAGGTAAAGGATCTAAAACCATGACTGTAGGGGGTTATGATGCTTGAGGAGTGTAAGAGATGAATTTCAACCCCCAATAATGCTTAGGCATATTCTTTCTTCCAAACAAAACTTTTACTCTTGGAAGATAAGACATGTAAAGGAGCAATACTATTTGAAGAATAATGAGTTAAATTCCTTAAAAAAAATATATTTTTTATTAGGTGAAAGAAGGGGTTTTGAAAGGGTCCTAAAACCTTTTATAGAAGGTGTTTTGAAAGGGTTCCCAAACCTCTTACAACTTGATAAAGGTATTCAATGATAACCCAAAGCAAAACACACAAAGGTATGACCCCCAAAGGAAAAGAAACCAAACATAAGAGAAATAGAATTCTTAGGAACCCGAGAGAAACAAGAGATCATGAGAGGTGGATCCTATAAAAATTAGGATGGTCATAGAAGAAATTTGAAAACTAGGATACGATGCAGGAACAAAGAGTTCCTACCCAAATTGAAGAACATTTTTTTTTTTAATTTTAGAAAAAATAATATCTTGCTCAAACAAGAATCCTACATCCATATCAGGCTCCTAGCACCAGGCATGCAGGTTCCACCCTGAACAGTCTAGCATCCAAATCATACTCTTGGCACTAGGGATGTAGGTTCCACCCTAAATTGATCTAACCGACCATTTTTGAATTGAAAGCTTACACCAAGAAATCACCTTGACCCTAAATAAATTTTCCCACATAGATCTAAGATAGAGGGTACACTATCCTAAGGCCTTCAGAAGATGGGGAGATCCCAAGATCCACATTGACTTTGACCAGCATCTCAACACTCTAGAATAAAGGTCAATGAATTCCCTTCACTGAGTAGCCATATCCTACAACCTATCTAGGATGCCACCCCAAAGGGTGGGAATAAATTCTTCTCTTGTCAGGTTCCCGCATAAAACAATTTAAAAATTTAAAAATAACTTTTTCTCATCCCAACTAGAATTCAAGATTTTATACCCACTCTAGATTTTGAACCCTTGCAACAAAATACCAGGGGGAGAGAAGCCATAACTAGACTAGAAAATTTTCACCCAATAAACTAAAAAATCCAGAACCATTGAGCACTCAAAATATTGAAGGCAACAACAATATCACTTAGCTCAACCATCAACATTTGGATCATGTTCCCACTCAACATCGAAGCTTCAAGAAATAGAGCCTATAAGGATTTGAAAGAAAGATCCTAAGATACAAATAAAACACAACTAGGACTAGCAAAAAATAAAACTAGAGCTATAATATTGATTATATCAACATAAACATATGATATCTTAACTGAAATAGGGATAACATCTATGTCTGATGGCTCCAAGCAATACGTTTGACCAAATCTCACAAGATCCACTAAAGGACCTTAGATTTTAGATAAAGTAGATCTAGGGTCAGCGATCCAACAAAAGAAGGAAAAAAGCCCTCTCACAACTAGAAAAGCCCCAGACAAACAATCTAGTAGGAAGAAAATTGGATTCACATATCTAGGAACATAAACCCCAATTCCAAAAAACACAAAGCCAGACTTTCCCAAGTTTGGTTTTCTCTTCAAGAAAACTAGAAATAAGGACATCAATAAACATGGTATATTGAGAGTAGAAAAATAGGCTAGGAAATAGCACTATTGAAGGGGAAGACTCCACACAACACCATAATGCCTGCCAAGCCCATCCAACCAACTACAGTAACCCAAAAAACCACCAATACATAACCTACAAAAGTAGCACAACCAACTAACTGTTCTACCACCCAACACAATAGGAAACTAAGGATCTAGGAGGTGCAGGGGATCCGAGGCCACACCAATCCCTATCAGGACAAGACCACTCAGTACCCCTAAACCAACACTCTCTCTCAACCCTGCAACCCTTCGTGACCCAAAACCCTTACCCAACCAAGTTCCCTCTCATGAACCAACACCCTCTTTGCTCCCTCTCATCTCACCTCCGATCCTTAAAAAATATATTGCTCCAACAAAAATCTTAACTTTATTAACATTAGTGGGAGTAGACCAATTAAAAATGACTTCAACTTTGACTGATTCAATATTTAATTCTCCTCCACCTTTAATAAAACCAAGATACATAAAATTTTATTTATAAATATGCACTTCTTCAAGTTTTTCTTAAGCTAATTTTACTACAACGAGTGTAACACATTTCTCAAATGATCAATATGCTCATCCCATGTCTCACTAAAAACTAGAATATCATCTAAATATACTAAAAAATGCATCTATATATGAACAAAAAATGTTATTCATGCCCCTCATGAACATAGAAATAGCATTGCATAGGGTAAAAGGTAAAAATAACCATTTATATATATCTTACTTTATCTTAAAGGATGCTTCCAAAGTGTGCTCCTCCTTTATACAAGTTTGGTGGTAACTAGATTTCAAATCCAAGTTTGTGAAAAAAATTACCTTATATAATTGATCAAAATGATCATCTATGAGAGGTAATGGACAAAAATTCTTGATGGTGATTTGGTTCAATATTCGGTAATCTATGAACATCAATCAGGTGTAATATTTTTCAGGCACTAAAATAATGAATAAAATACAAGGGGATAAACTCAGTCTAATGAATCCTTGGTCTAGCAACAACTAAATTTACTTCTTGATCATCTCATTTTTCATTATTGATCTATGATGCAACACAAATTTGTACAAGGGGCTTTTGACTATAAATGAATCTCATGTTCAACTTCTTTCTTTGGTGGGATTCTTATAGCTTCTTCTAATACTAACTTGATGGACTAAAACAACTCTTTAATTTTACCACTTTGTTTATGAGTGCAATTGGAATTTGAGCTCTCAAATTCAAAATTTCTCCTTCCTTCTTGGCTTTGATGAAAAGGAGCACAAAATTTTTATTTGCATTGACCAATATCTTTACTTGATTGGATGAAATAATTGTGATGGATGCATTTACTTTATGGGACTTTATGATATATTATTTCCTCATTTAGTCAATATATACTTATATTCCCTTCTCATGAAAACACTATTCTTTGTCAATAAATAGAGGTTACCTAACACAAGCTCATAAACACCCAATAGTACAATATTAGATAATAAATCATTCAAAAAGTTAGCAAAATTTACAATATTCACTCTACATTGTAATATAACTTTCATTTCAACTTTATTATGAACCCAACCAAGAGGATAAATATCTAAGATGAGAAAGAGTGCTCAAACCGAGTTTATTTAGCATCATTTTAGGAATCATTTTTTTATGTGAATGAGAATTAATTAACACATTTACCTTGGCCTTATTTGCATGTTATTAAAAAATAAACATGCACTCCATCTCTTCTTTAATCCTATTCATTCTTGTTGGTGTCTTTGAAAATAAGTAATTTGAAAAGATCAATTGCACAAATAATTTTCTCATATAATTCAGACTCATACTCCACTTCTTTTACTTTATTAGTGGTGGGCACAATCTTCTTATCTTTATTATTAAAAAATATTCATATATCTTTGGGTATAGTTTCAAATAGTTAGCCTCTTCATGTCCATCTAGATCTCAATGAGTACAATGTTTTCTCCTTTGGTTGTGGTGGTAACAACTATCATTTTTTAGAATTATATATTCCATTTACTTTTGTAGAACTTACTTGGTTTATTGATGAGTGGTAAAATGTGCATGTTTTATGAAGTATTTTATATGCCTTTTATCTGTAAATGTGTGCAAATGAATGTATTCTGATGGTTGATTATATCTTATTTCTATGATTTATGATGATAAAGTGATAAATATTCACATTTTATGCAAAATGTGCAAGTTTATGTGTGTTTTAGATAGATGAACGTTGCAGAGGCTTTGCAAGGATAGACATGGCAAGATAGACTAGATAATAGGCGTGGGAAAACTAGTCATGTGAATGATGTACTCAAAAGACTTGAGGATGAACGCTAAAGAAAGGCGCTATGAAAACTTGTAGATTTCAAAAATTCACCTCGTGTAATAAACACACCACATATGCCATGACTTGGTCAAATGCCACATGGGCAATGGGAGAATCAAATGTGGACGAGTTCAAATGCCACATGGGATGACTCATCATCCTTTATTTGGGCATATAAAGTTGATTATAAAATTTTTTATAAAGATTACGAGTATGCTTTATATCCCTTCCTAAATAAAAGGGTAAAGTTGTTGGACCAAGTCTAAATTAGTGGCTTTGTTGTATTAATTATAAATTAGAGATTTTGTTGTTATATAGTTGTTAGAATAAGTCTAAGTTAGTAGTTATGTTGTTACGTATTCTTTAGAAGTCCAAAAGTAATGTTAGGATTTCTTAAAATTAGATTATATTGTTATGTAATTTTAGGAGTTAGTTTGAGTCCGTTCAAATATGCAACCAAAAAGAAGTTGAAGACTCCTATTGGGGGAGCGTAATGTAAACTATAAATTAAACAAAGCTCTCCATGTTAAGGAGGTTTATGAATATAGGAAAGAACAGAGGAATGATTATGCATCTATTTTACATTGTACAAGTTATGAAGCTTGGAATAAAGTGATATTTTAGCAGCAATATTTTCTTTTGAATATGGTAATTGTATCTCATAATTTCTTTATGCTTTGGTAACTTCCCTTTCTTTTATTTTCCTGCAACCATGAAATAATTAGCATTAGATTAATTTAATGAAATAGTTTACTGAAGTTAAAGTAGAAGTAGAAAATGGGGAAGGGGTTAATACTAACCTTTCGAAGGCAGGGCCCACTCCGAAAGGTTAGTCCCTAAATCTCTTCCCCCACTAACACGATAGATAAAATTAGAACATAGAGTAAAATTAGAACATAAACATTATTAAAATTGCATATCGTAAAACTATAGAATACATTAAATAAATAATGCATCAGTAAATAATTACGTGGATCCACATTAGACTAAGTCATAAATTACATTTCTTTACATTAAGCACAATTTCATTCTTGCAAACCTTTATTTTCTGTAACCTGATCTTAAGAAATTGAATTAAGTAAGCTGGTTAATGTCATGGAATAATCTATACGAGATTGTTTGTTCTTTAAATCGATTAACCTGGATTGAAAAATTAAATGTAAGCTATTTTAGCGTGACATTTCTCCTTGCCTAGATTAAGGGTTGAGATAAGATCCCTTTTTGTATTTATTATTTATGACATGAGCTTTGATGCTAGCCTCTTCTAAGATCATAATGGAAAAAGTAATAAATTTATTTCTATACGAGGTTGAAGTCCACCAAGATATTTTGTAACTACCTTCATCACTTAATGATTTTATCATCAACATGGATTGCTTTTAAAATTTAGTAGTATATTATTCAAAATTATGTCCTTGCCTTTGATGCAATAAAAGAAGTTTTTAAATATTTTTAGAAGCATACCCAAGAGTATAAAATATTCTCTCATGATCTCCTTCATTTGTAACCACTTTTTTATGGATGATTCTCCGTCATTTTCCAATGCTTCAATGCATATTCTCTAGTAGATTAATGAATATTTAGATATTTTTTAACATGTATAAGTAGTTTCTTATGCATCAATATATTCATGAAAATCAAAGAACACCTCCAATTACTCAAACCAATGCTTTAGTTCTTCTACATTTCACTTTCCCTCAAAATATTGAACCTCAAACTTGTCCTTCATCTTAGATGCTAGTGGAGTGAAAAGAATATAAGGGGATTGTAGACCTTATTTATCTTGATATGCTCATACTTATCTTTTCCAATAATTATTCTTTTCTCTATTGTAACATGATTTTGCTCCATATTTTCTTCAACTTTGGCCAACCTCTCTCCAAGGTTGGAAGAATAATCTACATCTTCTACCTTTATTTTTAATTGTAGCTTCCATAATTTTGTTTCAATTTCTATATCTATAGATAAAAAACCCTATTTCCTTTCTTTCAAGTTAAATACATGCACACACAAGCTAAGTAAAATTGATTTAATACCATATGATCTATTCCATCCATCACATTAAATCATTCATATAGATATTTTAACAAAATTAGTAAAATAAAATAATATACATTGCTCAATGCATTGAAAGGAATAGAATCAACTAAATAATGTGCAACTATAATACAATGAAGTAAATAACCATTGATAAAAAAATTAAGCTATAAAACACCACTAAGAATCGAAGAATTTGAGGGGTTAACACTCTAGGAGAAGAGAACCCATAAGAATGAGTTGCAATATCTTATATTACTACAATATGTTTGAATTGGAACAAGGTCTCTCCTAGAGAATTGGAACAAGGTCTCTCCTAGAGAATTGCAGTATCTTTGTGATGCTTTCCTATCCTTCCTTACATAAATGGTAGGGTTAGTTTTTGAGCTCAATATCGAGAGTTTAGTGGATTAGGTAGAGAACACATACATTTTCTTCTAAGATTTTCTTGACAAAGCTTAGCCTTAATCTAGTCCTGATTAGCTACAAATGCATCACACAAATGCAATAAACAAGACCTAATAACTAAAATGATTCTTGATTTTGATAATAAAATTTAAAATGATTTACCTTTCAAGAGCAAGGATTCAAGAGGGATTACGTAGCAAACAAACCTAATGTAAACTACAAGCAATTTGATTTAGATGATGAGAAGATTAAATATAGTTTCTTTCCCTTTCTTTTATCCTTAATGAATAATTAAAAAATAAAAACAACTATATACAATCAACAACCAATCCTAAGAAATTGGTTTTTGGATAAAGAGGCAGAAGAACTATTGAGATCACATAAGCACTACTAGTACTATTTCTCCTTGATAGTCTTTTTGTACACCTACAAATTAGATAAAAAAGATAGATAAATGATAAATGGGTTTGCTTAGGTTGGAGGAGAGTATGTGGCTACCTTGACCAACATCATACTCCTATTTAAATATGAGATAAAAGCTATAACATAGTAAATTATTCAAAATATGGATTATGTATTTAGTGGTAAAAGTATCACTTGGTATGGAAATCAGTGCTTTTATGCCTTGAAAATGCTTTTGCACTTTGTGACTATGACTAAAACAAAGAGCAATAGCACCACCAACCCTACAATTTGATAACACTTTGATTAAATGTGAAATAAATTAATACTTAGATGCAATATTTGTGATTTTATAAAAGATGCAAGGAAGATCCCCGAATAAGAGATACATGGACCTTGCTAGATGTAGTAAAATAGGAAGATTGATTGTGCAAAATATAATCTAGTAATGATAAAAAGATAAGATGTCAACTAGATGCAAGTATCAATATTAAATGGATAATTAGTAAGCTATGATTGAATATTAGAGTTGCAAAATAAATATAACAAATCTAATAATGGGAGAGAGCAGAATCCAAGAAAACTTATAGCTCCAATATGCCAAGATTGATCTCCCCTTATGCTGTGGATTCTTGGTGAGTTTAATTGTTAATTGAATATTCTTGAGATCTTTTAAAATGTCATGACAATATTTATGTATAATATTTCCATGTTTGGAGATGAATTGCTATGAATTTATATGAAATTTGATAGAACTTTGTTGTATTTCAATATGATATGCATTGGGCACCCCAAGTTTTGGCTTTATAGGAAGCCATTGATTATTAGGGAAAGGATTGCATTGAAGATGATAGGATTGGAAAAGGTAAATATTTGAATTTGTATCAAGATGCAATTAATGGGTTGAATATTAAAAATGATAAATTTTGGCCTTTGGTTAGGGCTATGTCTAATGTGATTAGGTATATATTTGGAGGGTGGTTTGAAGGGTACTAACTATAAGTCTTTACCTTTTTGGTCCTTGAAAATTAGTAGTGCTGAAGAATGATAGCATTGGTAGTGTTAACGCTTCAATGCTTTTTCCAAAATGGTCATTGCTAGTGGAATTGGGTGGGAAAAGGTCAAAAGGTCAAATTTTGTAAAAGTGATGCTAGGGAGTTGTTGGTCATCAAATCTGCCTAGGTAAGGATTTTGGGTAAATGTACGCGCCCTAGACCTGGACCAACATTGAAAGGCCGAAGGGAAGAGATGCCCTCCGTGCCAATCTCCGGAGAAAGGCCGGCTCCTATGCTAAACTACTTTGGGGTTTGGAGATAAGGGTGCAGGAAAGAGATAAAAGGAGTTAGGGTTAGAGAAATAAAATAAAAGGGGGTAAGGGAAGAGAGATTGATGATTTCAGGTGGGAGAGAACAGGAAGCACGATCACCAGCTAGCAACTTGAATAAAAGCAAAGAACACCAAAGATAAACGGAAGGAACGCAATATCGATTTTCCTATGTATCCTTCAGGTGAGTTTCAGGGTACATTCCCCGATCGCACCTCGGACGCAGGATTCAACATCCAACATACAAACGAAGAAAGACAAAAGAATCAAGCATAGAAGGTAGCATAAAAGAAAGCCAATACGACGTCTTTCAACTCCTATGTATCCTTCAGAACGAGTTTCAGGACACAGTCCCCGATCACACACCGGACGCAGGATTCAACATCCAACATACAAACGAGGAGAGATAAAAGAATCAAGCACAGAAGGCAGCATAAAAGAGAAGAATTGAGCTCAAAGCCTTTTAGTATTAATCGTAGGACATCAAGTTACAACAACTTTCTAGCAGATAGTTCCCCCCTTTTTCCATTACAATGCCTGGGTTTTTATAGAGGACCCGGGCCTCTGAATCATAATTACATAGCAAAGAAGAGTACGCCCTCGAGCCCTGAGAATTCGGCTCCTCGAGGCTCTCGTGACCGAGCTTTCAAATCTGTTACTAAAACTGGTCACTGCAACTGGGTCAACCATGGAAAGGTGCATTGATGAGCCGTCTGGGCGTCCTTGGTCTCCGGGTGCGGTGCTCGAGTGGCCGCCATGTTCGTCGGGCTCTCCATCATGGCTTGATACTTCATTTTTGATTGCCAAAAATGAGCAACGGGCTTGCTGGGCACGAAAAATTGCATTTATGAGGCACTTGATCGCCTCGAGAAAATACCCGGCTTGGAACGCGTGCCTGTGAAGCGCTTCGCTAAGTCTTTATTCACAATTTCGCTTCGCAATGGTTCTGGGCCGAAGCAAAAACTCCTCCTTGGATTATACTTCACAAAATTGAGCTTCGCAAAACTGCTTCGGGGGTGGGGAGTGCCGAAGCATATTCACCTCGCAAAATGGGTCTCTTCGTCTTTGCTGCTTCGCTGACTTAATTGCTTCGTCGATGCCTTAGAGAAATACTTCGCTGCGATCCTCTTCTGAAAATGTGGTTCGGGAGAATTTCGGCCGAAGCAATTGTCTTCAAAGACATTGCATCCTTTCACTTCGGGTAGAAGTACTTCGCATAAAATTAGCCGAAGCAAATGCTTCGCAATGAGCTTCTGGCGAAGTAAAAGTGGTTCGCTGATGGAGGGGCCCGAAGTGAGTACTTCGGCAACTTTCTGGCGAAGTACTTTCAATGCTCCTTGAGTTCTGCTTCACAAAAAACCCTTCTCGAAGCAATGCTGGGAATGCTTCGGGTGCGAAGTAGTTTCATTCTCCTTTTCTTGTGTTTTACTTTGATGAAAACTACTTCGCAAAACTTTTACCCGAAGTAGTGCGGGAAATGCTTCGGGTGCGAAGCTATTTTATTTCCCTTCGGCGAAGCTCTTTTCTCTAGCTTGTTTGGTAGCGAAGTTCTTTCCTTTCTACTTTATGTACAAATGGGTGGCATTGGAAGCCAAAATTGCTGCAACTTTTCAAAATAAAAATAACAAAGCAAAAACTTTACACAACACTATACAAAACTTGTTTCTTTTCTACCCCTTGAGAAATGTGACAAAATTGTCAACATTCTTGGCGGCTCGCGGGGCAACGAGCTCGTCTCGGTGGGAGGACCCTTTAATTTTGATCCATTGGGCCAGAGTCTTTTCCCGATCCTTCTCCTCCTTCTTCCTCTGGGAGTGCCTCTGCAGCTGGTTCTTGTTCTCCCTCTTCTTCTGCTTCTTCTTCCTCCTCTGCTCCTTCGTCTGTTGGCGTGGCCTCCTGCTGTGGTGATGGGATAAGGCGATCACGGATTTTCTTTATAGTTCGGCGAACATGAGCCCAGACCCCTTTCTGAAATGGTTCTTGGTCTTCGAGTGCCTTGACCAGAACATAGAATCGGTCAATCTGCCCTATGTCGACGTGTTTGATTCTTGCACCTAGGTCATTCAGGCAAGTCGCAATTTTGTAGTGTCTCAGGATGAAGTCCGTGACCTGTCCCTCCGTGACCGGCTCTTCCCACTCATCAATTTTGGAGATGTCACTTTCAAAATGGAGCCACGTCGACTTTAGTTCTTCCCTGGTGAGAAGGTTCCCATCATCATCTGTGAAACTCGGGAAACCCAAAGAAGAAAGGTCTTCAAAGTAACTCATTGATGTGCGCTGCTCCTGCTCAAATATATCAAGGAGGTCTTTCACCTTTTGTGCTTTCTTCACCTTGGAGAAGAAAGCGCGAACAGTGGCTTGGGCAGTAGACCAATCCCTAGCCGTTCGACTCATAGCAATGACTCGTAGGTCTTGATATCTGATGCTTTGAACCTCAAAGGCAAGCTTGAGTCGCTTCTTAATTTTTTGAATCACCTCGTCCACCATTGGTCCCTTCTTAGCGATGGCATGCTGAGCTTCGGTGACATAAATCAAAATTGACAGGGCACTGGAGGCCCGAGATCTGAAACCTTTGAGTAGGTGAGAGCGGATCTCCTTGATCCTGCCTTTGTCGAACAGTTCCAGGTTTGCCTTTTGGTACAATTGCTGCTGGGACTGCAAGATCTTGCTCTCGAGCTCTTTGGCTTTTAGCTCATTTTTGGCCTATTTTTGTGCTTTTTGTTCGGCCGAAGTCTGCAATTGTAGAATTTGCAGTTTGAGGGCATGTGTTTCCTTTTTGAGCAATTTGCCCTGCTTCTGTGAATCCTCCAGCTCAGAGCGAATCCTAGCCAGCTCTTCTTCCAACTTGATGTTGGCATTTTCTGCTTCAAACCTGCGCTGGTTGGCAATGTTTGCATGTGCTTTGAAAGTTTCGACCCTGACATGCATGGATTCGGATTCGTCATCTATATTTAAATGCTCCAGGTCCTTGGTTTTCTCCTGGTAGTCGTAATCAGCTGGAGTCATTTCATCCAGAGGCTTCTGGACCTTAGGGACCTTTCTCACCTTATGCAACTTTCCGCCCTTCAGGTCAAAAACTGCACATTTTTCAACTTGAGCCAGAGATTTCCCTCTTTTCTTTCTCGCCTCCTTTAACATCTTCTCTGTATTCTGTCGAGCTAAGAGTAGCTTTTCAGCCAGAGGGCGCTCCTTTATTGAAGATAGGTCTATTTCAGAGAAAGCCGAATCTCCGACCAAAGGTGTAAACAAATATAAAGAACTAACAGGGGCAGGTTCACCCGACGACTCGAGGACGGGTGTAGCAGGGGCTTTGGCGAGCGGGACTATGCTTTGAGCTATGGGAGAGTGGGCTACGGGGCTTGGTGTAGGCGAAGTGGTTTCAGTGGGCTTATCCTGGTCAGACGACTCGGGGGAGTGGGGCTATGCAGGATTGGGCTGGCGATGGGCAGTTTCTGAGTGGGGGATTGACTCTATGGGGAAAGGAGAGACTGATGAGGGCTTTCACCCGGGACTGCCGTGGGTGTGTCAGAGACCGAAGCGAAGGGAAGAGAGTGCGTACCTGCATGCCCTCCTGGCAAAGTGGCTGTGGTCACTTCTTGCGTGGTCGGCTCTTGTCCCTCTTGGGCTTCATCACTCCCGACCTCCACAACTTCTGCTTTGGGGTCTTTCTCTTGATGGAGGAGTTCCTCCACATCAATGATATCTATCTCGGGGACCGTCTCAGCACTTGGTGCCCCTGCATCTTCAATGTTCGCTTCAACTGGGCCTGATGCAGGGGACCCAGCAGGAGTACCTGAAAGTTTAGTGCGAGGGCGCTTTGGATGGCTCGGGGGCACTTGCACTTGCTCTTGTCTTTTCCTTTTCTTTCTCTCCAACGGTTGCTCTGCCTCTTCGGCACTTGTATCATGAACTTTCGATGGCCCCTGTGGTGGTGCTGCAGGCGTAGCTTCGGTCCCTACTTCCTTTTCTTTGTCCGAAGCATCTTTAGCGCTTCCTGGGCTTTCGCCTGACCCTGGGGTGGCCGGTGGAACAAAATCCGCAAAGGATATAGACTTCCAGGTTTCGACATTGGTGTCATAGAGAATCGTGAAGTCTTTATCCGAGGCTAAGAGTCCATAAGAATTCACTTTTTGATGGTGGACTCTCATTATCCACCATTCCCGAAGCTTTTCCTCGCTCCAGTATTTTACTTCCTCTTTCAAGTCATCCCTTGCTTTTTTCCAAAAGGTGGAGCCTGGAGTCGGGAGGGGATGCTGATCAGGGTCGTACTTGACCTCTATAGGATAGAACTCATGCCATGGAGGCAATGTCCTCATCCTTTCTAAATGCCACTCTAGATCTTTTCCATTGGGGTTGTTCCTTTGTTCCACCACTTCGGGGTGAGGGCAGATGTGGAAGTTTTTGAATTTTAAATGATCCTTCATCACGCCCAAAGGATCGTAGAGCCACTGCTGAGGAATCTAGAGTAGGCCAAAGTAAGCAAGCCTTTCTTCCAGGAACGTGCCCTATTTTAGGGCAAAGACTTCGATTACACCCATTCTGAAGGGGAAATCATAGGTATGCGCCCACTTTCGACCGTGGCCGTATACTGTATTTGTAGAGTCGCTCTACCGAGCGACTTCCAATGCGAACTGATATTCTGAGGGGTAGACTGGCAACAGGAAGGGCTTCCCTATGAAGCCGAACAGGCGAATCACCAGTCCCTGTGTCAACTGGAAGACGTCCCCCTTTTTTCCCAGCACCACCCTATCTCTCAGACTGAGGGGTACCCGAGGAGAAGAACCTTTCAACAAATGCATGGCGGGTCCCAAAAATTGTTGATTAAAAGAATAATAGGACTCCTCCTTCAATAGGAGGGAAGTCCATTGATACACTGGCAGAGGATTTCCATCCTTGCCGCTTGGAGAGATGGCGATATGAGGAAACCACTTATGCACTTGGTAGAAGTACAACCAGACAAGAAAAGAACAGGGTGCGAAGTACTGGCCCGTTGCAGAATTCTTCATGCTGGAGAGCCTTGTATGCAGGGTTCGGGCCACCCATTCCGCCCAGTCAAAGAAGACTGGGTTGGTGCTTGGCCTTGAGGTGTCAGGGGCATAGAATTCCCCTCTTGAAATGCATTCGGCCAGAGACACCTGCCAGGGCTGTACTGAAGCATCCGTTGACAAGCCCGCTACCCATGCAATGATGGAAAAAATATCGGTATTTTTGAAGGCCTCCAAGGGTAAGGGCATCTGGGGCAACTTGTTTGAAGGCAGCCCGCTCTTGAGATTCTCCCGTAGGAACTTCAATATATAGCTGTTGGAGGTGAATCTCTCCATATGTTCATTTAGGAGGACATTGCGAATAGAATAGCCCTTGGGCGGGCCCTGCTGCGATGCGAAGGCTGCTTGCACATCTTCCTTCAAGATGGAAAACAATTTGTGTCCCGAAGCATCTAGCACCTGCCTGGTCGCAGGTTGGTAATTCTGTGCAATGGCGTAGACCAGCTCGAGACAATGGTGAGCAGGCGGGGTTAAAAACCAGTAAATTTGGGAGTAATAAGTAGTAGCTCTCTTATTTTTTGGCGTGAGCCTGCTTGTCATGAACTCTATGGTGCACCGAAGATCGGATACACCCTTCGAGAGCTGCGTGTCTCGGATTTTCTCCCACCCATCAATTGGTGGCTCCACAAGCTGTTCTTCCTCAGAGTCGTCTCCCTCTTCCATTGGCTGCTTTTCAGGTCGAAGGGGAAGATTTAACTTCTTTGGAGTGCGCTTTTTCTCTTCCTTCCCCTTCTTTGTCTTTTTAGGGCCTGCAACTTCGGGCTCTTTTCTCTTTTCCTTAGAGTTCTTCTTTCCCATGTTGTTATGGACAGCAGCAGAGTTCTTGATACAGGGGGCTTTAATGTGAATGACCAGATGCAAGGACGGGAAGGTTGCAGAGTATCTGAAAGCTCTTAGTGTAGCTCTAACTGATGGACAAATAACTTCCCTCTTGCCAAGAACTCGCTTTTATAGCCTAAAAAGGCAACCACCTGAATTTATGGCACCTACTAAAATTAAATTTGTACCTCGAACGGAAGAGATTACCGTATTCTTAAACCGATCCTGCAACGACGTGGTACACAGGGCTGCATGCTTCGATGATTACACTTTGTACTCGAGACGTCACCCGCTGCCACCTCGTACCTTGGTGCGAGCTTTTCTTCTCTTTTTCTGACTCGATCATCTCGGGCAGTGTTCCACCACCCTTTTGCCTTAATTTCATCCGCTTTGTACTCCTCTCAAGGCCATTGTTGGCACGTTTTCTGAGGCACATTTTGAATTCTCCACCTCACGCGTGTTTGGCTCTACGAAGAGAAACTTGATGCTGAAAATGCTTCACGGTGAACCTTGCTCAAAATGTGGTTCGGGGGAATTTCGACCGAAACACATTCCTTTCTTCAAAATGCTTCGCTCCTCTCGGTTGCCAGAACTTCGGTCGAAAATGCTTCGGGCGAAAACTAGCCGAAGTGAATGCTTCGCTATGGTTTCCACCGAAGTAGAAATGGTTCGGGTATGAGGAGGCCCGAAGTAGATGTTTCGGCAACTTTCTGGCGAAGTAATCTTCAATGTTCTCTTGGATTTTGCTTCGCTGGTTTCCTAGCCGAAGTGTTTACCGAAAATGGTTCGGCCCGAAGTCCTTCCACCTTGGTCAAACTTGAATCATGGCCTAGACTTTTCTTCTTCGGCGAAGTTGCCTCTTTGCCTTCGAGGGTCGCCGAAGTTTTCCCTTTTGAAAACTGCTTCGCAAAAAATTTTCCCGAAGTAGCTACTTAAAATACTTTGGGTGCGAAGCTCTTTTTATGCCTTTGTTCGAATTTTGGTTCGGCTTCCTTTCTGGTAACATGCTTCGCAAGGAGCCTCTTATAATCCACTTCGCAAGAATGCTGCCCGAAGTAGCTACCGAAAATACTTCGGGTGCGAAGTTCTCCTTTTGAAAACTGCTTCGCAGAATTTTTGCCTTGGGTTACCTTCTTCGCAGCGAACCTTTTGTACTTGCTACTTCACATCAGAAGTCCCCGAAGAAGATTTGGAAGTGGTACTTGGCTTTGTGATCTTGGAAGAGAATGTATATACAAATGCAAATTATATACAGAAGTATATATACACACACATATATATATATATATATATATATATATATATATATATATATATTTTTTTAAAGAGAGAAAAATTGTCTTTAGCGATGAAAAGTCTTCAGGTGAAGACCATTGACAGAGATCGGCAGAACTTGTCCATCTGCATCTTTGAGGATGAATGAATTGGCCGAATTTACCTTCATAATTTCAAATGGCCCATCCCAAAAGGCGTCCATCTTGTCATGATTCCCAGGCTTGGCCTTCCAAGAGTCCCACTTCAATACCAGGTCTCCCGCATTGAACGTGCGATCGGATGACTTTTTCTTGAACCAGTCTCGGATGACCTGAGTATGCTTAGCGAAGTCCTGGTATGCTTCTTCATGATCCTCCTCCAGTCGCAGTAGCTGAGCTAACCTGTTCTCCATCGGACTAACTCCATCTTCTGCTTCTAACAGCCGTAGTGCAGGGATCTCAACATGGATGGGTAAGATGGCCTCCTTGCCATAGACCAGAGCATAAGGCAAAGTTTTGATTGACCTTTTGACAGAAATCCGATCGGCCCACAAGGCTCGATCTAGAAGGAGATGCCAAGTCCTTTTGTTCGTCTCTATGAGCTTCCTTAGCATTCTCAATAGAGTCTTGTTGGTGGATTCTGCCAAGCCGTTGCCCTGTGGATAATAATTGGAGGATACTTTATGATATATCCCATATCTGTAGAGGAAATCATTGATTTTAGCGCCTGTGAAGCCAGGGCCATTGTCTGTGATGATTGCTTCGGGGATGCCAAACCTGGTGATCAATCCCTCCAAGAAGGTGACTACAGTCTCTTGATCTGCATGTTTGGTAGGAATCGCTTCGGCCCACCTGGTGAAGTAGTCTGTTGCTGTCAGGATGAACCTATGTCCCGTGGAGGAATTTGGTGATACGACTCCTATAAAATCCAACCCCCATTGTTGAAAGGGTGTCTCTACTTGTATCGGACGAAGGGGCATTGCAGCATTTTTGTTTCGACCGGCGAACCTCTGACACTGCTCGCATTTACGGCAAACTACGAAGGCATCGACAAAGAGTGTGGGCCAATAATAACCCGCCCTAATGATCTTTAACGCTGTTGTTCTTCCTGCAAAGTGACCTCCCGATAGTCCTGAATGGAATTCTCCCAGGACTCTCCTTTTATCATCATCTTTGATGCACTTAAGAAGGACACCATCAATGTTCCTAAAAAATAGGCCTTCGGGGCGCAGAGTGTATCTGGAGGACCGCATCCTGAAATGTCTTCGTTGTGATGCATTTAGATGCGAAGGACACTTGTCGATGTTGAAATAGCAGATTATCTCACCGACCCAATCCTTCTCATCTTCTTCGTGGTTAGCGAAGCATTCTTCGGCTGGTAAGTCATCCCTCCGAGATTCTATCACTTCGTCGACCGCGCTCTTTGCCAATTCTTGACACAATGCACGGCCGTGAACTAATTTTGTGGGCTTGATCTCAATGTCAAACTCCTGTATTTTGTTCACCCAACCAGCTCTTTTACTTCCCAATTCTCCTTGGATAATGAAATTATGCACATCGGGGTGAATGACATAAACTGTGACTCGGCTCTGAGAGATGAACTGCTTGAACTTCCTTAGTGATTTCATTACTGCATGCACCTGACGCTCTATGAAATTATATCTTTCTTCATGGGAATTGATCACCTGACTCAAAAATGCGATGGGACGCTCCTCGCCATCTTCTCCCTTTTGTGTCAGGACAACAGCGTAGCTCTCGGGTTCTCCTATAGCATACATGATGAAATCTCGACTGTAGTCTGGATTGATCAAGACCGGTGCCTGAGCGATTCGGGTCTTAATCTCTTCAAAAGCTTCTTTTCTTTCTTCGGTCCAGCTAAATTCGGTGCCCTTCTTCAGGAGTTGGGACATCGGCTTGATGACTTGGGCGAAGTCGGGGACAAACTTCCTCACGAAGTTAATCTGGCCGAAGAAGGATTGGAGTCCTTTCTTGTCTGCTGGGAGTGGGAGCTTCATTAGGGCCTCGGCTCTGTCAGGATCTACAGCGAGCCCCTTTTTTGATATCGCGTGTCCCAGCAGTTTTCCTTCGCTAACTACGAATATAGACTTTTTTGGATTGATTGAGATGCCAAATTCTCGACACTTTTCAAAAATCTGTTGTAGATGTAGTGGATGATCCTCCCTTCTTCGGGAGAAAATGGTCATGTCATCAAGATAGATGACGATAACCTTATTTAGAAGCTCGCCAAAAGCAAGATCCATTGCTCTCTGGAAAGTGGCCCCAGCATTCGAAAGACCAAACGGCATTCGTTGGTAAGCGAATGTCCCCCACTTGGTGGTGAATGTCGTCTTGTGTTGGTCTTCGTCCCTGACCCAAATTTGATTGTATCCAGAAAAACCATCGAGCAGAGAGAAGCGTTGAGCTCCAGCCACCGAGTGCAAAATTTGATCGATTTGTGGGAGAGGATAATGGTCCTTGAGGGACGCCTGATTTAGATTGCGAAAGTCTACGCATAACCTGATATCTCCATTTTTTTTTCTGATTGGGACCAGGTTCGCTACCCATGAAGAGTGCTTGATGGGATATATGATCTTTGCCTCGAGCATCTTCAAGAGTTCGGCCTTCATTAAGACCTCGATCTTGGGATTCACCGGTCTCTGCTTTTGTCGAAAAGGTTTGACCCCCTCCTGCAATTCGATTGTGTGTTGAACCAGCTATCGATTGTATCCCCTGAGATCTTGATAAGACCAAGCAATTATGTCAGAAAACCTTCTGCACAGATTCTGTATCTGTTCTATCTCCTTCGAAGTGCAGTCGGTTCCCACCTTTATTGCTTTCCCAGGTTCGAGCTCCAAATCCTGATACTGTTTCTCATGGACTTTGATCATGTGAGAGAGAGCTCGGTCGTTCCGATCAAAGAGACTTTCAAGGGTGATTAGTCCCTTGGGAACATGGTTATTCTTCAATTGAATCAGTCCTTCATATTCTCCTTCATCAGAGCTTCGGTCTTCGACTGTGGCGGCTTCTTGGATCATGAAATTTACAATCTGCTCGTCGTTGTCGAATACTTGCCAATGCAGATCTTTGTCTGGGATAGAGGGCCTGTAGATCATCCTCACAGCTCTGGGCTTGTGCACCATGTCTTCTGCTGGAGAGTACTTGGCTGCGATGGATGCCAGGACATCGGCATGTCGGTTCTTTTCTCATGGGATTGACTATAGATTAAGAGACTCGAACTGGTCAAGCAGGTCCCATACCCTGTTGCGGTATGACTTTAGATAATGTTTCTTTGAGGTACACCTGTTTGTGACCTGGTTGCATACCAGTTCAGAATCTCCGAAGATTTGGAGATGCTTTATGCCTAACTTATCAGCTTTCTTAAGTCCTAGGCATAATGCTTCGTATTCCGCTGCATTGTTAGTGCAGCTCCATGTCAACCGGTAGCAATACTCTTTTTGCTCTCCGAAAGGTGAAACTAGAAGAATCCCTGCCCCAACACCATTTTTACATCGGGCACCATCGAAGAACAACTTCCATAGTTCTTCCTGGGCACTTGTTCTATTCCCTGGTTGGGAGTGATTTTTAGGCTTGGCGATCGCATAACACCCTATCTCGGTCTCCACCATGGCGTTGAAGTCTGCCAATGAGAACTCATCTTCATAGCTTAATTGCGCAAGAGACTCCTCGATCAGGTCTATCTGCTCTATTTCCTCTACTAGTGCATTTACTGGTTCGCTACTTTCTTCTTCGGACATCTTCTGCACAAGAAAGGAAGAAGGCTTTTCATTGTAAATCTTCACCTTCTTTCCTTTGAATGGAACCTCTAGGTGAGAGTAATCCATAGATAGATACCCGCCCAGCTTTAGCCATGAATTCCCTTGACAAGCACATACTGAAATATGGCTCCAAGTCGACTATAACTACCTCTTGTATGACTGTAATCCAAGGCATCTTATGTAGCCGAATAGGAATGTCCTTGATCACTCCCATGGTCTTCACTGGAGTACCATCCAATTGGAGTACACCCTGGCTGCTTCGTGTATACTCCATTCCTATTTCTTCGTAGACTGCCCTTGGCATGACTGTTGTAGCGGCCCCAGAGTCGATCATGCAGTTATGTACAATATACCCTTCCATTTGTAGGGTTAGGTAGAACGGAGGTGGTCTGTTCTTCCCCGTGATAGATGTGGATAGGGTCTGCACAAGAGCAAGCGGTGCTGCCTTTTTTTCTTTAATTGTCTTCAATGATTCTTGCAGCAAGTCCACCTGTCCAGGTAGTTGCAGTGCATCGTACAAGCTAATCTTGGCTGGGATCTTCTTCAATTCCTCTACGATGTTGTATGCCAGAGATTTGGGCACTTCGGGTTCCTTTCTGGGTTCGTATCGGGTACGATATTGCTCTATAGCTTCAACTCTTTGCCGCTTGGTGAGGGAAGGAAACTTGAGCTTTTCCTTAGCCTGCTCCTTAGTTTCTACCTGAGGCGGTTCGGCAGAGGCCTTTTGGGTCTTTTCTTTGATTAGTGCAGGTGGAGGAGCTTCGCTCGGAGCCGAAGAGGATGATTGTCCTTTCTCGGTTCGAACTTGTGCTTTTAAAGGAGCCATCTGAGTGGCATCCACTTCTGTTGCCTTCCTTCCTCCTCTGGTAAGTACTGCAACGGGCTCCTCCTCGCCAATTTCCAGGTTCTGACTCATCTGCCTAATGACGTTCACTTGACCGTTGTGACTACTGTTTGCCAGCGTTTGTACATAGTGTTGGTGCAGGGTGCAGGTATTCTCTTCATGCGGATCGTTGCATGTAGAGCACCAATATACATAATCAGAAGTGCTCGGAGCTTCATCAATTGCAGCATTTCTCGTCGAAGCCTTCCCTTGCTGGACTGCTTGGTCCTTGGTAAGTGCAGGCGCAGGATAAGGTCTTCTCGGTAGGAATTCCTGCTGCGCTTGCTTCTTCTTTACAATGGTCATGTCATTTGACAACATCTGAACCGTAGAGTTCAGAGACTGCATCTCTTGCAGAATTTTGGTTTGTATATCATCGACTTTCGAAACGAGCGGCAATGAAGCCATCGTCGGTATTGGAGGAAGAGCGGGGTGTTGAGGTGGTGCTGGCAGCACAGGAAAAGCCAAAGTGACCGTGGGCTGTGGAGTTGAAAATGTAGGGAAATGGATTTGTGGGGCGGTGATTTGAGACACGACAGGATTCGGATTCCAAGATGAAATCGAGAGTGCAGGGGTTGTGGAGATTTGCGAAGCAACTGCGCTTGCATACTGGAATTGTAAGAACTCGGGAAGTATGGGCATCGACATCCTTTGGGGAAGCTTGCCCACAGCTATCAAATCCATTTTTGCTCTCTTGGCTAACTCATACAACTCGAGAAAAGTATTAACGTTAGAATATCTTACCATGAGACTGATATCGGGATTGAAAGCCCAAAGGAAATAGAGTGCTGCAGCTTCGTCGGTTGGCCGAAGGCCAATTGGCACTCTCTACCAGGTTCGAGCGAACCTAACATTGAAATCTATGATTTCTTCTTGTGGATGTCTCTTGATCGAAGTGAACTGATGCAGAAGAGAAGTAGGATCGGAAGACTCGTTGAAGTTTCCCATCATTTGCCCAGCTAACTGGTCCCATCCCGTAATGCTACCGGGTGGTAGAGATCTGTACCAATAGAGGAGTTTTCCTCTAAGGGAAAGAACCAGAAGCTTTACCATAATTTGTTCTTCTGTAATGTCATGGATCACCGCCAGAGATATTATGTCCTGGATATGCTCCAGAGCAGTCTTCCCAGTTCCATCGAACGTTGGGATCTTCTTTATGGCAGCAGGTGGCACTTGCCCTTGCCCTGCTAGATTCAGTGGTGACAAGGAATCCCATGCTGGGCACAACCTGGGTGGCTGTGGCTGCTGCATTTGTTGTTGTTGTTGTTGTTGTTGCTGTGCCATATTTGCTCCTAGATTTTGGGAAATAGGAATTCCCGAAGCTCCCCTTTGACTGCTAATAGGACAATTAATAGGAATGGAGGAATTAGGACGCTTCGAAGAGTTAGGAGGATTGGGAGGAAAGCTAGATGTTGTACTATCAAAAGTTGAGCCTTGTCTGCCAACAGAGGATGTTCCTTGTAACAGTGACTCGGGGGTGATCAACCTTGATTGTTCCCCGAAGGCATCAATATCTAGCTCAAAGAACTCGGTTTCCTCTCCTCTATTCTTAACTCTCCATCTCGTTTGCATGAAGGCACAGACTTTTGGTACTGGTCTTTACGACTTAAATATTCTTGGGTAAACAGAGTCGCCAGATGCTAAGAGTCTTTAAGTAATGAGGGCATCGGTCCTCACTACCACTAATCAGGTGAGACTGACCGGGTCACACCGGGAACTAGTTTGAACTATTGGCCCCGGTGAAGACGGGTTTGAGATTTAAAATATGGGGCCTTGACTGGTTATGGATCTTACTGAGACATACACAGTCGGTCCCACCGGGCGTGCCAAAAACTGTTGGTCATCAAATCTGCCTAGGTAAGGATTTTGGGTAAATGTACGCGCCCTAGACCTGGACCAACATTGAAAGGCCGAAGGGAAGAGATGCCCTCCGTGCCAATCTCTGGAGAAAGGCCGGCTCCTATGCTAAACTACTTTGGGGTTTGGAGATAAGGGTGCAGGAAAGAGATAAAAGGAGTTAGGGTTAGAGAAATAAAATAAAAGGGGGTAAGGGAAGAGAGATTGATGATTTCAGGTGGGAGAGAACAGGAAGCACGATCACCAGCTAGCAACTTGAATAAAAGCAAAGAACACCAAAGATAAATGGAAGGAACGCAATATCGATTTTCCTATGTATCCTTCAGGCGAGTTTTAGGGTACATTCCCCGATCGCACCTCGGACGCAGGATTCAACATCCAACATACAAACGAAGAAAGACAAAAGAATCAAGCATAGAAGGCAGCATAAAAGAAAGCCAATACGACGTCTTTCAACTCCTATGTATCCTTCAGAACGAGTTTCAGGACACAGTCCCCGATCACACACCGGACGCAGGATTCAGCATCCAACATACAAACGAGGAGAGATAAAAGAATCAAGCACAAAAGGCAGCATAAAAGAGAAGAATTGAGCTCAAAGCCTTTTAGTATTAATCGTAGGACATCAAGTTACAACAGCTTTCTAGCAGATAGTTCCCCCCTTTTTCCATTACAATGCCTGGGTTTTTATAGAGGACCCGGGCCTCTGAATCATAATTACATAGCAAAGAAGAGTACGCCCTCGAGCCTTGAGAATTCGGCTCCCCGAGGCTCTCGTGACCGAGCTTTCAAATCTATTACTAAAACTGGTCACTACAACTGGGTCAACCATGGAAAGGTGCATTGATGAGCCGTCTGGGCGTCCTTGGTCTCCGGGTGCGGTGCTCGAGTGGCCGCCATGTTCGTCGGGCTCTCCATCATGGCTTGATACTTCGTTTTTGATTGCCAAAAATGAGCAGCGGGCTTGCTGGGCACGAAAAATTGCATTTATGAGGCACTTGATCGCCTCGGGAAAATACTCGGCTTGGAACGCGTGCCTGTGAAGCGCTTCGCTAAGTCTTTATTCACAATTTCGCTTCGCAATGGTTCTGGGCCGAAGCAAAAACTCCTCCTTGGATTATACTTCACAAAATTGAGCTTCGCAAAACTGCTTCGGGGGCGGGGAGTGCCGAAGCATATTCACCTCGCAAAATGGGTCTCTTCGTCTTTGCTGCTTCGCTGACTTAATTGCTTCGCCGATGCCTTAGAGAAATACTTCGCTGCGATCCTCTTCTGAAAATGTGGTTCGGGAGAATTTCGATCGAAGCAATTGTCTTCAAAGACATTGCATCCTTTCACTTCGGGCAGAAGTACTTCGCATAAAATTAGCCGAAGCAAATGCTTCGCAATGAGCTTCTGGCGAAGTAAAAGTGGTTCACTGATGGAGGGGCCCGAAGTGAGTACTTCGACAACTTTTTGGCGAAGTACTTTCAATGCTCCTTGAGTTATGCTTCGCAAAAAACCCTTCCTGAAGTAATGCTGGGAATGCTTCGGGTGCAAAGTAGTTTCATTCTCCTTTTCTTGTGTTTTACTTCGGCGAAAACTACTTCGCAAAACTTTTACCCGAAGTAGTGCGGGAAATGCTTCGGGTGCGAAGCTATTTTATTTCCCTTCGGCGAAGCTCTTTTCTCTAGCTTGTTTGGCAGCGAAGTTCTTTCCTTTCTACTTTATGTACAAATGGGTGGCATTGGAAGCCAAAATTGCTGCAACTTTTCAAAATAAAAATAACAAAGCAAAAACTTTACACAACACTATACAAAACTTGTTTCTTTTCTACCCCTTGAGAAATGTGACAAAATTGTCAATAGGAGCAAAAGTGCTACCAAAAATTTCACTCATGTCCTAGAAATTTTGATTTTAGAGCAATAAATACTTTGAATTTGGGCATAGGGATGATTGATTCAATTTAGATTATGATTAGCTAATTGCTGAAGATATTGGTAAGTTTGAAGATTAACGATGTGATCAAAATTGGGTGTCTACATTTATCCCTTTTTGATGTATTTATTGCATAATGAATACATAAAAAACTAACTTTATTACCCCAATTTTGAGATAGAGAGATTTGTTGTTGCTTACAATTAGTGATAGAAAATAACTAATGCTTTTGATTGTTTGATTATAGGTGATATTAAATTTTACATTGTTGAAAATAATAATGTTGCCATGCATTAAAGTCCCCCTTTGAGTTTTAGAGGAAAAATCAAGTTGAATCAAGAAAACTCGACTTCATTATAATTCATAATGATGTTATCATGAAGAATTAAGGAAAAATAGTAAAATCAACCAGGAAGGTCAAGGAGGGTTAAAGGGTTGGGGGTAAAATTCAATATATTTTTACCATGGAGGAGAAGAAAAATGAACTCTATAGATGTGAGAGCTACTTGATATTTGATGACCTAACATGTGCAATCACCACACTTATCCAACTAGGTGAAAGCACCCATAGCTAGAGGAGGATCTCATATCCAAGTATAAACTTCGAAACCTATATAAAAGTTAAAATTTTGTCTTGAAATGCATGCCTAAAAAATTAGGTAGCGCTTCTATGCTAATGCATCTGCCTAACAATGGTACTTTTGTGCTTAGGTAGTGCTTTTGCCATGCGAAAATGCTACCACCATCTAGATGGTGCTTTCATTACTTGGTAATGATTCTACTTGCATGCTTGATTTTGCATTTATGTTTGTTTGATTTGCAATAATTGAGGCTAATGAAGTAATTGGAATTAATTGTAAGAGAGGCTACAAAGTATGGACTATAGGGAGAAATGACCACACAATTGAGACTATTCAAGGTCTATTAGGATTTGATAACCATGAAATCTTGGTGGCATGAGGGCTTTATCATGTGGCTATGATATTGAATATGGATTTTGATTGTGCATTGATTACAACACTTGCCAAGATATGGTATTTAGATATGAATACCATCTAGCTACCATGTGGAGAGATGATTGTTACATTTGATGTTTGATGGATCTTGAGGATCACGATTAGGAGGCACTAATTCATATGAGTTAGGACTAGTGGAGGAGTTTGTAGCACTTGATAGGGAATGCAAAATTATCTATGGTAAGGTTTGACATTAATATAAATACCACTTATGCAGGGGTGTACTTAAATAGGAAAACTATCCTTCTATGTGCACTCATGTCAAGAGTCCTAATCAGGAGAACTAGTAAAATATTAGTACACTAGGGATGGGAAGAGGTAGTGGAAGACATGCTAAAGATGCATATAGTTTTTATATGGGGCCCAATGGTGTTGGCATGACTATACCATTCCTTACACTAGGTAATATATAGGGGATAATGGATATTGACCTACTATATAGTGCTCCAAGTACGGTCTTGTGAGTATATCATAATCATGAAGCCACTAGGGCTAGCAAGGTAGGTATTGTGGACCCATGAGAGTTCCCACATAGATATATTCTAGAAATATTTGTTAGACTTTGTAAATTTTTGTTGATTAATTACAAGGAATATTTGCCATACTTAATGGTTACTACACATGATTGGCCGCTTTTCGGGCCCAAAATTTGACTAAGTAAAGGAAGTTCAACCACTTCAACAAAAGTGGTTAGGGATTTCAAGGGGTCATATTAGAATAAGTCTATAAAGGCTTCATTCACCTACAATATAAGCATGAGTGGCCAAGGTCATGAGTGACAAAAAGTTTAATAATGGTCTCAGTAAATCCTAAAACAACCCCAACTAGGTCCTTGAGACCCTAGTGATAAGCAAAAGCTTAGAATAGATAGAGATAAAAGAGGAGAGCACTCATATGGGTTTCTTTCGAAAGAGATCATATCCATAAAATGCATGGTCCACCTAGACACTTCTCAACCATCAAGAATAAAGCAATTAGATAAAAAGTGACAACAAATCACCTAGAATCTACAACATTGTTCGCCATTGATTATAAGCATAGGTCCCTATAAATATAATAATTGACATAACAATAAGATATAGTGGAAGAACCCAATAATTTTCAAGAGATGTATACTTGCTAAGGATGCATGGTTTTTGAAGATGATGAACGGTGTTGGATCAAAACAACTATCTGAGATAGAGCAAGAAAGTGACACCCACTCCTTCCAAGCATGTCAATCAAGCAGGAGCTCTAGATAGGGCCAGGATGTGTTTTTATTGTCAGGCCCATGGTAGGCCATCCTTATTATTATTAGCTAGGCTAGTATAGAAATCTATAAATAGTGTAATTTACCTTAGTTTGAGGGTTGAAAATTTGAGTGTTCACCTAGTGTAATATATGTAATTCTGCTCTACACTTTTAATGAATCAGCTAACTATTTTATATTTTCTAGTAATGTGTTGTTGAATTATTTCATGTATGCATGCTCTATAGTCTCTAGATATTTTTGTAAAATATTTGTGGATGGTCTATTCTATTAGGCTTGAGTTGTTTGGATTATCACTCTAGGCTATTGGAATATTAGGGATGCATAACATTAATCATTGTGGTTCTACTTTCTTCTATAAAATTCTATTAGTGGTATGTTTTGTTAGGCCATAACTACTATTTAGACTATAAATGAGGTCTATTGGAGTAGAAAAGGGCATCAACTAGGCTTAATTTAAATTCTATAATGCATTGATTGATGACTAGTCTATTAGACCTTATGTATAGTTTAGTTATAGGGTGCTTTGCATAGAATATTGCAGCGCTATCAGACAACTACCATTGAAATTTAATCTACATTTCTCTCTCTTATATCTTCATAACCCTCCATTTTTATCTTTAGACTTATTTTATTTCTTTTATTTTTACTTTGCAACAAAATAATTAGCCTTCTTTGGAGGTTGGAAGGAAGAATTTCCTAACCATCCAATCTTGACCTATGGTCTAGGGTGCACTTCTCACCATAGGTAGATCGTAAACCCAGATTTTTTGGTATGCCTGGTGGGATGGATCATTCAAAATTTATCTCATATCTCTAAAGGATCAATATTATGGTGAATATATTAACCTTGCAAGTGTACAACACACATTCAACTGATGACTCCATTGATTGAAGAATTTGAAATTGATGACACTATTAAAGGAATGAGCTCCAAAATAACATGTTAATGAGATCAAAATATAAAAATATCAAATAACCCATACAATTAATTGAATTACCTATGCATGAAGATCATAGAATACTATGTAAATCCCACTCTCTAGTTAGAGCTCCTTTTGTTCAAAGTCCTATCCATCTACAAAAATTTCCTAGATAGTCTCTTGATAGTCCCCACCCATTAAACATGGCCAAAAATAATATACCCATTGTGGAATAGAAATGACCCTCTTTTCCTTGTAGATATCCATGAAATCCCTTAGTATACTATCAAAGCATTACCAATCTATGATGGAT
This sequence comes from Wollemia nobilis, assembly GCA_028583015.1. Taxonomy (NCBI): domain Eukaryota; kingdom Viridiplantae; phylum Streptophyta; class Pinopsida; order Araucariales; family Araucariaceae; genus Wollemia; species Wollemia nobilis. Next base: position 2,860,567 of record JAQPPZ010001695.1, on the reverse strand, counting down.
CTAAAAATATTACCTATTAGCACTTCCAAGATGTGGCCACCCTAGATGCTATTCATAATATCTAGTATGGAGATGTCATGGTGAGACTAATAGTCATATCCTTCAGAGGAAAAGTGTTGACCTGGTATAAATCCATTAACAATATTAGTTCATGGGCTTAGTTATCCAAACCATTCATCTTGGAATTCGATGAGGTAGGAATTCCATTTTTATTGTTTACCTAGTTCACCTTCATACAAAGGCATCCATAAGAAAATATAATGAGATTAAAAAAGATGTGTAAATGGATCCCAAAAGACATCAAACCTTCCAACCTCAGGTCTAAATCTATTATATCTGATCCTTTATCCTAGAGTTAGGCCTCTAGATCCAATTAGCCAATGAGATGATATTTCTATAAGTTTTCCAAGATGCAATTGCTATAGAAAATGTGATGAGCACAAAAAAAGCTTAAATTTATACATAGATTTCTAATATATTATGCAATATTATTATTATAGAATGTATGTTTTATGAAAGTTATATATATATTTAATAGTAAATTATGTATATTATCTAATATTTATTTTTAAGTGAATTGTGTGCAGATTTAGTGGTTTTTACGGTATTTTAGCATGTTTACGTCAAGGTCCTACTCGGACTTAGCAATTTCAATTTGATGAAGGTAAAACATCCGTAGTACACTAGTATGAAGTGCTAAGTTATGCGCTCGATTCACTTTGAAGCATTCAAATTTTGTTTGGTGCTTAATTGATGAGCGCCTCCTTCCCGTTAGGTGCCTGCTTCCTGTTAGACGACTGCTTCTCGTTAGGTGTCTGCATCCCATATAAAATAAGGTGTCTGCTTCCCATATAAAATAAGGTGCTTGCTTCCTGGTGATGCAAAATTATAGCGCGATTTTTGTTGATGTAAAATTACAGCACGACTCTATAGTCGAAAAAACTGAATAGATATTTTAGCAATAGATGTAGATGATATTTTAGCAAAGATGAAGATGAAGGACAATATCAAAGACCATGTGTTATCTATTTTTCAGCAATACGTAAACAACAATGTAAATAGATAAAGCATATTATTAAAATGTATTTTGTTTTGATAAAAATAGAATATGTTAAATCAGTTTGAAATTAAATGTATTTGATTTATCTTCCTATTTTTGCGTATTTATTGTAACTAAAAAATCAAGAATTGATTTGATCTCAAATGTAACAGGTCATGGCTGCAATATATTCATTTGAGTGTTTTTATTAATCTCAACTAGCATCTAGTGAATGAATTGATCGGGCGGAAGACTACTGGAGCTTGGGCCCACTCTAAAGAGTACTTCTCCATTTTTACCTTGCTTTCTGTAGTTAATTTATTTACTATTTTTTTTAGATTATTTATTTCCCTATTATTTTTCTTGTTTTCTATCATTTCCAGCAAAGTACCATTTTAATTTTTGTATGCATTCAGTCCTATTTTCATAGACGTAGGATAGATTATTGGTTTGGAATTTATAATAAAAAATTCAACAAACATAAAACACCCCCCAAACCAATAGGCACAGAGGGACTCATTCCTCGTACTACTGGCATATACTGTGCATGATGCTCACAAGTCTACGAGCTACCCCAGGTTGAAAATTAAATGGAGGTAATTAATTGAATTGTAGAAAACTAACCAATATTTTTCCCAACAAAATGCATTGATATTTATTGGTAAGCTTCCATCCAAGGTCACTATGCCATACTTTCTAGAGTTTATTTAGCTTGCACAATATGCCTTAGCCACTTCAATTCCTCAAATCACTATTTTTTTAGCACCTAGAGCTTTACCTCAACCATTGACTCCTCTACCTATATTGCCTACCTCAAAATTTAAAAGAATGCATAAGTACTAGAGTTGAGGGCAACGTTAAATAATTTGAACAATAAATTCATGGTTCTAGAGAGACAAAATATAAATAAATGATATGAGGGATATCAAACCAAAAGGTTTCCCTCTGTCAAAAAATAACAAGGGGATTCTAGCAACAATGTGGTCAAAAAATAAATACAACATATATTGAGCTAGAGGATGTGCCATCCAATTTTGCTTCTTAAGAAAGCTACTGGTGCTTGGCCTACAAGCCTAGCTAGTAGCAACAAAGAAGAAGGAAAGAGAAAAAAACACAAAAGAAAGTGGTGAACATAATGATGGACCCAAACCAAGTCATGTTGGATGAAGAGCCTAGGGAAGAATAATACAACCAAGTTCAGACAAGATCCAAGAAGAAGACTTTACAAGTAGAGTGAAAAATTAGATCCATTCAAAGTCCTGCTCAACCTTAGAAGGAACAAGCAAAATAGTAGTCAAGGTCAAAGCTAGCAAGACCAAAACCAACAAAGGTAAAGGATATTCAAGAAGATCCTAAGGAGCAAGTGCGAAGAAAGCTTTCTAAGGTAAAGGATGGAATCCATTGAGAAATATCATAAAAGGTTCAAGGAACTTGATCAAAAGGAAAAAAGCTATTGTAAGTCATCCGGTATAGCATTTTTGAAAAGCTATAGAAGACCCCTTCTTGGGCAAGATCATATGATGAATTGCTACTTCTCGATTAGATAAACTTGATTCTAGAGATGTTAAAAAGTATCAATCCTGAAGAGCTGGAACTATCAGACCTAAACTTGGCTCAACACCAACAAATCCCTAGCATGGGTAAGAATTGACCACCAAATTTTTACACTTCTTTGCACATGGAAGGGTGGATGGTGTACAATTGTATGATCAATTTTGGATCAACCACTACAATCATGCCAAATATAGTACGTAAAGCAATGGGAATGGAATATACTCACTTTATTCATGAAGTCTTACAATTAGATGACACTATATTCCAAATAGTTAGGATGATCAAGGACATAATAATGATTATTTACAAGTCATCAAAGGTTATAGTCAGTCAAGAGGTGGTGTTGGTTGACCTTTTGGCATACTTTGGTCTATGTCCTAGATAATTTTCTACCAAGATGGGGGTATACTTGTCCTTAAATTATTCTCACATGATCATCCCTTACAAAGGTAGAAGGTGATAATATATGTGGAAAAGCCATCTCCCTTCCACATTGAGAAAATAAAGAGCAAGAAAAGTTTAATTTTGCTAAAAAAGAATAAGACTACTTTGAGGATGTGACCAAAGAATTTAAAATTGAGGATGAGCTTTCTCCAAATGACTTTATTATTGTATCAAAGAATGGATAAACATTTTATGATATTGATAGATTAGGAGATCACTAGTTTTTAGATATTTCAATTAAATAATTCCAAAATTTACTATTTCAGAAGAGCAAAGAGAAAGATCCTATGATAACCTCCAATAGTAGCAAGACTCTACTAGACACCGCTCTAACATAAGATACTAGTCCAAAAAAATCTTGAAGGGTAATCCAATTTATTGGGATGAAGAAAAGGCCAGGACAGGGAGACACCAAAATTTTGATCCAATAGATTATGGGCCTTAGAAAAGTATCTTGAGGTGCAAATGCAATGCATGCAAGTTAATTATAAATGACAAGAATTTTCTATTAACAGTAAAATAGTTGATGCATGGAACACTTTTCATAAAACAAGAAATATGTTGATTTGTATCATGAGTGTACATAGAAAAGTGCAATCATATAAGCCTATGGCAATTTTAAAAAATAATAGAAGGCATGAGATAATTTTGAATTGTAAATAAGCTATTGGTCTAAAGTGTAGTAGCAGTTAATATAAGTATGCATTTTTATGCTCACACATGCCAATAACTTCATAAACAAGGGCATTAAATGTACAAATAGTTAGCCCTAATCTATAAAATAAAAGCCTTGTAGTTTTATTTTGTACATTAGGCAGTTAAGTAAATTGGGCATTCGAGAATTAAAGCACCTAGAAGGAGAAAGCACTGAGCAAAATCAAGTAGTGTTGTTGCAAGACTTTTGACTAAAAATTGAGTTGAGAAACTATGGCCAAAAAGAAGATTGCACTCCAAGATAGGATGGTTGATGTTTATGACATAAAGCTCACTCTATTAAGATAAAAATATTTAGGAGAAAAACAAAATATAAATCCATTAAGCACCTAAGGGAGCATATTTCCACAGCTGCATGACATAATTTGATGCCATTATATATGCCTAGGTGCATACATCCTTGCTCAAAAATAGTGAAAGCTATGGAAGAACATTACAATGTGAAATAGAGAGTGGTCTACAATAATAAAGGCTAGATATTTTTTACCATTTTAGTTGATAAAGTTGTAGCGATATTTTTATTAGGGACTCATAGTCTTCCTAGAAAATTCCTTTTTAGACTCAATAAAGAGAAACAAAATTGTTATTATAGAAAGTAATTTCCTTGGCTCAATGACTAAATTTTCCATTGCCTCACTAAGTTCGTTGAGGACCCTATTAAAATCATCGAGTTTAAATTCTTAAAAGACTTGCTTGCCATGCTAGTAGTTGTCCTTGGTATTAATAGTAATGAAAATGTGTATGACTTCCAAATAGCCATGGCATACACCTTAACCTACCCCAAGATCCACTTTTATTTTGACTAAGCCCAATACCTTAGAGATGCAATGCATAACCAACTACTACATATTAAAAAAAATGAATATAGAGCATTTAGGTATCCTTCATATTGTACCATAAGGTAGATATTTTTCCAAACCTAAAAATAAATAAAAAAACCCTAGAGGGGGAAGCTCTTTCAGTGGTATACTGGAATCCAACTTTTAGAATTTCAAGTTACTCTATGGAATTTAATAGATATTTTTTGGGTCCTACATTGGAATGCATCTATGGAGAGGTGTTCCAATTGAAAAAATAAGCAATAACATATCTTTAGGCAAATGGCCAAGAAACCAGAGATTGGTATTTTCTAAAGGACAACACATTAATAATGGTATATGGTTCTAACAAGGAATCTTATTTGCTTCTATATTTTATAATAGGTTGGGTCTTTGGCATAAAATTGTGTTGGTAATTGGACTATGCTAATACAAGTTTTGGGTCATGGAGGTTTTACATATGACCTACCACTAAACTATGGATCCATTACACTAAGATCCCAAAAGAAGTAGGACCTTTTGAATGCAAAGCTTAAGGGACTTAAGCTTAAGGTGATTGAGGATAGATGGATGTATGATCTAGAAGGCAATGTGTAAATAACAAGCCTCCTACATTTAAGCATGTAAAAATGTTGTAAATAGAAGCATTTTTAAACAAAATCAAGGTAGAGGAGGTCATCATGGATATATACCAAGTAGATAAAAGACCTTCATAGATGAAGTTTTATGTTTTTGTGAAGCCATACGATCCAACAATGAACAAATACCAAGTATTGAGCATACAAAGAAAATAAATGATGCAAAATAGGCATAAATGGGTGGAAGAAAAAATCAAGAGTAGTGGATTTTCCAATGTGAATATGGTCTCTAGAAAAAGGGTTGTGTCAACATGGACCAATAATTTTCATCTCTCTATGAAAATAATTACCAAAAATAGAGAGATAGAGATAATGAAGGAAATGAGCCTCAGAATCAAAACATGGAAGAATATGTCTCAAAGGAGGAAGTTGATTCTTAGGAACAAGATGGAACAAAAGAAAATCGGGCTTTAGAAGAATTACAAATTGAGGAACAAGAGGATGAGAGTTTGGGAGAAACAAGTTCAAGTGAACAAAAATAAGAAAAGGAGGTCCCAATATGGCAATCAGGGAGCATATCTCCATCACATCAAGGGCTCCAACAAAGATATGAGCTTTGATCAAGATATATAGTAGGTGCATAGCTCATACAAAAGTTGGGCTATAAAGAAAGAGGCCTAGATAAAAATTCACCAGGAATTATTAGACTCAATTAGATGGTACAAAGGAAGAGATACGTTGAGCTTGTAGCTAGCAACTCCTATACTCGATAAAGTACAGGAGCAGCTAGGGAAATTCCATCGCTCCAAGAAGAAGAGTTCATTCTTGAGAGGTCTAAAGAGAAATCAGGATTTGAAAATAAAAGAAAAAGAAAGGGATATCAATTACAACCAAAAGAAAGGAAAAAGCGGTATAGGATACCATACATATTCTCAAAAACTTAAGAGCAGATTGGAGCTGAAGGCACATGTGCATTTTATTATTGCCTTAATATTTCTTCTTCTTCTATCACATCTCCACCATATTATTTCCCCCTAAAAACCTCCACCTCCATTATAATAGGTTAATCCCCATTCACCCACCAAAAGAATCACTTTCACTATATCCCCACAACATGAGCAAACTCCTAAAAGCTCACAACCTCCAACTGCTAAAGGTTCTACTATTACAATCCATAATTCATCCATACCCTCATTTCCCTTTCACTAATCTTACCTTACCCTTACACCTCTTTCTAACCACCCATATCCAAATATCCTAAATCAAATCTAGTAGGATCATGCTGACACACAAATGGATAATTGAGCATATGCCAAGAGAAAGAGAAAAATAGAGCACCACCAAGAATGATAAATATTGTAAACCCAAGGAAAGGAAAATATACTATGCCCATAATCACTCCCACTACTAACAAACCTACCTCTGAATTGATAATAGAAAAATATGAAATAATGGTTTAAAGGGTAGACATTGCTAGAGTTCCATTGGATGACGTGGTATAAAGTGCTCACTCAACAATTGAACTAATGTAGGTGAAACCAATCTAGATGGAGGTAAAGTATCACAGGGAGAAGCAAATTATAGAATTATTGGCTAAATATTTGGAAGAAGAATAGAAAAAAAGGGCCCTATAGATATAGGTTGAAACACTACAATAGAACCTTGATAGTTCCCTAGCTAAAGCACAATTGTAAGAAAGAGAAAAAATCAGGACCTAGAGGAAGAGCTAGAAAGGATGAAACAAGAATTTACTGAAGAATAAAAGAAGACATAGACTTATCATTTCTCTAAAGAAACCTTAATGCAGATCAAGAAGGATAGCTGAAGTAAAATATTTGAGACCACCAAATCACTTCAACCAACCCTAAATTTTAGCTTACAAGCTATCAGGGAAGCCCAAACTAAATTCAATAATGTGCGGATCTATATGGGCACAAAGGTACAACAAGCATATGATATTATTAGGATCATGAAGGAAGGTTCTAAGCCTTAATTGAAAGAATTAACAACTCAAGAAAAAGATGAATTTATAGAGCTAGCTAATGAAATTATTGGATGGTATCAATTGATTCGACAAGGTTGGGAGATATCCAAATCATTGAGTGATAAAGGAGATAAAATAGCTTCTCCATTGCAAGAACTAGTTGACCTTGGATTTCCTTTCCCTGTGGATAAAAATGGAAACACCCTTACTATAGATCAACTAAACCCAAAATTTGAGCATATAGGTAGTAGTGAGAAAAATTTAACAACTGCTTAGAGCATTTTGGAGGAGTTGTCGTAGAGTTCTTCAATAAGCTAACCACCATGCATGCTAAAATACAAGATCTAGCAAAAATACATCTATATCCTTCTTAAAAAAGGCCTAGAAACTTAGAGATATTCAAAAGAAGATTAAGGAGTTCAAGATACTGCCACAATAGGTTTGGGATGCATATTGTTGAATACTACAACCCATAAAGGATACCCCAACTAATTAAGAGACACAAAAATGACCAGGGAAAGGACCCAATCTCAAAAGAGCAAAGGAAACAAGTACAAGGTGAAAAATTTGGAGCTCAAAAGACTTTTTTTTTGGTAGGTAAAAATTATATTAAAAGTGGGTTTTGAAAGGACCCCAAAACCTTTTTACAACAGGTCAACCGACCAAACCAAAGGTCAAGAACAATCAATTTGAAGAATCCCGCCCAACGGAAAATAGACAGTTTGGAAAAACCCACCCAACGGGAAAAGACAATTTTGAAAAATCCCACCTAGTGGGAAACCACCAATTTTGAAAAATCCCACCCAGCGAGAAACCACAAGTTCTGAAAAATCCCACCCAGTGGGAAGCAGCCGAAAACCACCAGGTTGGAAATCCCGCCCAACGGGAAAACCAGTAGATTGGAAAATCCCGCCCAATGGGAAACCACCAATTTTGAAAAATCTTGCCCAGTGGGAAACCACCAGTTTTGAAAAATCCCACCTAACAAGAAAACATGCAGGATGATGAATTTGAAAATCCCGCCCAATGGGAAGCAGCTGAAAACCACCAGATTGGAAATCTCGCCCAACGGGAAAACCAGAAGATTTGAAAATCTTGCCCAACGGGAAATCCCGTCCCGCCCAGCAGGAAAACCAACAAAAAAATGGGATTGAAAAATCCCACCCAACGGAATTGGAAATCCCGCCCAACAGGAAAACCAAAAGATTTGAAAATCCCACCCAACGGGAAATCCTGTCCCGCCCAACAGGAAAACCAACAAAAAATGGGATTGAAAAATCTCGCCCAGTGGGAAAATCAGTAGGAATGGAAAATATTGCCCAGCAGGAGAACTAGTAGAAGAATGGGTTTGGGAAACTATAGCACTGGAATCCCGCCAACAAGAGTACGAGGAAGCTAGAAGGATCCAGGGAAAACAAATGCAGGCACAAAGAAAGGATCCCGGAAGCCACAAAGGACCAAGGACCCACCATCCTTGCTCATGAACAGTTCCAGGGAAGAGGAACTGGGACTGGGAACAACTCAGGAACAAGAAAAGGCCCCCCCAAGGCCAAGAACAAGCTTTGAGAGTCCACCAAGAAGCAGGACCAGAAAGCAGAATCCCTCAAACAAAAACTAAAATGAAAACCTGCGAAGCCCAGGTAGAAAGTAGTAGCAGACACAAATATGGGATCCATGAAAACCTAAACTGAGGGATCCAAGGGTCTGCATGCATAGATCATCGATCCCCCCAAGATCGAGATATGCAACAAAAAACCCAAAGCACCCCAGTAGAAAGGACCAGGAATCCCCATCCTTGCACACGAACAACTTCAAGGAACTGGGACTGGGGCTGGGAACAACTCAAGCATAGGAAGAGGCCCCCCCAAGGCCATGCAAATGCTCAAAGCATCCACCAAGCAGCAGATCCAACAAAAATAAGCCTTCGAATAGGAAAACGAACATGGTCCCACCCAAAGGGATGAGACCACCAACAACCAATGGCATCCCAGAGAGGAAACACGAGCAAAGAGGAAACTGGCCCCCCAGACCAACCTTGATGAAGAGAGAACCTCACGGGATGCACCAAGAAGTGAACGAGAACCCAACCTGCAACCACCACAGATCGAGAAAGCCTTGGGAACCGGATCCCAATAACAACCTGCAAAAAAACCCTAGGGAAAAGCCTAAGGGAGATCAGGGACAGGATCCCAAGAACATGCAGGAAACCCCAGAGGATCCCTAGGAAGCACCAGGCCCGGGATTCAAATGAGGAAACCCCAAAAACTACTAGGAAAGGAGTAGAAAGTGGGCAAGGATCTCCCCCAAGGAGATCATTTTCTACAAACCATTCCCAGAGTGGGATGACTTGGGATGAATCAGGGACTGGGCAAGAACCAGGGAGAGGGGGCATGTCCCTCCCCCTCCCATCCCCCATATTTTAACAACTTCAAGCTCAAAAGACTTTAACCTACCCTATACATTGCTTATTTCATGTTTTTTATTTTTTTTGGTATTGATAAAAAAGGGGTTGAAGGGCCCCGACCCTTTACACAAAGCTCGAAAGATATACAAGAAAAAATAAGAGAATATCATACAAATGCAAGATAGCTCTATCTTAGTAAAACAAACAAACCTAGGCTAAACCTGTTGATGGAGAAGCTGAAATAATATTCCTCCCGCTATCCTTCTATTTAACATAGCCGATGCAGTGCTTAATGCTTTACATAACTGATAAAGAAAATGCTGACAATAATGTAATTTAGTGTGCTCAAATCCTTCATCATATGATCCCAATAAGTATTCTGCTTTGCTCTACCATCTTTATTTGCTAGCTTCATTATCAATTCTTATAATATCTTCCAAATCCATGGGAGCATATGACCAGACCTTGAAATTCTCAGATTTAATTGCCATATCTACCATTTTATCGACAACTTTGTTTCCCTCTCTATAAATATGTTTAACTTGAATTTCTTCTAGGTTTCACAAAATAGTCCCTGCATATGTAATTATTTGAAAAATGCTAGAATTATTTAACTCCTATTTTTGAAGGGAAGTTATAATATTCTTGGAATCTCCCTCAAGAACAATTCTCCTAAAACCCAAATTCATTGCAATTCGGAGACCTGTAAGCATTGCCCTTGCTTCAGCTTGGTGATTTGTGGTAATTCCTAGATCCTTAGCATATGCAGCCACTACCTGGCCTCTATCATTCCTAATGATACCCCCACCACTAGCATGACCCGAGTTACCTTTTGCAGCTCCATCAAAGTTAATTTTTACCCAGTCTTTGTGGGGACGTTCCCATATGGTATCTAGTCTCACCTTATTGATTTTTTCCATATTTAAGATATCTTTTTCTCTAGAGAGGATCATTGTAAGATTTTATTGGCCAATAATTTTTTTAATACAATCCTCCAATAGGGTTGTTTTTATCCTGGCATAAACCCCAATTATTCCTCTGGTTTTATTTTTGAAAACTCGTCTATTTCTTTCCAACCAAATCCCCGAGCAAACATGTGGAATGCATTTTTACCAAAAAATAATGCTTCCTAAGTGCCACTGTTCCCAAATCCTGATTAGAGAATCTGGAATGACCCAAGCAACATTAACTTATCTCAATAACATATTTAGGATATCATGAAAAAAATCACAAGTTCCAAACAGGTGGTCAACACACTCATCTTCTTTGTTACATAAGACATAAACAGTTGGAACCACAATCCCTCTTTTGAACATATTATATTTTGTAATGATCTTATTGAGAATGGAAGTCCAAAAAAACATAGCAACCTTAGGGATTATGTTTAGCTTCCAAATTATTTTAAGCTTGGGTTTCTCTGAGGTTACTTTACCCAAGACTCTATATCTATCCTTTTTTTATCCTTTTCTACAACTCAAAAGTTTTTCTCCTATTTTTTATTCCAATGCCTAATGAATAAGATTTTATGGGATTCTAATTTTGCAAGCAAAACTCTATGAGAGACACCAATAATGTGGGCCTATAAGAGTTCCTACATAGATATATTGTAGTAAATTTTATTGGACTATCAATTTTGTAAAATTTTGTTGATTAATTGCAATGAAGCTTTGGTAGATTTATTGGTTACTACACATGATTGGTTGGAAATAAAGAAGCAGCTTGTTGAGACCAAAATTTTACTAAGGCAAGGAAGTCCGTCCACTTTAGCAAAAATGGCCAAGAATTTTCAAGAGGTCACATTAGCCTAAGTCTATAAAGGCAAATCTAAGCATGAGTGTCTAGGGATATGAGTGATTGAAAGTTTTAGTAATGGTCTCAATAAAGCCTACAACAACCTCAACCATGTCCCTAAGACCCTGATGACAAGATAAATCCTATAGAAGATAATGATAGAAGAGAAGGGCTACCAGAAAAGTCTCTTTTAGAAGAGATCATGCACATCAGATTCATGGACCACCTGTACACTTCTCAACCATCCAGAATGAAGTGATTAGACTAAAAAGTGACAATAAATACCTTGGAACCTGCAACAATATCGATCACCACTAATTTTAAGTAGAGGTCCCTATAAATTTGATAACTGACATAAAAATGAGGTATAGTAGGATAAACAAGCATGTTCAAGAGACAAAAGCCTACTAAGGACACATAAGATGGTGAATGGTGCTATATCAAAATAACTAGCTGAGACATAGCAAGAAAGTGATACCCACTCTTTCTAGCATGTTGATCACACATGAGCCCTAGACAGGGCCAAGCTATGCTATTCTTATTAGGCCCATGGTAGGCCATCCTTGTAATAATTAGCTAGGCAAGTATAGTAATCTATAAATAGCATAATTTACCTTAGTATGAGGGTTGGCAATTTGAGTGTTTACCTATTGTATAATATGTAATTTTACTCTACATTTTTAATGAATCAATTTGTTGTTTGACCTTTGCTGGTAACATGTTGCTAAATTCTTTTGTGTATGCATGCTTTGTAGTCTCTAGATATTTCTATAAAAGCTTTGTGGGTGGTGTATTCTATTAAGTTTGACTTGCTATTTGGATTATCACTCTAGGCAATTAGAATATTAGGAATGCATAACATTAATCATTGTGGTTATGCTTTCTTCTATAAAATTTTATCAGTGGTATATTCTGTTAGGCCATAGTTGTTGTTTGGAGTATCACTAAGGGTTATTGGAGTAGTAGAGGGCATGATCTAATTTTAATTTACATTATGTAATGCATTGCTTAGTGATTGGTATATTAGGACCTATATGTAGTTTAGTTGTAAAGTGCTTTACATAGGATATAGTAGTGTTGTTAACCAAATATTTTTTGCATTTAGTCCATATTTCTCTCTCTTATATCTTCCTAACCCTCTATTTCTATCTTTATTCTTATTTTATTTCTTTTATTTTTTCTTTGCAACAAAGAACCATCCTCTGGAGGTTGGAAGGAAGAAAATCCTAACCATTCAATCTTGACTTGTGGTCTAGAGTACACTTCTCACCACTACATAGATCACAAATGAAGAGGTAGTATAACTCAAGGCTCCTATAGTGTACAAATGGAAATTATAGTTTTAGGTAGGAAACAACATATCCCATATGGATTTTTGGTTGGGTCTAAGAGGGATTTGGATGACCTATGTTGGGAGAAGGTCCTCTGGCGACTATATAGATGACATACTAGTTGGTAGGAGGATGCCTACTAGCTAGATTATGTCAGGTGAGCTAGATAGATGGTGGGACCATGGGAAGAGCAAAAGCTTTTAATTTTGATTGTATGGTTTACTAGTTTGGCACACACCAAGGGATCCTAAGAGTATAAGTGTGGTATAAGAGGACCACATGAGAGATAGGATTTGGACTACAACTAGACCTAGATTCCTAACCTGAGCTAGATATTGACAATCTAGTAATCCTAGATCTAGGTAGCGATGATTCTAGGACCATCAATGGGTATCATACCATACAACTATTGAGGATAACTATCCTTTGGATGTGGATAGAGGAGTAGTAAATTCAAGGTGACAAGGCACAATGAGTAGCATCACCCCTAACTAGGAAGTATAAGGAGTATCACTAGTAAAGGGAGAGACAAACAACAACAACAACAAAAGTAATAGAAACATTAGCAATGCCATCACCACCACTTTTAGTGATTATAGAAGGTAAGAAATGACCCATTAGGTCACCTCAATTTTTAATAGAAATAGAGCAAGATTCCCTAATAGGCTAGGTGGAAAGCTTGTAGCAAGCTCTACCAATGAGGACAAAAAAGAGAGACCAACTGGTAGAATAGGTCATTATGTTGCAACAAACCATAAGTGAGAAAATTTGCAAAAAATCCTGATTCAAGCCAATTTTTCTTAATTCACAGCCTAACCAAAATTTCCCAATTTTTTTCCAAGAAATTGTGATATGCATAAAAAAAAAATCAATGAAAATTTGCATTTTCTTTAGTTTTTTTAACAAAAAAAATTGATTTTCCTCCTTTTTTTTCTTAGATAAATTACCCAAGACTTTGATAAAATATACAATAATTCTCTAAAATATACATAAAATATATATTTATAATTCTAATATGTCTACTAAAAATTTTAAATCTTAATTTATTTTTTTTCAAATGTATTCTTATAAATTAAATTAAATTATTTTATTTTAAAAGTGTGTAATTTATCATTAAACTATATTAGAAAGAATAACTTAATAAAGATAACGTAATAAATAATTTTTTTATCCCCATATTAATTAATTATATATATATATATATATATATATATATATATATATATATATATATATATATATATATATATATAAATAACTAACGGGTTACATGGGATTGAAATGGTCCTACTTGTATTACATCATCACCACATAGTGGTATTACAACAAAGCTTGGATATTATCCATGTATTGTGGGTCTCTTCCTTGAAATGTTGAGGAATCTAACTCGTTGAGCTAATGCCACTTGATATTATTGTTATATATTTTATAATTGTGATTGAATCTAACTGTTGAGCTAATGCCACTCTATTTTAGTTAATAAATACATAAGTAATAAAATACATCATCTTATATAACCTATTAAAATTTATTCTACTCTACTCAACTTTTATAAATATTTATGTTACCGAACTTTAGTAGTTAAATACATACATTAATAAAATACATCATCTTATCCAACTCTCCTATGTTAAAAAAATAAATAAAAATTATCATCTTATAGTTGTGGAGGGTTAGTGGATTGGTAAGTGCTTGTCTGGCCAGGCACTTACTAGGAAGGTTCAAACTTCCGGGTAGCTTGTTTGCAAAGGTAGTAGTCTGATATGAAAGTGCACGACGCAGCCATAATAGTTTTGGTCTCTCAGCATAGGTTTGGTAAGAGCAGCTCCTATTTGAACCCTGCTCTTGTCAATTGCTAAAAATAATGTGGTTGTGACCAACTTTCTTACGTAACCCAAAAAAATACATCTTAAATAACCTATAATATCTTATAAATATTAAAATTTACTCTACTCAACTTTATAAATATTTAGGTTTTTAATTCAGATTTATGATCTATAGTGTTTATAGACATTTAATCTACTCTACTCAACTTTATAAATATTTAGGTTTTGCATTTCTGCAATGCATGGCATGGTGTATTATTCGATATTAAATGCTTGTTAACATATCTCAAGGCATGAGGGGTTAATCCAATGTTTGCCATTGAGAGAACAAATTCTAGTTATGGTCATTAGTGATTCTTTCTTTAATCACTCTACAACCAGTTAATAAAATTTCCCTCAGATTGCTCTAAGGCTTATTAGAGTTATTTCAACACTCGTAGTAGAGTTTTGGTTTCTGCATTAGCATCTTACCATTCCCAGAATAAGCATATGAAGGAGGACTATAGAGAGAGGTGCAAGGTGAAATCAATAAGAGATGTTTGTGAGTTTGTGCACACAGCCAAATGAAAGTGGTTTGGGCCCTGGAGTTACTCCACTGGGAAGAAAATTCTCAAAGCTTAATTGCGTTTTCCATGAGGTCAATCAACAGCGGAAATCCAGACGAAAGGTGAGACGAGAGAACTAAAGAAAACGAGGTATTAACAAAATTTTATCTTTAAAATAGTAACATTCTCACGGAAGAAGAACATTCTTGACCTCTTATTATTATATATATTCTTCTTTCGGGTCACCTTTCCCACGTCATTCTAAGAGAGGTGATTGACATTGCTCATCCATTTTAAGATTAAATCACATTTAAGTTAGTTGCCTGCACTTTAATGCAAGCCACTCATAGTTAGTGACTGTTCATGAGGCTACGGGCATAGCTGAAGTTTCTAGCCGGTGATATTTCTATTTAATTTTATTTCATGTAATCGAATAACGTGTTGATTTGGCCTAATCTTTTTTGAACTCTAAAAACTATTCTAATTTATTTGAATTATCATGGTGTCTTTGTATCTTTTATTTAATTATATTTATTCAATTCAGAGTGAGTACAACCTAAATGAGCTTAAATAGTAGAGACTCGAGTTTTTAAAGCTCTATATGAAATTCTATAATACTTTACATTATTACATATAGATCTAATTGAACTCTTATTTTATAAAAAACATTTATAAAATGCTTTTGCGAATCTACTATATAAAAAAAAAATTATAAAATTGTTTTATTGTTTAAAAATCATAATTGCTTTCTCTAATATATAAATTAATATAGATTGTAATGTAGTAGTACTTTCCAAAGGGAGTCCATCCTTTGATATATTCATATACTAAATTACTTGTTAAGGTTTGAAGGGAACTGTTTTAATCTCTTTTACACAAAAATAGAATGATTTCAAAAATGTCAACTTGTATACATTCTTATGATTAATAATGAAGATGTATAAAAAACATTTGTGGAGCTTCTCAAGCCCTAACTCCTAGGTAATACCAATTAAACTTAGACCATCTCCCTACCATCTCCTTTTGAACCTAGCTCGACATTTTTGTAGGCAACAACAACTAAACCTAGAGCCATTCTTCTTTTTAAATCATAAATTTGATAAACCATATTTCTTATCTTCAAAACAAGCTCCAACATGTTCAAATAATAGATATGCTTCAACATCTAGCCAAGGTCCCCTCCCACAAAATTTTCTAAAATAGAGTAAAATAATACATACATCATTATTCAATTGACTCATATATCACATTTTCATCCAAATTCAAACCTTATAAGAATAAAAACAAAAAGGGTCATAAAGACAATTGAACTTAGTGAAGAAAAATTCCTTCCTTTATGCTTATAGATCTCCAATCATTTTTCAATATTATCATTTCTTCCTCCTTTTCTTTCCTTCTTATTCACTTTTCACTAACTCTTAATAGTCAAGTCATTAAAGTCTTTGTCTTTTCTAATTAATTTTCAATTACCTAATTTATTTATATTTTGGATGAGATCTTTTGCACTATATTGAAAAATCAAAGCCCTACTTTAGGTAAACAATATTTATTGACCATTAGCTCAAAATCATGACTAAAACATATTTCAAATGATTAGTAATCAAATTATACCAAGCAAACAAGATTATGATATTAAGAAGAGATGTTTGTCTAAGAACCACCAACATTACACTTATAAAGAACATGTCAATAATGAGTTTGAAGGCTTTGTCCTTTCTCATGATATTTCTTGGCAATCACCATTAATTACACTCTATATGAAAATGGGATAGTTGAAGAGAAGAATAGACTATTATGAATATAGATCAATATAAAGTTCATTCCAAATAAGTGGACCTAAAGTTTTGGTAGAAATGACTTTTTGTTGTATACATCATCAATAAGACATGATGTTTAGAGTGCATTAAGATATTTGCCTTATGTAGGAGATGGATAAGAGCATGGTTATTCATTTTGTATTTCAACATTTTTGGGCTCATATTCTTATCAAGCAATAAAATAAACTACACCATAAAAATATTTTATGCATTTTTATTGAGTATAGTAAGAAGTAGAAGGTATATCAACTATAAGATTTATCACCAACCTCACAATATATATTTGTAATGACGTCCTTTTTCATGGATCCTCCAAACCTCTCTTGAATTTTTTCATGATTATTCTCTGTATTATATTTTACCCATTGATATTTTCCCTTCATTTAATTGATCTTACTCAATCTTCTAGTCATTAGGATACTTTAATAGAAGTGGTTGTTTCCTTATTTTAATGATTCAAATTATAGATATCTATTCATATTTTTATGATCAATGTTCTTCTTCTATTATGTATCCTTGATGGATAAGTTTCTACCTTCATATCCTCGTTCAATCACAAGAAGATCTATTCCTGATCAGATTGAGACCATGCTTAAAGATTTCAAAACAATACTTGAGTAAGAATGACATTATAAGTCTTCTTTATCTCCTGCTCTTCTTTGCAAGTGGATGTGAATGGTGACCATAATACATAAAGTTAGGCCAAGGCATGTTTTGATTGGAATTCAACCATGGAGTTGCAAAATAATTCGTTCATTAAGAACCAAACATAATATTTGGTCCCTTCTCCTAAGGATAAAATTATTTTTTATTGTAAATGGATATACAAGAATAACTTTGGTATATATGGTTAGATTAAGAAGCATAAAACTCACATTATTGATAAAATATTTTTCAAAATCATGGAGTTTATTTTTTTGAAAAAATTGAAAAAAACTTGTATTAAAACAAAGATCAGTTACAACTGGGAGTAGACACATCCCAGCCGAAAACAATGAAAGCACATGATTACAAGAGAAGAGGAAGATTTGCAATGGAGCCAAATCTCTTGAACCAATACCAAGCTAGCTGAGGGAGCTGATTGGTCTGTTACAACAACTTGTCGCGAAATCGTGCAGCAAACACCAACTTCACCTTTGGTCGCGAAAAAGCTACAAGTCACGAAATCGCGACACAAGACTCCTCTGACCGCAAAAAGTCAACCTGTCACGAAATCACGACAACAATCCTCCCTTGGCCGCGACGGAGCAACATGTCGCGAAATCACGACACCTTTCCACCTTTGGCCGCGATGGAGCAACATGTCATGAAATCGTGACAACTTTCCTCTCTTGGCCACGACGAAGCAACATGTCGCGATATCATGACAACTTTCCTCCAGCGGCCACGACGGCGCAACATGTCGCGAAATCGTGACAACTTTCCTCTAGCGGCCGCGACAATGCAACATGTCGCAATATCGCGACAACTTTCCTCCCTTGGCCACGACGGCGCAACATGTCGCGATATCGCGACCAATTCCTCCAGCGGCTGCGATGGCGCAACATGTCGTGATATCGTGACAACTTTCCTCCAGCGGTCGCGATGGCGCAACATGTCGCGATATCGCGACAACTTTCCCACAGTGATTGCGACGACGTAACATGTCGTGATATCGCGACAACTTTTCTCCAGCAGCCGCGACGGCGCAACATGTCGCAAAATCGCGATAACTTTCCTCCAACGGCCGTGATGGCGCAACATGTCACGATATCGCGATAACTTTCCCACAGAGGCCGCGACGGCGCAACATGTTGCAATATCGTGACAACTTTTCTCCAGAGACCGCGACGACGCAACATGTTATGAAATCGTGACAACTTTCCTCCAACGACTGCGACGGTGCAACATGTCGCGAAATCGTGACAACTTTCCTCCAGCGACCGCGACGGTGCAACATGTCACGATATCATGACAAATTTCCTCCAACGACCACGACGGTGCAACATGTCGCGATATCACGACAACTTTCCTCCAGTGGCCGTGACGGTGCAACATGTCATGATATCATGACAGCTTACCTCCAATGGTCACGATGGCGCAACAGGTCGTGAAATCACGACAAAAACCACCCTTAGCTTTTTCTTTGATCATTGGCTCAAGGATCTTTCAAGGCCCTGCCTAATCACCTCATCTTCAATAGGCATGTCACTGTGCAGCTGCACCCTTACCTCTTTCTCAGCACCCATCTTAGCCAAGAAATCGATCGCTTTGTTTAAATCTCTGCTCACATAAACTGGAATCACATCATCTAATTCCTTCCATAATTCCTTGATTTGAGAGACCAGAATCCTCAACCTCCAAGCTTTCAACGCAAAGTTCCTCATGCAATCTAGAGCTCCAACCAGAATTTGAGAATCAGATTCAAGAATTATCCTCCTGTGGCCTTGAGTAATCGCCCAAATAGAAGCAGATTTGATAGCAATGGCTTCGCTTCATTATTTGTGGCTCTACCCAAGCCCCGCAGCTCCCAATAGAGCACCGATCCCTCATGATTTCGGCAGACCATGCCAATTTTGGCACTACCCGGATCGCCCTTTGCAAGCACCATCGTATTGATTTTAATCCAACCTTCCGGGGGTGGTTTCCAACCGGCTCTGTCCCGTCCCTCTTGCTTTTCAACTCCCTCTTCCATTGGCCCAGGACCAACCTGAGTTTCCTCTTTAGCGTAGATGGCAATAGTTTCTGTGACTTTGCTCCAGATGACCTGCCAAACTCCATCTAGCGAGGAAAAAGTTTCTTTAAAAATTCTAGTATTTCTCTCCAACCACACTTGCCACCAAATGAAGTATAAGCCAAGCTCCCACCCAATTTTAAGAGCTTTGGATTTAAATCTACCCCGCTTCCATCTTTCCCAAATATTAGTCCGATTCATGTCACCATTAACCTAGATTTTATAGTGAGAGAACCATCGCTTCCAAATCTAACGCGTGAAAGGGCACTCAAACATCAGGTGATCAGTTGTTTCCTCATTCTTGTGGCATAAAACACATTGATAAGGGCTGATGATTCCTCTACATCTGAGATTGTCAAAAGTGAGAATACCATTGTGCATAAACTGCTAGGCAAAAAAGTTTACTTTCGGCCAGCCCTTGGAGTGCCAAATATTTCTCCAATCCTCAACCGGATAAGAATGGGGGGGAGGCTCTGGGAGGATCTTGTCATATCCGTCCTTCACTGTATAAACACCAAGGCTCCCATAGCCCCAAGCTAATTCATCCTCCTCGTCTCTCCCTGTGAGAAACATTTTTGTCAAGATTTTGGTCAAGATGGGTGCTAACTCCGGGGGGATTGGAATTGGCCACTCCTCCAACCTCTTAAACTTCTTAAACTTATACTCCCCAGACCGAGTAGTGTTGAAATAACTTTCAATTTGGACCCAACCCTTGGTTTCTATGGCAAATTTTATTGGAAGTAACTCGGGGAATTCAACAATGATGGGTGGGTACTGATCCCATGAATCGGTCCAGAAACGAGCCTTCTCCCCTCTCCCCACTTTCAAAAACAATTGGTATTTAATAACCTGAGATCCTATCTTGAGATCCTGCCACACTAAGTATCTATTACCATCCAGAGGGAAATGGCCCACCTCATTGGGGTTAACTTGACCCAAATATTTACTAGTTAGGATTCTACTGAATAAGGAAGTTGGTTGGGAAATCCACCTCTAGTACAACTTTCCAGCCAAGGCTTGATTATTTAACTTGGATCCTCTCAGTCCCAAAGACAAATTTTACCTTGGGCTGGGTGACTTTATCCCAGCCCACTAAGGCCCACTTTCTCTCTCCCTTAGCTCCTTCCCACAAAAATTCCTAGCCATCCTGTCCAACTCTTTCCATATTGTAAGCGGGGCAGCCAAGATAGAAAATTTGTAGATTGGCATGGCTTGAATGACTGACTGTAAGAACGTTAATCTGCCACCATAACTTAACCACTTGTGAGACCAGTGATTAATTTTGTCCTTGATACACTCCAAAAAATTCCTCCAAGTGTCTAATTTCAGCTTCTTGAAGTGCAAGGGGATCCCCAAGTAAACCACAGGGAGAGAAGTCCTAGTGAATCCTAGGATTTCTAAAATTCTATTTTGAAGCCTTTGCTCCAGATTAAAAAAGACCACTTTGGATTTCTTGTCATTAATGACCTGTTGAGGATGTTGAATTGTTTGTTTCTTTTAGACCTATAAGCCTATGTAATATAACATATAAGATTATCTCCAAAGTGATGGCAAATTTATTAAGGCCATTATTAGATAAAATCATTTCAGAAGAGCAAGGAGGATTTGTGAAAGGGAGACAAATTTTGGATGGGATCATAGTAGCTCATGAAGTTATATTTTCAGAAGCTTCAATAAAAAAGAAAGCAATGATCTTAAAACTTGATATGAGTAAAGCCTATGATCATAGGGTTAAATGGGATTTCTTTTTACAGTTTTAGAAAAAAATTGGATTTTGGAAGAAATGGGTTAGAAGGATTAAAGCTTATGCCTCTACAGTTTATTATTCAATCTTGGTCAATGGGTTAGTAATGATATCTTTTAAATCCAAGAGAGGTCACAGAAAAGGATATTCTCTATCTCCATATTTGTTAATTATTATGGTAGAGGTTTTGAGTAGGAACTTAAATAAGGCTTACAAATATGATCTAATAAGTGGACTTAAGGTTAGTAATAACATCGACAACATCACCCATCAACAGTTTGTAGATGATACAACCCTTTTGGAAGGACAAGGATAAATGAGGCCAAAGCTTTGAATAAATTTTTAAAGGAATAAGAAAGAGCTTTAGGCAAAAAATTTAATAAGACAAAATCCAAAATTTACTTCCTTAACACTCAAGAATTTATAGGTTACTTCAAATGGAGGAGGCAAATTTTCTAGCAAATTATATAGGGATGCCTTTATGGAATCCAGTTATTAGTAAACATGTTGCGATATCACGACACTTTCGCCTCCGTACTCTTCCTCTTTACTTTTGTCGCGATATCGTGAAACTTCTGCCTTCTTACTTTCTCTCTCCTCCTTTAGTCGTGAAAATGCAACATGTCGTGATATCGTGACACTTTTTCTCCTTTGATCTTTCTCTTGCCTTCGGGTCGCGAAAATGCGACATGTCATGATATCGTGACACTTTTTCTCTCGGACTCTCTCTCTTGCAATATGTCACGAAATCACGACACTTTTTCTTTCGGACTCTCTCTCTTGCAATATGTCATGAAATCGTGACACTTTTTCTTCCGTACAATCTCTCTTGCAATATGTCGTGAAATCACGACACTCTTTCTACTTGCCTTTTTCTCTTCCAACATGTCGCGAAATCGCGACACTTTTTCTTTCGTACTATCTCTCTTGCAATATGTCGTGAAATCGCGACACTTTTTCTACTTGCCTTTTTCTCTTCCAACATGTCGTGAAATCGTGACACTTTTTCTACTTGCCTTTTTCTCTTCCAACATGTCGTGAAATCGCGACACTTTTTCTTCCGTACTATCTCTCTTGCAATATGTCGTGAAATCGTGACACTTTTTCTACTTGCCTTTTTCTCTTCCAACATGTCACGAAATCATGACAATTTTTCTTGCTTGCGCTTTCTCTTCGAACATGTCACGAAATCGCGACAGTTTTTCTTGCTTGCGCTTTCTCTTTGAACATGTCACGAAATCACGATAGTTTTTCTTGCTTGCGCTTTCTCTTCGAACATGTCACGAAATCACAACAATTTTTCTTTCTTCTCAACATGTCACGATATTGCGATAGTTTTTCTTTCTTGCTCAACATGTCACGATATCGCGACAGTTTTTCTTTCTTGCTCAACATGTCGCGATATCACGACAGTTTTCTTCCTTGTGATTTTATTTTGATTTTTAGCATATGGGCCACTTCGATATTTTGGAAAATCACTATACATACTCTGAAGAACCTCTTAACTCCTGTCCACTGCATCAACCGATCTGTCTGACTGTGTTGACAACAATGACAATACTATTGCTGCACCTTGCTCAACAATCTCCCCCTTTGGAATTGTTGGCAACACATGTGCAATGTCCTCGTAACTCTTCTCCCCCTTTGACAATAATACCAAAGGGCTACCGCAGACTCCCCCGAGTCCATGCACAACATTCTCCGGCACAATTTATTACACTTAGCAAAAATCATGAACATGATCAAAAAGATAATCAAATACTTAAATGCTCCCCCCGAGAATGTGATCCCTGTAGCTAGTCAATTCTTGGGAAGTGTGACCACTCCCAATTTATTGCGAAGGTACTCAAAAACTTCCTTGGGCAATGGTTTTGTGAAGATATCTTCTACTTGCTCTGTAGTTGGAACAAAATCCAACTTAACCTCACCTTCCGCAACTTTCTCCTTCAAAAAGTGATACCTGATAGCAATGTGTTTTGTGCGTGAATGCATAATTGAATTCTTGGAGATGTTAATGGCACTGGTGTTATCACACTTAACTGATATTGGCTCACTAAAGCTAATACCAAGATCTTTCAGGGTTTGTTTCATCCACAATACCTACGTACAACATGTTATCGTTGCAATATACTCTGCATCTCCTGTCGATAAAGAAACTGACTCTTGTTTCTTACTGTGCCACGTGACCAATCTGTCTCCAAGATAGAATGCACCTCCACTGGTACTCTTTCTGTCATCCACACATCCTGCCCAATTTGCATCTGAATATGCAATAAGTGTGAAGTCCTTACCTTTCGGATACCATAACCCATACTCCATAGTACCCTTGAGGTACCGAAGAATCCTCTTCATTGCTGTCACATGAGTCTCCTTGGGATTAGCCTAAAATCGTGCTACCATGCATACTACCTGCAAAATATCTGGTCTAGTAGCTATCAGGTACAGTAAACTTCCAATCATAGATTTGTACATGGTTTGATCAATAGGTGGAGATTTGTCATCCTTGCTCAAATTGCAACCTATCGTCATGGGAGTGCTAACTGGCTTACAATCCTCCATTGTGAACTTTTTTAACATCTCTTTCACATATTTAACTTGAGAAATAAATATGCCCTTCTTATTTTGATTAACTTGCAACCCGAGGAAATATGAAAGTTCACCAATCATTGACATTTCAAATTCTTTCTGCATCTTATTTGCTAAATCTTTACATGACCCATCTTTGCTACTACCAAATATAATATCACCTACGTATACAACAAGTACAATAAGATGCCCATTTTCTGTTTTGATATACAAATTACTATCCACCATACCTTTCTTAAACCCTTGTTGAGTGAGATAGTTATCTAGCCTTGCATACCATGCTTGGGGTGCCTATTTTAAGCCTTATAATGCTTTCTTCAACTTACAAACCAAGTTGGGATCATCACCAAGTTCGAAACCATCTGGTTGCTCAATATAAACCTCTTCTTCAAGTTTCCCATTCAAAAACGCTGATTTCACATCCATTTGATAAAATTTGAAATTCTTGTAGACTGCTAAAGCCAAAAACATTCTAATTGCCTCTAGTCTAGCTACTTGTGCAAAAGTTTCCTCAAAGTCAATGCCTTCAACTTGTGCATAACCCTTACATACCAATATTGCTTTATTTCTGACTACATGTCCGTCTTCATTCAATTTGTTTCAAAAAATCCATTTAGTCCCAATTATATTTTTATTTGCAGGTCTAGGGACTAACTCCCAAGTTTTGTTTTTCTTGATATGATCTAATTCTTCATTTATTGCCTTCATCCAACTTTCATCTTTACTTGCTTTAGCAACATTTTTGGGCTCAATGCTGGATAATAGAGAGTAGTTACTTACTACTCTTCTTCTTGTCTGAAGACCAACTTTGGGGTCTCCAATTATTTGCTCTCTAGGATAATTTTTTTGCCAGCTGCCTATTTTGAATTTCTTATTTTCTTCCACTTCTAAATCACAATTTAAATCATCTGAGTCAATTTTTTGTATCTTTTCCATTTCATTTTTCTCATCTCCTTCAATAGCCTCTTCATAAATTGGGTAGTTCATTTCATAGCTAATTACTCGTTCTCTACCTTCATCAAATTTAACATCGACACTATCCACAATTTTCTTTAGCCTCTTGTTGTAGCATTTGTAAGCTTTGCTTTTTGACTGAATAACCAACAAAAATACCTTCATCCGCTCTATCTTCAAACTTACCAAGATTATCTTCAGTTCTTTTGATGTAGCACTTGCTGCCAAAGATTTTGAGGTATTTTGATGTTGCCCTTTTACCGAACCACAACTCATAAGGAGTTTTGCTTTCATGTGTTCTCAGCATGTACCTATTTTGGATATACATCGTAGTATGGACTGCTTCTTTCCAAAATCTGTCTGCTACTCGCTTCAACCAACATAGTCCGTGCCATTTCCTGCACCGTCCTATTCTTTCTTTCTACCACTCCATTCTACCGAGGTGTCCCGGTCGCTGAAAATCTGTCTCCTAATACCGTATTTTTCATAGTACTCTGTAAACTCCTCTGAAATGAATTCTCCTCCTCTGTCTGATCTTAAAAATTTGATCCTCTTTCCTGTTTCATTCTCAACATGGTTTTTGAAAATCTTGAACATGTTAAGAGCTTCTAATTTATGCTTCAAGAAAAATATCCATGTCATTCTGGAATAGTCATCAATGCACAACATAAAATATTTGTCACCATTTATGCTTTGTGTTCTCATGGGTCCACATAAATCAGTGTGTATTAGTTCCAAAGGTTTGCTTGTGTAGTACTCTTTTTTTTGAATGTGACTCTAGTTTGCTTCCCCTTTTGGCATGAAGCACAAATGTTGTTTGCAGTTTTGCTAATGGTGGGAATATCTCTCACTGCCATTTTTGAGTTGATTTTTACTAGATTATCAAAACTAATATGACCGAGTCTCTTGTGCCACAACCAATTTTATTCTTCCTTTCCAATAAAATAAGCTCCTTCTAAAGTCTCTAAGAGCGTGTACAGGTTGCCATATGTCCTTGATCCAGTTGCTATCAGTTTTCCACTGTTTGTTTTTCTGACTTCACAACCCTGCTTCTTAAAAACTACTTCATGACCTTTATCACAAATCTGACTTACGCTCAACAAGTTATGTTTCAAACCATCCACAAACAAGACTTCTTCTAACTTAATCTTTCCGTCACTAATTTTAACTGAACCTTTGCCAACTATCTTAGCTCCATCATTATTTCCAAACTTTACTGAACCACCTTCATATTTTTGAAACTTCTCAAATTTTTTTTTGTCGCTTGTCATATGATTGGAGCATCCACTATCAAGTATCCATGGTACATATTTATTCTGTGCTTTAAATGTTGTTTGTAGGATTAAGGATTCATTTTTTTCCTTAAGTCGCTCTTTTTCTTTCCATTCCATTTTGATAGTAGTTTTGGGCTCTTGTTTTGCCTTTCCCTTATCAATAGCTTGTGCATATTTTTTAGGAAGTTTTATATTTTGTCTCATCCTATTTGGTTGAAATTTTCTTCCCTGAAACTGATTTGATGCAAATGTACTTCTACAGTTTCTTGCAATGTGCCCAAAATTATGATAGTTATAACATTCTACTGTATAATTCATCAGAGGAGAAAAAACATTTCTACTGGTGAAATTCCTTGGTCTTACATTATATTTGCAGTCTAATATTTTATGTCCATAGCCATTGCATTTAAAACAGAAACCAGAAAAGGGATAATTGAACCTGGGTGATGGTCTTTGCCATGTTGTCGTAGGAGCCATAGGTCTTCTTCTTCTTTGATGTGTGACATTGGTGAATCCATCATTGTCAATTCTCCTTTCGTGCCTGGCATTATTGTTTTCTTTTGCATGAGACGTTTTTCCTTGATCAACCTGTTTCTTATTTTTATTCTTTATGGATTCTACATTTATGGTCTTTGATCCATTTTATGATCCTCCTTCGACGAAACCCAAAACAAATTTAATGCCTGTAGGCCTTTGGTCATTTATAATCTTATCCAACTTCATAGAACTTTCTTCGCGTTTGTGATAGCAACTAATTTTGTGATTCATCTCTTCTATCTGCATCCGTAAACCAACATTCTCTTCTTCTAGTTTGCAACAATAATCTATTTTCATGGTAATTTGTACTTCGAGATCTTTAGATATTTTCTTGTATTCTTTTGTCTGTACTTTCAGACTGGTTATGATTTCGTTTGCATCCTCAAGCCTTTTTGAAAATTTCTTAATCTTTTTCCTCTCTATTGTCAACTCTTCAAGTTCAGAGATCAACTCACCTTCTAGATCTACTTCAGCCTCAGGGTTTTCACCACATACTTCAGAGTTCACTCCTTCTTCCTTTTTCTAATTTTACTTCTTCAAATGCCATGAAAAGAGATTCACCTGTTTCCTCTTCAGAATCCTCACCGGAGCTGTCTTCTGATGAACTGGCATTCTTGGAGATGAAACTTTTCTTCTTGAAGTTGTCTTTTATGAAATTCATTTTCTTCTTCCAGTCACTTCTTTCTTGGTGCGATCCTTCATCATTTTTGTTCTTCTTATTAAGTGGACATTTAGACGCAAAATGCCCAATGCCTCCACAGTTGAAACATTTAAACGATAGCTTTCCTCTGTATTTTCCTTTTCCCATTTTTAGTTTCTTAACAAAGTTTGCTTCCATTTCATCTGATGTCTCTTCTTCCTTGGAATCTTGTTTTGCATTTTTATTTTTAAGGGCTTTAAAAGCAGCTTATCTGTCTGTGGTTTTAGATCTTCCTATCCTCATCTCATATGCAATCAAGGAACCATACATCTCATCTATACTAAAATAATTTAGATTTTTAGATTCTTCTATCGTTGAGACTTTAGAATCAAACCTTTGAGGAAGAGATCTTAATACCTTTTTCACGACGGTAGAGTCTTCAATATCCTCGTCGATTCCTCTGATCGCATTAATGATTCCATTAACTCTCAAAATATATGCCTCAATGTTTTCATTGTCATTCATATTTAATTCTTTGAACTGAGCTCGATGTGTCTGTAACTTGGCATCCTTGATCTTATCGTCTCCTTCATGAATACTCCTCAATTTGTCCCATATTTCTTTTGTTGTTTTACAGCTCATGATATTTACTAGTTCACTGTCTGCTAATCCATACATGAGAGCATTCTTTGCTTTTGAATTATTTTCAAACAACTTCTTTTCGTCAGCCTCTTTTGGAGGAGTGATGGGTATTGTGTATCCACTAAATATTGAATCCCAAATGTCATATCCCAAAGCACAAAGATATGTCTGCATCCTGATTCTCTAGAATGTGTAATTAGATCCGTCAAACAATGGTGCTTTGTTTGATGAGAAGCCTTCACCACCTACCATTGTATTACTTCCAAGATCACCCTAGCTAGTTAAGCTTGTACAGGAACTTAGCTCTGATACCAATTGTTAGTCTTACAATGACACTGAGAGGGGGGGTGAATCAGAGTAGCTCTTTTAAACTTAAATTCACAGCTCTTAAAACTAAAATAATGAAACCTTAAAACTAGATAAAACAAGTATAACAAAAGAGCATTACACAACATAAGATTTAATGAGGTTCACCAATGTGGCTACTCCTCAAAAATTGACTGCTTGGACTACCATCCAAATCCAGCATTTGCAAAGCACCAACTTTACAATCAATTTACCAGCACCCACTAGAAGGAGCACCAACCCTTGATGCCAAGCACCAACTTGGACTTCAATTCTGAATCTATAAGATTGACAGTAAGATACCTTTACTTTTGCATGACCCTGACTGGTCTTCTTCACCTTTGCGTTCTATGTGCACTCTGCTTTCTCTGCGCAATCACAGTAGCACCTGGTCGAGCTTCAACCTTTTCATTCTCTACGCACTCTACACTCTCTGTGTAATAACTTCGCACACTTTGCTTCATTACAGTCAAACTTCATGATCGTCTTCTCCCTTTTGCACACTCTACTCTCTTTGTGAATTTCGTACTTAGCACGATTCGACACAACTTGCTCTCTATGCACAATGGCCGTATCGCTCACACATTTCACACTACTAAATTCTCCAAATAGCCCTCCTTTTATAACAACATTTTCATGATGAAAACCCTAATATTAGTCGGTTGTAAACCCTAATCTTAGTCGGCTTTCATAACAATTGTAAACCCTAATTTTAGTCGGCTGTCATCGGACTTCGTCGGCTTCAACTCAACCGTGAAAACACAACATGTCGCGATATCGTGACACTTTTTATTTCTCTCTCTTTCTTCTTGCTTTGGCCCTCAAAAATACAACATGTCGCAATATCGTGACACTTTTTCTTTCTCTCTCTTTCTCTTTGCATCGGACCGCAAAAATGCTACATGTCATGATATCACGACACTTTTTCTCCTTACACTTTCTCTTTGCTTCGGCCCCCGAAAATACAACATGTCACGATATCACGACACTTTTTTCTCCTTGCTTCTTTTCTTGGCTTGTACCCGTGAAAACACAACATGTCACGATATCGCGACACTTTCACCTCCGTACTCTTCCTCTTTACTTTTGTCGCAATATCGCGACACTTCTGCCTTCTTACTTTCTCTCTCCTTTAGTCGTGAAAATGCGACATGTCGCGATATCGTGACACTTTTTCTCCTTTACTCTTTCTCTTGCCTTCGGGTCACGAAAATGTGACATGTCGCGATATCGCGACACTTTTTCTCTCGAAATCTCTCTCTTGCAATATGTCGCGAAATCACGACACTTTTTCTTTTGGACTCTCTCTCTTGCAATATGTCATGAAATCGTGACACTTTTTCTTCCTTACAATCTCTCTTGCAATATGTCGCAAAATTGCGACACTCTTTCTACTTGCCTTTTTCTCTTCCAACATATCGCGAAATCGTGACACTTTTTCTTCCGTACTATCTCTCTTGCAATATGTCGCGAAATCGCGACACTTTTTCTACTTGCATTTTTCTCTTCCAACATGTCGCGAAATCGTGAAACTTTTTCTACTTGCCTTTTTCTCTTCCAACATGTCGCAAAATCGTGACACTTTTTCTTCCGTACTATCTCTCTTGCAATATGTCGTGAAATCGCGACACTTTTTCTACTTGCCTTTTTCTCTTCCAACATGTCGCGAAATCGCGACACTTTTTCTACTTGCCTTTTTCTCTTCCAACATGTCGCGAAATCGTGATAGTTTTTCCTGCTTGCGCTTTCTCTTCGAACATGTCACGAAATCGTGACAGTTTTTCTTGCTTGCGCTTTCTCTTCGAACATGTCATGAAATCGTGATAGTTTTTCTTGCTTGCGCTTTCTCTTCGAACATGTCGCAAAATCGTGATGCTTTTTTTCTTCTCAACATGTCGCGATATCGTGACAGTTTTTCTTTCTTTCTCAACATGTCGCGATATCACGATAGTTTTTCTTTCTTGCTCAACATGTCGTGATATTGTGACAGTTTTTCTTTCTTGCTCAACATGTCGCGATATCGTGACAATTTTTTTTCTTGTGATTTTCTTTTGATTTTTAGCATATGGGACACTTCGATCTTTTGGAAAATCACTGTACATACTCTGAAGAACCTCTTAACTCCTGTCTACTGCATCGTTCGATCTGTATGACTATGTTGACAACAATGACAATATTGTTGCTGCACCTTGCTCAATAGTTTAGGCCAATCCCTCCAAAGTTATTCAAAAGTAAAAAAATTGGACCACTGTAAGCCAAGTAAAGTGGCCATTCTCCTCCAAAGCTCAGAGGCTAAAATACACTCAATAAAAAGATGGATGAGAGTTTCTACATTCTCTCCACACATTTCACATCTAAAAGGGCCATGAAAACAATCCTTCATAATTTTCTCACCAGTAAGCACCCTACGATGCAATAAAAGCCAAGTAAAGAACCTCATCTTAGGCTAGAGCTTTTGAGCCCACAACTAAGAAAATATGTCAGGTGATTGGTTGGGATTATTATGGCATAAGGTCAAATAACCTTGAGCAATTGAATACTCACCCTTAGTAGTGTTGCTTCATCCAAAAAAATCTTTTTCATGGGACCAAGAGAGAGATGTCATATGAAGGATGTCTTAGATAGCTTGTCTTTACCTTTCTGGGATTTGAATAGGCCAGTCCTCAATAGGGATCTAATATCTACCAACCTTTGAATTACCAGTATGGTACCAACAATAATTAGCCACCTTTATCCAGTTAGCTTGGTGAAGCTCCTCCATCCAAGGCCTCCAATCAGGAAACTAAGTTATCAAAGGCTTGTGACCATCCCACGAATTAGTCCAAAAATTTACCTATTGACCATTGTGAATGATCCAAAATAATTTTTTCTTTATCAAATCCTCACCAATATTAAGAACTGCTAAAATAGGAGAACCTTTGGTAGGCAATTGATAGCGAATAAGATCTTTAGGACTTTTGTTCTCAGTATATTTAGCACGAAGATTATTGGACCAAAGAGCATTGGGGTTATGCAACATCCTCCAATATAATTTAGCAGCTAAAGCTTTATTGTTGTTAATAGAAGATTGGAATCCTAAACCCCCTTCATTCTTAGGAAGACATAAATTGTCCCATTTCACCAAGGCCCATTTTATTTTCTCCTTAGTACCACTCCATAGGAACTAATGACTGATTTGATCTAGTTCATGAAGAACAACCTTTGGGATATTCAATACGGAAGAAACATAAATAGTAATATCTTGAAGGACTGATTTTAC
Organism: Wollemia nobilis; assembly: GCA_028583015.1. NCBI lineage: Eukaryota > Viridiplantae > Streptophyta > Pinopsida > Araucariales > Araucariaceae > Wollemia > Wollemia nobilis. The sequence goes on along the minus strand of JAQPPZ010001695.1, from coordinate 2,829,028 downwards.
CAAGGTGATTCTACCCCTAGAAGAAAGCCACTTGTTGGTCCACTTTCCAATTTTCTTCTTGAATTTGTCCAACAACCAATTCCAATATATTTTTTTCTACCTTTGAATATTGATGGGAATACCTAAATAAGTGATCGAAAGGGAGGTATTATTATATATTAATTTATCCAAGACCATGGATTCCTGTCTGGCAGAGCAGTGAAAGAAAATGAATTTAGATTTATCTTCATTTATCAATTTCACAGTAGCCTTAGAAAATAAGCTAAATATTTGCTTAATATTAGAAGCTTCCTTAACTATAGCTTTACCTAAAAGAGTAGAGTCATCAACAAATTGAATATGAGATATATGTCTAGCTCCATAAGAAATGGTAACTCCATCAAGGGTTTTGTTTTCTCTCTTCTTGGTTATAGTCCTACCCAAGCATTTAGCAAGAATGATGAATAAATAAGGGGATAGTGGGTCACCTTGCATGATACCTTTGGAAGCTGGGAAAAACTGAGAAGGCTTGCCATTGATAATAAACATAGAAAACTGAAGAGATATATCCCATAATCCAATCCATCCAATCTTGAGAGAAATCAAATTACCTCAAAACTTTGATAAGGAAGTGCCAATCCACTCTGTCATAAGCTTTGGATAAGTCTAATCGAATGAACATGGAAGGATATTTTTGCATATCCATGGAATGGATGGCTTCCTAAGCAAGAACTATCTCATCTACTATTTTATGCCCTTCCACATAACACCCTTTTTCAAGGCTTCAACACAAATTTTCTACACCCTATTATCTACAAGCAAATGGGCAAGCAGAGGCATGAAACAAAATTCTCATTGCCATTCTCAAGAAAAATGTCATCCACATCTGGGGTTGCTTCAGCTCTTGGTGACGCTGTCCCTTCGATATTTTCTTCGACTGGGCCGGTCGTAGGTTGTTCGACAGAGATACTTGGAAGCTTTGTGCGAGATCACTTCGGGTGGGTCAGAGGCACTTGAGCTTGTTCCTGCCTCTTTCTCTTCTTTTTCTTCCGAAGCATCATCATCTCTCCTTGGGATTTCGCCCAAACCTGGGACACTTGGGGGAATGAATTCGGCAAAGAAGGTGGGCTTCCAAGTCCCAACATTGGCTTCGTAAACAACTGCGAAGTACCTCCAAGGTGAAATGGTACTCAAAGGGGTATACAGGTAGTAGGAAGGGCTTCCTTGTGAAGCCGAATAGGTGAATCACAAGTCCCTGTGTTAGTCGAAACACGTCTCCCTTATTCTCTATTACCACTCTATCTCTCAAACTGAGGGGCACTCGAGTACATGAACCCTTCAACAAATGAATAGTAGGTCCCAAGAATTTTTGATTAAAAGAATAATAAGACTTCGTCCTCAATAGGAGGGGAGTCCATTGGTACACAGGCAGAGGATTTCCATCCTTGCCGCTCGAATAAATGACAATGTGGGGAAAATTCTTATGCACATGATAGAAAAACAACCAAACAAGGAAAGAGCAGGGTACGAAGTACTGGCCCATGCCAGAATTCTTCATGTTGGTAAGCCGTGTGTGCAAGGTTCGGGCCACCCATTCTTCCCAATCGAATAATACTGGGTTGGTGTTCGGCCTTGAAGTATTAGGGGCATATAATTCCCCTCTCAAAATACATTCTGCCAAAGACACTTGCCAGGGGTGCACCGAAGCATCAGTCGACAGACCCGCTACCCATGCAATGATGGAGAAGATGTCAGCGCTCTTGAAATCTATCAAGGGGAGGGGCATCTAGGGCAGCTTGCTTGAAGGGAGCCCATTCTTGAGGTTCTCTCTTAGAAATTTCAAAATATAGGTGGAGGTAGTGAACCTCTCCATTTGTTCGCTCAGGATGACATTATGAACATAATAGCCTTTGGGCGGCCCTTACTATGGCGCGAAGGCTGCTTGAACATCTTATTTCAGAATTGAAAACAATTTACGGCTCGTAGCGTCCAACACTTGCCGGGAGAAATGCTGGTAGTTCTATGCAATGGCACAGATTAACTCGGGACAATGGTGAGCGGGCGGGGTTAGATACCAATAAATCTAAGAATAGTATGTGGTAGCCCTCTTGCTCTCTGGGGAAAGTCTGCTTGTCATAAAATCGATAGTGCATCGAAGCTCGACCACACTCTTCGAGAGTTTAGTGTCCCAAATTTTTTCCCACCCATAAATTGGTGGTTCTTCAAGTTGTTCCTCTTCAGAGTCCTCTCCTTCTTCCATCGGCTGCTTTTCTGGGCGAGGGTTGAGATTGATCTTCTTAGGTGTATGTTTTTTCTCTTCCTTGCCCTTCTTTGGGGATGCTACCTCAGGTTCCTTCCCCTTCTCCTTAGAGTTCTTATTTCCCATTGTGAATATTCACAACAGTAGAGTTCACGGTGTAGAAGACTTCGATGCAAAGGACTTTGAGGTGAAGGGCAGAGGAATGCAGGCTATCACGACAGCTCTCAATCTTTGCATTAGCAGTTGGCGAACACCCTTCTTACCGCCGAGCCTCATGTTTTATAGCCTTAAAAGGTAACTACCTTAATTTATGGCACCTGCCATGATTAAATTTACACTCGAATGGGGAAGGTTGCCATGCCTTTTTATTGGCTTTGTGGCAGCATGGTACATGGGCCCATGTGGTTTGATGATTTCCCCTGCATCAGAAACTTATCCTTCTGCCACCTCGTACCCGGGCCCAAACTTTTCTCGCAATGGGATTCTCTCAGGATGCGCTCTACCACCTTGACATTAAAATTGTTTACCCTGAACATTCCCCTAGGTTTCCGTAGGCACGTCCTTCAAGACACATTTTAAATGCTCTCGCCTCGCACATTTTTTGAATTGGCGAAGTAAAAATCGATGTTGAAGATGCTTCACGGTGAACCTCCGGTGTGGGTAGATTTTCTATGTTTCGGGCCCGAAGTAATTCTCCCTCGCTGCGTCACTACTTTGCTTCATGGAAGGCTAGCCCCCCCGAAGCTCGTTCTCTTTGAAAAATGCTTCACTAGACCTTCCTTCAAAAATTGCTTCGCTCGATCTTCTTTTGTGAAGCATATCTTATGCCTTCATCGTGCTCTTGCTTGGTTCTTCGACGACTCCCTCCAAGCTAAAGTGCTTCACTGCGAAGCATCTTGCATTAGTTGCTTTGCATCAAAACTTCTCGAAGGAGCTTCTGGCTATGCTTAGCGAAGCTAGAGTTTGTCACTGTGACACTTAGCCTTTCGGAGATCTTGAAGCAGGGTATATATACAGGAATGAAAAAACTATGTACAAAAGCAAAATTCGAACATTTTTTTTTTTTTTTACATCTTCAGTGATGAAAAGTCTTCAAATGAAGACCATTGACAAAAATTGGCAATACCTGGCCGTCTGCATCCTTGAGGATGAAATAATTGGCCGAGTTTACCTTTATGATTTCAAACGGTCCGTCCTAGAATGCATCCAATTTGTCATGATTTCTAGGCTTGGCCTTCCAAGAATCCCACTTCCATACTAGATATCCCACTTTGAAAGTGCGGTCGGAGGACTTCTTCTTAAACCAGTCTCGGGTGATATGGGTATGTTTAGTGAAGGTCTGGTAAACCTTCTCGTGATCTTCCTCTAGCTGCAGAAGCTGAGCCAGCCTATTTTCCATAGGAATAATTTCCTCTTCATCGTCCAGTAGCTGCAACACAAGGATATCTACATGAGTTGGTAGGATGGCCTCCTTGCCATACACCAGGGTGTAAGGCGATGTCTTGATTGACTTCTTGACAAAAATTTGATCGACCCACAAGGCCCGATCTAGAAGAAGGTGCCAAGTTATTTTGTTCATCTCTATGAGCTTTCTTAACACCCTCAACAGAGTCTTGTTGGTAGATTCCACCAATATGTTGCCCTGTGGATAGTAATTGGAGAAGACTATGATATATCCCATATCGATAGAGGAACTCGTTAATTTTGGTGCCTAAAAACCTGGGACCATTGTCTATTATGATTGATTCTGGGATGCCAAACTGGGTGATCAATCCTTCTAGGAAGGCGATGACGATCTCTTGATTGGCATGCTTCGTGGGAACTGCTTCGGCCCATCTGGTGAAGTAGTCGATCGTGGTCAGGATGAACTTATGCCCAACGAAAGAGTTTGGCGATATAACCCCTATGAAATCCAACCCCCATTGTTGAAAGGGTGTTTCTACTTGTATCGGTCAGAGAGGCATAGGAGCACTTCTGCTTCAGCCGATGAAATTTTGACATTGCTCACATCGACGACAGACCGCAAAGGCATCAACGAAGAGTGTAGGCCAATAATAACCGGCTTTGATTATCTTCAATGTCATTACTCTTCCTGTGAAGTGACCTCCAGACAACCCTGAATGAAATTCTCCCAGGACTCTATTCTTATCGTCTTCCTTTATGCACCTAAGGAGAACACCATCAATATTTCTAAAAAATAGGCCTTTAGGGCACAGCGTATATCAGAGGGACCGCATCCTGAAATGCCTCCGCTATGAAGCATTTAGATGCGAAGGACATCTATCAGTGTTGAAGTATTCAACTATCTCATCGACCCAATACTTCTTGTTCTCTTCCTGGTTTGCAAAGCATCCTTCCACTGGCGAATCGTCCCACTGGCAAGCTGTCACTTTGGCCGCTATGCTCTTCGCCAGTTCTTGACACAATGTGCGACCGTGAACCAATTTTGTGGGCCTAATCTCAATGTCAAATTCTTGTATCTTGTTGACCCAACCGACTCTTTTGCTATCCAATTCTCCTTGGATAATGAAGTTGCACACATCGGGGTGAATGACAAAGACTGTAACCCGAATTTGGGAAATGAATTGCTTGAATTTCCTAAGAGACTTCATTACTGCATGCACCTGCCTTTCTATGAAATTGTATTTTTCTTCATGGGGGTTTATCACTTGACTTAGAAATGCGATGGGGCGTTCTTCGCCATCTTCCCCCTTTTGTGTTAGGACTACAACATAGCTCTCAGGTTCTCCTATGGCATATAGGATGAAATCCCGATCATAGTCAAGGTTGGTCAGGATCGACGCCTGAGTGATTCAGGCCTTGATCTCTTCAAATGCTTCTATTATTTCCTCCGTCCAGATGAATTCGGTGCCCTTCTTCAAAAGTTCGGACATCGGTTTGATGAACTGGGAAAAATCTGGAACAAACTTCCTCATGAAGTTGATCTGGTCGAAAAAGGATTGAAGTCCCTTCTTGTTCACAGGGAGTGGGAGCTTCAATAGAGCCTTAGCTCTATCAGGATCTACAGCGAGACCTTTATCTGATATTACATGTCCCAATAAATTCCCTTCGTTGACCGTGAATATGGACTTCTTTGGATTGATTGAAATGCCAAAATCTCAGCATTTTTTGAATAACTATTGTAAATGTAAGGGATGATCCTCCCTTCTTCGGTAGAAGATGGTCATGTCATCTAAATAGATAACAATAAACTTATTCAAGATCTCGCCAAAAGCTAAATCTATGGCCCTCTAAAAAGTGGCCCTCGCATTCAAAAGGTCGAATGGCATTCACTGGTAAGAAAATGTTCCCCAATTGGTCGTGAATGTAGTTTTATGTTGGTCCTCATCCCTAACCCAGATCTGATTGTACCCTGAGAAGCCATCGAGTAGGGAGAAGCGCTGAGCCACAAAAATTGAGTATAAAATCTAATCTATCTATGGGAGGGGGTAGTGATCTTTGAGAGAATCCTGGTGATGCGTAGTCGTTATACCATCATTAATTCTCAATGAATCTGTCAATCCAGGGCAGTGTACAAGGCTATCTGTGGGAGAAGAAGTGAAACAACTATAACTTAGGTCAATCTAGAGCAACAGGTCTTATTGGTGGAACCGGTTGTGTGGGGGGTTTTGGAACATTCCTATCTCTAAATTGCATGAATTAAATCTTAATCTAAGTTGCAGAATTGGAAACTAATCATTAACTGCAGAAATGAAGTCCTAATTACAATTGCAGAATGAGACCTAATTATATTGCAGAATTAACAGTTGCACAATTGAAAGTCTGATCCTAATTGCAGAAAGGAAATCTAATTACTTTTGCAGTAATGAAAGTCTAGATCTAATGTGGAAATAAAAACTATCAAAATTCTGTAACAGAAGGTTGTCAATCTTCTGTTCAGATTTTGACAGCAAAACATAAAATGCAGGAAATTGCTAAAAAACAATAAATTCTGGAAATAACAATCTAAAAATAAAGTGGAAGCTTTGCTGAAAGTAAGATTGCAACTAAAACTTTAAGCACAAGATTAATCTAAGCATAAATAAACTAATACTGCAAATATTGTCAACTATTTACAAGCAATTGAAATAACAAGTTCTACAACTCATTCTCATGCAAACAAAATCAAAATAAAAACCTCGCTTTGTTAGTCCTCCTCCTAGGTCTGGAAGTGGCCAGCCTCTTTGTCTAGAAGAAGGTGTAAGTCTCTCTCTTTTTCTAAATCTTAATCACACTCATTTACAAGCAATTTGAAATAGAACTGGTGCACTTTATTGATCAAAAGACATGATTACAAGAATTCTGCTGAAAAACTGTTACAGGACTGTAACAGTCAATTTCTAGTTATACTCTGTATTTTCTGCTAGCTTCCTTACTCTATTTTCTACCTCCTTTTCTACTCTACTAGGCTCAACTTGAATGGGAGCAATATTTATAGCTATCCTATGATCTGATTACAAACAAAGAATATCTCAAAAGATCTAATCCTACAATGCTGCAACAAATTCTGGTTTTATCCTAGAAGAGGACTAAAACTTGATCTTTCCCTTAATGATGGCTTTGGTCGGCAATGACGGCAAAGACAGATGGAAGATATTTCTCTTTACTTTTTCCAACCTTTATTTCCCTTTTTTCGGCTTCAGAAATCGGTCAACAGGTCAAAAACACATTCTGTTCTTCATTCCAAAGATAAGTGGCTTCATTTCGAAGACAATGCAGTTCTCATTCCGAAGATCGCTCATTCCGAAGATACTGCATTCTCATTCCGAAGATCGCTCATTTCAAAGATACTGCATGCTTCATTCCGAAGATCCGCTCATTTCGAAGACGCTGCATTCTTCATTTCGAAGATCCACTCATTCCGAAGATGCTGTGTTCCTTCATTCCGAAGATATCTGTTCATTCCGAAGATACTTCGGAATGAACAAATGTATGCTTTTCCATTGATTTCTTCTACATCTCTCAGGTGGGTTATCTCCTAAGATCAAATTCTAATGGTCTTCATCCCTTTCCTCATGTGAATTCCATGCCTTGCTATTTATGGACAACTGGCTGGAATTTACATGGGAAAGACCAATTTTTGCTGCACAGCAACAGTTTGCTTGCACTGTTGCCAAATTTAGGTGAAGTAAATGCTTGAGACAAATCAAAATATGATTAGTGAAATGCTGCTATTATTCTAAGCATATCCCATTGTAGCAAATCATAGCAAAAAGAACACAAAACTATGCAAAAAGCTATAAAATCAGCATATAATATTTCAAATACATTGATCATGCAAAATGGTTAATATACAGCATATTGAATCAACTTAACTAACATATCGGATAAAACATAAGAGTTTATAGGCATTTTTAGTGTACAAAACATGTTATGATTGAGGCATTTCCAGGCCTCATCATTTTCCCCCCAACTTATATTAATGCATGCCCTCATGCATTCTGTTGGGCTATGGAATCACATATGTCCATGTTTAGATTCCATGACCTGTAGAATAATTTCTTGCCTATGTAATACCCCCTGTTTTCTTGAATGTTTCTGAGCCAATCTTCAAATTGTTCATCAGGTTGGGCATCTTCCTCAAAGTAGAATGGAACTGGAGTAATGATGGTTGGAGGCCTGAACCTGAGACCTATCCAGTTATGTTGCATGATCTGAATCAGCTGGACTACACCTTCTGCTCTTCTTCTGGACCATTCTAAATTGATGGGGGAGATAGGTTCTCTTTTCCTCAAAGACATGGAAAGTTCATTCCATCTGTCTCTGCATACTGACAATGCTGGGAAGAAATTGTGATCACAGAAATTGTTAAATCTGGCCACACAGTCCCTCAAATTGTTCAAGTACATTCTCTTTATATCATCCCTGTTCATCATTGAAAAGTGCTGCTGGGTGATAACTAGGTGATTTGGCTAGATTGCTCTAACTAACAACTCAGCCCTTGTTTCAATCACTTTATTCTGCCTTTTCTCTTGATCCCAATAAAGTTGATTTTGCAAAGTAGACATAAATGCTCTCAACTGAACATCTCCAATGTAGATTTGAGGATGAGAGTCAACTTCCTCTGGAATGAAGAAACTATGTAAAAACAGTTCACATAGGAGATTTTTCTGCTCAAAAGGACTGTCAAAATATGCCTCCAGAAAATCTTCAATAGTGTCCAATTTATATGGAAGGTTTGAAGTAATCCTCATGACTTGCCATCTGAGGTATTTTTCCTTCAAAATAAGGTCTGTAAAACCTGGCTGGTCGTCTAAATTGGACTAAAAATTCAGCAATTTGGCATAAGTCAGACACCTTTTCTTTCAATGCCTGAATTTCTGTGTCCTTGGCTTCTAGCTATTTTGCTTCCAATTTGAATTTTTTAGTTTTATTGGCAAGCTGTTCATATCTAAGCATCCAGCTAGCTATGTCTGCATTGTATCGCTCTAGAGACACAGTATTAGGTGGTCTTACTACAGGGGGGATCTTAGGCAACAGATTTATCTGAACTCCTTTTTCTGCCACTTCCATCGGCTGTTCATCTGTTAATAACTCTACTTGCACCCCCTTATTTGCTATTTCTATGGGGTTGTCATCAGATAGTATTTCTACTTGTACCCCCTTATCTGCTGTTTCTACTGGAAGTGTAACAAGTTGAAATGCAGGGACCTTAGTAGGAGTACTTACTTGAATATTTTCTTACTATTGGGACTGTTCCTGTGTTGGTGGCTCATTTTCAACATCCTCTGCAATATTCCTCACCATTTTTGAAGCATCTTTAGAACAAGAAGGCAATGCTTCATAATAATATGGTGCTGCTTCAGAATGAAGGAGTGTTGTTTCAGGATGAACTCCCATGTCTGCTTCAACAGAGTCATCTGCTCTTGATAAATCCAGAAGTAATTGAGCCAAATTATCTTCATCATGGGATATAGCTGGCTGTTTTTTAGATTGTGACAACAATTTTCTCAGTTCTACTACTTCCTCACTTTCATCCCCAAAAATGACATCATTTAGGGTAGAGTAAAACCTGTCAAAACTCCTAGGGTTTCCTCTAAAATGGTGTTGGCAAACTAATTTGATGAGGCCATGATGGCGAAGGCTTCCTTTACCCTCTTGATATCTTTTTGCCATGTTCTTTAACTCTTGATATAGATACAGGGGAAGATTTACCCTAACTTTTGGTTGTTGTCCACCATGTCTGAGATGGTTCAAAATTCGTAGATGATGCCCTGACAACAACACATATCGCCCTTCATAGGTTAAAAACTTAATTATCCGGTGGCTACTTCATCCTAGGGTTCCTGCAGGCTAGCCCTTTTTAACCCTTTGCATGTGTTGTTATGGGTTAAGTACTCTAGTTTTCTATCATTTTCTTCTACAAACTGATTAACTACATTTGCCAATGTGTTCTTGCCAGATCTAGTAATTGAAATCCCTTCTAATGGCAGCTCTGTAATCTGACTTAAAATTTTAGGGCTTACCTCAATAGACATGCCGTTAACATGTGCTCGGTTGTTTCTGAACGTATGGGCGAACATGCCAGCTAAATCTTCAGAAGACCCATTGAATTTATCTAGAAATGTCATAAACCCTCCGTCTTCAAAAATTTGCACAACTGTCGGATTTTCTCGGAGGTAAGTGGTATCTGCAGGCTCTGTTCTGATCTTTCGCCCCATTTTTCTTTGTTTAAAAATCGTATACTATGGCTACTGTTCTACTGCTGGATCTCTGGCTATTTTTTGTTGCAAATTTGTAGAGTTTTAGATTTGAAACCTTCGTTGCCCTGTTTCTCGTCTTCTTCTTTGGAATGAACCGTATCCTGTGCACTGTACTTCGCAACACGTCTTCGAAAAGAAAGATGGCACACATTTCTACTTTTGCACTGTACACCTGTTCGTTGATAATTGCATGGATGTCCTTGCCGTCAGGTCCACCTCATTAGTTTTGCAGATTCTCACGTGCATGTTAATTGACATTAAAAACTGGTGGCATATGGTTGGTCACGTTCTCCGTATTTCCAATGAGTGCAAAAACAGACCATGTCCTGATTGACACGTGTCCCTTCCTCGCATGCAACTAAAAAAATCTTGATTTTGTCGTACCTTGTCTTCTTGAATGCCACGTGGAAATGCTCTTTCCGAAGATTATAACTTATTGCGCAAACAAAATTTCATTCCGAAGATTATGACCTCATTCCAAAGACAAGTCTTCATTCCGAAGACAAATCCTCATTCCGAAGATTATGACCTCATTTCGAAGATAGGTCTTCATTCCGAAGACAAATCTTCTTTGCAAAATTTTCATTCCAAGATAGATCTTCATTTCGAAGATCAATCCTTATTCCAAAGATCAATCCTCATTCCGAAGATCAGGCTGTATTGTGAAGGTAAATCGTCATTCCGAAGACAGACCCTCATTCCGAAGACAGATCTTCATTCCAAAGACAGATCTTCATTCCGAAGATGATGCAGCAAGTCGTCATTCTGAAGACCAAGTTTCATTCCGAAGACAAAGTTTCTTTCTGAAGACAAAGTGCAACATTCATTTTGCTGTCATTCTGAAGACAATTTCATTCCGAAGATAATACAGCAGGCACTATTTTTGGCATTCTTGTTCCGAAGATTAGGCAGAAATCAATATTTTCATTCTCAAAACATGTTTTTAAGTATGCCAACTCTTATGAATACCTTTTATGCTAATGGTTAATTGTCACATACTATATACCAATCATTTTACAATGAAGAAATGTAAGAAATATATACCTGATAAAACAAGCTTAATGCCGCTTTTGAAGAATGACTCGCTTTTGTTGATATTCTCTCGAGATTTTCTCGCAACATTTCAAAACAAGTGCACTAGGTGAATTTGTACAATGATGGTTCAGAAATTTCTCAAGGTTATGCATGCCAGAAAACTGGTTTTCATGCACACCAACTCAGTAGTGCCTTAAGAAAAGGTTTTCACTGCTGAGTTATTCATTTTTCTCTCTTTTTTTTTTCTTGATTTTCCCCCTTTTTTTTATTTTTATTTTTTTTTTTTTTTCTTGATCCTGACTATGCCCATGAAGGAATTTCATGATTTCCCCTGAAACCATGCCCATGAAGGAATTCATACTCAGAATTTATTCATCTTTTTGTTTTCTATTTTTCTGATTTTTTTTTTTTTTTGTATTTTCTGTTTTTTCTTGAAATCCACTGATCATGTTGATTGTTTTGAAGTGGAAGAAGGAATCTCTTCCACCTACTGTGTATCCAAACTATCAAGTTGTTGCAAGAATTCTTCTTTAGTCAGAGGTGTATGGTATACCCTGAGGCGATGTCCATTCACTACCAACTTTCTTCGTGACCCATCAATAGGGGATAAACGAGCTGCTCCATTGTTAAATACCTCTTCAATCCAGTAAGGTCCCAACCATCTAGTTCTCAATTTTCCAGGGAAGTCTTCATATTGAGAATCAAACAATAAAGCCCAATCTCCTTGTTGAAGTTTCCTCTGCTGAATGTGACTGTCATGCCACAGCTTCCTCTGCTCCTGAATTACCTCAATTTGGTGCAGAGCATCCAATCTAAGTTCATCCAATGCATTCAGCTGCAGAATCCTATCTGTCTGTGCCTGCGACAATTCAATTCCAATTTCTAGTGTTGTGCGCAATGTTAGTAGCTCAAATTCAATAGGTAAGAGAGGCTTTTTACCAAAGACTAGTTCATAAGGTGTGAATCCAGTAGTGGACTTCCAAGTAGTATTGTAGGCCCAAACTGCTTCAGGTAATTTATCTAGCCAATTTCTCCTATGAAAAGCTACTGTTTTTGTCAAGATGCGTTCTAGTTCCCTCGTTTGTTACTTCAACCTGGCCATTTGCTTGTGGGTGGTAAGGTGATGATTTCCTATGTTTGATTTCATACAATTCTATAAATGCTTTTATGACTTTGGATGCAAATTGGGGTCCTTGGTCTGTGGTGATAGACCGTGGAGCTCCAAATCTCTGAAAAATCTGAGTATACAAGAAATCAACGACCTTCTCTTCACGAGCATGTTTGAAAGCACGCACCTCTACCCACTTTGTCAAGTAATCAGTGCATACTAGAATATGCACCTTTCCTTGAGAAGGTGGATCAATAGGTCCTACAAAATCAAGCCCCCACCTCTCAAATGGTTCTAAAACCATTTGAGGCTGTAGTGGCATCTCATTTGTATGAGTGGGCTTCCCCATTCTTTGGCATGCATCACAATGCCTGATGTACTTTTTCACATCCTTGTGAAGAGATGGCCAATAATATCCTGTCCCTAGGATTTTCCTAACTGTGCTTTTTATAGAATAGTGTCCACCCGAGGGTTCATCATGACAAGCTCTAAGGATATCATACACTTCATCCTTTCGGATGCACCTACGTAACACATGGTCATGACTGCACTTAAAAAGCATACCCTTAATCCATTCGAAAGAAGAACTCTGTTTGATCAATTGTTTTTTCTGTTTTGAAGTAAAATGTGGAGGAACTTTCCCCGTGACCAAATAATTGGCTATATCTGCAAACCAAGGTGATTGGACCGATATAGCAAATAGTTTTTCATCAGGAAAAGTGTCATCAACTAATTCCCCTTCATCCGTGTTCTCGCAACCTGGACAAGAAATCTGCCACAACATTAGCTTTTCCCGGTTTGTTGATTATGGTGATATCAAATTCTTGCAGAGAACAACAACCAACGAATAATTCTTGCACTTACCATAGGTTTATTCATCAAATACTTAATGGTTGTATGATCTGTGTGAATAAATATTTGATAACCTCGTGATATAATGCTTGAATTTGTTGATGGCATAAATTACTGCTAGGAATTCCTTCTCAGTTGTTGTATAATTTTTCTCGACTCTTGTCAAGTTCTTGCTAATGTTGTAGATGGTATAATGTTCACCATTATCAATTTGTCCTAATGCTGCTCCAATTGTTGTATTGGAGGCATCAGTCTGAATGTGAAATGGTAATGTCCAATTAGGTCCTCTGAGCACAGGTGGAGTTATCAATTTCTCTTTCAAAGCTTCAAATGCTTCCTGACATTTTGCAGTCCAGGAGAATTCAGAATCTTTAGTCAATAAGGCAAACATAGGACTAGCTATTGTACTAAAGTTGGGAATAAACCTGCGGTAAAAACCAATGTGTCCTAGGAAGCTTCCGACATTAGTCCGAGTTTTAGGAGGAAGGAGATTCTTGATAATTTCAACCTTCTTTGGATCAACTTGGATCCCTTCAGGAGAGATGTGATGACCAAGAACTATCCCTTCCTTCATCATCATGAAGCATTTATCTGGATTTAAGGATAAGTGGTATGTTTCACAACGAGTTAAGACTTTGTCAAGATTTTCCAATGTAAAATCAAAAGTTTGTCCACATACTGTGAAATCATCCATGTAAATTTCAACACTTTTGGTGGTCAGATCAGCAAAAATTGCTAGGACTGCTCGATGAAAAGTTGCTGGGGCATTACACAAACCAAAAGGTAAAACCCTATAGGCAAATGTTCCCCATGGACATGTAAAAGTTGTCTTTTCTTGATCTTCATGTGCAATCTGAATTTGATTATATCCACTAAATCCATCAAGAAAACAAAAGTATCTTTTTTCCAGCAAGAGTATCTAACACTTGATCTATGAAAGGTAATGGAAAATGGTCTTTGTATGTCACCTTATTCAACTCTCTATAGTCTACACATACTCTCATTTTTCCATTTTTCTTAGGAACTATTACCAATGGAGAAACCCATTGGCTATCGAAAATTGGGTAAATGAATCCTACTTCCAGGAGTTTTTCAATTTCTTCTTTCACAATATCTCTTAAGGCAGGATTCAATCTTCTTTGAGGTTGTCTGACTGGCTTGACTTCTTCAGTATAGATTCTATGGGTACATATATCAGGATGAACTCCTGACATATCTTTGTAGTTCCAAGCAAAAGCATGAACATGCTTCTGCAAAACAACTATCAATTTTTCTTCCTCTTCCCTAGTAAGCTGGCTGTAGATGTTCAGAAATTTGCCTGGCTGGACTTCTATTTGTTTTGTATTTAGAAGGACTGAATTCACTCCTTCATACTTGGTGATTAAGGGATTAAGAGGACATTGCTGAGATGGGAGAAAAGAAGCAGTTTCTATTTTATTGCTGCTTGAGGGAAGCATATCTTGTATGGAACAGTGAGAAGGAAAAATTAGATGATGGTGCCATCCATGTGGTAGTGAAACAGAGTTTCCCTGTGATAGCACAGATGATTCATCTTCAGATTTTTGATTCTCCTCATTACTTATCAACTGTTGGATATTTGTTGCTTCCCCTTCTAAACCTTGTTCATGCAGAACATTCATCAAGATTGTTTCATTTTCTAAGTTTTCTGTGTCACTGAGGTCTTCTGTGTGTTCTCTTACTACTAAGGTAGCTAGTGTAGAAATGACCTCTTCTGGTTCCTCATCTGAGTCAGAAAACCATAACTGACCTGAAAATTTGCTAGATGGTTTTGCAGGAGGATATAAAGAAATTTGTTTCAGATCAATACCATTTGAAATAGTCATATTTCCAGATCTGCAGTCTATGAAGGTCGCTGTAGGTTGCAAGCCAAGGTCTTCCCAAAATAATGGGATATCCATGTGCTGAATTTCTTGGCTATAAAACCAAAAAATCTGTAGGGAATTCCCAAGAAGAAACTTCTATAGGGACATCTTCAATGATTCCTTCAGGTTTTGCAACTGACCTATCAGCCATTTCTAAAACCGTAAATGTGGGGCTGAGATGTTTGAGCTGTAATTGTTCCATTGTATCTTTAGTCATGACATTTATTGCAGCTCCTAGATCCACTAAAACATTTGATATTGGTACCGAACCTATGGTGACTGTGATAATTGGGCTTCCTGGATCACTATACTTTGGAGGTAGTAGTTTTCCGGATAAGAGATCAGCTATCTTCCCTTCAACCTCGTACAGCCTTGGGGAATGCTTTCTTCTTTCTTCCTCGCTCTTTTAATGCATAAATTTTGGACAAGATCTGTTAATTTCTGGTATTTCCTTAATGGCTTGCAATAAGGGCAATGAGATAGTCAACTTTTTGAGTTCTTTGACCAATTCTAACTCAGAATTTTTTGGTATTGCATTAAGTCTTTCAGGATATGGAATTATCCTTGGTAATTGTTCTGCTTGTGTCTCTTTTTCTATTGTTGGTTCCAATTTTTCTGTTTCTATTGTTGGTTGGATTCTCTCTGGTTCTGATGATTCTTGCTTTTCATTATCTTTGATTTCCATTAAAACTGGTTCAGGTACAACTTTCCCTGAACGGAGTTGGATGTCACTACAATCAAGAACATTAATTTCAATATTTTCTTCAACTTCAGCCACATAGACAGGAGGTGTCTGTCTTACACTGTTTGGATTAGTGACTGGCTGAGTTGGCAATTGAGGTTGTTTCACTTGCTGTGTTTGCTGTTGTTTTTCTTGAAAATTTTGATTAGGTGCAGGCAACAAATGCTGAGTTTGACCTTGATTCCTTTGCTGCCTTGGATAGGACTGGTATTGCTGATTCCACTGTGGTTGGTTTTGCACCCAATGTGGATTAGTCTGATTTTGATTCCAAGCTGGATTGTTTTGATTCCATGAGGGGTTGTTTTGATTCTGATTCCAGGCTAGGTTACTCCAATTTGATTGTGGCCATTCTTGGGAATTTGTCCATTGAGGATAATTCCAAGGACGTTGGGGTGGTTCTGATTGTCCCCAAGGCATAGTACCAGGATTATGCCCCCAATTTGTAGGAAAACGAGGGGGATTTTGATATTGAGAGAAATTTCCCCCTTGTTTTGGTCCAATATAGTTGAGTTCCTCAATCTGGTTTTCTAACACAGTTTTGAGTTGTGGTAGCAGGTGGCATTGATCACTTGAATGCCTTTTTGAACAGATACTACAAATGGCTGAGATAGATGTTTTATTCAAAGGACATTCCTGCAAAGCATGTTTACTTCTACATCTTGGGCAATAAATTGCCAAAGGTTCTGTGTTTTTAGCTTTTGTAGAGATTTCCCCTAAAGTAGTGTTTAGATGCACTAGGATATCGGCTTTGAAATTTGCAAGTTCCTCTATCGAGTCCTTTACATCGTTGCCATTTGTGCGGCTTTTTCTTCTTCTCTCGCTTAGTGCGAGAGTAATTCCTACAGAGATCCATAATTTCCTCATTACTGAGAGTGGTTACATCCCCTTTTCCCATCAAATCCATAACTTCTCCGGATTCATCTTACAATCCTCTCAAAAAGATGGTTTTACATAATTCTGGTTCTACTAGTCCACATCTCCTTTGAAAAAAGGAGAACCTATCAAGATAATCTTCCAAGGTCTCATCATCTTCCTGCTTGATTCTAAATAACTCATCTTTTCTATTCCTTACACGGCAGTATTCCTGATATTTGTCTAAAAAGACAGTCTCCATTTGATCCCAGGTTCTTATGGAATTTGGCTCTAAGCTCATGAACCAGCGTAATGTTGAATCCTTGAGAGTTGAGGGAAAAACCTTAAGTTTTTTATTGTCATTTATATAATCATAGGTCTGACACACTACCTTGAATTCAAACAAAAACTGGTCAGGATCTTCAGATACAACACCTCGAAAGGTTGGAAGTATTGAAGGTGAAATGGTCTTCATGGGAGAGTTTTGTGTTGGATTCAGATGAATAGGATATTCAAATGTTCTGGACGGTTGGAGTATATCCTGATCATCCCCTTCATTATGAACATAGCCATGCTGGCCATCTACATTGCCTCCTTCTGCCATAGTTTCTTGTTTCCTAGGAGAAGTTAAAGCTTTCCAAATTGTTCTCTCAAGAGGTCCAAGCCTCTCTGTTGATGAGTCTGATGAATTATCTTCCTTAAGATATTCTATTGATAAAATTGGTGATTTTCCTTTCTCAAAATGTTCTACTGATGGTGAGACTGGTGATTTTTCTATCAATATTTTAGGTAGTTCAAACACAGGTGATTCACCCCTTAGGCGTGAAGATCTCCTTAATGGGACAAGCCAGGGATCCTTTGGGGTATCCCTAGACTTACTCATTCATGTTTACTCCTAAATGACATAAATTAAGTCAATAGTTGTTATCTTACTCTGCTGTTATATTCAGATTTTAACCTGAATGTTCATAGTTTAGTCTGATTACAGCTATTGGACTATTTGTTTTCTTCTGACAACACTATTCCTCGACAACGATGCCAAAATGATGCGTAGTCATTATACCATCATTAATTCTCAATGAATCTATCAATCCAGGGCAGTGTACAAGGCTATCTACGGGAGAAGAAGTAAAACAGCTATAACTTAGGTCAATCTAGAGCAACAGGTCTTATTGGTGGAACCGGTTGTGTGGGGGGTTTTGGAACATTCCTATCTCTAAATTGCATGAATTAAATCTTAATCTAAGTTGCAGAATTGGAAACTAATCATTAACTACAGAAATGAAGTCCTAATTACAATTGCAGAATGAGACCTAATTATACTGCAGAATTAACAGTTGCAGAATTGAAAGTCTGATCCTAATTGCGTAAAGGAAATCTAATTACTTTTGTAGTAATGAAAGTCTAGATCTAATGTGGAAATAAAAACTATCAAAGTTCTGTAACAGAAGGTTGTCAATCTTCTATTCAGATTTTGACAGCAAAACATAAAATGCAAGAAATTGCTAAAAAATAGTAAATTCTGGAAATAACAATCTAAAAATAAAGTGGAAGCTTTGCTGAAAGTAAGATTGCAACTAAAAATTTAAGCACAAGATTAATCTAAGCATAAATAAACTAATACTGCAAATATTGTCAACTATTTACAAGCAATTGAAATAACAAGTTCTACAACTCATTCTCACTGCAAGCAAAATCAGAATAAAAACCCGCTTTGTTAGTCCTCCTCCTAGGTCTGGAAGTGGCCAGCCTCTTTGTCCGTAAGAAGGTGTAAGTCTCTCTCTTTTTCTAAATCTTAATCACACTCATTTACAAGCAATTTGAAATAGAACTGGTGCACTTTATTGATCAAAATACATGATTACAAGAATTTCTGAAAAATCATACAGGACCGTAATAGTCAATTTCTAGTTATACTCTGTATTTTTTGCTAGCTTCTTTACTCTATTTTCTACCTCCTTTTCTACTTACTAGGCTCAACCTGAATGGGAGCAATATTTATAGCTATCCTATGATCTGATTACAAACAAAGAATATCTCAAAAGATCTAATCCTACAATGCTGCAACAAATTCTTGGTTTTATCCTAGAAGAGGACTAAAACTTGATCTTTCCCTTAATGATGGCTTTGGTCGGCAATGACGGCAAAGACAGATGGAAGATATTTCTCTTTACTTTTTCCAACCTTTATTTCCCTTTTTTCGGCTTCAAAAATCGGTCAACAGGTCAAAAACACATTCTGTTCTTCATTCCGAAGATAAGTGGCTTCATTCCGAAGACAATGCAGTTCTCATTCCGAAGATCGCTCATTTCGAAGATACTGCATTCTCATTCCGAAGATCGCTCATTTCGAAGATACTGCATGCTTCATTCCGAAGATCCACTCATTTCGAAGACGTTGCATTCTTCATTCCGAAGATCCGCTCATTTCGAAGATACTGTGTTCCTTCATTCCGAAGATATCTGTTCATTCCGAAGATACTTCGGAATGAACAAATGTATGCTTTTCCAGTGATTTCTTCTGCATCTCTCAGGTGGGTTATCTCCTAAGATCAAATTCTAATGGTCTTCATCCCTTTCCTCATGTGAATTCCATGCCTTGCTATTTATGGACAGTTGGCTGGAATTTACATGGGAAAGACCAGTTTTTGTTGCACAACAACAGTTTGCTTGCACTGTTGCCAGATTTAGGTGAAGTAAATGCTTGAGACAAATCAAAATATGATTAGTGAAATGCTGCTATTATTCTAAGCATATCCCATTGTAGCAAATCATAGCAAAAAGAACACAAAACTATGCAAAAAGCTGTAAAATCAGCATATAATATTTCAAATACATTGATCATGCAAAATGGTTAATATACCAGATATTGAATCAACTTAACTAACATATCAGATAAAACATAAGAGTTTATAGGCATTTTTAGTGTACAAAACATGTTATGATTGAGGCATTTCCAGGCCTCATCACCTGGTTCAGGTTGTGAAATTCCACGCATAGTCATATATCTCCATTCTTCTTTCTAATAGGGACTGATTCCCACCAAGAGGATGTAAGGGAAAACTTGCTGAGCATCTTCAAGAGCTCGGCTTTCATCGACCTCGATCTTGGTTTACAGGCCTTTACTTCTGTCGGAAGGGTTTAATCCCCTCCTGCAATTCAATTGTATGTTGGATCAGTTGTCGATCATATCCTTTTAGGTCTTGATAAGACCACACCATGTCGGGATATCTTCTGCATAGAGATCGGATTTGTTCTAGCTCCTTCGAAGTGTAATTTGTTCCAACCTTTACTACTTTTCTAGGTTCAAGCTCCTAATCTTGATACTACTTTGCATTAACTTTGATCCTATGAGAAATCACTCGATCATTCTGATCAAAGAGGCTCTCAAGAGTAATTAATCCCTTAGGTACATGATTATTCTTCAATTGAACTAGCCCATCATATTCCTCATCATCTGGGATTCTTCTCTCAACTGTGGCCACCTCTTGAATCATAAAATTCACAATCTGCTCATCACTGTCGAAAACTTGCCAATGTAGATCTCTGCTGGGACAGAAGGCCTGTAAATCATCCTCACAACTTTAGGATTATGCACCATGTCTTCTACTGGAGAGTACTTGGCTACAATGGATGCTAGAACATCGACATGTTGATTATTTTCTCGTGGAATAGACTGCATATTGAGAGATTCAAACTGGTCAAACAAGTCCCATACCCTGTTACGATATGACTTGAGATAGTGCTTCTTTGAAGTGCACTTGTTGGTGACTTGATTGCATACCAATTCTGAGTCTCCAAATATTTGAAGATGATTTATGCCCAAATTTTTTGCTTTCTTGAGTCCTAGGCATAATGCTTCATATTCTACTGCATTTTTGGTGCAACTCCACACCAACCGGTAACAATATTCCTTCTGCTCTCCAGAAGGTGATACTAAAAGAATCCCTACCCCGGTGCCATTTTTGCATCGGGTGCCATTGAAGAATAATTTCCATAATTTGCCTTGGGTGGAGACCTTCTCTTCTGACTTGATGTGTTTCTCAGGCTTGGCGATGTCATAACATCCCATCTCGGTTTCTATCATGGCATTAAAATCTACCAATGAAAACTCATCTTCACAACTTAATTGTGTGAGGGACTCCTTGATCAGGTCCACTTGCTCTATTTCTTCCACTATCGCCTGCACAGGATCGCTGCTCTCTTCTTCGGAAATCTTCTATACTAGGAAGGTAGAAGGCTTATCATTGTAGATTTTTACCTTATTTCCTTTGAATGGGATCTCCAAGTGCGTGTAATCCATAGATAGATATCCTCCCAGCTTCACCGTAAATTCTCTTGATAAGCACATACTAAAATATGGCTCCAAGTCGACGACCACCACCTCTTGTATAACTATGATCTGAGGCATCTTGTGTAGTCGAATAGGGATATCTTTAATCACACCTACAGTCTTCACGGGAGTACCATCCAACTGGAGCACACCATGAATGCTTCGCATATACTCCATACCTATTTCTTCGCATACTACTTTGGGCATGACTGTCGTCACGGACCCGGAGTCAATCATACAATTGTGAACACCATACCCTTCCATCTGTAGAGATAGGTAGAACCGAGGTGCCTGGTTATTTTTCATAATAGAGGTGGACAGGGTCTGCACTAGGGCAAGTGGTGTTGCTTTTCTTGCTTTGGTCGTCTTCAATGATTCTTACAGCAAGTCCACTTGATCAGGTAGTTGCAGTGCATCATACAGACTAATCTTAGCCGGAATCTTCTTTAGCTCATCTACTATATTGTAAGCTAGGGAGTTGGGCACCTCAGGTTCTCTTTTTGCCTCGTACCTGGTGTGATACTACTCTATAGCTTTGACCCTTTGTCGCTTGGTTAGTGAAGGAATCTTGAGCTTCTCTCTAGCTTGTTCTTTAGTTTCCACCTGAGGTGGATTTGTAGGGGCCTGTTGGGTTTTTCCTTGGCTAGTGTAGGCTGAGGAGCTTTGCTCGGGGCATAAGAAGGTTGCTGTCCCTTGTCATGGTGATCATGCACCTTTAAAGGAGCCATTTTAGTAGCGTCTGCCTCTATCGACCTTTTCCCTCCTCTGGTAAGGACTGCAACTTGCTCTTCTTCAAAAATTACCAGGTTTTGATCCAATTGCCTGATTATGTTGACTTGACCACCATGAATATTTCTCGCCAGTGTTTGCACATAATGTTGGTACAACATGCAGGTATTCTCTTTGTGAGGGTCATTACACGTGGAGCACCAATTTATGTAATCGAAAGTGCTCAGAGCTTTGTCAATCATGACATTTCTTGCTGATGCTCTCCCTTGCTGGACCGCTTGATATTTGGTAAGCGCGGGTGTAGGATAAGATTTTCTTGGTAGAAACTCTTGCTACGCTTGCTTTTTCTTCATAATGGTCATGTCATTAGTTAGATTCCGCACTGTGGAGTTCAGATACTAAACTTCTTATAGTATTTTGGCTTGCATATTGGTTTTAGGAATAGGTGGCAATGGAGCCATCATTGGTATTGGAGGTAGGGCGGGGTTTTGGGGTGGTGCTAGCAATATAGGGAATGCCGAAGAGACAGTGGGTTGTGAAATTGAGAATGTAGGAAAATGGATTTGTGGAGTAGCAATCTATGATACAATGGGATTCGAGTTCCAAGATGAGATCGGGTATGCGGGGGTCGTAGAAATCTACGAAGCGACTGCGCTTGCATACTAGGATTGAGGGAAATCGGGAAGTATGGGCATCGACATCCTTTGGGGAAGCTTGCCCATAGTTATTAGATCCATATTTACTCTCTGGGCTAACTCGTATAACTTGGTGAAGGTATTAATGTTCGAATACCTTACCATGACACTGATGTCAGGGTTGAAATCCCGAAGGAAATAGTATGCTGCAACTTTGTCAGTTGGCCAAAGTCCAACTGGTATCCTTTTCCAGGTTTGAGCAAACCTAACATTGAAATCAACGATCTCTTCTTGTGGATGTCTCTGGATTATTGTGAAATGATGCAGAAGAGAATATGGATCGACAGTCTCATTGAAGCTTTGCATCAACTATCCAGCTAACTGGTCCCAACCCATTATAGTACAGGGTGGTAAAGATCTATACCAGTAGAGGAGTTTCCCTCTAAGAGATAAAACCAGAATCTTTACCATAACTCGCTCTTCTGTGATGTCATGAATCGTCGCTAGAGAAACTATGTCCTGGATATGCTCCAGAGCAGTCTTCCCAGTTCTGTCGAACGTTGGGATCTTCTTCATAGCAGCAGGTGGAATCTGCCCTTATCCCTCTAAATTTAGTGGTCTCAAAGAATTCCATGCTGGGAATAATCTAGGTGGTGATTGCTGCTGCTGCTGCTGTTGCATTTGTTGTTGTTGTTGTTGTTGCTGTGCCATATTTGCTCCTAGATTTTGAGAAATAGGAATTCCCAAAGCTCCTCCTTGGTTGCTAACAGGGTGACTAATGTGAATAGATGCACTGAGATGCTTCGGTGAGTTGGGAGGATTAGGAGGAAAGCTAGCTGCTATACTATCTGAAGTTAAGCCTTGTTCGTCAACAACAACCTCTTGCGAGGATGTTCCATGCAATAGTGACTCAGGGGTGACAAACCTAGAACATTCCTCGAAGGTGTTAATATCAAGCTCAAAGAACTCGGCTTCCTCTCCTCTATTCCTAACTCTCCATATTGTTTGCATGAAGGCACAAAATTAGGTACCGGTATCTACGGCTTAAAGATTCTCGGGTTGAAAAGAGTCACCAGATGCTAAGAGTCTTTTAGCAATGAGACGAGCATCGACTCTCACTACCACTCATAAGGTGAGACTGACCGGGTCCCACCGGGTGTGCCAAAAATTGTTGGTCATCAAATCTACCCAGGAAAGGATTTGGGAAAGTGTACGTGCCCTAGACTTGGACCAACATTGAAAGGCCGAAGGGAAGAGATGCCCCTCGTGCCAATCTCCGGAGAAATGCCGGCTCCTATACTAAACTACTTCGGTGTTTAAGATAAGGGTGCAGGAAAGAAATAAACAAAGTAAGGGTGCAAGAAGGAAATAAAAGGGGTAAGGGAAGAGATGTAGATAATTTAAAGTGGGAAAGAACCAGAAGCACGATCACGACCAATAGCTTGAAACAACAGCAAGAAAAACCAAGAATAAAATGAAAAGAACACAATATTAGCCTTCCTATGTATCCTTTGGACGAGTTCCAGGATTACCCTTCCCTTTCATCAAAACTCAGAGTTCAGAGTTACGACGATTAGGAAAAAGTGAATATAACAGAAACAAGATCCACAGGCGGCATACAAGAAAACTAATACAGCGTTTTTCTCTCCTATGTATCCTTTGGGAAAATTTTAGGGTTCTATCCCCAATCGCACACCTAAATCTAGAATGCAGAATTATAGTATGCAAATGAAGAAAAAGATAAAAGAAATAAACACAGAAGGTAGCATAAAAGAGAGAAATTGAGCTCAAAGGTCTTTAGTATTAATTGCAGGGACTCAAGTTACAACAACTTTCTTAGCAGAAAGTTCCCCCCATTTTTCATTACGATGTCTGGGTTTTTATAGAGGACCCAACCCTTTGAGCCATTAATGCACAAAATGGAGGAGTACATCTTCAAAACTCGAGAATTCAGCTCTTCGCGGCTCTCGTGACTGAGCTCTCAAATCCTTTACCAAAATTAGCAGCTACGATTGGTTCAACCAGGGAAACATTCATTAATGAGCCGCCTGAACATCCTTGGCCTCTGGGTGCAGTGCTCGAGTGGCTGCCATGCTTACCGATCTCTCCTTTAGGAACTAATACTTCATTTACAATTGCCAAAAATGAGCAGCGAGGTTGTCGAGCATGTAAAAATGCATTTATGAGGCACTTGATTGCCTCAAAGAAATACTCGGCTTGGAGTGTGTGCCCTTGGAGCGCTTCGCTAGATTTTTGTTTGCAACTCCGCTTCGCAATGGTCTTGAGCCAAAGTATATCTTCCTTCTTGGTGGGGCTCTTCATTTATCACTGCTTCGCTGGAGAGACATGCCGAACCGCTTCATCGAGGTTCTCTGTTTGAAGTGGATGCTTCACTGGTGAGTCTTCAAAATGCTTCGTCACGATCCTCCCTCAAAACTGTGGTTCGGGGGCATTTCGGCCGAAGCGCATTCTTGCCTTCAAAAAATGTCTTGTTCTTTAAGGCCACTACCACTTCAGGTGAAAGTGCTTCGCACGAAAGCCAACCGAAGCAGATGCTTCGTGGTGACTTTCGACAAAGTAGAAATGGTTCGCTAGTGGGGAGGCCCAAAGTGGATGCTTCGGTAGTTTTTTGGTGAAGTACTTTCTAATTTTCATGCTCTTTCAACTTCTGCTTCGCAAGATTTTCACCCGAAGTGACTATTTGAAATGCTTCAGGCCCGAAGTAGTTTTCTCACCTTAGCAAACTCGGATTGTGATCTAGACTTTCCTTCTTCGACGAAGTTGTTCTTTTGGACTGCTCGAATGTCGCTTCACAAAAATTTTGCCCGAAGTAGCTGCTTGAAATGCTTCGGGTGCAAAGCTCTTTTCATCCCTTACTTCTTTATTTTGGCGAAGCTATCTTCCTTTTCTTGCGAAGCCCTTTTCCTTAGCCTACTCAGTAGCGAAGCTCTTGCATCTCCATTCTATGTACAAGGGGGATAGCGATGGAAGCCAAAATTGCTGCAATGCTTGAAAATGTTGTTTCTAAAAAAAACAAGGGAACAAATTCATGAAATTAAAAGAAATACTTTACAAAAATTTTGATTTTACTACCCCTCTATGCAATGTGACAAAATTGTCAACAGTTCCTTATAACAACATTCATTGGCTCATCCTCCTTTCGATCAAGTTTTATTTGAGTGAAGCGGGGTCATAGGGAAAAATTCCCTATAGGATTATACTTGGTCAAGTCCCAGAGCACTACAATTGTATGGAACCCTGATAAAGATAGTTGGGATAATTAAATATATATCAATGATGCTACACAAAGTGCCAAAGTTGACAATAATCCAATAAGTGATGGTAGTTGATCTTGAACCATACTTTGGTCTTTGCCTTTCAAGGGAATTTAAGGCCAAGTCAGATTGCTACTTGTACTTGGACTATTCACATATGGTGATCCCTCACAAAGGTAAGAAAGTGAAAATTTATGTGGAGAATCCAACTACCTATTATATTAAAAAAATTGAGGAGGACTATGTCAGCTTGATAAACAATGATTTGGACTTCTTGGAGATAATCACAAAAGATCTACAGATAGAGGATGAGTTTTTCCTTAGAGATTTTAATGCTATGATTGAAACTACACTAGGAAATTAAAGCATAATAGATCCTAAAGCATAATTTTTTGGCCTTGTCAAAAAAAGAATTCCAAAAAATGGAAATTTGGAAGCTCTCCTTTGATGGAGCTAAAAACCAGAATGGAGTTGGAGCCGAGGTGGTTTTGATTTCCCCTTTCAAGGGGATACAAATATTCTTATATAGAATAACATGGAATTGCACTAATAATGTAGCTAAATATTCTATGTCTTAGCCTAATTAAAGCAAAGAAGATGGAAATTAAACTACTATCAATCTTCAGTGATTCAAAGCTAGTGGTCAATCGAGTCACATAAAGGTGCAAAAACAAGCATAACTACTTGAAGGCCTACCAAAATGGGGTATGAGACCTAATGTAAATATTTGAGGTATTGAACATAAAAGTAGTACCCAAGAGTTAGAATGCAATAGCTGATGCATTACCCTCATAGGGGGCAACTTTTGATCTAAATTTTGATTATTGTAAAAAAGCAAATGCAGTGAAAATGGTGTGCATACCACATGTCCTAGATAAAAATACCTTCTAGTAGGTATTTGATAATGATCAATAAATAGTATATTTTTAATTAAATAAGTCAGCTATATCTCATAGTTAGAGGTAATTTTGCATCATATTTATTAGGAAGAGGTGATACAATTGAAGAACAATCTCATTCCCAAGGGGTTTATTACCCTAGAAAGCCTATTTGATAATAGTGATCGAACAACTACTTAGAGGATGAGTATCGATCAACATGAATTCAAGGAAGTCTAGATGGAAAAAAAAAAGAGCCTAAAGGTTGTAATACACTATTCTGAGCAAGAAATACATGAGCTCATGTCATTGTGTAGAGAATATAGGGATATGATAGCATAGATCTATGATGACCTAAAGATTTAAAATAGGGATGTCATTCAACATACTAAAGAATTATTGCCTACTATCAAGCCATTCAGACAAAAGTTGAGGCCAATAAACCAAAAGATTAAATTTTTTATGAAGTAAGAGGTCCTAAAACTACTCAATTTCAAAATCATCTATCCCATTAAGCATTCAACATGGGTGGAAAACTAGGTCTAGGTAAGAAAAATAATAGAGACATCTACCTTTGTGTTGATTTATAAAATCTTAATAAGGCACCTCTAAAGTACCATTACCTCATACCACAATTGATCAAATCTTGTAGACTATTATCAATACTAAGAGATTCTCCCTTCTATATGGATTCTTTGGCTTCAATCAAATATGGGTAAAATATGAGGACCAATACAAGACTACATTCACCAAGTGGGGAACCTTTTCATACAAAAGAATACCTTTTGGATTATCCAATGCAAGGGTAAATTTTTAAAGGTCCATGGACCTTGCCTTTGGGGAACAACTCAACAAGGTAATTTAGATTTATCTTGATGATATGATAGTCTTTTCCCATGAAAAGGAGCAAAATTTAGATCATCCCAGGACATTTTTTAGAAATACCAAGAATTTGGAGTCTCACTCAATCCTTAGAAGTCAGTGTTTGCTATGCATGAAGGCTGATTGCTAGGACATATTGTATCCAAGCAAGGATTAGTTATTGATTTGGACCAGGTCAAAGTAATCTTGGCACTGTCTATTCTGTAGAACAATAAGGCTTTACAATCCTTCTTCAAACAAATAAACTTTATCCAAATTTTCATTTTTTATTTTTCTCAAACATTCAGACCTATGATTGAGCTTCTGAAGAAGGATGCAATATTTCTATGGACCCCAAAATGTAGGAATATTTTGAGCAAATCAAGCAAGCAAAATACAAGCACCCATCTTGGTCAATCCAAACTATAAGAAGAATTTTATTTTGCATGTCTATGGAACTGAGGATAATTTTATAACTATTTTGAATTAGAATGATAGAAATCAAGAAGAACATCCCATATCCTTCTTAATCCAAATTCTTTATGCATACCAAAAGAACTACAAATTTATAGAGAAACAAGTGTTTGCTCTCATGAAATCCCTTAAAAATCTAAGGAACTGTGTCTCAAAGCAAAATACTGATCTATGTGGTGCACCTAGATGTTAGAAACTTCATCTAACAAGGATAATTAGGAGAGAAAAGAGTTGGGTGGATTACAAAGATCCAAGAATATGACATTGAGATCCAACCAAGTTGGTAAGAGGGAGAGATATTTGTGAGCAATTAACTTGTGCAACTAAAATGAAACACATGTTCATAGAGGACTACCCAAGAGATGACTCTAGTAAAAATGAGTAGATAGAAAAGAAAGATTGGGTAATAAATTTGATTGCATATTTTTAAATAGTCAGGTTTCCAGAGGGCTTGAATGCTTCTCAAAGGAGGAGGTACATATTATAGTCCTTAAATTATGTCTTATTGCCAGAAATATTATTTAGGAAGAACTTTGATAAAGTTATTCGATGCATATGATCATACGATATGAAAGAGTTACTAAATGAATTTCATTTTGATAT
Organism: Wollemia nobilis; assembly: GCA_028583015.1. Lineage (NCBI taxonomy): Eukaryota > Viridiplantae > Streptophyta > Pinopsida > Araucariales > Araucariaceae > Wollemia > Wollemia nobilis. Next base: position 2,800,827 of record JAQPPZ010001695.1, on the reverse strand, counting down.
CTCTAGAGGCCATTATTAAGGATAGACCACTATAAAAAAATTCTTTGAGTTGGGTACTATTGGCCCACTATATTTGTATATGCCTTCAAAGTGGTCAAAGCTTGTGAAAAGTACCAAAAATTTATTAGTAGAAGGAACTTTGAACCCCCTTTGCAACCAATCATAGTAGAGGAGCCTTTTTAGAAATGGGGGATTGATTTTATTAGCGTTATAAATCCCAACTCCTCGGCTAGGCATACGTTTATATTTACTATAATAATCTATTTCACTAAGTGGTATGAGGTAATAACAACCAAAAGAGCTGATTAAGACACTAAGGTTGAATTATTAGAAAGGTTGATAATGATATTCAACATCCCAATGATCATAGTGAAAAATAATGGGTTTGCCTTCATAGGTGCCAAAATCATAGAATTTGGAAGTAAATATGACATCTACCAAAAGGCCTCATCCAATTACTATCCATAAGAAAAAATATTAGCGGATTCTACAACAAGGACCTACTAAGAATCATTCAAAGTATTGTTGGAGAGAATTAGAGAAGCTGACATCTAATGCTAGATCAGGACTTGTGAGAAAACCACATCATAATTAAGAAATCCTTGAAGATATTGTTGTATTATTTGGTGTATGATAAGAAATTTTTCTTGCCCCTGCATATAGAATTACTAGCAATGAAGCTAATAGATAAAGTTATATTCTTGTACATAGAGTCAATAAAGACTAGAATGGAAAAATTGCTATTTATAGAAGAATAAAGAGAAAATACCTACAACAACTATCAAGAACACCAAACCATTATAAAGCGGTGGTTTGATAAGAAGATTTCTCATTGAGATCTTCAAATCAATGATTTTTTGCGAAAGTGGAATGAAGACAAAGTGAAGCTAGAAAAACACTAAAAGTTTGACTCATTTTGGCCTGGCCCTTACCGAATTATTGCAAAATGTGATTCTAATGCGTTTATTCTAACTAACACTAATGATAAAATTTTATTGATTCTATTAAATGACCAACATTTAAAGTACTTTGTGTAAAAGAAAGTGGTGCCAAACTATTTTATATATACATGCAAAATATAATAAGCTATAACAATTTTGAGTTGCAAAAAGTCGATTGACCAAAGTAAAAGCTAGTAGGCAACAAATTCTTAAATAAGATAGACTTATTGGCCAAAAAATGAAGTGGTATTAATTCTAACAAGCATACCTAGGTGCTCACACATATCAATGGATTGCAAAGGATGATTTGATTAGTAAAGAAAAGCATGCTTATCCCTCGATATTAATTGCACTAACGATCAACTTTGCATTATAAAAGCAGATCCTTGCGGACTCATTTTACACAACAAATTGTTAAGTGAATGAGCATTTTTATTAGTGAAAGCATTCTAAAAGTAACTGAAATTCTAAGAAATAAGTGTAGATAGTTTCATGTATGAGCATCGACTGTTGCATTCGGTAAGCCAAATTGTAGAAGTTTCATAATCGAAGCTTAGTAGCCTTGGCCAAATATTCGAAGACCCCCTCCAAGAAGAAGGAGAACATCGAAAAGAAGAATAAGAATATTTGAAAATAGCTAAAGGAGCTTCAATATTCCATGAGAAAAATTCATGATAGAGTTTTCACCCTCAAATCCAAGCACACAAGTCTTAGGGATGCAACAAAGAAAAAGGATATTAAGATCTCACTTGAGAGACTAGGGGTGACTGCGTGGCTCTCATTTTTATCATTGTATATACTTAAGTTTATGCACCCCTATCCAAAATTGGTCCAAGCAATGGAAAAATACTACAATATTAGAACCAAAGCAGTCCAAGATGCAACATGCCAGTATAAATAATGTTATGGGTAGAAATAACCAAGTAAAGTGTAGAAGGAGCTAACTTATCGATCATAGACTAGACACACATAATCTAGGTCTCTAATGCCTACATGGAGTTGAATAAGAAATTCTTGGGTCTAGCCTTGACATGCATATATGGAAGAATACCTATATTGTCTTAGGAGGTAGTGGACTGGCTCCATAGTCCTCAACAAGAGTTTTAAGGTTGGTACTTCTTGAAGGAGGGTATCATATTAAGGGTGTATGGTTTCGAGGGAGACCCCTTTTTACTACCCCATTATATGATAGACTATATTTTTGAGATGGAATTATTTTGATAGATAGATGAAATAAATATAAATTATGGCATAGGTGTGAATAAGGTTTGGGACATATGAGTTACCATTTAGTTTTGAGCCAATTACACTAATTGTGCAAGGATAGGATGAGATTCTAGAAGCTAGACTCAAATGCTTCAAGCTGTGAGTGGTGCCCCACAAATAAAAGTATGAACTAAAGGGTAAGGGGCTAAGCTAATCACCTTAAATAGATATAAACTTATGGTATTCAACCATGTCCCATGGCCTAAAATAGATTTTTTTTGAAATAATATAGAGGAGTTGATTTAGATATAATCAAGTTACAAGAAAGGCCTCCTTGGAGAGATCACTATGATATAAAGAAGTCGTTTGAGCCAACCAATAACAAAGACCAAGTCTTAGATGGAAATTTCATAGATGACATGGAAGACAAGATATTTTGGTCAAAAAAAAATCTTAGAATGGTGGATCTTAAAATTTGAATGTGACATACAAAATTTTAAGTATGGGCTTGCTATGGATAACAAAATTTTAGAAAAATATGATAAAAATGTCAATATTTGGGTACCCAAAGATGAAAAAAATATCCCTATAATAAAAGGGAATGATAATGAATAATATAATCATTCTAAAGAGGATGAGTAGATTGGTGAAAAGACTTCAAAATGACCAGACTCTAAACAGGAACTTGCTAGAGAGGATGAGCTACTCATAAGAATAAAGTAGACTAGAACAATGACCACTGGAAGGAAGCCCAATATTACATCAAGAAATCCCTTCACTCTCACTAGTTGAATCACCATAAGAAATATACTCATTAGGAGCTAAAATAAATAAGAAAATGGTCTATGTTGGATAAGTCTTGGGAAAGGCATCATTAGGAATATTTGAGCCCTCATAGTTAGAGTGAAGAGAATATGATCTAGGCCTTAAAGCTAGTCTTGATCAACCAAAGAAGAAGACTCATCCATAGTTTATTCTTGAATCTTCTAATACATTAAATCAAAAAAAATATCTAGTGGAGGTTCAAACCATACGATAAATAGGACATGGTGCAGAAGGTAGTGGAGAAGCAAATATAAGTTTAAGTGGGTATCTATAGCTCAAAAAAGGGTGATAACAAGTGGTAATTGGAACTAGTACCATACAAATAGACAAAGAAAAATCTCCCTATCTTAATCCAAAATATTTTGATCCCTTAGCTCAATCAAATATGCAAAACAATAAAAAGAAAAGACTCCTCATTGATTCAACAAGAGAAGGGGGCAACAAGAAACAAGAGCTAGAGTATCTTTTTGGAAACTCAGGATAACCATAGCAACTAAGGAGTAATCCTCGGCATAAGGATTAGGTGCGATATTTCAAATGTCTATTATTATTTCCTCTAGGCCCTCTACACCACATCATTCCCCTCCACAACAAATTTCCCAAGAGAAATTCATACCAAATCCATCTCCTGCCAAATCCAAATCACAATTTGAAACTCCTATGGGTGTTTCCCCCTTGATCCAAAAATCCCCTTTATCTCCATTTTGTATTCTCCAATTAGTCTTCACTATAATACCACTTTCTAGCCATCTCTCCTTAGACATTCTAAATCAATTCAATTAAGCTGATCAAAATATTTAAAAATGGTTGGTGGAGAGGCTACCAAAGAAGGAAAAGAAGAAGGCACCACCAAGAGTGATGAGGATAGTGGACCCAATTATGAATAAGTAAATAAGAGCAACCTTTATTCTGACTATAAATAACCTTGAATATTATATTACACCAATTAACTATAAAATGGTTTTGCAAGAAATGGATATTTCCAAAGTCCTACCTACTAGAAGACACTTTCTACAATGCTCAAAATCAATTTAGCATGATTTATCTTCAAGGAACCATGTTAGAAGGAAAATATGACAATATGAAGGAGAAGACAAATATCCTAGAGAAAAAACTACAACAGGAGTAAAATAAGGTCTTATAGTATTAGGTCAAATAGTTGTGGCAAAAACTCAGGGTAACGTCAACTTTGGAGTAGTTGTAGCAAAGAGATGAAAGAATCTAAGCTCTAGAGAAGCAATTGAAAAATCTCCAGCTAGAATTGGATGAAGAGAAAATGAAAGCACAATGTCCTCACTTCTCCTAAGAAGCATTGATACAACTTAAGAGGTATAAGTGGAACAAAATCATTGAAAATACCTTGGAAGCATATCCGCTCATAAACTATTTAAATTTTAGCCTACAAATTGTTAAATCTACACATACTGATCTCAAAAAAATCAAGTCAAGATAGCTAAAATAATAGAGTAGGTGAAATCCATTGTCAAATAAGAAAAGAAAAGATCCAATCCACAACTAGCAGAATTTGCTAATAGGGACTAGGATGGGGCAATATACCTAGCCTAAGAGGTAACATAAGATAACCAATTATTGTAATAGGGTTGGGACTTGATTGGCGAATTTAGAAGAAAGACAAAAAAGATGATGGCTCTAGTAAAAGAAATTGAGGGTCTTGGGTTCCTAGGGTTTTGGGATGAACAAGGTCAATTTCATACCATTGAGCAACTCCAGGTCTATATTAAGCTAATTGCAAGTAATAAAGAAGAATTTGATCTATGGATGGAACCTATTGGAGAAGCACAAATTTTTTAAATTTTGAACAAGCTAGCCATAATATAGTTGAAATTTTAGGAGCTAGCTAGGAGGTATAAATATCCATCATACAAAAAGGTCTACCAATTTAAAGTGATTCACGACAAGGTTAGAAATATTAGACATCCAACTTTGGAGTCTTGGAATTCATCCTATCAAGCATTGTGGTTAAAAAATAGTTTCTTGGATGATCAAAGGACTAGTGGGTATGAACAAGGAAGCTAATTAGTAGTGGTAGAGTAATTACAAGAAGAACATGGTGAAACCATAGAAACTTCAATTGTTGGGACCTCAAGAGCTAAAATTTATCAGGTAACAAGTGGTACACAAGCATAGGAAAAGACCAATAGATGAAGTGCAAAGTCAATAGCGTGACACCTTAATACTTTTATGGTGAGAGCAAACATAAGGTATCCATGTGGAAAAATTCATGTTGGCATACGGTTATTGTCCTAATAAGATCAACCAAAGATCCATGCACTTGCTAAGGACACAAGGATGCCAACCTTATGGAGGAGTTCTAGATCAACTATGAAATCACAATAGGACCCAAAATGGTTAAGTTGAGTTGATTGATACAAAAAAATAAATGACATCCACACCCCACAAGTGTGCTGGCTAGGTTGTCCTTGTCAGACCTATAACAAATTTACATTGCAGTACTTGGTCTAACCAATTTATTGTAAACTTATAAATATCTCAAGTCACCTTAGTATGATGTTTGACTTTTTAGTCTTTTGTCTGTTATATGCTATATATTTTGCTCCATAATCAATTGAAGCAAAATTTGTTTGACCTCCATTCAAGATAGCATTTCAGGTTTTTATATGAATGTGAATTGTGTAGCTAAATACATTTATGCTAATGCTTTATGGTTAATTAATTATTCCAGACAAATTCTACTATAACTTGGATTGTTGTTTGAATTATCTTCATTAGAGTTATTGGAGTATCTAATATGCACATTATGAGCTCAATGAATTGTGTTATGCTTTTTTTAATAGATGGTTTGTTTAGCTTGGTCTTAATTTGACTGTAGGATATTTGTCCAATGTTCTTTATTATTGTTAAATTATATCCCAACCATATTTTAATTAATGTCTAATCCTATATCCTTCCAACCCTTTCATATTTGTCTTTAGTCTTAAATACTTTCTTTATTTTCTTTAACATTTCAAGGAACTAACCTTCCCCAGAGGTTAACTCAAAATATTTTTTTTAGTTTTAAACCCTTTCTTTATTTTCTTTAGCATTTTAAGAAACTGATGTTCTCCAGAAGTTGAATTAGAAGAAATTCAGAATCATCCGATATTGGAGTTGATCTAGGGCATATTTTCCACATTAGGAAGATTGACATCCAACAATTACCAACTTGCATTTTATTAAAAATATTCTTTATTTTCCTATCTTTCAAAAATATTTGTCTTCCTTAAATTTCTACATTTCTACAATCAAATCCTTGACATCGTTTTAATTAAGAGATAAGGTCTCACCCATCCAGTTGCCTTCTAACATTTGCATTTATCCAAGATGAAAATCAACATTGTAAGTGGCTAAAATATTGTTACTATTTTCCATATCTATAAACATGATGTCAATAACAACCTATCAATGTCTGCTACCTCTCTTTATTTTAGGGGTCTTATTCATTTTTGTAATATTCCAAGATAAATTTTTCATCATATTTTTTACTTTTATTTGTGGTATCAACCATACTTCTTGTTATACTTGCAACATTTACTTTAGTTTTCCCATATCAGTATCCCTATGAGATTCATTTTCTCTTTGTTTTTATTTCTTGGGTCTTTCTCTCTTTTTTTCATTCCCACCAACACTTTCATCTTCATCAATCTCTTCAATTTTTAATATTGTTCATAGTGAGACTGATCATCTATAGATTTGTCTTTCTTTAAAGTATCTAAAGTGCAAGGAATAACCTCAAAATCACTTTCTTCTTTGCGTTGCTTTGGAAACCCAAAAGTTCAATGATGCTCCTCCATAGCAATTACCTTCTTATACTTCCCTCAAAACCTTAAATTACTATGGGTTTCCTCCATCCCCATTTCTTTATTATGCTACTCTTCGAATTCTAAAGTACAAGGGATAACCTCAACATTACTTTCATTTATATTTTCTAGATAGGTATTTATACTATTTGAGAAAAATGAAGACTATTTACCTAGAATAAATTTGACCTCTTTTGTGTCTTTGATTTAAAAATTTCCTCCACATTTTTCTTTGTACCATTAATTCTTTCTAAATTTGAACCTACATATTGTACCTTCTAATCCTTGTATCCTTATTTTTTTCCTCTAATGGTTGATCTGAGTGAACTATGGTGGCCTTTGCCATATAATGTTGCAAGTAGGATTTATTTACCTATTCTTTTGGAGTGGAATATCCTTGATCTTATCCATATTCTATTATAGTAATATTTTCTTTCTTCATCTTGAAGTTTATCTTATGCACAAAATTTTATCTCTTTCTTCATAGTTTTCACTTTGTAATCTCTTGCCATGTGTCCAGTATCATAATAATTGTGGCATTGAAATATAATGTTTTCATAATCCACTTATTGATCTCATTCTCTTGATCCAACTTTAATATTAATAGATGGTGGCAAATATTTTGAAATATCCATTGCAATATATATCTAGGTATATATAGCATGCTTTAGCTCCTTAATAGTTGGTCCCTCCTGGATGAACTCCCCTAGGGTATATCCAATATTCTTCAAAATCTTCTTATTGATAAGCTGATATGGAAATCCAAAAATCCTAATCCACACCAGAAGCTTTTTAATAGTGTTTGTCTTGACAAAAAATTTTCACACCATGATATTAAATAAAGGACATATCTCCCCCTAAACCATGGGCCATCACCCATTATTTTATCCTTGATTTTTGAACTAGAAAAGATGATAAAAAAACTTCATGAAGAAAAGTCACAGCGTAATTTGAATTTAATGCCCACTTCTATTTGATCCAATTTAAAATCTCTCAAAACCCTCACTAATATCCATAGAAATTACATATTAACCCTCTACGTTTAAGAACCATTATATCATTCCTGATCATGTCATCCTTGATAATCACTTTTGGTGTAACATCTATCCCCTAAATCAAACTTACCATATATTCACTCTTTATCTTATCTCCAAGTTGGGCATCCATACTTTTAGCTAAGGCATATTGACTTCCTATTAGGGCTTTCAAATATGGCTTTATTTCTATGCTACTGAGTGAGGTTTGTTTTGGATTGCACACACTTGCAGCTCATACTCCAAAAAATAATTTACAACAAACATTTTTATTAATGACCATGTTTTTTTCAATAAGCTATGTGTGGCTTCTATTGGGGGCCACTCCCATTATAAAAAAAAATATTACATTGCTCTCATTACATTTCTAACAAGTTAATTAAAGCATATCCATTTTTTCCTTTCTATCAAAGATATTCTCCAGCTTCCTCAAACTTCTAAGTTTATATAATCAAATCTTTTTTTGAAAGGAACTAACAACAAGAAAAACCCTTACATGACACATAACTCCAACAGATAGAAGGAAAACAAAATTAACAATCATCCATCAAAGAGGAAATTAGTTCGATGATTTTTCTTCTGTACCAGAGGTTCACCCTCCTTTAGAGTGGCAATATTAGAGAATGCATTTTTGCACTTCAATATCTTGAGGTAATATCTAGTTGTAACACATTTGTAGGATATTCATTTTCAAAAAAATGATTGTCACTGATTGTTTCATAATTAGCTTTAAGAATACCATCTAAGGTGCTAATATTTTCCATGGAACCGTCTAGATGGTCTTTAGTAACCATTTGGATTTTATCAATGATCTAATTCAAATTCTCCTTTTGGGGTTGAGTCTTCTATTGCTCACATGATTTATGTTGGACAATTGGTGCATCTAGAGGATGAACTTCTTTATTTTATACTGGGACATTTGAATGTTTCAAATTATTTGTATGCAAGGACTTCTCCACCATGGAGGAATTAAAGCATGATCAAATGACCAAATATCTCTTCTTCAAGTGGTTGTATTGTTGACAACCATAACATATTAGGGAGAGGTTTTCATATTCAATAATTTGGATCCATTCCCCTTTTCTTGAGGATATAGTAATGGATTGAGCCCAGGAACTAAAACATCCATCCAAACAACCAATCTTGCTTTACTCATATTAATTTTATTGGACACATTTTTCTCTGTTTGGGTAATCTTGCTTTACTCATATTAATTTTATTGGACAAGTTTTCCTTTATTTGGGCATCCATATACTGGAATGCACCAATGGTATTACCAAATTTGGTGAATATCTTCTCTTCCAAAAAATCCACAAGGAGCGTATAAATATTCACCTAGATTGGAAAGACATTAACTTCTTCTGTAAAGGGGTTGAAATTAGGAGTCCAAGGTCTTATATATACACCTGTTTTTCCAAAAAACCAATTATATCTATAATCCATTACCGTATCTCTATTCACTAAATTAGAAAAGAAAATAGCAAAGAAGGGTAGGAGATTTACTTGCACTTTTGTATTGGTACACCAATATTTAATGTACCCTTTAAGCTCCTCTAGGCTTGGTCTCTTGCCCTTGAGTATGAAAATAATTGTTGCGGGTTTCATGATCAATCAAATCCAACCCAAATTCATCCTTCAAAATCTTGATAGAGGGCATACATTCATCCACCCATGAAAACAAAAATCCCTGAGATATTTCTTCTGATCGAAGAGGCTTTCTCATAGAATGAAGAGAAAATCTGTGAACAACCTTCTTCCTTCAATGCTTGATTGCACCTAAGGTTTTCATCCCTTTCACAAATGCTGTAGCCAAATTTATCACTTTATTCCATCGCTTGACTGTACCTAGGGTTTATACTCGTTTCACTTTAAAATTTTATAAGGATTTTATTTTTTAACTAAAGTTAATTTTATTAGTTACCATGTTATCTTGACTTTATTTTTTCTTTTTCTTATGTTCAATTATAAAAAAGTTTATAATTTTATATAAAATAGACATTCCATTATAAAAGAGTCACAAGTTCTCATACAAAAGTAAACTTGAATCTAATAAGATATATTAAAAATAATAATTTACAATAAACATTCTTATTTTTTTATTTTTTATAGATTTGGATAGTGTGAGAAACCTTTATGACCAACGCTCAAGGTTGGGCATCCCCATACCACCATGACCTCTGATAGAGGAAGAGCTAAGCTTATAAATAGGGATTTAACACATAACCATACACCCATTGCGGTTTGAACCTTGAACCTCCTGAAGAAGAGACAAAGCCCAAACCATTACATTATCCCAAGGATAATAAGCATTCTTATTAGTTACCATATTTTTTCGATTGGTTATATGGGATTGAACGGACCACACCCGTATTACATCATCACCACATAGTGGTATTACAAAAAATCTTGGATAGTATCCATGTATTGCTTGGCAAGATTTGAACTTGGTATCCTCCTTAAATATTGAGGAATATAACCAGTTAAGCTAATATCACTTGATTAAAATTAAGTTTACACGGGGTTTTATGAGGGGTCCTAGTCCCCTCTTATCAGGATTTTGAACTTGGGTCTCTTGGATGAAAACCCAAAGACTTACCACTACGACATCCCTCATGGGTCTATTATTAGTTACCATGTTATCTTGACTTTATTTTTTGTTTTTCTTATGTTCAATTATCAAAGAGCTTATAATTTTTCATAAAATAGACATTCCATTGTAGAAGAGTAGTAAGTTATCATATAAAAGTAAACTTGAATCTAATAACATATATTAAAGATCGATTATAATAAGTAATAAATATTTATTATAATAAATAACAATCCATTTATATTTAATATAAAAAACAGTTCAGGTACACAAAGTTTGAAAAATATAATCTTTAAAAATATTTATAAATTTAATATTATTTATAAAAGGCTAATAAATTTCAAATGAAAAAATATTTTTTATAAGAATTAATATTATTTTTATATATATTCATGTTTTGACTATCATTTATGCTATAAATTCCTATGATGTAGAGGAATTTGCTCCTCTTATGATGAGAAACAAACCTTAGACCAAAAAGATAAACTTAGATCAAGGTATTATACCCATTAGATCAAAGGTATTATTCCACAAAATTCTTGATACCCACATTAGATAATAGATAGGAATGGAATATGAAATGATATTTTTTTACATGGTTATTCATGAAATGAAGTTATATTATAAGCTAATTTGAGATTAAAGGATATGTTGCATTTGTTTATGAGAGAGTTGAAAAACTTATGATGTCATGATGAAATGACAATACTTTAGACAAGGTTTACTGCTACATGTGATGCTTTATGATTAATGAAGTAGATAGACTTTATTATTGTTCATTTAAAGTGTGTAAGCTTATTATTACCTTGTTAATGAATAAAAATATTAAGGTTTCTTTTGTAGACTCATGGGTTTATGTACCTTCAATTTTTCATTTACCTTATATTCTGGTACATTTTTTAATAACTTCACAATTTTTTGATAATATATCTCCACTGTTCTTGTTCCTTGGTGAAGTGTAGAGAATTTGTCAAATATCTCTACATAATATTGTTATGATAAGAAAATTTTCTTAAAGTCTTGAATAAAACCATCCCATTGAATATTCACTACGTGAATCTATTGATCAGCTTCGAATATTCACTGCCTAAATCTCTTGGCCACACAAAGGAGTTGGATAAGTTACAATTTCTCCTGATTGTACTTCAAATGGTGAGTTAGATCTTCCTATGAACTAAGTTAGACCATTAATATTCTTCTAGTAATGGTCACAATCAAACTTGTATCCTCACAAGGTGCCATTTCAATTTGACCATTATCACTTCCTTGGTAATGATCTGGCTCGTGCTTGCCCCATCGCAAGGTGCCTTTTTCCTTATCCACAAAGGAAGTTGAGTTAGGTTAAAATTTCCTCCAAATTGTACTTCTAACTTTAGTTAGTTTTCTCATCCCCAAGAACTAACTTAAATCATTATCACTCACCTGATAATGATTATGGTCAAACTTGCTCCACACAAGGTGTCATTCCCAAGAAGATTTTACACCATTATCATTCACCTGATAATGATTATGATCACACTTGCTCCAGGTAAGGTGCCCTACCCAATAAGAGACTACATTCTCTAGGATTTTTACTCCTTGGTCTGAGTTGAACCCATCAGCGTGCAATACCCAACGTACCCAATCCATGTTAAGGTCCCTAGAGTAGCAAGTTTTACCAAAGTTGCACATCAAGTTGGTTGATCCTAGGTTCTCTCATGGAAGCTTCTAGTCCTACGACCTACAATTCTAATACCAACCAAGAAATTTTTCTTAAAACTCATATAAATCACACATTATTTCGAAAACAAATTCAAAGTAAGCAAATGCACATTAAATACTTAATTTAAAACATATACAATGCTTAGGCTTCAAAAAATGCGATCAAGGTCAATATATACATATTAAAACTTAACATAGAATCTGCCACGGTTTAACATGCGAAAATGAATATACATTTTAAAGCTTAAATAAAATATAAAATTTGCCTAGGTTTTAACATGCGAAAATGAATATTTAAAGCTTTAATAAAATATATAATCTTCCCAAACTCTAACATGTGGAAATGCATATACATTTTAAAATTTAAATAAAATATAAAACCTGCCCAAGCTTTAACATGCAAAAATGTAGATTTAAAGCTTAAATAAAATATATAATCTACCTAGGCTTTAACATGTGAAAATGCATATACATTTTAAAACTTAAATAAAATATATAATCTACCCACGCTTTAACATGTGGAGATGAATATACATTTTAAAGTCAATGGCACCTTGACCGTCTAGGAAATAAAATCGAGGGTTCATAAATAATTGTTATTGATATATTTTTTGGTTGCATAGGGAACCTTTATAAACCCTAGCCCATTGGATACAGACAAAGTCAGTGGACCCCAACCTTCCAAGGAATTTAATCAGGGTAACCCATCAACAAGCACTCAACTGACACCAAATGACCTATCCTTTTTGGGTAAAAATTTTTAGGGTAAAACATGAGTTTTAAAAAAGGATCGTAGTCCCCTTTACCGAGGTTTGAACTTCGGTCTCTAAATATAAAATCTAAAGACATACCACTATAGTATCCCTCATAGGGAAAAATTTTAGGTTAAAGCATGATTTTTTTTAAAGGGTCCTGGTCCCCTTGCATCGAGGTTTGAAATTTGGTCTTCAAAACCCAAAGATATACCACTACAGTATGCCTTACGGGGTAAAATTTTTAGGGTAAAGTGTGGGTTTTTGAAAGGGGTCCTTGTTCCCTTGTACTTAGGTTTGAACTTGGATCTCCTGAATGAAACCCAAAGACATACCACTATAGTATCCCTCATGGGACTAAAATTTTAGGGTAAACCATGGGTTTTTGAAAGGGCCTCAATCTCCTTGTATCGAGGTTTGAAATTTGGCTTCCTAGATGAAAACTTAAATATATACCACTAATTTATCCCTCATGGGACAAAAAATGCTTAGGGTAAAGCACAAATGCTTGAAAGGGGTCTCGATCCCCTTGCTTCATGGTTTGAACTTGGGTCTTGTAGATGAAAACCCAAGACATGCCACTACAGTATTCATCACGAGACAAATTATTTAGGGTAAAACACACATTTTTTTAAAGGGGTCCTTGTTCCTCTTGTACCATGGTTTGAACTTAAGTCTAAAACACATATTTTTTGAAAGGGTTCCTTGTTCCCCTTGTACCATGGTTTGAAATTAAGTCTTCTGGATAAAAACCCAAAGATATACCACTACACTATCCTTCACAAGAATAAATTTTAAGGTAAAGCACAAGGTTTTGAAAGGGGTCCTAGTCCCATTTATCGAGGGTTGAACTTGGGTCTCTTGGATGAAAACTCAAAGATATACCACTATGGTATCCCTCATGGATCTAAAATTTTAGAGTAAAGCTTGTATTTTTAAAAGGAGCCTTAGTCTCCTTGTACCATGTCTTTAACTTGGATCTCTTGAATGAAAATCCAAAGACATACCACTATGGTATCCCTCACGGGACTTGCTATTGATAATTTTTATTAGGATGAATCTAGATAACATCATTTTCATCTAATTCTAAAGGAATAATACAACTAAATTACATATTGTGTTATGGTAAAAAGATAAATCTAAAACATATGCATCTTATTTCAATTATATCTCATTTTCACAAAACATAATATTATTTATATATACGACTTTAAAAAATATAATGTTTAAATATATTTAATTATTTTTACTGAGTTTAACTTTAGAACTACAAATAAAAGGTTTAAATTTGAATCCTAAAAGAGGTATGGCTGCACACTATACTTTCTAATTTTATTTTTTTAAAATAATTTTATTAAAACAAGATTATTTACGAGTTGAGACGAGACTCCTCCTAGCCTTAGCCAACAAGAGCATCCATTTTATCCTTCTAAATTTCCAACAAACTTCCATAACTCTAAAACCTTATATCCTAAGAACTAACCACTTTTGATTACAACACTAAAAGGAGATCTACATTGGAGCCAAATATCCTAAACTATATGTGTGTAATGGTTGTCTAAATTAGCCAAACACTAGATTTGCTCACTAACCTACCTAATCCTCTTATCTTAAATAGCCATACCACTGTACCATTGAATCCATACCTCCTTATTGGTACCCCCTTTTTTTTGAAAAAGAATTTGAAAAAAATTATATTAAAACAAGATTCTTTACAAGTTGGGACGAGATTCCTCCCAACCTTAGCCAACAAGAGCATATGTTTCCTTCGTTTAACTTTCCTACAAACTTCCATAACTCTAAAAACCAAGATCCTAATAACTAATCACTTTTTATTACAACACTAAAAGGAGATCTACATTGGAGCTAAATATCCTAAACCATATGTTTGTAATGGCTGTCCAAATTAGCTAAACATTTGATTTTCTCAATAACCTGCTTAATCCTCTCATATTCAATAACCATGCCACTATGCCATTGAAATCCCACCTTCTTCTTGGTACCTATCTTAGCTAGGAAGTATACCACTTTATTCAGAGCTCTACCCATATAAATGAGAATCACATCATCCAATTCCCTCAACAACTCCTTAATTTGGGTGACAAGAATCTTCAATCTCCACTTCTCCAAAGCAAAGTTCCTCATGCAATCCAGAGGTCCTACCAAGATTTGAGAATTTGATTCTATGATTATCCTCCTGTTGGCAATTTTGGGTTTGAGATCCTAGCTTCTTGTCTATGAGTTGTCATTGATGTCAAAAGGAACTGGCATTAATGTCAAGAGGATTTATTGGCTTCAAAGGTTGAATATTCCAAAGAATATTTTCTAGAAGATTCCAGAGAGATTCCATGTGGTAGATGAAAAGGTTTTTATCAAAACCATGGTAGGTTTAAGGGTTTTTATTAAAACTAGGTGGATGCATTAAGGGTTTTTCTCAAAACCACTCTCAGATTAATGCAAATGCTGGAGACACTTATTAATTAAATAACTTATTCTCCACCTAAGGTCTACGGTCTAAAAGACCTTTGATTATTTTTTAAATAATCAAAAGGGTTTCATAAACCCTAAAGTTGTTTCGAAGGCGCCAAAAAAATATTAATTCGAAAAGTTCAAATTATCCTCCTGCCGACGTCGTGCATAGCATGGAAGTTTGGCTATATAAGCCATAACCTATAGTCCAAAGCAAAGGTGGAAAAGAAATTCGAATTGCGCAAAGGGTGGGAAGTAAAAGCTACGGCTATCATTTTTTTGCCACGTTTATCCACCACCAAAGGGTTAAGGAGAAGGAGACTCTTGCTAGCCTTCAAGCTAGCGCTATTGGCCTAGTGGCAACGACTGTTCTGCGAAGGCGCTTGAAGGGAGGTCAAGCGTTCGACTCCCACCGTGGAGTGTGAGAAGAGTTTTTGCGCTCCGATTTTTTCGGAGGCACTGTTGACCCGTGATTTTCAAAAGCATTTTTTTTGGTAAGGTTTTTTAAATAAAATCTGCATTTTGTTAAAGAAGAAGTAGTTGGGCAGATTTATTTAAAATTATTTTTAAGGTTAAATGCTTCTTTGGAGATATAAGGTTGATAGTGTGTTGTTGAGATTTTTGGCTTGATTGTTGAGTGAGATTTGCTTAGAAGTTATTATTCCTTGAGCATGGTTTAATTAATGTGGAGAAATAAGGTGTAAAAGGATATATTGTTTGTATGCTTTATATTTTTGGTAGTTGACTTCTAAGGATTGGAGTCATAAGGTGTTTTATGGAATAAATATTTTTGTGGTTACTTTTATGATCTAACCCTACTTGGTGGCAAAGTTGAGGGTGGTGTTGGTAACAGGTTGAAGAACTATTCTCTTCTTCCTCAAACAAAGGTATGGGCAACTTCTTCCATGTATATTGTTGATGGCGTATTTTTTGAAATTGAGTTTGGAGTGAAAAGGTTGTCTACTAGGTATTCTTGTTGGTGTAAATCCCATTTTATGGATATTGAAGATTGTTTATGCATTAAAATCATTGATGAGTTTTTTGGGTGAATGCATAATTCTGGTTGAGGAAGAGGAAGCATTTTTGCACTAGGGTTTATGTTAGTAAGTCTTGCTACTTGCATTGAGTTGGTGAAACCCTTAGTTGGCTGTTTTGAGATTGATGGTTGAGTTGCTTCCATAGAGGTTGTTTTGATCAAGTTAATGCTTTACTTGATACATGATTTGGGCTTACTCCATTGATATTGATTTGAGCAAGTTATTCTTTGCATTGGTGATTTATGTTGGTGGTTGTTTTGTTCAAATATCTTTGGAGGGAAAAGGATGTCTACTAGTTTCCTTTTCATGTAGTGAATGGTTGAATGCTTCAAGGTTAATGTTGAGTTGAATGATGTTGGTTAAACCTTGTCTATAAGCATTGTTGTTAAAGCCCTAATTGGTTGAGAAAAGATATTGGTTGTGGAAAGAACATGAGTATCATTGTTATATGAGATATTGCATGGTTAGCAATTGTTGGATTGTGTTTCATGTTCTTGAAAAAAGCATACTACATCTACCTTATTATTTTGAGATTGAGATTGAGTTGAGATTGAGATTGGGAGTCAAGTATAGAACATATTGAGTCTCTAACAATTCTCTTTATGTTTCTATGAGATTTGAGATTGATATTGGGAGTTAAGTATAGAACATATTGAATCTCTAACAATTCTCTTTATGCTTCTATGAGGTTGATGAATCACATTGGGTCTCTAACAATTCTCTTTGTGGGTTCATGCTAAGCAAGTTTTTCTTGATGAACTTGTGAGCTGATTTGGACAGGTTCTAATGAAGACTTGTGAGCTGATTTGGACAGGTTCTAGTGAGGACTTGTGAGCTGATTTGGACAGGTTCTAGTGAGGACTTGTGAGCTTATTTGGACAAGTTCTAGTGAGGACTTGTGAGCTGATTTGGACAGGTTCTAGTGAGGAATTGTGAGCTGATTTGGACAAGTTCTAGGGAGGAATTGTGAGCTGATTTGGATAGGTCCTAGCAGAAGACTTGAGGACAGAGTTGAAGTGGTTCTTTGAGAAGAACCCGAGGACAGCTTTGACAAGTATTTGAGAAGGCTTGTCTGCAGCGAGAGATTGATTTGTTCAAGCTTTATGAGTTGAGCTTGGGATAGATCCGACGGAGTGAGGAAGACTTGTGTTGGACCGATTGATCGTGTTTAGTACAGAGTTGATGAGTTCTTGTGGAGGTGATCAGTGAGGACAAAGGTCTCTTGAGGCTGAGCATTGAGGACATGAGGTATTCTATGGAAAGGATTTCCATGTGCTAGCAGAATAAGAGGCAGGTGATCTTCTGAAGTATCATTTCCAAAGCTGATGGGAAGGATTCTCCTTTGGGCATGAGGCTCATAAATTCATGAAGAGGGGAAGGATTCTCCTTTGGGCAGGAGGCTCATAAATTCGTGAGGAGGGGAAGGATTCTCCTTTGGGTAGAAGGCTCATAAATTCATGAGGAGGGGAAGGATTCTCCTTTGGGCTGAGGCTCATAAACATTGTAATTGGGAAGGATTCCCAAAGAACTTTGAGAAAGCTTTTTAGAGAAAATTTTTGTGGATGTAACCCATGTTGGGTGAACCGCATTAAAATTGGTGTCTCATTGTGTGTTGCTTTATGCATTGCTTTGATATTGCTATTGGTTCATTGCTTTGCGAATTTGAAGTTAAATAGAGAAAGTAAAAAGAGGTATTATACTGTTCACCCCCCCTCTCAGTATAAGATTGTGTTCTTCAATTGGTATCAGAGCGGGTTTCTTCGGAAAGTTTAACAGCTTGAAGGAAAAGATTGTAAAGAACACAATGGAATCTACAAGTGGTAATGCAACACCTATTCTTGATGGGGCAGAATTTGGGCTTTGGAGTGCTAGTATGAAGGTTCATCTTATGGCTCTTGGAAATGGAGTTTGAGAAGTGATTGAGGATGAGTATACCATTCTTGAGCATGGTCCTTCTACTAAGGAAGAGAGGCTCCTACATCATAACAATTCAAAGGCAATGAATGCAATGCTGGAGGGTCTACAGAAGGCAGATCTTACCAAGGTGATTCACTGCAAGACAACTAGTGAAATGTGGAAACATTTGAAGGTGGTTCATACAGGTGATGCAAATGTCCGAAATGCCAAGTTGAGACACTTCAAAGGTATGTTTGAACAACTCAAGATGAATGATGAAGAAAATATTAGTGACTATATGTCGTATGGATGAGATTGTTAACTCTATGAAGGAACTAGGTCTTGAGCTTGCTGAGTTGCTTGGTTAAACCTTGTCTATAAGCATTGTTGTTAAAGCCCTAATTGGTTGAGAAAAGATATTGGTTGTGGAAAGAACATGAGTATCATTGTTATATGAGATATTGCATGGTTGGCAATTGTTGGATTGTGTTTCATGTTCTTGAGAAAAACATACTACATCTATCTTATTCTTTTGAGATTGAGATTGAGTTGAGATTGAGATTGGGAGTCAAGTATAGAACATATTGAGTCTCTAACAATTATCTTTATGTTTCTATGAGATTTGAGATTGATATTGGGAGTTAAGTATAGAACATATTGAATCTCTAACAATTCTATTTATGCTTCTATGAGGTTGATGAATCACATTGGGTCTCTAACAATTCTCTTTGTGGGTTCATGCTAAGCAAGTTTTTCTTGATGAACTTGTGAGCTGATTTGGACAGGTTCTAATGAAGACTTGTGAGATGATTTAGACAGGTTCTAGTGAGGACTTGTGAGCTGATTTGGACAAGTTCTAGTGAGGATTTGTGAGCTGATTTAGACAAGTTCTAGTGAGGACTTGTGAGCTGATTTGGACAGGTTCTAGTGAGGACTTGTGAGCTGATTTGGAGAAGTTCTAGGGAGGACTTGTGAGATTATTTTGACAGGTCCTAGCAGAGGACTTGAGGACAGAGTTGAAGTGGTTCTTTGAGAAGAACCTGAGGACAGTTTTGAAAAGTCTTTGAGAAGGCTTGTGTGCAGCAGAGATTGATTTGTTCAAGCTTTATGAGTTGAGCTTGGGATAGATCTGACAGAGTGAGGAAGACTTGTGTTGGACCGACTGACTATGTTTAGTATAGGTTGATGAGTTGTTGTGGAGGTGATCAGTGAGGACAAGAGGTCTCTTGAGGCTGAGCATTGAGGATAGGAGGTCTTCTGTGGAAAGGAGTTCCATGTGCTAGTGGAATAAGAGGAGGTGATCTTCTGAAGTATCATTTCTAGAGCTGAGGGGAAGGATTCTCCTTTGGGCAGGAGGCTCATAAATTCATGAGGAGGGGAAGGATTCTCCTTTGGGTAGGAGGCTCATAAATTCGTGAGGAGGGGAAGGATTCTCCTTTGGGCAGGAGGCTCATAAATTCATGAGGAGGGGAAGGATTCTCCTTTGGGCTGAGGCTCATAAACATTGTAATTGGGAAGGATTCCCAAAGAACTTTGAGAAAGCTTTTTAGAGAAAATTTTTGTGGATGTAGCCCATGTTGGGTGAACCACATTAAAATTGGTGTCTCATTGTGTGTTGCTTTATGCATTGCTTTGATATTGCTATTGGTTCATTGCTTTGTGAATTTGAAGTTAAATAGAGAAAGTAAAAAGTGGTCTTATACTGTTCACCCCCCCTCTCAGTATAAGCTTGTGTTCTTCAATTGGTATCAGAGCGGGTTTCTTCGAAAAGTTCAACAGCTTGAAGGAAAATATTGTAAAGAACACAATGGAATCTACAAGTGGTAATGCAGCACCTATTCTTGATGGGGCAGATTTTGGGCTTTGGAGTGCTAGGATGAAGGTTCATCTTATGGCTCTTGGAAATGAAGTTTGGGAAGTGATTGAGGATGAGTATACCATTCTTGAGCATGGTCCTTCTACTAAGGAAGAGAGGCTCCTACATCATAACAATTCAAAGGTAATGAATGCAATCCTGAAGGGTTTACAGAAGGCAGATCTTACCAAGGTGATTCATTGCAAGACAACTAGTGAAATTTGGAAATAGTTGAAGGTGGTTCATAGAGGTGATGCAAATGTCCAAAAGGCCAAGTTGAGACACTTCAAAGGTATGTTTGAATAACTCAAGATGAATTATGAAGAAAATATTAGTGACTATATGCTTCGTATGGATGAGATTGTTAACTCTATGAAGGAACTAGGTCTTGAGCTTGCTGAAAATGATATTTGTGATAAGATTTTGAGGCCTCTTCCAAATAGATTTAGTGAAAATATTTCTGCTATTGAGGAAGCTAAGGATTTGGATAAGTTGAAAAAGGATGAGATTTTATAGTATACTTGTAGAATTTGAGTTGAGAACTCAAGTGAAGGTTGATGTTAAGAAGGAGGCAACTTTCAAGGCTACCAAGAAATCCAAGGGTAAAGAGCTTAAAGATAGTGATGAGTCTTCTAGTGATGAAGAGGCATATTACAACAAGAAGGGCAAGTTCTCAAAAAAGCACAAAGGTATGAAATATGTCAAGTGTTTCAATTGTGGAAAGTTTGGTCATTATGCTACTAATTGTACTGCTGCCAAGGATGAAAGTGATGAAGATAAATAGGATTATAAGAGCAAGGATTCTAAAAGGCACAGGCATCAAAGGAAGAATAAAGATGAGCAAAGCAATCAAGGAAAGAGGTACTCTCACAAACACAAGAAAATTTTCTACCTAGACAAGGCAAGTAAGTGTTCTAGTAGTGATAGTGAAAGTTCTTCAAGTGATGTTGGAAATGAGATGTTGTTCCTAAAAGAAAAAGAAGAAGAAAAGAAACATAGATTTGTCCTTATGAAATGTTTTAGATGTGGAAATTTTGGACATCTTGAGGATGATTGCACAAATGATGGATTGATTTCTAGTTATACTATGTATGAGGATGCTTCGGAAAATTGTGAGGAAGATCTTTGTATGGCTTTAGAAAAGGGTAGCACCTCTAGTGATAAGAAATCTGAAAAAGTCATTGATGTTTCAAAAGGCAAACAAATAGAGGAAGTTATAGAGGATGGTGAAGTAGATCTTGAAGATGAACTTTTTAGTGCTCTTAGTGCTTTGAAAAAGGAAAGAAAGAAGAATGCTAGACTCAATGATAAATTGGATGAATGTTGTATTGAGAGAGATGAGCTTATAGAAAGTCTTGACTTATCTATAGCTAAGACATAGAAACTTAAGGATAAGTTAGAGTCTAAGGTTCTTGAGTGTAGAGAGTTGTTTTTTAACAGAAAGTGACTTCCTTGAAAGAGGAAACTAAAGAGTACAAGGAGAAGCTTTACAGGTTTGAAGATAGCACCAAAAAGGTAAAGTCAATCATCAAAGATCAAAGAAGGACAATAGATAAAACAGGTCTTGGTTTGATCAAGTTAATGCTTTACTTGATACATGATTTGGGCTTACTCCATTGAGATTGATTTGAGAAGGTTATTCTTTACATTGGTGATTTATGTTGGTTGTTGTTTTGTTCAAATATATTTGGAGGGAAAAGGATGTCTACTAGTTTCCTTTTCATGTAGTGAATGGTTGAATGCTTCAAGGTTAATTTTGAGTTGAATGATGTTGGTTAAACCTTGTCTATAAGCATTTTTGTTAAAGCCCTAAATGGTTAAAAAAATATATTGGTTGTGGAAAGACCATGAGATCATTGTAGAGATGCGGTTGGCATTTTGGAGGTCATGCTTGAGAAAACATACTACATCTATCTTATTCTTTTGAGATTGAGATTGAGTTGAGATTGAGATTGGGAGTCTAAGTATAGAACATATTGAGTCTCTAATAATTATCTTTATGTTTCATGAGATTTGAGTTGATTTGGGAGTTGAGTAGAACATATTGAATCTCTAACAATTCTCTTTATGCTTCTATGAGGTTGATGATTCACATTGGGTCCTAACAATTCTCTTTGTGGGTTCTTCTATAGTTTTCTTGATGACTTGTGGCTGTTTGTGGTCTAGGAAGCTTGTGACTGTTTGACGTCTAGGGCTTGTGACTGTTTGGTGGTTCTGTGGTTTTGTGGCTTTTGGTTCTAGGGCTGGGCTGTTTGGAGGTTCTAGTGAGGACATGTGAGCTGATTTGGACAAGTTCTAGGGAGGACTTGTGAGATGATTTGGATAGGTCCTAGCAGAGGACTTGAGGACAGAGTTGAAGTGGTTCTTTGAGAAGAACCTGAGGATAGTTTTGATAAGTCTTTGAGAAGGCTTGTGTGCAACAGATATTGATTTGTTCAAGCTTTATGAGTTGAGCTTGGGATAGATCTGACAGAGTGAGGAAGACTTGTGTTGGACCAACTGACTGTGTTTAGTACAGGTTGATGAGTTGTTGTGGAGGTGATCAGTGAGGACAAAGGTCTCTTGAGGCTAAGCATTGAGGACAGGAGGTCTTTTGTGGAAAGGATTTCCACATGCTAGCGGAATAAGAGGGGGTTATCTTCTGAAGTATCATTTATAGAGCTGAGGGGAAGGATTCTCCTTTGGGCAGGGAGGCTCATAAATTCATGAGGAGGGGAAGGATTCTCCTTTGGGCGGGGAGGCTCATAAATTCATGAGGAGGGGAAGGATTCTCCTTTGGGTAGGAGGCTCTTAAATTCATGAGGAGGGGAAGGATTCTCCTTTGGGTTGAGGCTCATAAACATTGTCATTGGGAAGGATTCCCAAAGAACTTTGAGAAAGCTTTTTAGAGAAAAATTTTGTGGATGTAGCCCATGTTGGGTGAACCACGTTAAAATTGGTGTCTCATTGTGTGTTGCTTTATGCATTGCTTTGATATT
This sequence comes from Wollemia nobilis, assembly GCA_028583015.1. Taxonomy (NCBI): domain Eukaryota; kingdom Viridiplantae; phylum Streptophyta; class Pinopsida; order Araucariales; family Araucariaceae; genus Wollemia; species Wollemia nobilis. The sequence goes on along the minus strand of JAQPPZ010001695.1, from coordinate 2,777,728 downwards.
GCTATTGGTTAATTGCTTTGCAAAGTTGAAGTTAAATAGAGAAAGTAAAAAGAGGTCTTATACTATTCACCCCCCCTCTCAGTATAAGCTTGTGTTCTTCAATTGGTATCAGAGCGGGTTCCTTCAGAAAGTTTAACAGCTTGAAGGAAAATATTGTAAAGAACACAATGGAATCTACAAGTGGTAATGCAACACCTATTCTTGATGGGGCAGATTTTGGTCTTTGGAGTGCTAGGATGAAGGTTCATCTTATGGCTCTTGGAAATGGAGTTTAAGAAGTGATTGAGGATGAGTATACCATTCTTGAGCATGGTCCTTCTACTAAGGAAGAGAGGATCCTACATCATAACAATTCAAAGGCAATGAATGCAATCCTGAAGGGTCTACAGAAGGTTGATCTTACCAAGGTGATTCACTGCAAGACAACTAGTGAAATTTGGAAATAGTTGAAGGTGGTTCATACAGGTGATGCAAATGTCCGAAAGGCCAAGTTGAGACACTTCAAAGGTATGTTTGAATAACTCAAGATGAATGATGAAGAAAATATTAGTGACTATATGCCTCGTATGGATGAGATTGTTAACTCTATGAAGGAACTAGGTCTTGAGCTTGCTAAAAATGATATTTGTGATAAGATTTTGAGGACTCTTCCAAATAGATTTAGTGAAAATATTTTTGCTATTGAGGAAGCTAAGGATTTGGATAAGTTGAAAAAGGATGAGCTTCATAGTATACTTGCAGCATTTGAGTTGAGAACTCAAGTGAAGGTTGATGTTAAGAAGGAGGCAGCTTTCAAGGCTACCAAGAAATCCAAGGGTAAAGAGATTCAAGATAGTGATGAGTATTCTAGTGATGAAGAGGCATATTACAACAAGAAGGGCAAGTTCTCAAGAAAGCACAAAGGTATGAAATATGTCAAGTGTTTCAATTGTGGAAAGTTTGGTCATTATGCTACTAATTGTACTACTGCCAAGGATGAAAGTGATGAAGATAAACAGGATTATAAGAGCAAGGATTTTGAAAGGCACAGACATCAAAGGAAGAATAAATATGAGCAAAGCAATCAAGGAAAGAGGTACTCTCACAAACACAAGAAAATTTTCTACCTAGAAAAGGCAAGTAAGTGTTCTAGTAGTGATAGTGAAAATTCTTCAAGTGATGTTGGAAATGAGATGTTGTTCCTAACGAGAAAAGAAGAAGAAAAGAAACATAGATTTGTCCTTATGAAATGTTTTAGATGTGGAAATTTTGGACATCTTGAGGATGATTGCACAAATGATGGATTGATTTCTAGTTATACTATGTATGAGGATGCTTCGGAAAATTGTGAGGAATATCTTTGTATGGCTTTAGAAAAGGGTAGCACCTCTAGTGATAAGAAATCTGAAAAAGTCATTGATGTTTCAAAAGGTAAACAAATAGAGGAAGTTATAGAGGATGGTGAAGTAGATCTTGAAGCTGAACTTGTTAGTGCTCTTAGTGCTTTGAAAAAGGAAAGAAAGAAGAATGCTAGACTCAATGATAAATTGGATGAATGTTGTATTGAGAGAGATGGGCTTATAGAAAGTCTTGACTTCTCTATAACTAAGACATAGAAACTTAAGGATAAGTTAGAGTCTAAGGTTCTTGAGTGTAGAGAGTTGGAACAGAAAGTGACTTCCTTGAAAGAGGAAACTAAAGAGTACAAGGAGAAGCTTTAGAGGTTTGAAGATAGCACCAAAAAGGTAAATTCAATCATCAAAGATCAAAGAAGGACAACAGATAAAACATGTCTTGGTTTTGGTAAGAAACACATGGAACAGGTTGGGGAATCTAGTAAGAGATGCTAAAATGAAGAGAGTTCTGATGAGGAAAGTACTTCAGAAAAAGAGTCCTTGAGTGATAGATGCATAGAATCAAAAAATAGGAATCAAAAAAAGGGGAGAAAGTTTACAGGACCTAAGAGGTCAAATCAAGGAAAGTTTAATGGTAGATGTTTTGCTTGTCACAAGTTTTGTCACATGGCTTCACATTGCATGACTCAAGTGAGGAAGGTAAATGACAAATTCAGAGGTGGTAATTTATTTCAAGGGTATTGCCACTCTTGTAAACAGTTTGGGCACAAGGCTATTTATTGCAAGGCTAATAACAAGAACAGGGTTGGTCAAAACAGATGGAGTCAAAGATCAGGTATGCCTCAAAGAAATAACATTGTTAGTTTTTATAAGTGCAACAATGAAGGTCACATAGCTAGACAGTGTAGAGCTAAAATTCCAAGGTACAGGAACAGGAACATGGGTATGAACAGGCACAAGAATCAAGACATGGATAAGAATAGGAATGATAACAAGAACAACAATAGTGACATGAATAGGAACAAGAATATGGATAAGGAGAACAAGAGAAGACATGGTAAGGCAACTATAGACACTGATGAAGATCAATGCCTAATGGGAGTTTTACTCCCACCCCAAAATTAATCACCTCAATAGGAGGTGGGGGAGGGACTAAACTAAGAGGCTCATTCTTAGTCCCAAGCCCCAAAGGTGACCCTTTGCCATTGATGACAAAGAGGGAGAGATATGAGTAAGGGGGAGAGCCTCAAGTCAGGGGGAGATGATTTCTATACAACAGTTTTGAGTTTTAGTGTTGTTGAGAAGCATGGTTTGCCATCAATAACAAAGGGGGAGATTGTTGGCAATTTTGGGTTTGAGATCCTAGCTTCTTGTCTATGAGTTGTCATTGATGTCAAAAGGAACCGGCATTAATTTCGAGAGGATTTATTGGCTTCAAAGGTTGAAGATTCCAAATAATCTTTTCTAGAAGATTTCGGAGAGATTCCATGTGGTAGATGAAAATGTTTTTATCAAAACCATGGTAGGTTTAAGGGTTTTTATTAAAACCAGGTGGATGCATTAAGGGTTTTTATCAAAACCACTCTCAGCTTAATGCAAAGGCTGGAGACACTTATTAATTAAATAACTTAATTAATAAAGCTTTTTAAGGTTTTTTAATTAATTATTTATTTGATTTAGTGATTAAATTATTTTAATAATTTAATGGGTTCTCCACCTAAGGTCTAAGGTCTAAAAGACCTTTGATTATTTTTTAAATAATCAAAAGGGTTTCATAAACCCTAAAGTTGTTTTGAAGGCGCCAAAATAATATTAATTCGAAAAGTTTGAATTATCCTCCCACCGACGTCGTGCATAGCATGGAAGTTTGGCTATATAAGCCATAACCTATAGTCCAAAGCAAAGGTGTAAAAGAAATTTGAATTGCGCAAAGGTTGGGAAGTAAAAGCTACGGCTATCATTTTTTCGCCACGTTTATCCATTGCCAAAGGGTTAAGGAGAAGGAGACTCTTGCTAGCCTTCAAGCTAGCGCCATTGGCCTAGTGGCAATGACTGTTCTACGAAGGCGCTTGAAGGGAGGTCAAGCGTTCAACTCTTGCCGTGGAGTGTGAGAAGAGTTTAGTGCTCCGATTTTTTCGGAGGCACTATTGACCCATGATTTTTGGAAGCATTTTTTTTGGTAAGGTTTTTTAAATAAAATCTGCATTTTTGTTAAAGAAGAAGTGGTTGGGCAGATTTATTTAAAATTATTTTTAAGGTTAATTGCTTCTTTGGAGATATAAGGTTGATAGTGTGTGGTTGAGATTTTTGGCTTGATTGTTGAGTGAGATTTGCTTAGAAGATATTATTCCTTGAGCATGGTTTAATTAATGTGGAGAAATAAGGTGTAAAAGGATATATTGTTTGTATGCTTTATATTTTTGGTAGTTGACTTCTAAGGATTGGAGTCATAAGGTGTTTTATGGAATAAATATTTTTGTGGTTACTTTTATGATCTAACCCTAACTTGGTGGCAAAGTTGAGGGTGGTGTTGGTAACAAGTTGAAGAACTATTCTCTTCTTCCTCAAACAAAGGTATGGGCAACTTCTTCCATGTATATTGTTGATGGTGTATTTTTTGAAATTGAGTTTGGAGTGAAAAGGTTGTCTACTAGGTATTTTTGTTGGTGTAAATCCCATTTTCTGGATATTGAAGATTGTTTATGCATTAAAATCATTGATGAGTTTTTTGGGTGAATGCATAATTCTGGTTGAGGAAGAGGAAGCATTTTTGCACTAGGGTTTATGTTAGTAAGTCTTGCTACTTGCATTGAGATGGTGAAACCCTTAGTTGGCTGTTTTGAGATTGATGGTTGAGTTGCTTCCATAGAGGTTGTTTTGATCAAGTTAATGCTTTACTTGATACATGATTTGGGCTTACTCCATTGATATTGATTTGAGCAAGTTATTCTTTGCATTGATGATTTATGTTGGTGGCTATTTTGTTCAAATATATTTGGAGGGAAAAGGATGTCTACTAGTTTCCTTTTTATGTAGTGAATGGTTGAATGCTTCAAGGTTAATGTTGAGTTGAATGATGTTGGTTAAACCTTGTCTATAAGCATTGTTGTTAAAGCCCTAATTGGTTGAGAAAAGATATTGGTTGTGGAAAGAACATGAGTATCATTGTTATATGAGATATTGCATGGTTGGCAATTTTTGGGTTGTGTTTCATGTTCTTGAGAAAAGCATACTACATCTATCTTATTATTTTGAGATTGAGATTGAGTTGATGAAGGAAGGAGATTTGAGATTGAGATTGGGAGTCAAGTATAGAACATATTGAGTCTCTAACAATTATCTTTATGTTTCTATGAGATTTGAGATTGAGATTGGGAGTTAAGTATAGAACATATTGAATCTCTAACAATTCTCTTTATGCTTCTATGAGGTTGATGAATCACATTGGGTCTCTAACAATTCTCTTTGTGGGTTCATAATAAGCAAGTTTTTCTTGATGAACTTGTGAGCTGATTTGGACAAGTTCTAGTGAAGACTTGTGAGCTGATTTGGACAGGTTCTAGTGAGGACTTGTGAGCTGATTTGGACAGGTTCTAGTGAGGACTTGTGAGCTGATTTGGACAGGTTCTAGTGAGGACTTGTGAGCTTATTTGGACAGGTTCTAGTGAGGACATGTGAGCTGATTTGGACAAGTTCTAGGGAGGACTTGTGAGATGATTTGGACAGGTCCTAGCAAAGGACTTGAGGACAAAGTTGAAGTGGTTCTTTGAGAAGAACCTAAGGATAGTTTTGATAAGTCTTTGAGAAGGCTTGTGTGCAGCAGAGATTGATTTGTTCAAGCTTTATGAGTTGAGCTTGGGACAGATCTGACAGAGTGAGGAAGACTTGTGTTGGAATGACTGACTGTGTTTAGTACAGGTTGATGAGTTGTTGTGGAGGTAATCAGTGAGGACATAGGTCTCTTGAGGCTGAGAATTAAGGACAGGAGGTCTTCTATGGAAAGGAGTTCCACATGCTAGCGGAATAAGAGGAGGTGATCTTCTGAAGTATCATTTCTAGAGCTAATGGGAAGGATTCTCCTTTGGGCAGGAGGCTCATAAATTAGTGAGGAGGGGAAGGATTCTCCTTTGGGTAGGAGGCTCATAAATTTGTGAGGAGGGGAAGGATTCTCCTTTGGGCAGGAGGCTCATAAATTCATGAGGAGGGGAAGGATTCTCCTTTGGGATGAGGCTCATAAACATTGTAATTGGGAAGGATTCCCAAAGAACTTTGAGAAAGCTTTTTAGAGAAAATTTTTGTGGATGTAACCCATGTTGGGTGAACCACGTTAAAATTGGTGTCTCATTGTGTGTTGCTTTATGCATTGCTTTGATATTGCTATTGGTTCATTGCTTTGCGAAGTTGAAGTTAAATAGAGAAAGTAAAAAGAGGTCTTATAATATTCACCCCCCCCCTCTCGGTATAAGCTTGTGTTCTTCAATTGCTATAAGAGCGGGTTCCTTCGAAAATTTTAACAGCTTGAAGGAAAATATTGTAAAGAACACAATGGAATCTACAAGTGGTAATGCAGCACCTATTCTTGATGGGGTAGATTTTGGGCTTTGGAGTGCTAGGATGAAGGTTCATCTTATGGCTCTTGGAAATGGAGTTTGAGAAGTTATTGAGGATGAGTATACCATTCTTGAGCATGGTCCTTCTACTAAGGAAGAGAGGCTCCTACATCATAACAATTCAAAGGCAATGAATGCAATCCTGAAGGGTCTACAGAAGGCAGATCTTACCAAGGTGATTCACTGCAATACAACTAGTGAAATGTAGAAACATTTGAAGGTGGTTCATACAGGTGATGCAAATGTCTGAAATGCCAAGTTGAGACACTTCAAAGGTATGTTTGAACAACTCAAGATGAATTATGAAGAAGATATTAGTGACTATATGTCGTATGGATGAGATTGTTAACTCTATGAAGGAACTAGGTCTTGAGCTTGCTGAAAATGATATTTGTGATAATATTTTGAGGTCTCTTCCAAATAGATTTAGTGAAAATATTTCTGCTATTGAGGAAGCTAAGGATTTGGATAAGTTGAAAAAGGATGAGCTTCATAGTATACTTACAGAATTTGAGTTGAGAACTCAAGTGAAGGTTGATGTTAAGAAGGAGGCGACTTTCAAGGCTACCAAGAAATCCAAGGGTAAAGAGCTTCAAGATAGTGATGAGTCTTCTAGTGATGAAGAGGCATATTACAACAAGAAGGGCAAGTTCTCAAAAAAGCACAAAGGTATGAAATATTTCAAGTGTTTCAATTGTGGAAAGTTTGGTCATTATGCTACAAACCGTACTGCTGCCAAGGATGAAAGTGATGAAGATAAAAAAGATTATAAGAGCAAGGATTCTGAAAGGCAAAGGCATCAAAGGAAGAATAAAGATGAACAAAGCAATCAAGGAAATAGGTACTCTCACAAACACAAGAAAATTTTCTACCTAGACAAGGCAAGTAAGTGTTCTAGTAGTGATAGTGAAAGTTCTTCAAGTGATGTTGGAAATGAGATGTTGTTCCTAACAAAAAAAGAAGAAGAAAAGAAACATAGATTTGTACTTATGAAATGTTATAGATGTGGAAATTTTGGACATATTGAGGATGATTGCACAAATGATGGATTGATTTCTAGTTATACTATGTATGAGGATGCTTCGGAAAATTGTGAGGAAGATCTTTGTATGGCTTTAGAAAAGGGTAGCACCTCTAGTGATAAGAAATCTGAAAAATTTATTGATGTTTCAAAAGGCAAACAAATAGAGGAAGTTATAGAGGATGGTGAAGTATATCTTGAAGCTAAACTTTTTAGTGCTCTTAGTGCTTTAAAAAAGGAAGGAAAGAAGAATGCTAGACTCAATGATAAATTGGATGAATGTTGTATTGAGAGATATGAGCTTATAGAAAGTCTTGATTTATCTATAGCTAAGACACATAAACTTAAGGATAAGTTAGAGTCTAAGGTTCTTGAGTGTAGAGAGTTGGAACAAAAAGTGACTTCCTTGAAAGAGGAAACTAAAGAGTACAAGGAGAAGCTTTACAGGTTTGAAGATAGCACCAAAAAGGTAAAGTCAATCATCAAAGATCAAATAAGGACAACAGATAAAATAGGTCTTGGTTTTGGTAAGAAACACATGGAATAGGTTGGGGAATCTAGTAAGAGATTCTAAAAGGAAGAGAGTTCTAATGAGGAAAGTACTTCAGAAAAAGAGTCCTTGAGTGATAGATGCACAGAATCAGAAAATAGGAATCAGAAAAGGGGAGAAAGTTTACAGGACCTAAGAGGTCAAATCAAGGAAAGTTTAATGGCAGATGTTTTGCTTGTCACAAGTTTGGTCACATGGCTTCACATTGCATGACTCAAGTGAGGAAGGTAAATGAAAAATTTAGAGGTGGTAATTTATTTCAAGGGTATTTCCACTCTTGTAAACAGTTTGGGCACAAGGCTATTTATTGCAAGGCTAATAACAGGAATAGGGTTGGTCAGAACAGATGGAGTCAAAGATTAGGTATGCCTCAAAGAAATAACATTGTTAGTTGTTATAAGTGCAACAATGAAGGTCACATAGCTAGACAGTGTAGAGCTGAAATTCCAAGGTACAGGAACAGAAACATGGGTATGAACAGGCACAAGAATCAAGACATGGATAAGAATAGGAATGATAACAAGAACAACAACATTGACATGAATAGGAACAAGAATATGGACAAGGAGAACAAGAGAAGACATGGTAAGGCAGCTATAGACACTGATGAAGATCAGTGCCTAATGGGAGTTTTACTCCCACCCTAGAATTAATCACCTCAACAAGAGGTGGGGGAGGGACTAAGCTAAGAGGCTCATTCTTAGTCCCAAGCCCCAAAGGTGACCCTTTGCCATTGATGACAAAGGGGGAGAGATATGAGTAAGGGGGAGAGCCTCAAGTCAGGGGGAGCTGATTTCTATACAACAGTTTTGAGTTTTAGTGTTGTTGAGAAGCATGGTTTGCCATCAATGACAATGGGGGAGATTGTTGGCAATTTTAGGTTTGATATCCTAGCTTCTTGTCTATGAGTTGTCATTGATGTCAAAAGGAACTGGCATTAATGTCAAGAGGATTTATTGGCTTCAAAGGTCGAATATTCCAAAGAATATTTTCTAGAATATTTTGGAGAGTTTCCATGTGGCAGATGAAAATGTTTTTATGAAAACCATGGCAGGTTTAAGGGTTTTTATTAAAACTAGGTGGATGCATTAAGGGTTTTTCTCAAAACCACTCTCAGCTTAATGCAAATGCTAGAGACACTTATTAATTAAATAACTTAATTATTAAAACCTTTTTAAGGATTTTTAATTAATTATTTATTTGATTTAGTGATTAAATTATTTTAATAATTTAATGGGTTCTCCACCTAAGGTCTAAGGTCTAAAAGACCTTTGATTATTTTTTAAATAATCAAAAGGGTTTCATAAACCCTAAAGTTGTTTCGAAGGCGCCAAAATAATATTAATTTGAAAAGTTCGAATTATCCTCCTGTCGATGTCATGCATAGCATGGAAGTTTGACTATATAAGCCATAACCTATAGTCCAAAGCAAAGGTGGAAAAAAATTTCAAATTGTGCAAAGGTTGGGAAGTAAAAGCTACGGCTATCATTTTTTTGCCACGTTTATCCGCCGCCAAAGGGTTAAGGAGAAGGAGACTCTTGCTAGCCTTCAAGCTAGCGTCATTGGCCTAGTGGCAATGGCTGTTCTGCGAAGGCGCTTGAAGGGAGGTCAAGCGTTCGACTCCCGCCGTGGAGTGTGAGAAGAGTTTTAGTGCTCTAATTTTTTCGGAGGCACTGTTGACCCGCGATTTTTGGAAGCATTTTTTTGGGTAAGGTTTTTTAAATAAAATCTGCATTTTGTTAAAGAAGAAGTGGTTGGGCAAATTTATTTAAAATTATTTTTAAGGTTAAATGCTTATTTGGAGATATAAGGTTGATAGTGTGTGGTTGAGATTTTTGGCTTGATTGTTGAGTGAGATTTTCTTAGAAGCTATTATTCCTTGAGCATGGTTTAATTAATATGGAGAAATTGTTAGAGTAAATCACTATATAAAAATATATTTATATAGAAAAGCAATTATAGTGTTTCAAACTTTAACGGCAGAATTAAAGAAAAATTAGACAAACACACACAGAAGAAGAGACAACGATTTTAACGTGGTTCACCCAATGTGGGTTACATCCACCGAGAATTTTCAGTCCTTCATTTTCTCAATCCAAGCAATAGAGGGTTACAACCTACAACAAACATCTGCTGTAATTTCCTCTCTATATTTCCAAGGAATTAACACAGTAATTTTCTTTGTCACCATCTTCTTTGTTTTTTCTCACAACTATATATAAGAAAAAAATATAAAAACAAACTGCTTTTCTTAATACATTCCAAGATTAACATTGAGTTCCCAACATCTAATTTTGGGATAAAAGCAAAAAAAAACTTTCCTTGGTCATCTCGTTGAAAATCCGGAAAATTTCTCTCGGTAGACTAACGGACTATAAATCTGGAAACTTTCCCCGCCCGTCCTGCAAGAAATCCAAAAACTTTCTCTCGTTTAGCCTCCTCATAATTAGGCTCCATTCCTAACAATCTCCCACTTGGAGACTAATTCCATTGCACCAACTGCAACCAAGGATCGAAAAATTCTCATCATGGCCTCTTATTCCTTAAGACCAACCGAAGTTGAGCAAAAGCTCAACTTTTCTCTTGACACCACTTTTGTAAGCATATCAGCAGGATTTTGTGATGTGTGAACCTTCCCTAATTTCAAAGATCCATCTTCCACTACCGATCTAATGAAATGATACCTGAGTTTGATGTGTTTAGTTTTTGAATGGAATGCTGAATTCTTCGCAAGGTGTATAGCACTCTGGCTATCACTCCACAACCTTTTATCCTCTTGCTTCTTCCCCAGTTCTTCCATTAATCTTTGCAACCAAACCATATCTTTGCTTGCTTCTGTAGCAGCAACATATTCAACTTCGGTGGTTGAAAGGGCAACTACGTGTTGGAGTTTAGAAATCCAACTAACCGCTCCTCCTCCTATAGTAAATATGTAGCCAGTAGTGCTCCTTCCACCATCAAGATCACCTGCCATATCAGAATCTACAAAACCTTTCAAGCATATATTAGAGCCTCCAAAATTCAAATAATAATTTGAAGTTCCTCTCAAGTACCTGAGTATCCATTTTACCGCTTTCCAATGTCCTTTTCCTGGATTACTCATAAATCTACTCACTACTCCCACTACATGGTCAATATCTGGTCTTGTAAAAACCATTGCATACATCAAACTTCCAAATGTTGATGCATAGGGAACCTTAGCCATATGCTCTTGTTCCTTTTGTGTCTTGGGACACAAATATTTGGTGAGTTTGAAATGCTTTGCCAATGGAGTAGCAACAGACTTTGCATTGTTCATGTTGAATCTCTTAAGCACTTTTTCAATGTATTTTGCTTGTGATAATTTCAGAGTGTGACTCTCCTTGTCTCTTGTTATTCTCATACCAAGGATTTGTTTGGCTTCTCCCAAATCCTTCATGGCAAAGGATTTAGCCAACTTCTTCTTGAGCATGTTTATATCTTGCATATTTGTTCTTGCAACTAACATGTCATCCACATACAATAGCAAAATAACATAGTTACCATTTCCATTTTGCTTAAAATATACACAATGATGACTTTGACATCTTTCAAACCTTTGATTAGCCATGAACTTATCAAATTTTAAATACCACTGTCTAGGAGCTTGTTTTAACCCATACAAGCTCTTTTTTAGTTTACATACCCAATCCTCTTTACCTTTCACCTGAAAGCCTTCTAGTTGGTGCATATAAATTTCCTCCTCCAAATCACCATGAAGAAATGCTGTCTTCACATCCAATTGCTCCAGAAACAAATTTTCTATAGCTACAAGACTCAAAATAGCTCTAATAGAGGTCATTTTTACAACTGGAGAAAAAATCTCATCAAAATCAATACCTTTTTTTTGAGCAAATCCCTTGACCACTAGTCTTGCTTTGTATCTCTTGTGCCCTTCATTCTCCTCTTTAATCCCGTACACCCATTTATTGGTCAAAGCTCTTTTACCTTTGGGTAGCTCAACCAAATCCCAAGTTTGGTTGTGAAATAAAGAGTCCATTTCTTCATTCATTGCAAGCTCCCACTTATTCCTGGTATCCATTTGTAATGCTTCCTGAAAACATTCTGGCTCACCAGCATCAGTATACAAAACATAATCAGAGAAACGTTGAGGAATTTTACTTATCCTGGTAGAACGTCTAACAACACTTTCTGGAGATTGAGGTGCTTGTTGTTGCTGCTAAACATTTTGATCTTCTACCACCTTTGGAGTTACCTTTTCTATGTGTCCATCAAGGTCTATGTATTCAGCATTTTCCTCTTTCTCGTTTCTTTCCCTGCAACCGATCTTTATACAAGTTTTTTTCATTAAATATGACATCCCTACTTCTAATGACTTTTCGGTTATCACAATCCCATAATCTGTAACCCAAGCCATCAATACCGTAACCAATAAAATAGCACTTTTGGGCCTTAGCATCTAACTTATTTATGTTCTCTTTGTCTATATGCATAAAAGCCTCGCATCCAAATACCTTAAGGAAAGAATAATTTACTGGTTTACCTGTCCAAAGCTCTTCCGGAATTCCTCCATCCAAGGCACTAGACGGTCCTCTATTAATCAGATATACTACAATATCAATAGCATGAGCCCATAAAAATAATGGTAATCCTGCATGTATTCTCATGCTCCTAGCACGCTCCATGATGGTTCTATTCATTCTTTCTGCAACCCCATTTTCTTGAGGTGTTCTTGGAACTACCTTGATTCTTCTAATTCCATTTTTAGAACAAAACACATCAAATTCTCTACCGCAATATTCTCCACCATTATCCGACTTTAGACACTTTAACCTTTTTCCAGCTTCATTTTCAACTAATGCTTTCCAATTCTTAAAGGTATTAAAAACATCACTTTTATTCTTAATGCAATATATCCATGTTTTCCTTGTTGCATCATCAATAAAAAGTACATAGTAAGAGGAACCTCCAAGAGAAGTTACCCGAGTTGGGCCCCAAACATCCGAGTGCACAAGCTCCAATTTCTCTTTCTTCCTTTCCTTGCCATCCTTGAGAAATCTAACTCTCTTTGCTTTACCATAAACACAATCCTCACAGAATTCCAAATCAATCTCTTTTAACTTAGGCAATAACTTTCTTGAATGTAAAATTTCCATACCTTTTCCACTCATATGGCCAAGTCTTTGGTGCCACAAAGATGCACTCTCACCCGTAGAAACTAAATTCATGGAGCAAGTGATAAAAATCGGTAAGTAAATAAAGAGTACCCACCAATTTACCTCTAGCTACTATCAATGAACCTTTAGTAACTTTCCAAGCATTTTCTCCGAATGCAACCGTGTATCCTTCACCATCAAGCTTACTTGTCGATATAAGATTTCTCTTTAAATCTGGTATGTGTCTCACCTCTTTAAGAGCCCATTGACATCCATTTGGGGATTTAATCAAAATATTTCCAATACCCACGATTTTACATGGTTGGTCATTTCCCAATAGAACCCGTCCATAATCTCCGAAACATAATCTATGAAGTATTCCTTATGTGAGGTAGCATGGAATGAAGCACCACTATCAATTACCCAATAATCACTATTTCTATCAAGAGATAATATTAAAGCATCTTGTAGAATTTGTCCAAGTAATATTGGCTTCGAAGTGTTACCATTATTATCATTACCTTCATTTCCATCACCCTTTCTTTGCCAACAATCCTTCTTGAGATGACCCTTTTTGCCATGAGTGCCAACACTCGTAGCTTTCCTTTTCCACATGATTTGGATCTCGCCTTTGGATTTTCCACAATGTGAACTCTTGCCTCTTTCTCTTCCTCTTCCTCTATTCTCAATAGTTAAGGCGGTGCTAGATGATTCTCCCGTGGTTTTTCTTCTCATGTCCTCACTGGGTATCACACCAACCACATCATCAAATTCTAATTTATTTGAACTCGAAGCAGAGTTACTTACCGCCATTACCAAATTGTTCCAACTTTTCGGAAGAGAGCATAAGATTAATAAGGCCCTAAGCTCATCATCAAAATCCAATCCTACTGAATGCAATTGATTAGTGACAGTATTAAATTCATTTAAATGATCATGCACAGATCCTCCTTCACTCATTTTCATGTTAAATAACCTTTTCATTAAGAATACCTTATTTGATGCTGATGGTTTCTCATACATCTTGGCCAACTTATCCATGACTCCCTTGGTAGTCTTTTCATCAGAGATGTTGAAGGCTACGGTGGCTCCCAAGCACAACCTCACAGTACCCAATGCCTTTCTATCAAGGAGACTCCACTCCTCTGCGAGACATAGATGAAGGTCTCTCTGTTTCCCCCTCAAGAGGTAAGTAAAGATCCTTCCGGTACAAGTAATCCTCCATCTGCATCTTTCAGAATTGAAAGTTCTGCCATTGAATTTTTGAACTCTAAACCTCCCTTCTTCCGCCATTGCTCCCACTTGATCCAGAAATTCTCCTTTTGTCAAGTGCACCCAACAAAACAACCGCTCTGATACCACTTGATAGAGTAAATCACTATATAAAAATATATTTATATAGAAAAGAAATTATAGTGTTTCAAACTTTAACGACAGAATTAAAGAAAAATTAGACAAACACACACAGAAGAAGAGACAACGATTTTAACGTGGTTCACCCAATGTGGGTTACATCCACCAAGAATTTTCAGTCCTTCATTTTCTCAATCCAAGCAATAGAGGGTTACAACCTACAGCAAACATCTGCTGTAATTTCCTCTCTATATTTCCAAGGAATTAACACAGTAATTTTCTTTGTCACCATCTTCTTTGTTTTTCCTCACAACTATATATAAGAAAAAAACAGAAAAACAAACTGCTTTTCTTAATACATTCCAAGATTAACATTGAGTTCCCAACATCTAATTTTGGGATAAAAGCAAAAAAAACTTTCCTTGGCTGTCCTGTTGAAAATCCGGAAACTTTCTCTGGTAGACTAACAGACTGTAAATCTGGAAACTTTCCCTGCCCGTCCTATAGTAAATCCAAAAACTTTCTCTGTTTAGCCTCCTCATAATTAGGCTCCATTCCTAACATAAATAAGGTGTAAAAGGATATATTGTTTGTATGCTTTATATTTTTGGTAGTTGACTTCTAAGGATTGGAGTCATAAGGTTTTTTATGGAATAAATATTTTTGTGGTTACTTTTATGATCTAACCCTAACTTGGTGGCAAAGTTGAGGGTGGTGTTGGTAACAGGTTGAAGAACTATTCTCTTCTTCTTCAAACAAAGGTATGGGCAACTTCTTCCATGTATATTGTTGATGGTGTATTTTTTGAAATTGAGTTTGGAGTGAAAAGGTTGTCTACTAGGTGTTCTTGTTGGTGTAAATCCCATTTTCAGGATATTGAAGAATGTTTATGCATTAAAATCATTGATGAGTTTTTTGTGTGAATGCATAATTCTGGTTGAGGAAGAGGAAGCATTTTTGCACTGGGGTTTATGTTAGTAAGTCTTGCTACTTGCATTGAGTTGGTGAAACCCTTAGTTGGCTGTTTTGAGATTGATGGTTGAGTTGCTTCCATAGAGGTTGTTTTGATCAAGTTAATGCTTTACTTGATACATGATTTGGGCTTACTCCATTGAGATTGATTTGAGCAAGTTATTCTTTACATTGGTGATTTATGTTGGTGGCTGTTTTGTTCAAATATCTTTGGAGGGAAAATGATGTCTACTAGTTTCCTTTTCATGTAGTGAATGGTTGAATGCTTCAAGGTTAATGTGGAGTTGAATGATATTGGTTAAACCTTGTCTATAAGCATTGTTGTTAAAGCCCTAATTGGTTGAGAAAAGATATTGGTTGTGGAAAGAACATGAGTATCATTGTTATATGATATATTGCATGGTTTGCAATTTTTGGATTGTGTTTCATGTTCTTGAGAAAAGCATATTACATCTATCTTATTCTTTTGAGATTGAGATTGGGAGTCAAGTATAGAACATATTGAGTGTCTAACAATTATCTTTATGTTTCTATGAGATTTAAGATTAAGATTGGGAGTTAAGTATAGAACATATTGAATCTCTAACAATTCTCTTTATGCTTCTATGAGGTTGATGAATCACATTGGGTCTCTAACAATTCTCTTTGTGGGTTCATGCTAAGCAAGTTTTTCTTGATGAACTTGTGAGCTGATTTGGACAGGTTCTAGTGAAGACTTGTGAGCTGATTTAGACAGGTTCTAGTGAGGACTTGTGAGCTGATTTGGACAGGTTCTAGTGAGTATTTGTGAGCTGATTTGTATAGGTTCTAGTGAGGACTTGTGAACTGATTTGGAAAGGTTCTAGTTAGGACATGTGAGCTGATTTGGACAAGTTCTAGGGAGGACTTGTGAGATGATTTGTACAGGTCCTAGCAGAGGACTTGAGGATAGAGTTGAAGTGGTTCTTTGAGAAGAACCTGAGGACAATTTTGATAAGTCTTTGAGAAGGCTTGTGTGCAGCGGAGATTGATTTGTTCAAGCTTTATGAGTTGAGCTTGGGACAGATCTGACAGAGTGAGGAAGACTTGTGCTAGACCGACTGACTGTGTTTAGTACAGGTTGATGAGTTACTGTGGAGGTGATCAGTGAGGACAAAGGTCTCTTGAGGATGAGCATTGAGGATAGAAGGTCTTCTATGGAAAGGAGTTCCACGTGCTAGCGAAATAAGAGGAGGTGATCTTTTGAAGTATCATTTCCAGAGCTGAGGGGAAAGATTTTCCTTTGGGCAAGAGGCTCATAAATTCATGAGGGGAAGGATTCTCCTTTGGGCAGGAGGCTCATAAATTCGTGAGGAGGGGAAGGATTCTCCTTTGGGCAAGAGGCTCATAAATTCATGAGGAGGGGAAGGATTATCCTTTGGGCAGGAGGTTCATAAATTCGTGAGGAGGGGAAGGATTCTCCTTTGGGTAGGAGGCTCATAAATTCATGAGGAGGGGAAGGATTCTCCTTTGGGCTGAGGCTCATAAACATTGTAATTGGGAAGGATTCCCAAAGAACTTTGAGAAATCTTTTTAGAAAAAAATTTTGTGGATGTAACCCATGTTGGGTGAACCGCATTAAAATTGGTGTCTCATTATGTGTTGCTTTATGCATTGCTTTGATATTGCTATTGGTTCATTGCTTTGCAAAGTTGAAGTTAAATAGAGAAAGTAAAAAGAGGTATTATACTGTTCACCCCCCCTCTCAGTATAAGCTTGTGTTCTTCAATTGGTATCAGAGCGGGTTCCTTCGAAAAGTTTAACAGCTTGAAGGAAAAGATTGTAAAGAACACAATGGAATCTACAAGTGGTAAACACCTATTCTTGATGGGGCAGATTTTGGTCTTTGGAGTGCTAGGATGAAGGTTCATCTTATGGCTCTTGTAAATGGAGTTTGAGAAGTGATTGAGGATGAGTATACCATTCTTGAGCAAGGTCCTTCTACTAAGGAATAGAGGATCCTACATCATAACAATTCAAAGGAAATGAATGCAATCCTGAAGGGTCTACAAAAGGCTGATCTTACCAAGGTGATTCACTGCAAGACAACTAGGGAAATGTGGAAACATTTGAAGGTGGTTCATACAAGTGATGCAAATGTCTAAAAGGCCAAGTTGAGACACTTCAAAGGTATGTTTGAACAACTCAAGATGAATGATGAAGAAAATATTAGTGACTATATGTCGTATGGATGAGATTGTTAACTCTATGAAGGAACTAGGTCTTGAGCTTGCTGAAAATGATATTTGTGATAATATTTTGAGGTCTCTTCCAAATAGATTTAGTGAAAATATTTCTGCTATTGAGGAAGCTAAGGATTTGGATAAGTTGAAAAAGGATGAGCTTTATAGTATACTTGCAGAATTTGAGTTGAGAACTCAAGTGAAGGTTGATGTTAAGAAGGAGGCGACTTTCAAGGCTACCAAGAAATCCAAGGGTAAAGAGCTTCAAGATAGTGATGAGTCTTCTAGTGATGAAGAGGCATATTACAATAAGAAGGGCAAGTTCTCAAAAAAGCACAAAGGTATGAAATATGTCAAGTGTTTCAATTGTGGAAAGTTTGGTCATTATGCTACTAACTGTACTACTACCAAGGATGAAAGTGATGAAGATAAACAAGATTATAAGAGCAAGGATTCTGAAAGGCACAGGCATCAAAGGAATAATAAAGATGAGCAAAGCAATCAAGGAAAGAGGTACTCTCACAAACACAAGAAAAATTTCTACCTAGACAAGGCAAGTAAGTGTTCTAGTAGTGATAGTGAAAGTTCTTCAAGTGATGTTGGAAATGAGATGTTGTTCCTAACAGAAAAAGAAGAAGAAAAGAAACATATATTTGTCCTTATGAAATGTTTTAGATGTGGAAATTTTGGACATCTTGAGGATGATTGCACAAATGATGGATTGATTTCTAGTTATACTATGTATGAGGATGCTTCAAAAAATTGTGAGGAAGATCTTTGTATGGCTTTAGAAAAGGGTAGCACCTCTAGTGATAAGAAATCTGAAAAAGTCATTGATGTTTCAAAAGGTAAACAAATAGAGGAAGTTATAGAGGATGGTGAAGTAGATCTTGAAGCTAAAATTTTTAGTGCTCTTAGTGCTTTGAAAAATGAAAGAAAGAAGAATGCTAGACTCAATGATAAATTGGATGAATGTTGTATTGAGAGAGATAAGCTTATAGAAAGTCTTGACTTATCTATAGCTAAGACACATAAACTTAAAGATAAGTTAGAGTCTAAGGTTCTTGAGTGTAGAGAGTTGGAACAGAAAGTGACTTCCTTGAAAGAGGAAACTAAAGAGTACAAGGAGAAGCTTTACAGGTTTGAAGATAGCACCAAAAAGGTAAAGTCAATCATCAAAGATCAAATAAGGACAACAGATAAAACAGGTCTTGGTTTTGGTAAGAAACACATGGAACAGGTTGGGGAATCTAGTAAGAGATTCTGAAAGGAAGAGAGTTTTGATGAGGAAAGTACTTCAAAAAAAGAGTCCTTGAGTGATAGATGCACAGAATCAAAAAATAGGAATCAGAAAAAGGGGAGAAAGTTTACAGGACCTAAGAGGTCAAATCAAGGAAAGTTTAATGGCAGATGTTTTGCTTGTCACAAGTTTGGTCACATGGCTTCACATTGCATGACTCAAGTGAGGAAGGTAAATGACAGATTCAGAGGTGGTAATTTATTTTAAGGGTATTTCCACTCTTGTAAACAGTTTGGGCACAAGGCTATTTATTGCAAGGCTAATAACAGGAACAGGGTTGGTCAGAACAGATGGAGTCAAAGATCAGGTATGCCTCAAAGAAATAACATTGTTAGTTGTTATAAGTGCAACAATGAAGGTCACATAGCTAGAAAGTGTAGAGCTGAAATTCTAAGGTACAAGAACAGGAACATGGGTATGAACAGGCACAAGAATCAAGACATGGATAAGAATAGGAATGATAACAAAAACAACAACAGTGACATGAATAGGAACAAGAATATGGACAAGGAGAACAAGAGAAGACATGGTAAGGTAGCTATAGACACTGATGAAGATCAGTGCCTAATGGGAGTTTTACTCCCACCCTAGAATTAATCACCTCAATAGGAGGTGGGGGAGGGACTAAGCTAAGAGGCTCATTCTTAGTCCCAAGCCCCAAAGGTGACCCTTTGCCATTGATGACAAAGGGGGAGAGATATGAGTAAGGGGGAGAGCCTCAAGTCAGGGGGAGCTGATTTCTATACAACAGTTTTGAGTTTTAGTGTTGTTGAGAAGCATGGTTTGCCATCAATGACAAAGGGGGAGATTGTTGGCAATTTTAGGTTTGATAT
Organism: Wollemia nobilis; assembly: GCA_028583015.1. Lineage (NCBI taxonomy): Eukaryota > Viridiplantae > Streptophyta > Pinopsida > Araucariales > Araucariaceae > Wollemia > Wollemia nobilis. The sequence continues at coordinate 2,758,418 of JAQPPZ010001695.1, read as the reverse complement.
CGTAGCTTCTTGTCTATGAGTTGTCATTGATGTCAAAAGGAACTGACATTAATGTCAAGAGGATTTATTGGCTTCAAAGGTCAAAGATTCCAAAGAATATTTTCTAGAAGATTTCGGAGAGATTCCATGTGGCAGATGAAAATGTTTTTATGAAAACCATGGCAGGTTTAAGGGTTTTTATTAAAACCAGGTGGATGCATTAAGGGTTTTTCTCAAAACCACTCTCAGCTTAATGCAAATGCTGGAGACACTTATTAATTAAATAACTTAATTATTAAAACCTTTTTTAAGGTTTTTTAATTAATTATTTATTTGATTTAGTGATTAAATTATTTTAATAATTTAATGGGTTCTCCACCTAAGGTCTAAGGTCTAAAAGACCTTTGATTATTTTTTAAATAATCAAAAGGGTTTCATAAACCCTAAAGTTGTTTCGAAGGCACCAAAATAATATTAATTCAAAAAGTTTGAATTATCCTCCCGTCGACGTCGTGCATAGCATGGAAGTTTGGCTATATAAGCCATAACCTATAGTCCAAAGCAAAGGTGGAAAAGAAATTCGAATTGCGCAAAGGTTGGGAAGTAAAAGCTACGGCTATCATTTTTTTGCCACGTTTATCCGCCGCCAAAGGGTTAAGGAGAAAGAGACTCTTGCTAGCCTTCAAGCTAGCGTCGTTGGCCTAGTGGCAACGACTTTTCTGCGAAGGCGCTTGAAGGGAGGTCAAGCGTTCGACTCCCGTCGTGGAGTGTGGGAAGAGTTTTAGTGCTTTGATTTTTTTGGAGGCACTGTTGACCCACGATTTTCGGAAGCATTTTTTTTGGTAAGGTTTTTTAAATAAAATCTGCATTTTGTTAAAGAAGTGGTTGGGCAGATTTATTTAAAATTATTTTTAAGGTTAAATTATTCTTTGGAGATATAAGGTTGATAGTGTGTGGTTGAGATTTTTGGCTTGATTGTTGAGTGAGATTTGCTTAGAAGCTATTATTCCTTGAGCATGGTTTAATTAATGTGGAGAAATAAAGTGTAAAAGGATATATTGTTTGTATGCTTTATAATTTTGGTAGTTGACTTCTAAGGATTGGAGTCATAAGGTGTTTTATGGAATAAATATTTTTGTGGTTACTTTTATGATCTAACCCTAACTTGGTGGCAAAGTTGAGGGTGGTGTTGGTAACACGTTGAAGAACTATTCTCTTCTTCCTCAAACAAAGGTATGGGCAACTTCTTCCATGTATATTGTTGATGGTGTATTTTTTGGAATTGAGTTTGGAGTGAAAAGGTTGTCTACTAGGTATTCTTGTTGGTGCAAATCCCATTTTCTGGATATTGAATATTGTTTATGCATTAAAATCATTGATGAGTTTTTTGGGTGAAAGCATAATTTTGGTTGAGGAAGAGGAAGCATTTTTGCACTAAGGTTTATGTTAGTAAGTCTTGCTACTTGCATTGAGTTGGTGAAACCCTTAGTTGGCGGTTTTGATATTGATGGTTGAGTTGCTTCCATAGAGGTTGTTTTGATCAAGTTAATGCTTTACTTGATACATGATTTGGGCTTACTCCATTGAGATTGATTTGAGCAAGTTATTCTTTGCATTGGTGATTTATGTTGGTGGCTATTTTGTTCAAATATCTTTGGAGGGAAAAGGATGTCTACTAGTTTCCTTTTCATGTAGTGAATGGTTGAATGCTTCAAGGTTAATGTTGAGTTGAATGATGTTGGTTAAACCTTGTCTATAAGCATTGTTGTTAAAGACCTAATTGGTTGAGAAAAGATATTGGTTGTGGAAAGAACATGAGTATCATTGTTATATGAGATATTGCATGGTTGGCAATTGTTGGATTGTGTTTCATGTTCTTGAGAAAAGCATACTACATCTATCTTATTCTTTTGATATTGAGATTGAGTTGAGATTGAGATTGGGAGTCAAGTATAGAACATATTGAGTGTCTAACAATTATCTTTATGTTTCTATGAGATTTGAGATTGAGATTGAGATTTAAGAATAGAACATATTGAATCTCTAACAATTCTCTTTATGCTTCTATGAGGTTGATGAATCACATTGGGTCTCTAACAATTCTCTTTGTGGGTTCATGCTAAGCAAGTTTTTCTTGATGAACTTGTGAGCTGATTTGGACAGGTTCTAGTGAAGACTTGTGAGCTGATTTGGATAGGTTTTAGTGAGGACTTATGAGCTGATTTGGACAGGTTCTAGTGAGGACTTGTGTGCTGATTTGAACAGGTTCTAGTGAGGACTTGTGAGCTGATTTGGACAGGTTCTAGGGAGGACTTGTGAGCTGATTTGGACAAGTTCTAGGGAGGACTTGTGAGATGATTTGGACAGGTCCTAGCAGAGGACTTGAGGACAGAGTTGAAGTGGTTATTTGAGAAGAACCTGAGGACAATTTTGACAAGTCTTTGAGAAGGCTTGTGTGCAGCAGAGATTGATTTGTTCAAGCTTTATGAGTTGGGCTTGGGACAGATCTGACAGAGTGAGGAAGACTTGTGCTGGACCGACTGATTGTGTTTAGTATAGGTTGATGAGTTGCTGTGGAGGTGATCGGTGAAGACGAGAGGTCTCTTAAGGCTGAGCATTGAGGATAAGAGGTCTTCTGTGGAAAGGAGTTCCACGTGCTAGCAGAATAAGAGGAGGTGATCTTCTGAAGTATCATTTCCAGAGCTAAGGGGAAGGATTCTCCTTTGGGTAGGAGGCTCATAAATTCGTGAGGAGGGGAAGGATTCTCCTTTGGGTAGGAGGCTCATAAATTCGTGAGGAGGGGAAGGATTCTCCTTTGGGCAGGAGGCTCATAAATTCATGAGGAGGGGAAGGATTCTCCTTTGGGCTGAGGCTCATAAACATTGTAATTGGGAAGGATTCCCAAAGAACTTTGAGAAAGCTTTTTAGAGAAAAATTTGTGGATGTAACCCATGTTGGGTGAACCACATTAAAATTGGTGTCTCATTGTGTGTTGCTTTATGCATTGCTTTGATATTGCTATTGGTTCATTGCTTTGCGAAGTTGAAGTTAAATACAGAAAGTAAAAAGAGGTCTTATACTGTTCACCCCCCCCCTCTCAGTTTAAGCTTGTGTTCTTCAATTGGTATCAGGGCGGGTTCCTTCAAAAATTTTAATAGCTTGAAGGAAAATATTGTAAAGAACACAATGGACTCTACAAGTGGTAATGCAACACATATTCTTGATGGGGTAGATTTTGGGCTTTGGAGTGCTAGGATGAAGGTTCATCTTATGGCTCTTGGATATGGAGTTTGAGAAGTGATTGATGATGAGTATACTATTTTTGAGCATGGTCCTTCTACTAAGGAAGAGAGGCTCCTACATCATAACAATTCAAAGGCAATGAATGCAATCCTAAAGGGTCTACAGAAGTCACATCTTACCAAGGTGATTCACTGCAAGACAACTAGTAAAATGTGGAAACATTTGAAGGTGGTTCATATAGGTGATGCGAATGTCCGAAAGGCCAAGTTGAGACACTTCAAAGGTATGTTTGAACAAATCAAGATGAATGATGAAGAAAATATTAGTGACTATATGTCGTATGGATGAGATTGTTAACTCTATGAAGGAACTAGGTCTTGAGCTTGCTGAAAATGATATTTGTGATAATATTTTGAGGTCTCTTCCAAATAGATTTAGTGAAAGTATTTCTGCTATTGAGGAAGCTAAGGATTTGGATAAGTTGAAAAAGGATGAGCTTCATAGTATACTTGCAGAATTTGAGTTGAGAACTCAAGTGAAGGTTGATGTTAAGAAGGAGGCGACTTTCAAGGCTACCAAGAAATCCAAGGGTAAAGAGCTTCAAGATAGTGATGAGTCTTCTAGTGATGAAGAGGCATATTACAACAAGAAGGGCAAGTTCTCAAAAAAGCACAAAGGTATGAAATATGTCAAGTGTTTCAATTGTGGAAAGTTTGGTCATTATGCTACTAACTGTACTGCTGCCAAGGATGAAAGTGATGAAGATAAACAAGATTATAAGAGCAAGGATTCTGAAAGGCACAGACATCAAAGGAAGAATAAATATGAGCAAAGCAATCAAGGAAAGAGGTACTCTCACAAACACAAGAAAAGTTTCTACCTAGACAAGGCAAGTAAGTGTTCTAGTAGTGATAGTGAAAGTTCTTCAAGTGATGTTGGAAATGAGATGTTGTTCCTAACAGAAAAAGAAGAAGAAAAGAAACATAGATTTGTCCTTATGAAATGTTTTAGATGTGGAAATTTTGGATATCTTGAGGATGATTGCACAAATGATGGATTGCTTTCTAGTTATACTATGTATGAGGATTCTTCGGAAAATTGTGAGGAAGATCTTTGTATGGCTTTATAAAAGGGTAGCACCTCTAGTGATAAGAAATCTGAAAAAGTCATTGATGGTTCAAAAGGCAAACAAATAGAGGAAGTTATAGAGGATGGTGAAGTAGATCTTGAAGCTAAACTTTTTAGTGCTCTTAGTGCTTTGAAAAAGGAAAGAAATAAGAATGCTAGACTCAATGATAAATTGGATGAATGTTGTATTGAGAGATACGAGCTTATAGAAAGTATTGACTTATCTATAGCTAAGACACATAAACTTAAAGATAAGTTAGAGTCTAAGGTTCTTGAGTGTAGAGAGTTGGAACATAAAGTTACTTCCTTGATAGAGGAAACTAAAGAGTACAAGGAGAAGCTTTATAGGTTTGAAGATAGCACCAAAAATGTAAATTCAATCATCAAAGATCAAAGAAGGACAAAAGATAAAACAAGTCTTGGTTTTGGTAAGAAACACATGGAATAGGTTGGGGAATCTAGTAAGAGATTCTGAAAGGAAGAGAGTTCTGATGAGGAAAGTAATTTAGAAAAAGAGTCCTTGAGTGATAGATGCATAGAATCAAAAAATAGGAATCAGAAAAAGGGGAGAAAGTTTACAGGACCTAAGAAGTCAAATCATGGAAAGTTTAATGGCAGATGTTTTGCTTGTCACAAGTTTGGTCACATGGCTTCACATTGCATGACTCAAGTGAGGAAGGTAAATGACAGATTCAGAGGTGGTAATTTATTTCAATGGTATTGCCACTCTTGTAAACAGTTTGGGCACAAGGTTGTTTATTGCAAGGCTAATAACAGGAACAGGGTTGGTCAGAACAGGATGGAGTCAAAGATCAGGTATGCCTCAAAGAAATAACATTGTTAGTTGTTATAAGTGCAACAATGAAGGTCACATAGCTAGATAGTGTAGAGCTGAAATTCCAAGGTACAGGAACAGGAACATGGGTATGAACAGGCACAAGAATCAAGACATGGATAAGAATAGGAATGATAACAAGAACAACAATAGTGACATGAACAGGAACAAGAATATGGACAAGGAGAACAAGAGAAGACATGGTAAGGCAACTATAGACACTGATGAAGATCAGTGCCTAATGGGAGTTTTACTCCCACCCCAGAATTAATCACTCAACAGGAGGTGGGGGAGGGACTAAGCTAAGAGGCTCATTCTTAGTCCCAAGCCCCAAAGGTGACCCTTTGCCATTGATGACAAAGAGGGAGAGATATGAGTAAGGGGGAGAGCCTCAAGTCAGGGGGAGCTGATTTTTATACAACAGTTTTGAGTTTTCGTGTTGTTGAGAAGCATGGTTTGCCATCAATGACAAAGGGGGAGATTGTTGGCAATTTTAGGTTTGATATCGTAGCTTCTTGTCTATGAGTTGTCATTGATGTCAAAAGGAACTGACATTAATGTCAAGAGGATTTATTGGCTTCAAAGGTCGAAGATTCCAAAGAATCTTTTCTAGAAGATTTCGGAGAGATTCCATGTGGCAGATGAAAATGTTTTTATCAAAACCATGGTAGGTTTAAGGGTTTTTATTAAAACCAGGTGGATGCATTAAGGGTTTTTCTCAAAACCACTCTCAGCTTAATGCAAATGCTGGAGACACTTATTAATTAAATAACTTAATTATTGAAACCTTTTAAGGTTTTTTAATTAATTATTTACTTGATTTAGTGATTAAATTGTTTTAATAATTTAATGGGTTCTCCACCTAAGGTCTAAGGTCTAAAAGACCTTTGATTATTTTTTAAATAATCAAAAGGGTTTCATAAACCCTAAAGTTGTTTCGAATGTGCCAAAATAATATTAATTCGAAAAGTTTGAATTATCCTCCCACCGATGTCGTGCATAGCATGGAAGTTTGGCTATATAAGCCATAACCTATAGTCCAAAGCAAAGGTGGAAAAGAAATTCGAATTGCACAAAGGTTGGGAAGTAAAAGCTACGGCTATCATTTTTTTGCCACGTTTATCCGTCGCCAAAGGGTTAAGGAGAATGAGACTCTTGCTAGCCTTCAAGCTAGCACCGTTGGCCTAGTGGCAACGACTGTTCTGCGAAGGCGCTTGAAGGGAGGTCAAGCGTTTGACTCCCATCGTGGAGTGTGAGAAGAGTTTTAGTGATCCGATTTTTTCGGAGGCACTGTTGACCCATGATTTTCGGAAGCATTTTTTTTGGTAAGGTTTTTTAAATAAAATCTGCATTTTGTTAAAGAAGTGGTTGGGCAGATTTATTTAAAATTATTTTTAAGGTTAAATGCTTCTTTGGAGATATAAGGTTGATAGTGTGTGGTTGAGATTTTTGGCTTGATTTTTGAGTGAGATTTGCTTAGAAGCTATTATTCCTTGAGCATGGTTTAATTAATGTGGAGAAATAAGGTGTAAAAGGATATATTGTTTGTATGCTTTATATTTTTGGTAGTTGACTTCTAAGGATTGGAGTCATAAGGTGTTTTATGGAATAAATATTTTTGTGGTTACTTTTATGATCTAACCCTAACTTGGTGGCAAAGTTGAGGGTGGTGTTGGTAACAGGTTGAAGAACTATTCTCTTCTTCCTCAAACAAAGGTATGGGCAACTTCTTCCATGTATATTGTTGATGGTGTATTTTATGAAATTGAGTTTGGAGTGAAAAGGTTGTCTACTAGGTATTCTTGTTGGTGTAAATCCCATTTTCTGGATATTGAATATTGTTTATGCATTAAAATCATTGATGAGTTTTTTGGGTGAATGCATAATTCTGGTTGAGGAAGAGGAAGCATTTTTGCACTAGGGTTTATGTTAGTAAGTCTTGCTACTTGCATTGAGTTGGTGAAACCCTTAGTTGGCTGTTTTGAGATTGATGGTTGAGTTGCTTCCATAGAGGTTGTTTTGATCAAGTTAATGCTTTACTTGATACATGATTTGGGCTTACTCCATTGAGATTGATTTGAGCAAGTTATTCTTTGCATTGGTGATTTATGTTGGTGGTTGTTTTGTTCAAATATATTTGGAGGTAAAAGTATGTCTACTAGTTTCCTTTTCATGTAGTGAATGGTTGAATGCTTCAAGGTTAATCTTGAGTTGAATGATTTTGGTTAAACCTTGTCTATAAGAATTGTTGTTAAATCCCTAATTGGTTGAGAAAAGATATTGGTTGTGGAAAGAACATGAGTATCATTGTTATATGAGATATTGCATGGTTGGCAATTGTTGGATTGTGTTTCATGTTCTTGAGAAAAGCATACTACATCTATCTTATTCTTTTGATATTGAGATTGAGTTGAGATTGAGATTGGGAGTCAAGTATAAAACATATTGAGTCTCTAACAATTCTCTTTATGTTTCTATGAGATTTGAGATTGATATTGGCAGTTAAGTATAGAACATATTGAATCTCTAAAAATTCTCTTTATTCTTCTATGAGGTTGATGAATCACATTGGGTCTCTAACAATTCTCTTTGTGGGTTCATGCTAAGCAAGTTTTTCTTGATGAACTTGTGAGCTGATTTGGACAGGTTCTAGTGAAGACTTGTGAGCTGATTTGGACAGGTTCTAGTGAGGACTTGTGAGCTGATTTGGACAGGTTCTAGTGAGGACTTGTGAGATGATTTGGACAGGTTCTAGTGAGGACTTGTGAGTTTATTTGGATAAGTTCTAGGGAGGACTTGTGAGCTGATTTGGACAGGTCCTAGTAGAGGACTTGAGGATAGAGTTGAAGTGGTTCTTTGATAAGAACTTGCGGACAGTTTTGACAAGTCTTTGAGAAGGCTTGTGTGCAACAGAGATTGATTTGTTCAAGCTTTATGAGTTGAGCTTGGGACAGATCTGATAGAGTGAGGAAGAATTGTGTTGGATCGACTGACTGTGTTTAGTACAGGTTGATGAGTTACTGTGGAGGTGATCAGTGAGGACAGAGGTCTCTTGAGGCTGAGCATTGAGGATAGGAGGTCTTCTGTGGAAAGGAGTTCCACATGCTAGAGGAATAAGAGGTAGGTGATCTTTTGAAGTATCATTTCCAGAGCTGAGGGGAAGGATTCTCCTTTGGGCAGGAGGCTCATAAATTTGTGAGGAGGGGAAGGATTCTCCTTTGGGCAGGAGGCTCATAAATTTGTGAGGAGGGGAAGGATTCTCCTTTGGGAAGGAGGCTTATAAATTCATGAGGAGGGGAAGGATTCTCCTTTGGGCTGAGGCTCATAAACATTGTAATTGTGAAGGATTCCCAAAGAACTTTGAGAAATATTTTTAGAGAAAATTTTTGTGGATGTAACCCATGTTGGGTGAACCATGTTAAAATTGGTGTCTCATTGTGTGTTGCTTTATGCATTGCTTTGATATTGCTATTGGTTCATTGCTTTGTGAAGTTGAAGTTAAATAGAGAAAGTAAAAAGAGGTCTTATACTGTTCACCCCCCCTCTCAGTATAAGCTTGTGTTCTTCACCTCCTATAACCTTGTCTTACCTCCTAGATAGAAGTTGATTTAAAATCTAAGGCTTATGCTTCATTGTTCATGGCCCTACCCAGGCCCTGTAGCTCCCAATAGAGCATTGTCCCAACATGATTCCTAAAAACCAGTCCAATTCTAGCTCTAATTAGATTTATTTTTCCATCTCCATCAATATTAATTTTAATCCATCCTTTTGGGGGTGTTTTCCAACTACCTTTGTCTTGCCCCTCCTACACTTTTGTGCCATTCTTCGTCGTCCTTATATTAGTCTGAGTTTCCTATTTAGTATACATTGCCATAGTTTTTGTGACTTTACTCCAAATGATCTATAGATGCTATTCAAGGATGAAATTTTTTATCTAAAAACAATTCCATTTCTTTCCAACCACACTTACCACCAAATAAATTTTAATCCAAGCTTCCACTCGATATGAAGAGCTTCAAATTTAAATTTTCCCCTCTTCCATATTTCCCAAATATTAATCTTGTTCAAATCACTATTGGCTTGGATTTTATAAGCTAAAAACCATTGATCCATGATTTGGTGTGTGAATGGGAACTCAAAAATCAAGTGGTCAAATGTTTTATTAGTAATTTAGCATAGAACACATTGGGATGGACCAACGATTCCCCTATGTATTAGATTATCAAAAGTAAGAATTCCATTATGCATGAACTGCTAGACATAAAAGTTTACTTTCAATCAACCCTTGGACTACCAAATATTTCTCCTATTCTTGTCCTTATATGCATGAGGAGGAGGTTTTCAAAGGATCTTATCACATCCATACTTCATTGTGTAGACTCTGAGGCTCCCATAGCCCCAAGATAATTCATCCTCCTCATCTCTACCTATGAGAAATATTTCTACCAAAAGTTTAGTCATAATTGGTGTCAATTTAGAATTGGAATTGGCCACTCAATAAAAATTTTAAACTTCTTAAACCTAATCCCCCAGTTGAATTATATTGAAATAGATTTCAATATTGATCCAAAACCTACTTTCCATGGTTGTTTTTACTGGTTGTAGTTTTGAAAATTCAACAATGATAGGTGGGTATTGATCCCATAAATCTTTCCAAAATTGTGTCTTCTTCCCTCTCCCTACTTTCCAAAATAATCCATCTTTCGATACTTGAGATCCTAAATTTAGAGCCTACTACACTAGGGATCCATTACCATCTAAAGAGAAATGACTCACCTCATTTGGGTTCACCTATCCCAAATATTTACTTGTTAAAACTTTCCTAAATAAATATGTTGGTTGGGAGATCCACCTCTAGTAAATATTTCCATCCAAAGCTTTATTGTTTATCTCTGATCTCCTCAATCCCAAAAATCTCTTTTCCTTGGGTTGGTTTACTTTGTCCCAACCTACTATTGACCATTTTCTCTCTCCTTTTACTCCTCTAGCTATCTTGTCCAACTCTTTCCATATGGTATGTGCAACAATAAGAATACAAAATTTATATATTGGCATGGCTTGAATTACTGACTACAAAAATTCTAATCTACCCCCAAAGGTTAACCATTTGTGAGACCAATGGTTACTTATTTCTTTTATACGATCCAAAATAATCCTCTAAATAACTATCTTCATTTTTTTTAAATTCAAAGGGATATCCAAATAGACCACTGGGAGAGAAGTCCTCATGAATCCCAAGATCTCTAAAATTATGTCCTGAAGCCTTTGATCAAGATTGAAGAAGACCACTTTGTATTTCTTATCATTGATGACTTGATTTGTGGCCCTAAGGTAAACATTAAGAGTATCTCTGATCATTCTTGCTTCCCTAAGGTTGGCCACTCCTACCAATCTTGTGTCATATATAAATGGTAGGTGAGTCAAAACCTCCTCACCCACATTGATACCTATTAGCAAACCCTATTATCATCAACTCAAGATGAGTCTACCCAAGCCTTTAGTCAATTTGAGAAAAAATAAGGGGAACAAGGATATTCCTAATGAAGGTCTCAAGTGGCTTCAAATAGTCGTGAGGGAAGACCATTGCTTAACACTGAGTATGTCATAGTAGAGATGCAACTCATGATCCATTCTATCCAATCCTAAGAGAAACCAAAGGCTACCATCATCCTTGACAAGAATATCCACTCCACCTTATCATAAGCCTTTGACATATTACCAGATTTTTGCATTGAGTGGATTGCCTCTTGAGCTAGAACCACACCATCTATGATCTGTCTACCCTCTACAAAACCCTTGCTTTGAGGAGATAATGTTGTCTACAAGAGGTTTTAGCTACTCAACCATTACCTTCGTGATTATTTTGTATATGACATTGCATAAGGCAATATCTGTAATATGAAATATACACCCCTCCTCCCCTTTTGAAATTAAGGCAATGAACGTATTATTTAATGCTTTAAGAATTCTTTTACTACCTATGGACTCCTCTATAACTTCCATTACATACTCCTCCAATCTATCCCAGAATGTTTAAAAAACTTGATTGGGAAGCCATATGAACCTAGTATTTTTTCCATATTCATTCCAAAGACTACTTGTTTCACCTCCTTTTTATCAATGGGTTTAAGTAAGACTTTGTTTTTTTCTTCGAGAGATAATAGAGGGTATGACAACAATAACTTCTTTCTAAGCCTCTTCATCTTATACCATACCTTAAAGAATTTAGCAAAATAATCCATTGAATGGAAATATATACCTAGGATTGTATGAAAGGGGTGTCCATTCTCATCCTAAAGAGATTCCATCTTGTTTGTCTGTATTCTAATACAAGTAGCCCAACAAAAAAATTTGGTGTTTTTATCACCTTCAATTAACCAAGTGGTTCTTAGTCTCTTTCCAATAGATCTCTTGGTTGTTAATGTCTTCAACCTCCATGTAATTCATAATACTCTTCTTTGATTTTCTCTATAATGGTTCCTTCCCTGAAAAGGTTTTGCACCTCATCCCATCTGGCCACAAATGGAGCTCTTTGGGTTTGGAAGTCCAACTTGTTAGCTTGCCTCCATTGTTTCATGTTATCCTTGACATAATGAAGTTTCTTGTGGAATCTAAACATTATTGTCCCATATATTGGTTGTCCCTCTTCCCACCATTATGGGATTTTCTTCTGAAGTTCCTCCTTGTGTAACCAAAATTCAAATTGAACGGCTTATGGCGCTACCTTATCTTGATCCCCCCTTCCAACATAATGGGGAAGTGATACGAAACTAGACCCTCCAAAATCTAAAATTTTAGATTCCATTTCACAAATGCCTGCTCTAAAATAAAAAAAGGTCTAACTTCACCTTCCTGCTATGTGATTCCTTTCTATTATTATTCCAAGTATAGTTGGTTCCAAGACATTTAATATCCACCAAATTAATGTATGGACCTGGGAAATCATAAGTCGATCCCTTGGGTATAAAATTGAGATTCCTCCTTCTTGATCTCTAGATGATAATTTAGCATTAAAATCCCCAACAAGAATCTAGTATAACTCCTTCCTCAAGGATCCCATATTATGCATCGCTTTCCATTGATGAATCTGACCATCTAGATTTTGAGCCCCATAGAAATTTATGATTAAAACCTACTTAGTTGTCACATTGTTCCAAAAATATGATGTGAGGACACCCCTCTAAGCTATATGTTCTATTATCATCTATTCAAGAGTGTTCCAAAAGGTAATTATCCCTTACGAGACCCCTTGGATAGCCACTTCCATATGACTAGCACCCCTCCAAAGTCTATTTATTATTTTATATATGATATCCAGTGACATTTTTGTCTCATGGATAAGCAAAATATTTGTTTTACTTTTCTCTAATATTCTTTGAACCACAAATTAATGTATTTTGTTGTTTAAACCCCTAATATTCTATGATTGTATAATCATTGGTTATATTGAGATCAGTAAGAGTCTATTGACCTCATAGATCCCCCAATGACCAGTTTGTCTCCTTGAGATGCTATCGATTCCTTATTTTATTTTTTACCCACTACTTGAGAGCTAATATTCTTTGATCTCTTCTCCACCCAGCTTATCCCTAGACTTGAATTTTCTTTGTTCTTTCTTGCCACAACCATGATGACATCCTTTATTATCGGTTGCTTCTGGTTATGCACTATCAATACCCCTATAATATTTGATTATGGCAACTCACTACACTTTATTACATGCTCTAGGATAGGAGGAGCCAAAAGAGGGGCTTGAAAATGGTCGTTATTATTTTTATTAGTCCCATCCTCTCCTTCCATTAGTTCTTCTTGTTCCACTAGTGTCTTGAAGATATCATACCTATTTGAGGGTTTGGGTTGGGTTTGCTTTATACCATATTTTTTCTTTTAACTTCTTCTTTTGGGTTGTTCAAAACCATCTCCATGTTCTTCTCCTCCCTAAGAAATGTTAGTTGCTTCTTCATTGACTATAAACTTACCCTTAGGAAGATTCAATATTCCTAGAGGAGCTCCTATTGTGACCATATTGTTTGGGTAGGACCGGGTCAAATACCCATATTTGTGGCAAACTCTACACTTGAAGGGCAACACCTCATAATCCAGTTGCTAAATCTAAGATAGTCTTACAAGTTCAAGTTCCACCTCTATCGACAAAGGTTGGTTGAGATCCATTTCCATGCATAATATAGCATAAACAACTATGTTTCCTTCCATTGTATCTCTAGAAACACCCAAATATCTTCCAAGAAAATTATTGAGTGCATACAAACGAACCTAAACCGAGACAACAATGGGTTCAATTTGGGGATCAAATCCCACTCTCCAAGGTTGAACAAATAATCTTGTTAGACCATGATTCCTCTTTTTTGATTTGAAAGCCCTATTTTTGTCAATAAGTGAGGAAAAACTAACAATAAAATATCCATTACTAATAAACCACAAAGAATACTAACTAAGAGGCTTCTAGTTCTACTAAACCCACAACTGCAAAAAAATAGGATAGGGCAAATGCCCATGAATTTACAGATCAGGTCATGATTAGCTCTATTTAAGACTATTTTCTCTACTATACTCTGCTCAATGATGATCTTTGGCCTTGATCCCAACTTTTGCAGGCATCCATTGACTCTTTGAGATGTTGATTTTTTTCTAGCAACCTTAAAGAGAATTTTTAGTGCAGTTTTTTGTGCTTCTTTAGTCCATTGAAGATTTTTCTTTCAAAAAATCTACAAATAAACTTTGTCTATCTAAAAAAGCAATCTCATCTTTGATTCTGCAACATCCAAAAAGTATTTCGTCTACCTAACAAATAAAATTTTCAAGTCTACTTCTTATTAACATATTGAATATTTACTTTTGTTTTTTCATATCAATACTATACTCTCTAATTTAACTAATAATTAAGAACTACTTTATTTTTACTTTTATTTTTTCTTTAAAACTAATTTACATTACTTTTAATCTACTTCTAAAGAATATCACACTATTTTGTAGTGTTTTTTTCTTTAAAAATAATTTAAATTACTTCTTTGTAGATACATTTTTAATCTATAACTTAGATTCCTTATACTAAAAATATCTTTAATTTTTAAATTAAAAAACTTTTTTTTAATTTGGTGAATAAGATATTTATTTTTGATACTGACTCATTTGACAATGTTCTTTGAAATTTATCTATTAACTATTCAAAAACAAGTTTTAACAAAACCATGTTTTCTAGATTTTTATTTAAAATATTATTTTAAATTAAAAAAAAAGATTGTTTTTTAATTTGGTGAATAAGATTTTTAATTTGGTGAATAAGATATTTATTTTTGATACTGACTCATTTGACAATGTTCTTTGAAATTTATCTATTAACTATTCACTAGGTTTCTTCTTTATATGATTAAAAACAAGTTTTAACAAAAACATGTTTTCTAGATTTTTATTTAAAATATTATTTTAAATTAAAAAATAAAAAGATTCTTTCCGCTTTGCTTCAAATTCATGTTTGATTTATTCTTAAGGCATGACGTAAAACCTTTGTCTAGTCCATTATAAATTCTTTTCGTATTTTATTTTTTAAATTTGATGTTTACATCTCTCCCCTATATATTTTTTTATCCACTTTATTATATCCTTTCTAAAAAGTCATATGCATGTTTTCTTATCTACTTTAATTTAACTTTTTTAAAACATTCATATCTATCAACAACCATCACACTCAAGAGACATGTATATGAAAGCTCATAACTGTTAAAGATATAAAATTGTAAAATGCTTGATTAAAATATTTGCATGGCCCATTTACATCCTTTGATTAAAAAATTGGCCAATGCATTTTATCAGCATCATTGTGTGCTTTGATTTTTGATAGAATATATATATATTTTTTGATTTGGTTATTGTGCGAAGTCTCATCTTAATCATTATTCATTGCTTTGATTTTTGATAGAATATATATATATATATATATTTTTTGATTTGGTTAGTGTGCGAAGTCTCATCTTAATCATTATTCATTGTAAAGTAAAGCCTAAAGTTAAGAGTTATACTTATCAATAGAGAATTTAACACACAACCATCACACACCCACTCCCTCTCACACTCACACTTGCCCACGTTGAGTTTTGAACCTTAAACCTCCCGAAAAAGAACCAAAGCCCAAACCGTTGGACTCTCCTCGACTTTTGATAGAATATTGCAAAGGATTATTTTTTTAATTGTCTTCTGTAATGCATTTTTATTTGATTAATATTATATATATGAATGAGTTTTATTTTTATTAATAAGAAGTTTTTATTAAATTATGTAGGATTTTTACTATGATATTTTTATTAAAATAATAAATTATTATCTTGTTGTTATGCAAGTTAGACATTTTTTAAATATATTATTAATTAATTAATTATTAAAAGTAAATTTTATTTTCTTCGAATTATTATATTTTGTAATATTTTTTTGATATTATTTTCATTAAGAAATAAGTTTTCACTTATTAAGTTGCCTTTTAAAATTTAAATTTTGTTAAGACAAAATAACACTATGAACGGTTAGATTATTTGCTACAAAATAATTTTTTTTTGTGCTTAGTACAAGAATTCAATGAGGGCAATGCAGTGTAGTGTAGTTGGTCAAAATCTCTATTTGGGGGGATTAAATACACTCTAATTAAAGCAAGCATAGATAAAGTAACTTTTTCAAAAAAAAAACTCAGAAGTTAGCTATTCAAAGGATATTGTTTGATAAATTGGGAAGGTGCCTAAGATTAGAACTTAGCATGGTAGAGATAGCTAATTATGATGTATAAATGACCTTATTTTTAGGTCATTATTAAACTTTTGAAGAAATTCCAAAGAGGCATATGAAGAATGTAATTACACATTTACTTAATATAAAATTACCACTTTTTTTTCTATGGAAAAAAAATAAAAATTTCCATAAATATGTTGACATTTTCAAGATATGCCTTTAATAATAGTTGATGGATATCATAAAGAATATTTTTGGATTCAATTCCCACATCTATTTTTCTTGATAACATTAATAACAATTTCTAAATCCTCGATTTTTTTTTCATCATTTTTTCAATGATAATTTTGATCTTGTAAGAAGTGCCCTAGCCTTTGCAAAGTTGTTAATTGAAGTTCTATATGATTTCCAGTAAGTGTGGAGGATTTTACCTTCATTATATTGAAAAATTACACCTCCACTAACCCTTTTCGAATATCTTTTAAAAGCACCATCAAAGTTAATTTTAAAAAACACAACTTTTGGATATTTTCATTTTGTCATAGATTGAAGCAAATCATTTGTGCTAAATCCAATGCCATAAATAACCCTTCATGTATATTCAAATCCTATAATTAAGAGGCTAACATCTCTTTCCCCTATTAAGACTTTTCATGATAAGTGCTATGTATATAAGCATTCTTTTAGAGGCAATAATGTAATTCTAAACTTGGGCATGAATTTAAGATTTGTTTTTTTTATAATGTTTTTATTTTATTTTCTATTATTCATTTTAAGCCATTAATTTCAACAAATAATGGAAGGACCAATCCTTCATGCAATGCATAATACATTAGTTTTGAAACTATTAATCCAATATTTCATGAACTTTTTAAATATTTTTTTTATACATAAGGGAGTTGGTTACATTTAGACTATTTTTAGTAACTACCAAGTGTAGGGTTCAAACCATAGGGGATGCTCCCAACAAGCCTATATCACCTCGTTATTGTTGACTCGGGGTGACGTGGACCACCAATCGCTCGAGATTCGTACCATCATTGTTGGTCTGGTGCACACTCAGAGGATTTAGATCAAACTACTACCTCTGCAACATGGATGCCCCCAAGGTTTGAACCTAGGTCTCTTCTTGGTAAATGCCTGACCAGAAATACAATTACCAATGCACCTAGCCCTTAAAGGCATGAAATTCTTAAATGTTGATGAAGCTACCCAATATATTCTCATTTTTTTGACAAAGAGGCCCCAAATAATGTAAGTAAAGGGCAATGAAGAAAGTAAATAATTAAATATTTGTAGATCAGTCTTATATAAGGCATACCTAAAAGGTCCGCGATATCCTCTTATTTATAGACTCCCACTTATAAGAATATTGCTTTGGTCTATTGAGCAAAGGAATATTTTTTGAGTAATACTTCTTATACACATCCACCATGGGATTGAACCCAGGTCACATCACCGATAGTGCAAGTGGCATCCGCGTTAGGGCGTTGCGCTTCTAGAGGTCAGAAAATCGAATCTCATCTGCCGCTTGCTGAACAAAAGAATATTAAAGCCTTAAGAAGGGACACAAGTGATCAAACATTTTTCAAGGGAAGTATTTTGGAGTAAGATATTCTAATTGATCTAAAGCTTTATATCCCAACTTTACCAAGTATCCACCATATTTTGATAGATTTCGAACCCACTCATACTTTAACATAAAAACAGGTAAATAAAAACTCTCAAAACACCCTTTGAATCTTATATGTTATTTGCTTGAGGTCCTCTCCTTCAACTAAGTTTCTAATAGAATTTCGTTATGTGGAATTGTTGATTATGTTAATATATTTTTTTGACCTTTGAACCTTTACAAGCTAAACATTATTGAAATATATAGGATTAAGCTTCACTTGAGGCCATGACTAACATTTATATTGTATTCATTTTGATAGATCCATAGACCATTATACACCTTGTATATGTGGATTTATTGTAATATTATAATAATAAATCTCAAGATTGATTCTTTAACCTTGAGACCAACCATTTCTTCACTTGTTGGAAATTTTTATTATTTCATTAATGAGATTATTTATTGTCTAAGGGTATCCTTCATATTGTATTGTGTTTAACTATGATTTATCTTTTCTTTGTTGAGTAACGTGTTTATTAAATTCCTTTATAAATATATTAATAAATTTTACATGGTATTAAAGTGGGTGTAAATTTCCATTACTCGACCTTAAATTTTTCATACAATATTCTACGATGAGTCTAATAGTAGTGTGGATTTTTGAAAGGAGTCTTGGAATGTTTTGTGTTTGACAATTTTTTAGGATTTCAACAAAAAGTCTTAGTAGGAGCTTGTATCATGAGGATCTTGCTGTCACGATAATTTATTGACCTAAGAGGAATATCCACCAATAGGTCATCATATTTTTGTATTTATACATTCAATCTATTTCGTTAACTAATTTTTTTGATGGATTATTCTAGTGACACCTTAGTTAATAGAGAAGCAATTTTGCTAAAAAAGCAAATGATTGAGTTTATTCACAAACCTTGGTTGTCTTTGATAGATTCTTGTGTTGGTCATCACTCCGATATCACATGGAGGGAGGGGACGAATGAGCACCAAAATTGAACGACCATCGAGTTGAGATGGGGTGGTCGATCTCCGGAGGAGGTTGGTTCCAACTATCTATGTCATAGAGTGGGAAAATGGAAAAGGGAGGAAAGATACAGGAAAATAGCCATAGCTAGAACTCACAAGGATGGGTATAGCTGCATCAGGACACACACATGTACAATACCATGGGTGGAAACACAGACACAACACCTAATATATTAGCCTATACTACCTCCATTAAGCTCTTTGAAGCAATGGGTGGAGGGTGAATTCCAGAACCAGTGAATAGGTGCATGAAATCTAGGATGTAAAATTAGAGCACTCCTATCCAACCAAATTTAGTAGAAATAAACCCCCAACCCATATTTATAAGTGCACACTCTCGAGTCACTAAATATATCCCATGAAATCTAGACTGCATAATAATATGAGACCTACTCTAATGACCAAAGCAGAAGTAAACATTCACACATTCAATAAAAATATGAATGCAAAACCAGAGACCAAACAATGATAAATATTTATTTACACAGTGGTAAAAAACCTTACATATGAATTGTAATGGCTAAAGAGCTACCCTTAGGAATGACCAACATTCCACTATTTATAGGCATTTACATTAAATTCAAAATTTTAACATTAATGGTGGTAGGCGGAAAGACAACACTTGAAGCTGACAGGTGCTCAACTGGTACGTTGCTCCTCGGGATGGCATTGATATTCTAGAAGGAGGTAGATGTACTTGGTTTAATATGGGCATTTGGATTCACTAACATTTCTACCCAATTCATTAATCACTATTGTAGACATCAAAATCTAGCCACTTGTCATCCATCCATGTCCTCCAATCATAGCCACCCATTATTTATATATGTGTATTTACTTAATATATATAAATATTAATATTTTATATATTATATTTATATATATTTAATAAATATATATGTATTTATATGAATTAATTCTAGCCCTCCACCACGTTTTAATCTTAGCCATCCATCCATCTCAATCCATGCCACTTACCCAAACTTAATATCCACCCTCCCTCATGTTTTAATCTTGGCAACTCATTTTGTGTCGTCGAAACCCTAACATGTTTAAGGGCAGATTATAAAAGATGAGTCATTTTTATGAATCAAACCCTTAAGCACCTTAGAAATCTTGATACCCCTTGGAAACCCTCAAGTATCTTAGAATTTTAAATCCTTAAACTCTTCTGCCCTAGCCACTTCACCATCACTTTTGTCATTCACTGCCGCCATCACCTCTCCCATTTTCACCGTCGCCAAACCCACACGAACTAGATCTGATTTTGTGACACTTCCTTCAATCTTCAAACACCCTCCAAATCCAATTGAGCACCTTTGGGCATTTATGAAACATTTTTAATGCATTTGCAACCTTCACAGAATGCCTTTGGGCATTTCAAGTAGCAAATTTGCAGTCCTACAACCCTCGAGCACCATCCAAGCGTCCTCACAACCATCAACGATAGAAGTAGAGATATAAATTAGAATGTTGACAAGGTAAGAAGTTTATTTTCATTTATTTTATGTTTTTGTACTTTTTGTTTACAGTATTATATTGTAGCATCTAGGGTTTTAGTTGTTTTATCTTTTTGAGGGCCTCACACAATGGAGCTCTTGCAGGTGCTTCTAATATCTTTTTATTGTATTTTCATTTGTATGTACATGAATCATTTTTGTGGAAGCTATTGAATCTAGGGTGGTCCCATAGGGATACACAAGCCCACCTACAACTCTTGTTTGGATCGAAGACAAGCAAGAAGACACTAGTTATTCTTTTAAAACTAGGGTTTTTAAACCCTAGATCTGTAACATTTGTATCAATACCAAATGATGTTGTAAATATTGGAGATCAAGGCTCCATTTTATATCAATAAAATATTATCTTCATTCATTGTGTAATATATTGTGTATTGGTTCTATATATTGCTTTGGTGTTCATTTTCTAATTTACAACTATCTACCTTGCCTCTTAGCTCAGTTTGATAGTCTTCTGGCTAGGTGGTGAATGATGGGTATTAATCACCTTGGGAGTAATACATCTCAAATCTATCACTTCTATGTATGAGAACCTCATATTGGAGAGCTACGATAGTGAGTATGTCTTCTTTTTGAATTTCAGGCGATGGCAGGAGCTATACACCGCACGGAGGGCGGGGTGGACCAGTGCCAACATCAAATGACCAACAAGTTGGTATGGGTAGGTCGATCTATAGAGGAGGCTAATTCCTTGAGGGCGGTTCCAGCTATCTACACCACAAAGTGGGAAAAGGGAAAAGGGAGGAAAGAGATGAAAAATAGCCGTAGCCAGAACTCATAAGGATGGGTATAGCAACATCAAGACACACATAAGCATAGCACCATAGACAAAAATATAGACACAAAACCTAACATATCAGCCTATACTACCTCCATTAAGCTCTTCAAAGTGATCGGTGGAGAGAAAATTCTAGGAACTAGTGAATAGGTGCATGAAATCCAGGATGCATAATTAGAGCACTCCTATCCGATCAGCTTTAGAAAAAATAAACCCCCAACCCGTATTTATAAATGCAAACTCTCATATCACTAAGTAGATCCCATAAAATATAGATAATAGAATAAAATATAGATAAATATTCATTTGTTCTAATTACCAAAGCAAAAGTAAACATTCACACATTCATTAAAAACATGAAGTTAGAATCAGAGATCAAACAATGATGAATCTTTATTTACATAGTGGTGAAAAACCTTACATATGAATTGTAATGGCTAAAGAACCACCATTAGGAATGATTGACATTCCACTCTTTATAGGCAATTTACATTAAGTTTAAAATTTGAACATTAAATATGGTAGGTGGGAAGACAACACTTAAAGCTGATAGGCACTCAACTGGTACGCTGCTCCTCGGGATGATGTTGATATTCTAGCAGGAGGTAGATGCACTTAGTTTAATTTAGGCCTTTGGATTCACTGATATTTTTTTTCAGTTTATTAATCACTATCTACCTTGCCTTCTAGCTCAGTTTAATAGTCCTATGGGTAGGTGGTGAATGACGAAAATTAATCACCTTGGGAGCAATGTGCCTCGAATCTATCACTTTTACGTACGAGCATGTGGTACTGGAGAGCTATGATAGTGAGTACATCTTCTATTTGAATTTTGGGTTATGGTAGGAGCTTTACATATTGGGTGGGTGCTTTCTTTGTCCTTCGTTCTACTCGTGGAGGCATCAGGGAAGAGGGTGGACATTTGTTCAAACTTTCATCCAATTTGTGCTCGCATCTTCCATTGATATGGGTGGGAGGTTGTGTCTTCCCTAAGGTCATGGTTATATGAATTTTCCACCCTTGATTGTTGCTTGAAAGGTTTGCCCAACGAGTGGGCTAGCCTTTTGGATAATTTTTCCCAAGGCACAAGATGGATAGTCCACCCTATCTATCTTTCGCCCTGATTCAATCCGCCATCATCTCGCTGCTTTAGGCTTCCCATCACTGCATCAGCCACCACTTGATATATTATGCCCATCCATCAATGTTCCTCAAATTTTTGGCGAACTCCTTTAGGGGCATCATCCTGCAAAAAAGCATGTGGGTGCTGCAATGAAAAATTGCACCCACATATTGTTTTAAAAAATTCATTTTTTGAATTTGGATTTTTGGCATCACTATGGCATAAATGAGGTAAGTTGAGAAGATTTTCGAGAAAAATATGTACATAATTCAAACACCACCAATTTCCCAAAAAAGTATTGAGTAGACTTCAATCCATGGTAAAGATCTCCAATCCACCTGATAAAGTTGTAAAAATGATCTGAAAACTTTATGTTGCTTTAGTAGAAGAGATAGATTGACTAGTTACATTCTAAAAAATAGTTGTATAGGGTAAACCATGATATATATGGATGAATCATTAACATTTTTGAAATCTTTGCAAAAAAATTAGTGGGTTCTACTTTAGCTCTTTTCATGATTTTTCCATCAATTACCTCTCTTTTGCAATAGAAAAAAGTATAGTTTACCTCTAAAATTTAATTTTTAAATTTTTATAATGAAATTTATCCCCTTTAATGGTGGCAAAATTTTCAATGGAGTGAGAGGTATGACACATTAGTTGGAAAAGAAATTATTTAATTTTTAGAGGGGGAACTCAACACCCATCATGGTTCATAGCCCAATGATATTTAGTTTAATTGTTGGGGTATTCCTTGGTCAAGGTCATGAGTTTGATACTAGGTGCATTCCCTAGAATTTTGTAAGCTTATATGGATTTATAAGGGATCATTATGACAATTATTAAGGGATGCATGGGGCCATGTGTATGCATGCACCCTACCATATTGTTAATCAATCAATAAAACAAAGCATATTTCTTTTGATGTTTGATGCGATCACAGATGTAGTGGTTTCTAGAACATATGGAGGCTTATAGGGGCTAGAAGGCATATGTTTTAAATTTACCTAATGTTGAAATTATGATTTAATTAATGATCAAGAGTTTACATTATGGAATATAATGGATATATCTAGGGGCATTTCATTATATAATGTATTAATTATTTTATAATGTTTTATTAGTAACCCTTAAGGGTCATGGTTAGCCTTGTTATGTTAAACCATATTTATGACTTATAATTAACTTAAAGCCCTCTTTTTATGTCATATTAGGTTAAAATTTATATTGTGTTTGGGGTTTTGGTATTACTATAAATACCCCCTTACACTTCTCATTTGATTATTAGAGTGTTGTGTAATATTATCTATGGATATAGTGATTATTTATGGTGCCTACGGGTGCCCACCATATCTTTTTTTTTTAATATTTTCTTTCAATTTCTATATAATATTTGAGTGGATGGTTTACTTTTATTCATTTCTATAAAATATTGTGAACTCCAATATGGTATCAGAGAAGGTATGAATCTACCTCACTTGGTCATGTAGAAAGTTTTTTTTAAGCCTCTGATTCTTCCTTCAAATCTTAGGATGATCTTCTTCTTGAAGTTTCTCCACCATTAAAAGTTTGAATTAAAGTTAGCACCTTCTTCTTCATGCTTCTCCAAGAGGACATAGCAAGTCTTTTAGGAGCTTGAAGAAATTTTAGTGTTAAAATATTAAATTTAAATTTTTGTCGTATACCAATATTTTGACACACTTTCTTTGAGCAGGATGTGGAACTGTCTTCTACAAAAATTAACACATAAGATATTATGCTTGGGGAAGGAGCTACACTAGCTAGAAGCACGATGATTAAGATTTTTTAGTTGTTGGTTGCAAGTTTAAGTTCATGTAAATCACATTATGAGTATTATTATAGGGTGGAAAAATTTTTATTGCCTCAACACCTTCCATATTTGTTCATGGTCATAATGCACTAGTCAGTGAGAGGGTCTAATGAGTGTACGAAAGGAGAGGTTTGAGGTTCAAACCACTAGGGATATCTTTTTTCCAAACCAGGGATTCAAACAATGTTCTCTATGGATATGAAAATGTATCCTTCATCGTCAGCACCTCTAGCAAAGTGATCATGTAGATATTACAAAGGTAGTCTTATCTTAATTGATGTAGATTGGATTTTATTTGTTGCCCTTTTGCAGTGCTTTGTTAGAGCCCACTTTGTCTTATGATGAAATATGGACTATGTACCTTAAAGAGTACTATGCTACCTTGGCCAAGAAAAGACATTTAGGCCATGGGATACTTAGGTTTGAACTCCCATAGCTCATTTTGACATTGAGATAAAGCTATGATTCATTGAGGTGGTGACTGCAATTGGTACCATTTGTCAAACTTTTTAACTATTTAAATCACCTTTAGCCAATCAAACTATAGTGAGTGGTAAATATCTATCTAGTCAAATATGACCAGATGGTGAAAAATTAATGGTTATCACTAGGGAACATGCAGTTGACAAGTGGCAGATTGGGATTTGCTGCCATTTTTCTAAGATTTGAGGTTTTAATTTTTATTTATTTGGAAATTATTAGGGATTTTTTTAGAGGCCATAAATTTTTCATATGGAGGTCTTTTGACCCTTATTTTCTAAATCATATGGTTTTTTGAGATCTAGACATAGGTAACATTAGTTTATAGACTTATTTTAGTGTTTGTAACCGAATTATGTGAAATAGTCCTCAAATCATATTGTCCTATTTTGAAAGAGTGGATTTATATGTTCTTTGCAATTAAAATATTTGGCCTAATTTTTTTGGAGATATAAGTGGATTTGTTTTTTATAGTTGTAGCAAATTTTAAGTCTTTTGGAGGCTTACAAAAATATTAGGATATGCTTTAGTCAATCCCTCTTCCCTGGGAAGTCCTTCTCCTCTTCCCTACAACCCATCCTTGGCCCTGTCCCAGATTCTTGGTCTTGTCGTGGATTCTTGGTACATCATTTGCCCTTGTAGGTGTTGCAAAAAATCTCCTTGGGGTGGGAGGTCACTGTTCCTTTTGTTTGCCCCTTTCCTTGCTTTTTGGTGAGGATTTCTTCTTGTGCTTGTGATCTGGGATGTCCTTGGGTTTTTCTAGGATGTCCATGGGTTTTGTTTCAGTTCCCTGGTGCTCTTTTTACCCCCCTCCTTGGTTGGATGGTGTTGCATATGATCTCCTTGGGTTGGGATATCCCTTATTCTCTTATCTGTCCCTTTCATTTCCTTTTGGTAGGGCCTTTCTTTTGGTTTTTGTGAATTGAGATATCCCTGGGATTTTTTGGGATGTCCATGGTTTTTCTTGGATCCTCCTTTGGGTTTTCTAAGTTCTTTTAGGAATCCATTCCCTTTTTTCTTTTAGGGTCCTATTTGGTGCCAAGGATCAGAGGTTCTTTTGGTGTAGTGCATTGTGGCTGGGGTTTTTTATCTTCATGAGAAACTCTTCACATTATCTTTTGGCTTGGATGGGACCTTATTATTATTCCTATGGTATTTCTCTTTGGGTTTCTAGTTACAGGTTTGATGGTGGGTTCTCAGCTTTTCGTGGCTTGGGAGAGGCCTATGTGCTAATTGCTACTATGTTTCTATGGGTCATCTTCTTCTAGATCCCTAAAGCTACTCGTTGGTGGCATTGGTGGTTGTTGTGGAGATCTTGCTACTTTTTTCCCTGGCCTTTTGTGGGGCCCTATGCTTTTAGGTGGTAGCTCGTGCTTCATAGCTCCTCTATTGAGGTTTCCTGGGGCCTCCCCACCTTTTCCCTTGGCTCACATTTTTGCATTGCTATTTCCTCTGTCTCCCTTGGTTGCTGAGTAGTTTTCCTTGTTGCAATGGGATTTCATGGCCTCTAGAGTCCCCTGGTTGTTGTTCCACTTGTAGGCCTATTCGAGATGTTGATCTCTGCTGTTGCATCCTTCTATTGTGTCCCTATGCATCCTCAGGCAATAATTTATTGCATTTCCCGCTCTAGTTTTAAATTTAAATGTTCAAATTATTGTTATGGGCGAGATTTCCTATTTCAAAAAATTTCTAGGTGGGTTTGCCATTTTTCTTTTCTTCCTTGCACATGCTGTTTGGGTGGTCTTTCTACACATTTTTTTTGGTTGTTCTGGGCAGGATGGCACTATCCCAGACTTCAATGTAAAAAAAAAGATTTTAAATTTAAATTTTTTCCTTTAAGGCTATCCTCTAGCCTTTATCCTAAAAGGCTTTCCTTATGTATTTGCTCTGGATTTTGGTGTCATTTCCTTTGGCCTTCCTATGGCATTTTTTTAGTATTTTGACTCGTTGTAATCAAGTTTTGGGGTCCTTGATAAAAATATATTTTTAATTTAATTTAACTTATAAAAAAAATCCCTCTTCCCCTTTGGGCAATTGATTAAGCTTATTTATGAAGATCTAATATTTTATGATCTATTTCTCCTATTCTTTGTCCATGTAATATTGGGAGTTAATGATAGCTCTTCTTTTAAGTAGGTTCATGCAGAGCCTATTTTGATGACTAAAATCAAGTGGCCCATGGGCAAGAAGAATTATTCAAATAGGGTAACGCACATTGTGAATGGAAAAGTTGTACCTTCAAGACATACCTTATATGATAATGGAAGATTGAAAGACCTTATCTTTAAAGGAAATAGTGATTTTGGATTTTCTTCTTCTTTTGAAGTCCTAGAAAAAGTGTTTTGTGGCTATGTACAAGAGTGCCTAATAATGGCAGTGATGACTATGGTCCAACCTAAGGAGACTTTTTTGTAGGAAGTATTTTTGCAGCTACAAATTTTAGATGATGGGGAGGATTCAAATAGATCTACCTCAAAATACAAATATCCACTAGATCATTCATTATGGTGGTGATATTATTATTACTAATATATCCTCTCCTTGGCCCCTTAGTTTTGATTATAGGGGGTGTTAAATTTATACTTTGATTCATGGTCAAGAGTTGACATTATATGATGTATTAGACAAGCCTAAGGGAATTTCATTACACAATATATTATAATATTTTATTATGTAAGATCTATGGGTCGTGGTTAACCTTGTTATGGTTAAATCCTATCGATGACTTTTAATTAACCTAAAACCCTCTTGTCATATTAGATTAAGTTAAACTTTATGATGTTTTTTGGGTATTGGCATTGCTATAAATATCTCCTCAAACTCATTTAATTATCAGACTGCAGTGTAATATTATCTATGGATATAGTGATTTTTTAGGGTGCCTATGGATTCTCTCTCTCTCTCTCTCCCTGTTCCATTTATTTCACTTTTTGTATAATATTTGAATAGGTGGTTTCCTTTTATCCATTTTTAGAAAATATTATGAATTCCAATACCCAATACAATTTGTGAGGTACATGTGTCATGTATTATTTATGAGTGTAATGGTGACATAGTTGTTGATAGAAAATGAGTGGGATAGGACATTGAGAAGGGTCAATGTACCCCTCCCTTATGTGGTTGACATCCAAAGTTTTTTTTGAGCATATTTATTCTTAATGTTGTTTCTTGTGTAGTGTTTTTATTGAGTATAAGACATTCCTAACCAGGAGATCATGGGTTCAAAACCCAAGCATAAATTTTCATTAGTGGAATTTTATTGGTTGTATAAAGACCCAATTATTATAAATACTTATCTACCACTTCTCCATCATGCACCACATACTAAGCTTGACTTGGTTCCTTTGTAGTGTTGTATGACCAATAGACCATGTGGTTGGTTGACACATATTAAGTGTCAGTGTCTAGGATATTTGAGGTTTAAAAAACCACTCCTCCATTTTAGATTATCGTTTATTTATGAACTGATTGTTGTAGCTAATGTAGAATAGTTATAGCTTGATGTAGCACCTAGGTTGGGTTGCAAAACTAAAATTTTTATCCATGAAAAGAGGAAGGAAAAATCACCAAATGACAACTCAAATTCATTTATTTCTCATTTTTTGAGTCACTTGTTTTCTCAATAGTAGAATCAATGAATAGATGACATCTTTCTAGTTGTTGAACAACACATGGTAGTAATGGATTCTTTGATACTTTTTATAGTGGCCATTCAATATTTGCATAGATGAAATACCCTTATCATTTATTCTATGCCAAATAACCTACTCAATCAACACATAGGTGACATTACCTTGGTTGCCAGATTATCGACACATGGTAGCAATGTATTCATCAGAGGTAACTTTAATTATTAAAAAAAGCTTAATGGTTTTAGTGTCATATTGTGCAATTTTAGGGACCATAAATTTTTCATAGGAAGCATTTTAATACTTTTCTCAAATTATATGGTTTCTTGAGCTCTTTGTTATGTGATTTTTTTGGTCAAAACTATATTTGGAAGGTTATATTTTTGTAGAGATACAATTGGTCATCATGTACTTTTACTAGAAGGACCAAACTATGACATTTGGAGGATCAAGATAATGGGAATTATCCTAGATTATCTCACAAGTCCCTTTATTAGGATCAAATATTAATCACAATACAATATTTCCACAGGATCAAATAACAATCATATATAATGCTCACAATAATATTGCACACAATAAAACATAAAGTATTATTAATCAAGGTCTACTAATGCATGCATAAAGCTATGCATATTCTATGCTTATTACAATGCTTTGTCATAAATATAATTGTATGTGACTCCTCACATGATGCACTCTTGACCTTCTCTTTCTTACATAACTCTTCACTTGTCTACTTGATAGTTTGCATTATCACAACTCACACTTGCACACCTTACACACTTCATTACATTGACATATGGACACTCACATAATAACACATACATTAGATAAATTTTTAACACACTCCCTAATCTAGTAATTCACTTCCTAAACTATTACATGATCAAATAATGTAATATCTCCAATATACCCTATATTACATTATTTGGTGTGAATACTTTTAATATTCAATCTCTTATTTTGGCCTTTGTTCTTTGGGGCTCTGGCTTTGACACTCCTTTAACCTCTAGTTTTGAAACTTAAAGCTATTCCTTGTGCCTTCTAAGTGAAACATTCACACAATTATAGGAGTAATGTCCAACCACCCATTTTTTCTATCAATTTTGCTGCACTTTTTAGAAGCTTTTCATGCATGCATCTAGAAACTTCATTTTATTCTAGCTTCACTTGCACTTCATTTCATAGGTTCTTAATCAACACTTTTGATTCAAATTTAGCGTTATTTGGTTCAAAAACAACATGCAACAAAAATTTCTTTAGTGTAGCTCTTCTTATCTTTTAAACTCCTTCAATCTACTCATTTCTTACAAAATCATCTCCCTCTTTGATCTGCAAAGTGCTCTTTACAACTATATTGCAGGATTTTGGAAATTCAAGTCTAATCTATATCGTTTCTCTGCTTCTATTTTGGTAGATATTTTATCTTTGGTGGTTTTATCTCATCGTCTTTTTCATCCAAATCTTAGCAATAAACCTTTGTCTGATATTTGGCTCTAATCATAACATAAACTCTTCTCCAATAATCTCAAGGTGAAATAAACCCATCAATAATCTCTAGCACTTCTTCTCCTTGCTTCAATTCCTTCAATATTCTATTTCTCAATGTAATATCAACCATTCCTTCAACCTTCTTTCTCCTTATTGGTGGAATATCAACCAACCTCTCAATTTCTTTATTTCTTTATTTCATTTTTATTTTTTATCTTCTTATCTCTCCAAATTTTCTCTCAATAAATCATCTCTTATTTCTCTAGCAATTAAATTCTCTTTAATAAAAAATTCTTCTCTCTAACAAGATAACTTTAATAAAAAATTCTTCTTCAAATCATATTTATCTTTCCTCGTAATTCTTCTTCTCTACTGCAACTTGGGTGACTTCAGCCCTTTAATCTTCTTTCTTCTTCCTCACCCAATATCTTCTCCAATTTCTTCTACAATGTATTCTCATAAATGCTTCACTAGCCTTGGGTTATTTCTTTATCTTTGGGTAAACTATTCAGCTCTACTTCTCTCAATCCTTGGGTGCACTTATCAACCTAATTTATTTCCTACAACAATATTCTTCACTCCTAATTCTTCTCATGTAGAGTGAGGCTCTGATAACACTATAAGGAATTATCCTAGATTATCTCATAGGTTCCTTTATCATGATCTAATAATAATCACAATATAATATCTCCACTAGAGCAAATAACAATCACATATAATGCTCACAATAATATTGCACACAATAACATAAAATATTATTAATCAAGATACACTAATACATGCATTAAGCTATACATATTCAATACTTATTGCAATGATTTATAATAAATATATAATTGTATGTGACTCCTCCCATGTTGCACTCTTGATATTCTCTCTCCTACATAACTCTTCACTTACCTACTTGAAACTTTGCATTCTCACAAATCACACTAGTACACCTTGCACACTTTATTACATTGACACATAGACACTCGTCACATAGTGACAAATACATTAGACAAACATTTAACATACTTCCTAATCTAATAACTCACTCTCTAAACTATGCACACCCTAAACTATTACATGACCAAATAATTTAATATCTCCAACACAATATAGAAGCTTTGTGGATAAGTAAGGGACTCCTATAATATGTTAATAAGGATCATATAGATACTTGTCGAGTGGTATTTTCACCCAATTGTGAAAGTAAAATCTCCCTTAGGATTTGGATTCCAAATCCCCTCTTGCAAAGAAGTTAAACAAACAACTTTTCCAAGGTCTCCGCTGTATTAGCATTTGCATATGTGTATTAGTAATCTCAAATAAATATATTCAATTTAAATGCTTGGAACACCTTAGTGATTGCAAGTAATTGTAAACAAGGGGTAATGTTGGTTTATTTTACCATGAAACTTTAGTGATTGTTCATTGAACCAAAATAAAGCAAATGTGAGTTGGCCCTCATATGACCACGATGTAATACTCGAATTACCCCTCTTTCGTAAAATTAGAATTTTTATGAAGAGAGGGTAACTTTAGGCTCAAAATGAAAATTTGTGAAAATGCCATAAAACATAACTCCTTCAATGAAATTGGAATTTTCATGAAGGGAATGTCATCATAGGCTCATAAGCGTAAAAAAAACTGAAAAAAAAAAAAGAAATTTGACCTTAAAATGGAAATTTTCTATTTTCGGATTTTTTTAAAATCTGTAGTAAAATAGCAACTTCGATGAATTTTAAAAATACTAAACAACTCCAAAAATGAAATTTCAAAGTGCGTATTGGAAGTCTGAAGTATAACCTACGCAATGGTGAAATTATTTTTGGATTTTGAAAATTTTTAAATGTTTATTTTAATGCCTAAAAATTAAAATAAATTAAAATTTCTGGAAAAATAAAATGCAGAAAAATGAAAATGAAATGCAGAAAATGAAATACAAGATACATTCAGTTTGATGCTATCCTATTTTGACAAAACCGAAGATGTGAGGTTTTCATGCATGCAACCTAACCTATTGGACTTGCAAAACAAGCACAATCCGGATAAGCTAAGTGCTGGCTCCTAGGGTTTTAAATGAGGTTTTTAGATTTAAACATTCGCATGAAGCAACCAAGAAACTTGCATAAACTCCATTTACAAGCCTAAAAGCTGAAAAAGGGGAAAAATAGACATTTAATATTGCATACAGAAAATGACTCCTTTCTTGTCCATAAGATGCAACTTTCTGATATTTTCTGTATTAAAAATTTGTCATTTTACAATAACAGAAATTTTTGGTTTTCCCAAACCAGTCCATGGAAGAAAAACAGCCCAAAAAGGTCCAGAATGGCCCTCTTGCCTTCAAATTTGCAACTCTGGTCGCAACAGTTTCCAACCCCTCAAAACATCCTTGCCTGGCGTACTTAAAATTTTTAGGAAGCTTTTCGTTTCATTTTCCAATGGTTGTTCGTTTCACCTTCCCTTGTGCATGCATGTGTTTTGGTTTCCAAAAAGGCTTTTCGTTTCTATTTTGTGGCCCTTCATTTCATTCCCATGGTTTGGCTTCCTCTGTTTGGTTTTCTTCACTTTTTGTTTGATTTAAAAAAAAACGTTTCCTTTTCTCCACATGGGCATGCATCCGCTTCCTTCCATGTGTAACGACCATCTTAAATGATTTCAAATCATTAAAGATTCCTTATGTAATGTTTTGTCTTATTCATTGGATTTTGTCCTTATGTGACAAATTAATTTATTCAATCTTCGATTTATTCCTTTTAGGTCCACGTCATTATGCAGTCTTCAGTTTCACTATGCTAGTGTTCATCACTAATAGCAGATGCACTGTCCACTACTTTATTCCCTTGGCAAAAATGCGACATGTCGCGATATCGTGACACTTTTGTTTCTCTGCCTGCCTGCCATTTTTGAGTCACGACAATGCAACATGTTGCGATATCGCGACACTTTTCCTTTGCTTTTGGCCATGAAAATGCAACATGTCGTGATATCGTGACACTTTTGTTTCTCTACCTACCTGCCCTTTTTGAGTTGTGAAAATGCAACATGTCGCGATATCGCAACACTTTTGTTTCTCTGCCTGCCTGCCATTTTTGAGTCACGAAAATGCAACATGTCGCGATATCGTGACACTTGTTTCTCTGCCTGCCTGCCATTTTTGAATCGTGATAATGCAACATGTCGCGATATTGTGAATCTTTTGTTTCTTTGCCTGCATGCCCTTTTTGAGTCGCAAAAATGTGACATGTCACGATATCGTGAAACTTTTGTTTCTCTGCCTGCCTGTCCTTTTTGAGTCGCAACAATGCAACATGTCGCAATATTGCGACAGTTTTTCTTTTGCTCTTGGCCATGAAAATGCAACATGTCACGATATCGCGACACTTTTTCCTCCTTGCTTTTCTCTTTGTTTTGGACCGCAAAAATGCAACATGTCACGATATCGCGACACTTTTTCCTCCTTACTTTTCTCTTTGCTTTGGACCATGAAAATGCAACATGTCACGATATCGCGACACTTTTTTCTCCTTGTTTTTTCTCTTTGCTTTGAACCGTGAAAATATAACATATCACGATATTGTGACACTTTTTTCTCCTTGCGGTGTTTTGCTTTTTCTTTGATATTTAGCATATGGGCCACTTCGGTCTTCTTGGAAAATATGCAAAAATGTGGGTCCCCAATTTTGGGGTGCATTGTGGAGCAGCCACAACAAATGATGACTCTACTGGGAAATGCTCTTGAGCATTTCGGTGAGAACTCAACCTGAACACCTTCAAAACTCAAACACAAGCGTCAAAAAATATCCCAAGAATGAAACTAGACGAGAAATACATGAAGCATTAGAATTATTAAGCATCATCTCGGTGTGTGCAATGTGCTTCATTCCCTATCGTTTGAAACTCGTTCAACTTTCCATTGTCATTTTCACTTATGATTCGAGTGTATGAGAAGTTATGGATGATTCCTATAGGATTTAACATATGGTGAAGATGCTAGAGATATAACAAGCTTTGCAAAGGCTCAAACTTTCTAGTACCATGAACAAACATATTAAAACTGTCAAATCCTCTTAGGACCAAATATGTGCATACTGAATTAACTTATTAGATCCCAAAGTTGGTTAGGTGTCACTACCATCTTGAACCCATGTGCAAGTGTAAGTGAAATCAGAGCTTTGGGGAATAGGATTCCCAACCTAAGCGAGATGGGAATTTAACCCTATCCTTACTACTCTGATCTGGAGTTCATTACCTCATCTCGAACAAAATGATTTAACCTGTTATGGATGAAATTGTCAGGCTAGCCTATCCGTTTGAGAAGTCGATGGTCTTGCTTTTAGACAAGACATGTTGCCATGCATGAGCATACTCCACTACCAGTCAGGTGTCTATAGCCCTGGTGGAGATCAACCCCATAATCCAGGATTTGAATTTACTTTTGATTTCTTGAACCTTGGGGATGACTACCCATCCTTGCAAGGGACATGTAGTACGATCCTTCCAATCCAATATCAATGATGCAATAAAAGTAGAATGAAAAAAAATTGCTTTGGAACTTCAAGTTCTTGAGTGTAGATCATGCTTTTAATTTCTTAAAGCGTGATGGAGGCAAAATAGAAGCTTTGGGGAATCAGATTCTCAACCTAAGCGAGATGAGAATTAGACCCTATCCTTTCTACTCCATGAAGATCAAATCAGAGCTTTGGGGAATTGGATCCTCAACCTAAGTTCGATGGGGATTTAACCCTATCCTTACTACTCTGATTTTAGGCTTTAAGCACTATAGGAGTGGTAAAAACCACTATTTTAAGGATTACGTTGCATGATAGGATAGACACGAAATACTCGTTTCACCTCACCTTTTCTTCCAAGTATGGTTTTGACCATTTTTATCAAGATCCTCTTTAATATGTGTAGAACGTTTTTGGTTCAAGATAGTTTGGGTATCAGTTCCCAACCTTAGGATCCTTTTAATACATGTTATATAATAACCCTAAGAGGATTCGACACCTTTTCAATGATTGTATTTGAAATGTAGATGCAACTAAGATGAAACATATATGCAATGTGGAATGTAACATGAGATATGGATGAATGCGTTGCTCTTTTTGAAATGCGGATGGAGTATATCACCTACTTTGCCATAATTTGTAAAACTGACAACTTCATGCATCACAAGTTCCAAACGATATTCTTTAATGTGTTTGCGATACTCGTGGAGCTTTCTGCAATACAATTCCAATGTTTCATATTCTCCTAGTCTTAGTCAACACTCATAAGGACATAAGTTGACATCTCGCTTTTCTCCTTTTTTTTATTTTTACTATATACCAAGCCCAAAACTAGTCCCATGACCAACACACTAAGCTTAGAAAAGAACAATGCAATCAAAATGCCTCAAAACCTTATTCAGAACAACCTCATCATGCTAAAATAAAGGTTGAAGACAAAAGCCTAAAACACACCAAAAGACAATCAAATCTGCACACACAAAACAAAGCATGCCAAATTTACATATAATACAAGGCCTTGCCATTTCAGGCCTGGAAATAATGTTTTAAATGCAGCCCATTGATGGGTAAAGCCAAATATTTTTTGTCCAAGGTTTTTAATCTAAAGTTGTTTTCACCTAGGACTTCTGAAATTTGGTAAGGACCCAACCACAAGTAATCAAATTTATCGTGATCTCCTTTCCTCTCATGTCTCTTATCCCACAACAACACTCAATCTGAAACTTTAAATGTTTTGACTCTAGAATTTTTATCAAACCACCTTTTCACTACATCTTGGTTTTTTACTAAAGTGAAGCATAGCCTCATCCCTCTTTTCATCCAGATGCATAAATTGTGTTAGTCTAGTTTCAAGTTTATTATCAGTTCCAAGGTAATATTTCATGAAATGTAATGTTTGTAGCTTAATATTTATGGGAAAAATAGGATCTTGTCCATAAACTAAGTGGTAAGGATATGTTCCTAATTATTCCTCGATTCTGATTCTATCAGACCAAAGAGCCAACTTAAGTTTGTTATGCCAATCTCTAGGATTTCTTTCAAGCAACTTTTTAATGACACAACAAATTCTTATTAGAAGACTCAGCCAAGCCATTACCTTGTGGATAATAATTTGAAGAAAACTTCAAAATCACCATGTTGTCGAATGCCCAATTTGCAAATTCCAGAGAGGAGAAAGCGGAACCATTGTCACTTACAATGGAGTTAGGTATTCCGAATCGAGTGACAATGTTATCCTCTAAGAATTTAATAACAACTTCTGAAGTGGAATTTTTAGTGGGAATAGCTTTTGTCCACCTTGTGCAATAATCTGTAGCTGTGAGAATGTATTTATGGGAATCGGATGAATTGTGACTGATGATCCCAACAAAATCCAAACCCCATTGGGCAAAATGTCTAGACTCAATTATAGATTGTAATGGCATAGAAGCACCCCTTTCTCTATTTGTCGTAATTTGACAAGTATGACATGACCTCACATGAGCATGAGCATCTTTGAACAATTGAGGCCAATAGTAACCAACTCTAAGTATTTGATGGGTTGTGGCATTAGCAGACCCATGCCCTGTCCCATACTTACCGTGGAACTTGATGAGGATTGATGTTAGTTCTTTCATATGACCCCTCTAGTAATTCCTAGCTAGGTTTGCATAGTTTATTTCTAGCAAATTAATATTGTAAGTGAGTCTCCTTCTCACATGCACTTGTGGGCACTAGTTATCTTCTAGTTGTCATTTAGAGTGTTAGTTAGTAAGTGTGAACTCAAATTAGGAAGTGTGTACTTCAAGATAGCTAAAATGGATCTTCTAGTTAGCAATATTCCTTTCTCTTAACTTAGAAGTTTACGTGCATTATCCTTTGCACCTTTGTAGCTTTTGGTTAAGCATATTGGATAAAATCCATGATTTCATGGGTTGGTTATGTATTTTGGGCCATTAGTGCCTATATATTGAATTGTAAATAATAGAACACTTAGTTGGATTTTCAATCCTTTTCATTGAAAGGAGAATGCACGTAAACTTCTAAGTTAATAAAAGGAATATTGCTAACTAGAAGATCCATTTTAGCTATCTTGAAGTACACACTTCCTACTTTGAGTTCACACTTACTAACTAACACTCTAAATGACAACTAGAAGATAACTAGTGCCGACAAGTGCATGTGAGAAGGAGACTCACTTACAATATTAATTTGCTAGAAATAAACTATGCAAACCTAGCTAGGAACTACTAGAGGGGTCATATGAAAGATCTAACATCAATCCTCATCAGAACTCCTCGAGTATTTGAGCTGCCTCTTTTCGATCAACGCAACGAAGGTAAATTCCTTCATGGTTTTTCTTGTATAATGCACCGGATCTGATTAGAAAATTAGCAGATTTTAGACGCAAGGTTCTTCGTTGGGTAGAATTTAAATGTGGTGGACACTTACCATTTAGTAAGAAATACACAACATCTACATACCACTCATCTTCAGTTATATCTACTATTTCATAATGCTGACATGAAACTAAGGGATCATTTTTCGCCATGGCCTTAACCAACTCTTGTCCCCACACTATCTTCATAGGTTGAATTTCAAGATCAAATTCTTGAAGAGTTTAGATCCACTTACCTCGTATTTCACCCAGTTCATTCTGTATAAACATGGCTTTAACTGCAGGATCTGGGACTATAGAAAACACCCTACTGTGGACTATATAATGTCTGAATTTTTTTACAGTCTTAAATAGGGTATAAATTTTTTTGTCCAAGATGGAATATCTCAATTTTGCATCTTTGAGAGGATTACTAAGGAATGCAATAGGATTTTCAATGTTGCGTTCACTCTTCTGAGTTAGAAGACTCGAAAAGGAATGGTCTAAAGCAAATGTGTAGATGTAGAAAGGTTTCGCATAATTAGGACTCACTAGAACCGAGGCTCTAGAAATCGCATCCTTGATTATTTTGAAAGCATACCTATTTTCATTCGTCCATTTGATTTGGACCTCTTTCTTAAACATATCGTTCAAGGGTTTTGCAATTTCTGAAAAACCTGAAATAAAAATAGGGATGCTTTCAAAAAATCCAACTCAACATGGCATTTTCATTCGTCCATTTGATTTGGACCTCTTTCTCCTATATGCAAAAGTACCCCACTTTGTGGTGAAGGTGGTTTTCATCCTATCATTAGGATGGATGAGCACTTGATTGTATCCTGAATAGCCATCTAGGAATGACATCATTTTCGACCCATTTACCTTTTTAAGGATTTCGTCAATGGTAGGTAAAGGGTAATTGTCCTTTTGTGAGGCCTTATTCAGATTTCTAAAATCAATACATAGCCTCATCTCTCCACTCTTTTTCCTCACAGGGACCAAGTTAGCAACCCATGTGGAATGCCTAATAGGAAAGATGATTTTAGCTTCTAATAGTCACTTTACCTCTTTTTCTATCAAGGGCTCTACTAACGAATTGACTGAAAAGGTTTGGAGTCTGGCTTCAAAGGAATTGTATGCATTATAACATTCTGATCATAAGTTCTCAAATCCTTATAGATCCAAGCTATGTAATTTATGTATTCCTTCAATGCATTGGCAATGGAATTCTTTTCATGTTCGGTACATGCCTTTGTAATGAGTATTTCACGAGGGTTTTCTGCACTTCCAATATTGACTGATTCACAAGCCTCTTTGGGAGGTGGAAATTTTCTCCCTCCTTTCAGTTGGTATCCAATATCAAACATTTTATCTAATGAGGCCATCCCATTCGGCATCTCATTCCATTTTCCAATAGCTTCCATTTTTAATTCTGCTCCTTCTTGCCCCCTCTTGTCTTCATCAATGACCTGATTTTCAAAGATACCAGAATTAGTGACAAAGTTGAATATATGTCTGTCACTATCAAAGACTTGGAAATTCGTGAAGTTATCAGGTATCGAGGGGCAAGGGACTAATTCTATGGAAAATTTCTTGCACTTCTTGTGATCCGTTGGTTTAAGCATGCTAGCAGCTACGCCCAAAGAATCTGCCAAACGATTGCCTTTTCTAGATATTAGAGATATGTTAAAAGCATCAAATTCGTTTATTAAATCTCTAACTATGGTTCGGTAAAGGCTGATCCGCTTGTTCTTACATACATATTGTCCTTTAACTTGTTTAACCACCAATTCAGAATCACCTAAGACCTTGATACATTTGATTTTCTTTCGAAGGGCCAATTGCAGTCCAAAAATCAAGGCCTCATATTTTGCCACATTGTTGGTGGCTGGGAACTGTAATCTATATGTAGCCAACATAGGTTTTCTGTCTAGACATGAAAGTTTGATACCAGCTCCCACCCCTTGTTTGGACTTGGATCCATAAAATATTAAAGTCCAAACCTTATGGTGTTCTTTAGAATCATTGCATCCAATACTTCCATTTTGAGAATTGTCAAGAATTTCTACGTCTAAGCAATAGGCTCCTAATTCAGTTTCAATGTATTGAATCTCATTAGGTTTGTTGTATTCTGTTATCATTTCTTTGAGCCTAGGTTCACTATCAATTCAAATTTGGTTGGCCACTCCTCTCCAAGGCAACCACATATGTGAAGAGTCTGTTACAATGTATCTGTTTAAGTTCTTGCTCCAATCTCTTCCCAACACCATGCCATACTTGATAGGAATGTTAAGTACCAATATATCTATGTGATGTTGAACCCTAGGTTTTGAGTTGACCTGAATAAGAATATCCCTTAATTCTCCCACTACCTCCATGGTTGATCTATCTAGTTGCACCACCTTGCTTTTAGAAGGTTTTGGTGTAAGTCCCAAATTTTGACAGATTTCTAGGGGCATAATGCTAGCAGAGGCCCCTGAATCTATTAGACAATTGTGTATATTTCTACCAGCAATTATAATGGTTATAATAAATGGGGGTACGTCTCACTTTTCCCTTTTCAAAACCACTTGGGATTCAACACCCTTAGCTTCATGAAATTGGGTAGGTGGATCCAAACCTTTTGGTGGACTTACTTCTTGGCCTAAAATTTGGGACATATCACACATTGATAAATTGGCCTTAGTTTTCTTCATGTCTTCTATCAAGTCATAAGTGGGTTTTTCTAAATTTGACATGTTTTGCACCAACTTAGACTTCTCCACCATTGATGGAGGAGGTGGATTAACATCTCCTTTGAAATCGGGAGGAAGTAATGGGTTGTTTGGAGGGGTAGAGGAAGTTTTGGGATCCTTAGAACTCCTTGTGTAATACTTGTGATTTCCTTTCCCAAAACGTTTATTGGCATGAACTTCCAATGTTTCTTCATCTTCTTTTCCAAAAAACTCCACATCCTCCTATTATTCACTTTCTTGGGAATGTATAACTTCAGTCAATATAGACTCCTTCTTTCCATGGCAATAGTGCGGGCAATCATTATCATAAGATCCTAACTCTCAAAAATCTTTCGAGACATCTACCTGATTGACTATGGGATTGGGTACTCGTCCATTATTAGGATGTGTGTTGTATGTTCCTTTTCCTCTATGGTTATGAGGTCGGTTATGACCCATAACTTGGTCAAATTTTTTATTAAAATTTCCCACAGTTACCAAAACTTTGGCCAATGTATCCTTCATGTCTTCTATCATGGATTCAGGCCCATGTGGTTGGGGCACTATAATTCTGGGCCTAGTTGTATTTGCTGCATTAGCCACCTCTAGAACAGGTACAAAGGCTTGGGTCTGTGCACTTTGATTCCATCTTGGATTCACACTTTGAATATGAGTGATTGTTGGATAAGTCGTTGAGCTTGGCGTACTAATCGGAGTGAACCTAGGTATGGTCAACAAGTTATTGCCCATACTAAAACTAGGCAAGGTCATCAGGTTATTTG
Source organism: Wollemia nobilis (assembly GCA_028583015.1). NCBI lineage: Eukaryota > Viridiplantae > Streptophyta > Pinopsida > Araucariales > Araucariaceae > Wollemia > Wollemia nobilis. The sequence goes on along the minus strand of JAQPPZ010001695.1, from coordinate 2,718,136 downwards.
GAATCAATGCCTATGTTGGAACATAGGCATTAGGATAAGTGGGGAATGATGCGACTTGAGATGGTTTTTGGAAATTGTTCATTGTTGGAACTTATGGTGCCATTAATTGATTCATCATGGCAAATTGACTGTATGGACCATATTGTCCCATCCCAGTCAATTGAGACAACCCTACTCCTAGTAAATTCATTTGTTTTTCAAGGGTCATTGTCTCCGCATAAGCTAACGAAAGCGTCGTAACCTGAGGATTCCTTCTAGTTAACAAGGATTTTAATGGATCTAAAGCTCCAAAGTATAGTTGCAGGGCCATCGCAGGATCTGCTACAAAGTGGCGAGTCAAATTTGTATACAAATTTTGGAACCTCTGATTGAATGTTCTTATGGGCTCATTGGGTAACCTTGTTCATGATACGATAAATTATGGAAGGATCCAACAACATTCGAAATTGGCTAATAAAGGCAGTTTCTAATTAGGCCCATGAAGTAATGGACCCTGTGGGAATATTCCTGTAGCATTCATTGGCCGTATTGTCTAGACTAGCAGGGAAAATTTGACAAGCAATATCTTCATGGGTAACTCCTTATCTAAACATGTAATCCTAGTAAATTTGGACATGCTCTTCGGCTGTTATGGAACCATCATGCATGAATTTAGGCAATCCCATTTCAATATTTCTAGGCAAGTCATGGACTACCCCAGGGATATCCAAGGGAGAACTTTGCACACCATACCAAAGGGTAGGTTGCTATTTTTGTTGTTGTTGTTGGGCCATGTTATTCAAAGGTATTGACCCTATAGGAACAATGGCGACACTTGTAATGATGGGGACAAACGCACTTGGTGTAGCTGTCACGTTTGAAATTGTGGGCTCAGGCCCACTAGACGTATTTGAGTCTAAAGAAGCTCCTAACTCAAGTACACTGGATGGTATTTCGATCTCTAATGTTTTGTTTCTCGGCTTCCTAGCAGTGGGAGAAAGGCATTGGAAAATAGTTTCCCCTGTGGTTTTGGACCTAGTAGCTATGTACTCAGGTTGGGCCAGCTTGGAAACTCTAGAACTTTAAAAGACTTTTCTCAACTCATTCGCAAAATAAAACAACTAAATGTTATACCTGTAAGAACAATAGGTGGAAACAAAACTACCCACATTAATCGTTAGAACCAATCGCAATCACAAAGCAATAAAGAAGGCCCTCCTTCTAGCACCAAAATTTTGAGTGGTATTTTCACCCAATTGTGAAAGTACAATCTCCCTTAGGATTTGGATTCCAAATCCCCTCTTGCAAAGAAGTTAAACAAACAACTTCTCCAAGGTCTCCGCTGTATTAGCATTTGCATATGTGTATTAGTAATCTCAAATAAAGATATTCAATTTAAATGCTTGGAACACCTTAGTGATTGCAAGTAACTATAAACAAGGGGTAATGTTGGTTTATTTTACCATGAAACTTTAGTGATTGTTCATTGAACCAAAATAAAGCAAATGTGAGTTGGCCCTCATATGACCATGATGTAATACTCGAATTACCCCTCTTTCGTAAAATTATAATTTTTATGAAGAGAGGGTAATTTTAGGCTCAAAATGGAAATTTGTGAAAATGCCATAAAACATAACTCCTTCAATGAAATTGGAATTTTCATGAAGGGAATGTCATCATAGGCTCATGAGTGTAAAACAAAACTGAAAAAAAAAAAAATTTGACCTTAAAATGGAAATTTTCTATTTTTGGATTTTTTAAAAATCTGTAGTAAAACAACAACTTCGATGAATTTTAAAAATGCTAAACAACTCCGAAAATGAAATTTCAAAGTGCGTATTGGAATTCTGAAGTATAACCTACGCAATGGTGAAATTATTTTTGGATTTTGAAATTTTTGAAATGTTTATTTTAATGCCTAAAAATTAAAATAAATTAAAATTTTTGGAAAATAAAATGCAAAAAAATGAAAATGAAATGCAGAAAATGAAATACAAGATACATTCAGTTTGATGCTATCCTATTCCGACAAAACCGAAGATGTGAGGTTTTCATGCATGCAACCTAACCTATTGGACTTGCAAAACAAACACAATCCAGATAAGCTAAGTGTTGGCTCCTAGGGTTTTAAATGAGGTTTTCAGATTTAAACATTCGCATGAAGAAACCAAGAAACTTGCATAAACTCCATTTACAAGCCTAAAATATGAAAAGGGGAAAAATAGACATTTAATCTTGCATGCAGAAAATGACTCCTTTCTTGTCCATAAGATGCAACTTTCTGAAAATTTTTGTATTAAAAATTTGTCATTTTACAATAACAAAAAATTTTGGTTTTCCCAAACCATTCCATGGAAGAAAAATAGCCCAAACAGGTCCAGAATGACCCTATTGCCTTCAAATCTACAACTCTGCTCGTAGAAGTTTCCAACCCCTCAAAACATCCTTGCCTGACATACTTAAAATTTTCAGGAAGCTTTTCGTTTCATTTTCCAATGGTTGTTCATTTCACCTTCCCTTGTGCATGCATGTGTTTTGGTTTCCAAAAAGGCTTTTCATTTCTATTTTGTGGTGCTTCGTTTCATTCCCATGGTTTGGCTTCCTCTGTTTGGTTTTCTTCACTTTTCATTTGATTTAAAAAAAAAAACGTTTCCTTTTCTCCACATGGGCATGCATCCACTTCCTTCCATGTGTAACGACCATCTTAAATGATTTCAAATAATTAAAGATTCCTTATGTAACGTTTTGTCTTATTCATTGGATTTTGTCCTTATGTGACAAATTACCTTATTCAATCTTCGATTTATTCCTTATAGGTCCACGTCATTATGCAGTCTTCAGTTTCACTATCCTGGTGTTCATCACTAATATCAGATGCACTGTCCAATACTCTGTTCCCTTGGCAAAAATACGACATGTCACGATATCACGACACTTTTGTTTCTCTATCTGCCTGCCCTTTTTGAGTCGTGACAATGCAACATGTCGCGATATCACGACACTTTTGTTTCTCTGCCTGCCTGCCCTTTTTGAGTCGCAAAAAAGCTTCATGTCACGATATCGCGACACTTTTGTTTCTCTGCCTGCCTGCCATTTTTGAGTCATGAAAATGCAACATGTTGCGATATCGTGACACTTTTTCTTTTGCTCTTGGCCACAAAAATGCAACATGTCGCAATATCATGACACTTTTTCCTCCTTGCTTTTCTCTTTGCTTTGGACCGCAAAAATGCAACATGTCACGATATTGCGACACTTTTTCCTCCTTAATTTTCTCTTTTCTTTGGACCGCGAAAATGCAACATGTCGCGATATCGCGAAACTTTTTCCTCCTTGCTTTTTCTCTTTGCTTTGAACCGCAAAAATGCAACATGTCACGATATCGCGACACTTTTTTCTCCTTACGGTGTTTTGCTTTTTCTTTGATCTTTAGCATATGGGCCACTTCAGTCTTCTTGGAAAATATGCAAAAATGTGGGTCCCCAATTTTAGGGTGCATTGTGGAGCAGCCACAACAATACTAATTTTGTAGAAAAAAAGGTAAATACAATATTAAGGAAGCACACAATATGATTTCCCTTACAATCACATTATTAGTATATTTTACCCTAAGAACTTGTTAGATATATTCTACTAGATGTGTGACTACATTAAATCTACATAGATTGCAAGTTAAGAAATAAATATTGCTACCTTAAGTATGTGTAATTTTGGGATAATTGAAGAATATATCAATCATTTTAAAAAACTACAAGAAAATATTTGTATTAGTAGAGGAAGTGATGAGGAGAAGAAAAAAAACTTGATTTCCTCCATATGGTCTTCAATAATATTTTTGAAGCCTATGAGAAGGTATTTATTTTATTAAAGATACTTCAAATGTATTTTCCAAAGCATATACATATATAATTGACAATGTGTTCAACTACGTTCTCCAATAACAAGTACAAAAACATAGGAAATGAGTGACTCTCTTTCTATTCAGGATCATGCAAATCAAGTTTTTAAGAAAATTTATAAAAAAATGAAAAGAGACATAAATAGGGAGAGAAGAAATCCAGGAAGCCTTTCAAGAAACTAATTTGTGGTTTTTGCAAGAAGGAAGGATACAAGGTAGAGTTTTGTTGACAACAAATCAAAATGCTAGAATAAATATGTTGGAGTATATTACATTATTTGGTACATGCTAATGTACCCCCATGGTACCTTCATGGTACAATTATAAATAATAGATTAGGGTTGAGTCATAATTTAGAGTGTGAGTTATATTTTCCCTTTTATGTAAGTGTGTATGTGTAGGAAATGCACAAGTGTCATGTGAGTTAGTGTGCAAGTGTAAGTTGAGTCTATGTGCACAAGTTTATTATATGTAAGAGATCAAATATGTAATGTAAATATGTGCACAAGTGTCTTAGGTTAGAGTGTGAAAAGTGAAGGTCAAGAGTCATGTATAGGTGTGCATACAATATAGAGTCAAGTGTTCATCAAGTATGCAAGTGTCAAGTAGAGAAGCCAAGAGTCATGAGAATTGCTATATAGAAAGGAATAGTCAAGTATCCAAAGAGTCATACTACTATGGATATATACTCCATAAGGATACTTCATATGATATCACATTATAGAGAAGAGCAAGTTCTTATCATATTTGTAAGAGGAAGTAAAGCAATAAAGATTGCATAAATTTTGAGCAATTAATATTGTAAGTTGTTCTACATGCTTAGTACATGTATGATTCAGGCTATTTACATTCATATTATTATTTATTATTGAATGTTATTTGATATATTATTAGCCTTGATATACATATTAATTTTCTCATATTAATCTACTTACATCATTATCTTGACCTTATTGTATTGTGGCTATATTATATTTGATCCTGTGATATTTAACCTATGATATTTATGGTAGTATTAAGACCTAAAAAGCCATCCATTTTATTAGAGCTTCTACCAATTTTTTTCTATGTTGATAGAATTTAGTTTACCCACTTACCAAGGTTGATTTTGTCCAGTTTGATAAATTTGATTTGGAGTCTATCCACTTTGAAGGTAGTGAGACTCAGACTGTATTATAAGGTCATTGTGAGTAGATAGAATAGAGTCTTTCCATAATTTAATAATAACCAATGAAGACCAGGACTCAACTATATTGGAAGGTGAATCAACTTTGAGATAGTTGATCATTCAAGCACATAGTTAACCATTGACATAAATTGAAGGAATCGGGGACATCCAAGCCACCTTGACATAGATTGAAGATATCAGAAACATCCAAGTCACCTTGATATTAGATATTTGAGTTCTTAGGTGTGATATAAGATATTATTGATTTCAGAGAAAGCAACAATAAAAGAGTGAGAATCTTTCTACAACGGATAGAGAAGAATTTCATCTTCTATTTGCAGTAGAAAAGTTGGCAATGTATTAAGAAAGAAAGAAAGTTGAATAGGAGAAAGATATATCAGGTTTCGAGAAAAATACGTCTATATTGAGATAGATATATAGTCCTAAGGATAGTGAATATAAAGTTTCAGGTCTTAGAGATAGACCTTAACATAAGGAACATTTAAGGTCTTAGAGATAGACCTTGACATAAGGAAAGTTGTAGGTCTTTGAGATAGACCTTGACATAAGAATAGCTTTAGGTCTTGGATATAGACCTTGACATAAAAGAGGTTTTAGTCAGAGAGATATTGACCTTGATAATAAGAGATAGAGTGTCAGGTCCTATAGACCTTGACATTGGCAGTAAGAAGATAAAGAAAGGTTTTATGTCACAAATATATTGACCTTGATAATAAGGATAAAGATTAAGGTCCCATAGAACTTGACATTGGAAGTAAGAAGATAAAGATAAGGAAATGATTCAGGTCATATCAACCTTGATAATGATTCAAAAAAGATATTAGAAGATAGTGGAAGGAAGAGAGTAATTTAGGTCACAAAAACCTTAATTTTGGCTGAAGAAGTTAAAGAATATTTTTGGAGGGAAAAGTAGAAGGATTACTTGGTTAAAATAAGATAAGAGAGATAAGAAAAAGAATCATTTAGCTTAAGCATAAGTGTAGACATATTAATTTCATAGGATAGATCCATTCGACTCAAGGTAGAGAAAAAAGGATAGATCCATTTGGTTTAAGGTGGAGAAAAAAAGGATAGAACCATTTAGATCAAGGTATGTTGGACATTTTGAGTCCATAAAGTTGTCATTGATGTCAAGACATGAAGTTGTCATTGATGCCAAGAAGTGAACTACCATTGATGCCAAAAGGTCAGTAAGGAGCAATGCAAGAGGTTGATGAGCTCCATAATGTTTATTTCTAAATATTATGTGGAGCATGATTTTAAAGGTTTTTATTGAAACCTATGATGGCAAAAATAAATGGTTTTTATTTAAAACCAATGGATAGACCTAAGGACATTAAATAAATTATAATTAATTGTAACAATTTCATTATATATTAATTTCTAAGTTAATTTAATTAACCAAGGGTTATTAAATTAATTATAAGTTAATTATAATAATTTTATTATTAATATATTTTAATTTATCCTAAGGTTAGGGTTGCAAGGCAAATCAATATGCGCCGACATTTAAATTCAAGGTGGTATAATGGTATAAAAACCACATGCCTTAATGACATTTAATAATCTTTCATTCGAATGAAATAAAGAGGCTAGTGTGTAATTTGATGCGATTCGTGCGAGGAAGAAGAAAAATATTTTTGTCTTGAGTTCCAAAGAAGGAATAAATTTAGTGTGGGATAAAGCCTCATATCCATCCAATAGCATGGCCTAGTGGCAAGTGGTCGAGGGCTAAGGTGTTGGGCGCGGAAAGACCCGCAATTGATTCTCGATGGCAATTTTTGAGTGTGTTTTGTGTTGGATATTTTGAGTCCCTAAGCTAAAAAGTTGTCATTGATGTCAAAAGGACCTATGCAAGTAAGCACTATGATTTTATCCACAAAGAGCTTCATGAGAAGCAAAGGTTTTGATCAAAAGGATGCATGGCATTTGGTTCCAAAAAGGATCCTGAAGGGAAGCTTAGCAAAGGGTTTTTATTTAAAATCATGGACAACATATTTGAAATGGGTTTTTCTTAAAACCCAAGTTGGCTTTTCGTTTCATCGAAAAAGGTGCCCCGATGATGGAGATAATTAATTTTAAATATTTAGTTTAAATTTTAAATTATTTAAAATTTAAATTTAAATTTTAAAATTAAAATTAAAAATTTATCCGCCGATGTCATGAGGAAGCACCGACGTTTCCGAGTAAAGGGAAGGCATATATATATGCCATTAAATTATTCAATTTAAATTATCCTTGCTCTTGTTAATGCGATTGTCGGAAAGAGAATAGAGCTCGTGCGAAAAAGGTTTTAGTGGTGGAAGCAATGAATAAATAGGACGGTGTGCGAAACCCAAGTCACCTTGGGCAGTGTGGCCTATTGGCAACTCGAGCAGCGCAAAGGCATTTGGTAGCATGAGGTCGTGCGTTCAATTTTTGGCAAGGTTCGTTCGTTGTGCTTTGTGGTGGAAGCGCCTAGGGCGCACAAATTTTTTGAGGCATGTGGGCCTACAACATATAAAGGGAAGTCATGTCCCTTTTGCATTGCAAATAATAGGGTAGCTCGTTTGGCTACCTTAGCCATGGCTAAGGCGCTCGCGGTGAGGGCAGGTTGAGGGGTCAAAACCCATTAAAGAGGTATGCGAATTTTGATTAAAATTTAATTAATGCTCTAAAGTTTGGAGTGATAAGGGTTAGGAAATATTTTATTTTTATAAACCTTTGTTGTGTTATTAAAAGTTTAATTAATTATTGGTGAAAACCATAGATGATTAATTAAGCCTTATGATAATGATTTAAATTTTTGAGAGCATTATATTAGGAGAAATAAGGGTATTGAATAAAGTGAAAATTGAATAGTGACTTATTGATTATTATTTTTAGAGGGTTTTCCTATAGAGGGACTTTGGTGGATGTGATTATTGAGTTGGAGTATAAAGGTGTAAATTGAGTTATACTTTATCTTGTGATTATTAATTGAAGTCCACTAACCCTTGTTGAGATTGGAAAAATAAAGTGTGTTGAGTGTGGCAGATTTTGTGGACAACTTCTGGGCATCAATAAGGTATGGGTAATATTTTCCATTGATTTATTTGGGTGGTTGATTTCTGAAAATATCATTGGAGCAAAAAGGATTGATTGTGGTTTCATTTTGAGAGTTGTTGGTTGAATTCTTCAAGGATTTTTGGTTTGAGAGTTATGGTTAAAACCTTGTTTTATAAGCATTGTTTTTGAAGCCATTAGTTGTGTGAAAAACCCGAGTTAGGGTTTGAGAAGAACATGAGTATAATTGTTATGTGAAGAATGTTTTATAGGCATTGTTTTTGAAGCTCATTGGTTGTTCAAAGAACTTGAACTTGAGTTAGAGAAGAACATGAGCATTATTGTTATGTGAGATTTGTTGTTGAACATTGTTGGAAACATTTTGAGTTGGTTGATACATGCTTGGACTAGGGTTTGTGAGAAAGGATTATTCATTAAGGTTATTGGTTGAGTAGAGTTGATTAAGCCTAGTCAAGTGATTGTGTGAAGTGGTTGTTAAAGTTCCATAAAAAAAACTATTCTATATTCTGATTTATGTTGAGATTGGGATTTGAGTATAGAACATATTGAGTCTCTAACAATTCTCTTTATGCTTCTATGAGATTGAGTTGAGATTTTGTTGAGCTGATTTGAGGCAAGTCTTTGAGAAGGCTTGTGGGCTGATTTTGAGTAAGATTTTATGAAATATTGCTATGCATATTTGAGCAAGTCCTAGAGAGGACTTATTGAGCATATTTGGACAAGTTCTGAGTGAGCTTGTTGTGCAGATTTGAGCAAGTCCTAGAGAGGACTTATTGAGCAGATTTGGACAAGTTTTGAGTGAGATTGTTGAGTAGATTTGGACAAGTTTTGAGTGAGCTTGTTGAGCAGATTTGAGTAGGTTCTGAGTGAGCCTATTGAGCATATTTGAGCAGGTTCTAAGTGAGCCTATTGAACAAATTTGAGCAAGTTCTAAGTGAGCCTATTAAGGGGATTTGAGCAGGTTATGAGTGAGACTATTGAGCAAATTTGAGAAGGTTCTGAGTGAGCCTATTAAGCATATTTGAAGAGGTTCTGTGTTAACCTATTGATAGATATTTGGAGGTGACATAGTATAGAGGACAAAGTCTTAGTGGATAGAGATCCAGCAGCCAGGACAATTGAAGACAGATCTGAGTGAGGAGTCTTCAAGTGGAGAGAGATCCACAAGTCAGTGTAGCAGAGAGACAAAGTCTTCTAGAAGATCACTAGCCAGAGTAGAAGGGGAAAGAGTTATCCTATGGAAGAGATCCATGAACTTGAGATTTAGGGGATCAAAATCTCCTTTGGATAGAGGTCCATAAACATTGTAATTGGGAAGGATTACCAAGATATTGATTGAGAAAGTTTTAGCAAAATATTTTCTTCATGGAGTAGCCCGCATTGGGTGAACCACGTAAATTATTGTGTCATTTTTATGGATGGTGTTTTGTGGATTGCTTTGATTATTGCTATTGATACTGCTATCTACACACTGCATATTATTGAATTGAAAATAAAAGTAAAAAGTGGTCTTATACTGTTCACCCCCCTATCAATATAAGCTTGTGTTCTTCAATTGGTATAAGAGTGGGTTCCTTCAGAAGAGTTTGACAGCTTGAAGGAAAAGCAGTCTAAGAACACAATGGGTCATAAGGATCAAAAGGATGGGTCATTCAATAATGCAGTACCAGTATTTGATGGAAGTGACTTCTTGCATTGGTGTATGCTGATGAGATTTTACCTGATGGCACTTGGAAATGAAGTTTGGGATGTAGTGGAACTTGGATATGATTCAACAATCAATCCTCCTATAGATAAGGAAGGTAAGCTTCTAATACATGCAAATTCAAGAGCTATGAATGCAATTATAAAAGGATTGGGTAGATCAGAATCTATGAAGGTTATGGATTGTAAAACAACAAAAGATATGTGGGATCTACTACATGACATATATGAGGGTGATAAAGGTGTCAGGAAAGCTAAGATCATAAATCTCAAAGGAGAATTTGAGAACTTAAGAATGAGAGATGATGAAAATATTTGTGATTATCTCAGTAAGATTGATGAGCTTGTACATGAGATGAGAGGTCTTGGAATGAAGGTTGATGAATCTGATGCTTGTGATAAGATCTTGAGAACTCTTCCAAAAAGGTATAGTGAAAAGGTTTCTGCTATATAAACATCAATTGATAGTGATTATTTGACAAGGAATTCTTTGCTTGACATGATTACTACTTTTGAGATAAGAACAAAAGATCATATTGCTCTGAAAGAAGCTGCATTCAAAGTAGACAAAAAGAAAAAGGGTAAAAAGATAGAATCAAGCAGTGAGTCATCTAGTGGTGAAGAATCTAACTATGGTAGAAGAGATACAGGTTCCAAAATATCCATAGATATAAGATCTATTAAGTGCTTCAATTGTGGAAAGTATGGACACTATGCAACAGAGTGCAAAGAGCCAAAGTACAACATTGATGAAAAAAAAATAGAATCATAGGTACAAGAAATCAGAAAGACACAGGTACAGAAAGAAAGGCAAGGATGGAAAAAATAGTTAAGAAAATAAGTTCTTCCAAAGGCAAAAGAAAATCTACTATGTAGATAATGCAATTAAGTACTCAATTGACAGTGATGCTAGTTTTTCAGACAATGATAGAGATGCAGTCCTATTTATGGTTAGAGAGAAAAAGACTCCAGTTATTCTCAAATGTTTTAGATGTGGTAAATTTGGACATCTTGAAGATGATTGCACTAGGGATGGCTATAGTTTCAGTGATGATGGTTTTGAAAATGCACTTGAAAGACCAGATGATAATATTCTAATGGCTCTAGAAGATGAAGTAAGTGATCCTATAGAATACAATCCAAAAGGAAGTAATGATAAGGACAAAGGCAAAAAAATAGAGGATTACTCAATAGAGAATGGTTATGATCTCAAGGGAGAACTTATCTATGACCTTGACACAATAAATAAGGTAAGAAAGCAACACTCTAAGCTTGAAATTCAATTTTAAGAATGTGATGAAGAAATATTATTGCTCATAGAGGACTTAGAGAAGTCAAAGGCTAAGGCAAGTAAGTTTGCAACTAGGATATTTAATTCTGTGAAGTTGTTCAAATTTGAAGTTTGTTTTTTAGTTTCAAATTAAAAAAATATAAAATTAAAGTTTTTTGAATTTTTCCAAATTTAGTTATTTGGGAGACAAAAGTATTTCATCACCAAATATTAGGAAAATATAAATTTGCAAATATTTATTCTCAGTTTCTAAAATTAGGGAGACACAAGGTTTTCTACTCCATAGGAATTAAATTAGAAACTTTGAATTTTTTGATTTATTATTTAAAATTAGGAAGTTATAAATATATCTACTTCAAATGAATCAAAATTTATAGATAACAATATAGAGTTTATGATTAAAAAAGAAACGATAAATGTCATAAAATTTGGGATTAAGAATTTGATTGAAAAATTTGAAGGAAAGATAGATATAGTTTCAAAATTAATCTATAGTGAAGCCATAGAAGAAAATTTTGAAACTTTTGAATACTATTTACATGCAAGACTTATTGAAGCAATTGATGATGGAAAGTATAATATTATGATACCTCTAGATATAGGTAGCATAATGTATATGACATTGCTTTCACTTAAGCTTCATAAATATGAGAATTTGAAACAAAAAGAGTTGATTGAATCTCTTAAGAAGAAAGCAAAAGTAGATGAATCATTCCTAGAAAATATATTTTATTATTCATTTAATATTGATATTCGAAGTTCATCTAAATCAAGAATCTATTATGATGTGTTAAGTAAATGTTAGAAAGCACTATACAGGAAAATAAATAATCATATGATTCTAAGGATAAAGGGAAATGAAAAATTCTTATACAAGAATATAATGACAATGATCTTGAAGCTACAAAGACTAAAGAACATGAAGCTAAATCCAAAGAAACTAAATATGGATTCAAAATAGAACTCAAGCAAGAATATGAAACTTATGGAGCTCAAGCAAGAGAACACTTGTACTGTAATATCACTTCAAGATTGAATATCAATATGAAGACTATGATTGAAGACTAAAGTCTTCAATAACCAAATAATGTAATACATAGGGGTGTTGGAGTATATTACAATATTTGGTATATGCTAATGTACCTCCATGGTACAATTGTAAATAATATATTAGGGTTGATTAATAGTTTAGAGTGTGAGTTATATAACCCCTTTTATGTAAGTGTGTATGTGTAGGAAATACACAAGAGTAATGTAAAGTTGTAATGTGTAGGAAATGCACAAGTTTCATGTGAGTTATTGTAAAAGTGAAAGTTGAGTCTATGTGCACAAGTATCTCATACATAAGAGATCAAATATATAATGTAAATATGTGCACAAGTATCTTGGGTTAGAGTGTGCAAAGTGAAGGTCAAAAATCATGTATAGGTATGCATACAATATAGAGTGAAGTGTTCATCAAATATGCAAGTGTCAAGTAGAGAATCCAAGATTCATGAGACTTGGTATATGGACAGGAATAGTCAAGTATCCAAAGAGTCATGCTACTATGGATATATACTCCATAAGGATAATTCATATGATATCACATTACAGAGAAGATCAAGTTCTTATCATATTTGTAAAAGGAAGTAAAGCAATAAAGATTACATACATTTTGAGTAATTAATATTGTAAGTTGTTCTACATGCTTAGTACATGTATGATTTAGGCTATTTACATTCATATTGTTATTTATTATTGAATTTTATTTGATATATTATTAGCCTTTATATACATATTAATTTGATCATATTAATCTAATCATATCATTATCTTGACCTTATTGTATTGTGGCTATATTATATTCAATCCTATGATATTTAACTTGTGAGATTTATGGTAGTATTAAGGCTTAAAAAGCCATCAAAACAATGAAGAAGGGAGGTTATGATGCTTCCATTTATCACACCACTCATACTAACAAAAATATGAAATTATGGCATGATATTTGGCTGATTAAGAAAATTAATGATGATTTTATGTTAGTAGCCTTAAGATATTATGATGAAGGCTGGTCATATGTATAATCTTAGTGAGTGTCATTTCTCTTCTTGCTCATACAAGAAGAAATGATTTTTTTCTATGGTGGTCAAGGATTATTACATTAATAAGAAGTACTATTATAGGCTGGGCATTTCAACTATTGTTATTTGAGGTATATAAGTCCATTTTAGATGGTAGACAATAGTCTTTGTATTTCTTCACCTAGTAGTGTTTATTAACGGTGTGTTCAAGGGAATCATCATCAAGAGTATTTCCTAAAAATGAAATCTAGGCATAATTATCCACCATTGGAGATATTAGATCTCATCATAGTGACATTTTTTTGACTAGTGTATTATCATTTCCTTTCCAAGATAAGTACTTCATCATATTTATTAATAATTTATCTTGGTATGTATGGATATACAACATTCACACCAAGGATGAAATTTTTGAGAAAATTTAATATTTTCAAGGCTCTTATGGAGGATCAATTTGAGAGGAATATCAAGTATCTTTGTTAGAGGAGATGATTTTACTGGCCATGACTTTGGTAAATTTATAGATCATGATGGTATTTATTTTGAGAAGACTTACTTATACACTTGAGCATAATGGGATTGAGAAGTGGAATAATAGGATCATTTTAGAGATGATCAAATGTATGATATATACCAAAGAATATGGAGCCCAAGTAATGGAACAAAGCAGTGACTTATACCACATATATCATCAATAGGATATCAACTTAGGTAGTCCAAAGTATGACACATCTTAAGATATTGACGAGAGATAAACCCAATATTTTTCAATTCCATATTTTATTTTAGATGCATGATAGCATATTTCTAAGGATAAGAGAAACAAGATTGCTACAAAGAGTCATTATTGCATTCATGTAGGGTATTCTAATACTTCTAAGTATTATCATCTATATAATCTATTCAAGTAAGAGATCATCATTAGGTATGATGTGATAGTTGATGAGGTTCTTCTATTAGCTCATTCTAGCCCACTACCATTTCTTTTGATAATTTATCATCTCTTGCATGTGGGTTCTTCTCTTCTATAGAGGTGCCTATTGAATCCTCTTCTCCATTAAATATTCTTGTAGAATCTATTCTAGTTTTTCCAACTTATCATCCTATTATTTTGAGTCCTTCAATAGATCCTAGTTATATCACTATCTCCATTCTAAATTTTCCAATTATGTTTGTTATAATTATGGACTTGATACTCCTATGCATCATGTGATGGTTCTATATGATGAGATTTATGTTGAGCATGTGTTGGATGCTTCAATTTCTTCTTCTAATATTTTTTGTATGTAGGATGTGATATAATATTTCATGGACTATTTGATACCCAAGTGGGCACAAGCCTCCTTTAGGATGCTCAAATAATTCTCTCAAGAGCATAATCGAAAGGTCCCCTCTCAAGCCTTGGTATCCACTACTTCCAGGACAAGAGTTATCCAAATGAAAAATGCTATGATGATAGAGTATTCATCATATATTAAGAATCATACATGGGATCTTGTTCATATTCCCAAGGGAAATCAAATTATTGGTTACAAATGGATCTATAAGTCTAAGTATATATTTTGTAGTCATGTGGGGAAGCATAATATATGCCTTGTTGCTAAGGGATTATCTTAGAAGGAGAGAATTGACTATTTAGAGTTTTTTGCTCCACTATATGGATAGAATCTATAATAATAAATCCCTCTATTATCGGTTCTTATGGATGGGAAGTATTTCAAATGGACATAAAGAGTACCTTTATTAATGAAGATATTAAGGAGATCTATACGTGACAACCACCTAGTTTTTATCTTGATGATCCAACTCCATTGGTGTGTTGTCTTAAAAAGTCCTTGTATGGGCTTAAGGAATCTCATCATGCTTGATATGAGATCTTACTTAGTTATATATTTTTATGGTGTGAGATAGAGCTTGATGTCTATGTCAAGATAATGATGGCTATATTTTATTTATTATGTTGTATCATTAATTATATTCTGATCATGAAAATATCACACAAATTAATTTTTAGAAGTCATGACCTTGTGACACTTTTGAGATGATTGATTTGGGTCTCCTTTATTACATTTTTGTTATTGAGATTGATATTTCACCCTATAGTATTTCTCAACCTCAATATTTCTTGGAAATTCTACAATAGTTTTTGATGGAGTGTAAGCTTGCTCTGACTCCCTTTACTTTAGGCTTGAATATTCAAGACAACTATACTATACCTTTGGTGGATGTAACCTTGTACCAGTCACTTATTGGGGGAATTATCTACCTCATCCACACTTTGATAAAATATTATATTTACTATTTTTCATTATTTCAAGTATATATAGGCACCTCATTAAAGTCAGTAGACAATGATGAAGCAAATACTTTAGTACATTAGAGGTACATACTAGATGGGTATTCATTATTTAGTTGGCTCACCTCCCATTTTGATAAGATTATTTGATGCATATTGGGTCAAGGTTCTAGACCAATGGGACATGACCATTAGATTTGTATTCTATCTTGGTTCTAGATGGATTTCTTAGTATAGTTTACCATATCCATGTCTTCTATAGAGGTTAAGTATTGAGCTACTAATGAGACCACTCGATACCTTTTATGGATACTCATGATTCTAGAGAATTTGTGTCTCTCTTAGTATTTTATGGTGACCCTTCAATTTGATAATTAGAATTCCATCTAGCATGTTTATAATCCTATATTTCATCAGTGATAAAAGCACATTGAGGTTGGTATGCATTATATTTTATGAATTCATGTCTATGGTATGCTTGATCAAGTCTAAATACATTTAGTAATCCAACAAATATCCTAGCCAAGGTCATGTATAAGGTAATACAAAAAAAAAATCCCTCCTCCATTTTGTATCATGGATATGGATAATCTACCGTGTATGGAGAGAGATGATTGCTAATATGTATAAATAAGAGTTCCATGAATGCATATTGTGTATGAATTGCATATTTATTTCACTATATTGCAATTTTACTACTTTTTACAACATACATTGAATCATAATATAATATAATCATTGCAATTATTTGCAATATTTATTATCGTTTATGAATGTGATCATAGAATTTTGAATATAGTATTTCATTAGAATTACAAGAGTGCCTAAGTTATTGTTTGGATATAATATTGCTAGAGTTTTCATTGCCATAGGGTTCTTACCAATTATAGGTAATAAAGAAGCTTGTGAGGCATTGTGGAAGTTATAGTAGTTGAAAACTGTATAACCAACAATCCATACAATGGTGAACCATACAAAGGTAAACATATAGGGCATTGCATTGGAGGAACTAATAATTTCTTGAAAATAATAGTGATTTTGTACATTTGACTATCTTACAATTCACCATTTTATGTTAGGATTGAGGATTATTAAGATTATCTTGTATTGTGTCATATGAGAGACTATCATATGTTAGACTAGATTGTATGATTATACAAAAGGACTGGATTGTACACAATACTATGCCATGCAACTATTGTCATACAATTAAAACCATAAAGTCTCAAGGGATGCTGTAAGATAGTGTCAATAGTTTCATTACTACAATATCATTCAGTTCCTAAATTTATCACCATCTCATTACTGGGATTACCACCACTCATGCTACAGTTGGCATTATTTCCATTGTTGTGTTAAGGAGGGTTAAGAAAGGATTAGTACTTATGACAAAAGAAATGTGGATGATAGATACATTTCCATAAGGACATAGAATAAGAGGTCATAGAGAGGATCAAGTTCCTATAAGGAGAATCATGAAGATCACTCAAATAAGGAACTTAATAAATTAGACATTGCAGTTGAGATAAATAGAGGAACATATACTCAAATGAGCTTAGAGTTATAAATAAGAGGTTAATAAAATATGGTAGACATTACTCTTGACAACAAAGGATGAAGTACCTCAAATAGCTCAAGGACATATTTGGATAAGTAAATATGCCAACGTGGAAAGTATATAGAGACACAAATAATGGATGGTAGCACCTGAGAAAGAGGGGAGGATTTTTGCTAAGGAGTGTAGAGGATGGGAATCAAGTATCAAAGTAACCTTATGAGTGGTTGGAAAAGTAGACTAGATTCATAGTTTACATATTCACGAAGAAGGTCACGAAGTGGAAGTGCACTAGAGTGTGGAAGAAGATTATTTGGAGGAAAATCAAAGGATCGAGGGACACCATGAGTGAATGAGGTTCCTAGGACCAAACCATTGGAATAGAATAACCAATAGAGACACAAAGGATGAAGGAACATGAGGCTAAAATACCATTAGGTCCATCATCAAGTGATGAGAAAGTGGGAGAAGATAACCACTTATCAATGGCACATGTTAGAAATAGAGAGGACAAGTAAAAATTCCTTATAGGAAGAAGGCACTTGCACAACCATTTGGAAAGCAAATAAAATTATTTGACAAGAAGAGTGGTTACAATTATTTCTTACCACATTGTAAGGAATCACAATTGATTGGTACTTAAAAAGAGAAAGAACAAAATCCTTTACCTCCTAGAATATGTTGGTAAATAAATTCAAAATAGGATTCAAACCTTTAAGGGATGATATAAAAATAATAACTAAAATTTACTCTACTTAATAGAAGAAGGATAAGGATATTAAAACTTATAATAGAATATTAAAATAACTTATAGGTAAGATGGAGTTGTTGCTAATTGATGGTATGGTCAAGAGATGGTTTATCGATGGATTATTACCATGATATAAAAATAATATGAAGACTATACCAAGATTGACGTATACAAAAGCCTATATAAAGGCAAGGAATTTTGAGAGAGAATTCAAACAAAAAACAATTGGAATAGGAGATCATATTAGAAGTAACAATTATGATAATAAAAAGGACAAATTCCATAATGTCATTCAATCTATGAAGGAGATTGATAGAATGGTTAGAGAGGTTAAGGGTAAAGTAAGAAAATAAAAAAAGATATATGGTGCTTGGACTATAAGTCTAAAGGCAATTCAAATATGAACTGTCTAAAGAGCACATATTGTAATATATATGAGTTACTAAGACATGCGATAAACAAGTGTCTATTCAATTAAGAGGTATGAAGAACCAAATGATTGTGGTGCAAGACAAAGAGGAGGAAAAACCAAATACCTCTAAGAATGAACAAGGTACGACCAACCATGGTTACAAAAATAATCATTGAGGTGGAGTACCAACAAGGCAATCAGCAAGGAGGCTAGAGTTGATTGTAGTATGATTCAAATGAAAGACTGATAATTCAATGTAAAAATTGTCAAGAATATGAATATTTTATGAATAATTATCCCACTCCTTAGGCAAGAGGAGTAACAAGAAATAATGTACCAAAAATGTGTAATTTGTGGACTATGCAATCATAAGGAGGTGGATTTTTTGAAGGCAAATATGATCAACTTGTAGAATATCAATTTTCTTGACATTGGGGAACCTCCTATGAAGAAGAAACCATAGAATGAGGATGTACTTGTGGTTAGAAGGGGAAAAGCAAAGCAATATTAGTAATCTGATCTTGCCACAGAAAAAGGAAGATGTCAAGAAGTATAAAAAATAATAGGAGAAGAAATAGAGAAGGATAAGCAAGAAAGACTAGACAAAGAAAATAAGTTAAGTAATCCATTGAGCTTCAAGGGAAAGACATCAACTCATGACTTGGAAGCACAAATTTTGGATACAATATTAGAGGTGAAGGTGGTAAGTTTCTTTAAAGCTATTTCAATGCTACATGCAATTATGGGAGAAGAAATACAACCATATAGGGTGATGGAATTGCAAAGCCAACCAAAATAATAAGTCAAGAGGAAGGATTAATTTATTAATCCAACTATACTAATGATTGATGGTAGAAAAAAACCAACATTAATTCACATAGAAATATTGGATCACAAATTAACATAGGTCATTATAGATGGGGGTTCAAGTGTAAATGTGCTTCTAGAAAAGACATGGAAGGATATTGGAGCTCCGTTTTTGTGGTTTCAAAATTTTAGATTATATAACATAAACTAGTATGGTGTTGAGATGAAAGGAGTCTTAATGACTAAAAATTAAAAAGTGCAGACCAAGAGTTCATCATGGATTTTGTTGTGATAACGATGCAAAAACTAGCATATGATACATTTATTTTAGGGTTATGCATAAGGGGTTGGACCCAAAATGTATTTATAAAAATGGGGTGAATCAGTTTCAAAATCAAGGTGAATTGTGTCTAAAATCATGTAGGAGACATGGCAAATTACCTTTTTTCCATCAAAAATTATAAAAATGGGGTGAATCAATTGCAAAATCTTGCTACCACTCATTTCTCATATATTATTATAATAAGACAACAATATTTACTAGATACACCATTTTAGGTGCCAAGATCTAGAATCTTTTAAGGGTTTCTACACATTACCCTTACTAGATCTCTACTAGCTTTTTCTTAGGTATCGCACTTCAACAACTTCAAATCTCATTTTGGAGGTCTTTTGAGGGTTTTTTTTGAAGATTTTATGAATTGCTAAATTGATCATAGGTCAGTTAAAAGTATAGATCTCATTGAGCTAGGTGGTTTAAAAAACAAAATTAAAAACGAAGCTCTGGATCAGAAGTTACGCCTTCTAGAAGGTTCCTTAATTCAAAAGTAAAAAAAAAATTGATCATCCTTTTCATAATGGATCCTAAGCATTATCGATCGATATCTGCTATCGATCGATAGTAAAATAGATGCTTCCAATTGACAGTAGAGTAGATATTTCCAATCAATAATAGAGTATATATTTCCAATCAATAATAGAGTAGATGTTTCCAATTGACAACAAAGACGATGTTATCGATCGACATGCTCTACTATTGATTTACAATATCTGCTCTACTATCAATCAACAACTACTAATGTTGTCAATTAACATGTTTTGTTGTTGATCAACAATATTTACTCTACTATAAATTGGCCTATTTTGCTATCAATCAACAACATTTGCTTTGTTTTTAGTCAACCTGTTATACTATCCATTGATAACAATTGCTATATTATTGGTCAACCTGTTCTACTATTGATTAAAAAAAATTGATCTACTATCAATTAATAGCTCTACTATTGATAAACAACATTTAATCTACTATAAATCAATAAATTTATCATTAATCAACAATTCTACCATTGGTCAGTAGCATCTACTATGTTGTTGATCACAACATCTGCTCTATTATTTATTGATAGCATCTGCTATGTTGTCGATTGAAAATATTAGTGCTACCAATTTTTATTATGAGTCGTCTATTCATGCTAATGTGCATCTATTGTTACTATAGGACATTTTACGTTGCCACACGGTTATCTTGAAGAGAATCAATGTTTTAGATGTGTGAGTATCATTGTCACGTTAGATATATATACTGGTGGTATAAGAGGTAAAATTGGTAGGATAAATAAAATTATTTATAATTTCAAGGAAAAAACTCCACGATTTAGGTGGGAGTATTGGAAATTAAAAAAAAAAAATGGTGAAATTCTTATTAAAGTGGGGCGAGCCAACCCAAAAAAAAATTATTCCTAAAAATATTGGGTGAATGAGACCCAATCAAGAGTTCCCATATTCACAAATTTTAAATTTCAAAAATCTTAATATTTGCAATTTAATGATAATTCATCGCTATGCATAACCATAATTGCTAGGAAGATGATGGATAAGGATAGACAAAGCTAATCACAATTGGAAAAATTATTGACTTACATTCAAGAAAGGATAGCACAAATAAATGATTGACTTGCAGAATAAGATAGTAAGTGAAGATCTTGTGATGATGGATGAGTTGGGAAGTTCTTTGGAGGAAGATAGCATACATAAACCTAATGATGAAGGAATGTTATACCTAGAATAATGTAGTGAGGATGAGAAGTGATTAGATAGCAGGCTACTTCATCAAATAAATGGAGGACAAGATATTTTTTCCCACATGCCTCTATATAGATAAAGAGGATTGAATAAATTCATTATGAAACTGATGAAAATAAGGTTGAACTTAAGGAAGAAGAAGATAAATGGACGTTTCCCCAAAAAATATATAGTTGGTGATGCTAAGATAAATGAAAAAACGACACACCCGATAGACATATTGAAGGAAACAAACAAGCCAGAAAGTATGAAATATGAAGGACCAAATATGGTTGATGTAAATTTAGGAAGTGAAGAGGAACTAAGGATAATCCATTGCAAATATGAGTGGGACCCAGTTTTGAAAGAAACAACTTTCAAAAATTTCCTATAATATTAGGAGGTTTTCACATGGACATAGAAAGACTTGAAAAGAATACCTTCAGAGTTGTGTGTACATCAGATTCAGTTGATCCTAGGAGCCTAACCAGTAAGAAGGTCATATAGGATGAACCCAAAGTATGTAGCTTTGGTTAGTGAAAAAATAAGATGTTGAATATCAATATATTCTTGAAAGTTCCAATATTTGAGTGGGTATCACCAATTACGATTACTTTGAAGAAGAAAGTAAATACAATCTATATATGTAGACCTTAGAAGTCTAAATGTTGTTACAATAAAGGACCATTTCCAATTCCCTTTGCTAATTCTATTCTGGAAGAAATAGTTGTGTTGGAGATATTACATTATTTGGTCATGTAATAGTTTAGGGTGTGATTATTAGTTTAGGGAGAGTTTAATATTTGAGTGTGTATTTAATGTTTAAGTCTAGAGTATATGTCAATGTGTGAGCGTGCAAGGTTTTTAAGAGTGCAAGTGTGAGTTGTGAGTGTTAAGTGTCATGTAAGTAGGTGAAGAGTCATGTAAGACATCATGTGTGAGAGTTATGTAATGATGAGATTTGTCATTATGATAGGAGAGAGAAGGTTAAGAGATATACATGTGAAAAGTCGCCTGTAACTATATATTGGTGACAAAGCATTGTTAAAAGCATTCAACTAGCATAGCTTCATGCATGCTATTTGTTGAGTGGTGTTTTAACCCGATTGTGAAAACACACTCTCCTGTAGGATCCGAGTCCCAAATCCTCTGCTTGCAAAGAAAAACGATTTCTCCAAGGTTCTTATTATGCTAATTATTGATTATCAAGGATGTTGTTTAAAATGAAATGCTAAGAACACCTTAGGGTTTGCAAGTGGATGTTAACAAGGGGCACTGTGGTTTATTTAATTCTAAAGTGCAATGGACTCTAAAATGAATAAAATCTATTTTAATATTTAATTCTGATGGATTTTTAGTGATTTATTCAAACACAGTAATTAAACTGTTGAAAATAAAATATGGGTTTGAAAAGCAAAGACAAAAGTAAACAAAAGTAACAATAAGAATAGATTACGATCAGAAAGTCGTCATTAATCTGATGAAACCGAAGATACCGAGGCTTTCTACATACAACCTAACCTAATGAACCTGCACTTTCACACAATCCAAATAGGCTAGGTGCGGGTCTCGAGGGTTTCTACTATAATTCCAGATTCAGGCATTCGCATGAAGCAACCAAGAGATCTTGCATTAAACTTCACCTAGAAACCTAAAAAATCTGGAAAGGAAAGATAGACATTAAATCATGCATGCAGAAGTAACTCCTTTCTCATCCAAAATATGCCAACTCTTTGTATTTTGTATTAAATAATATTTCGATTACATTCAAAAATGTTCCAGGTATAAAATTCCCGAACAAAAAGAAGGAAATTGCCCAAGTACAGGCCTAGAATAGCACGAAGCTCTTGTCTCTGCAACTCTGTATTCGACAATTTCCAACCCCCTCTTCGATTTGCAATTCTGGTCTTATAATGTTTGATGCGGCTCTTCGATCTTCTCTGTCGCTTCATTTCACCTTCCTACACATGACCCCTCAAATTCCTGCTTTTTCTCGCTTTGATTCACGCTCAAATTTGAAAACGCTTCGAAATTCATCTCTGCATGTAACGCCTCTGCAAGTTTGACACCTGTGTGCCACGTGTCCTGCTTTTCCTGCGTCCTGTGTAACGCTTACTGCAAAAAAAAATGACAAAACTGCAAGTCTGCCTATTCATCTTCTTAGCCGTGATATGGCGACATGTCGCGAAATCGTGACATGTCGCGATATTGCTACATGCTTCCTGGCCGCTTCTCGTAGCGATATCGCTACTCTTTTAAAGCTTTGGGCCTTCTTCTTTGAAGGGTAGTGATATCGTTACCACTTTGAACCTTGAGTCTTCTTCCCCGAAAATTGTAGCGATATCGCTACCTTCTGACTTCGTCGGGCTCTTTTCAGAATTTTGCAGCGATTCGCTACCTTTTGGCTTTGAGCCTTTGTCTTCAAGAAATGGCAGCGATTCGCTACCGTTTTGAACTTTGAGTCTTCTTTCCGCAAGGCGTAGCGAAATTGCTATCGTTTCTCCGTCGGGCCTCCTTGGCAATTTTACGTCGCGACATCACGACCATTATCATTCTCTTGCCCTCTCTCGACAAACCGTCATGATATCGCTACCGCTTTTATTTTCGAACCTGCTTGCCACAAACCGTCGCGATATCGCTACCGCTTTTATCTTTCGTACGCCTTGGCAAAACCTGTCGCGATATCGCGACGTTTTTCCCCCTCGGACCTTCGTGCAGCTTTCTATCGCGATATCGCTACCGCTTTTTCTTTCCGTACGCCTCCCCAAAACACGTCGCGAAATCGTGACCATTTTCTCCGTCCGTACACCTTTGCTGCAATCGGTCACGAAATCGCGATGTCTCTCCTCTTTGGCAGCGATGGAGCTACATGTCATGATTTCGTGACAACTTTCCTGTTTACAGCAGCGATGGCGCAACCAGTCGCGAAATCGCGACATGTCGCGAAATCGCGACACCTTTCAACACTTAGGCATTTTTTTTTCTTTTCTTCAATTTTAGCATCTGGGTCACCGAGATTCTTCTCTGCAAGCCTGCAAAAAGGTGGGTCCCCAATTTTGGGGTGTGTTGTGGATCAACCACAAAAAATGGTGACTCTGCTATCAAATTCTCTTGAGCATTTTAGTAAGAACCCAACCTGAAACATATCACAAACTCGCAAATACATGTTAGCACATAAGCAAAATAACAAATGCCCAAAGATCAGAAGTACATGAATCATAGAATCCTCAAGTATTAGCTCAATGTGTGCAATGAATTCCTTCCCTATCATTTGAATTTGATCCACACTCCATCATCAGTTTTTTATGAGTGCATATGTGGGATGGTGAATGATTTGTGACCCTAATGGACGTGCTAGAAGGCCTTGCCTTCATAAGATGCATGGTCATTCTTATATCATAATGTACAAGCATTCAAGATTACCAAACCCTCTTAGGATCCACTAATTCATTACCTTATTGTATCCCAAAGTTGGTTATATGTCCTGTTGATAAGCAACACACCCCCACTGAAAAATGAGATTCCATCCTTAGAAAATTTTGAACTTTCATTTTTTGCAGCAGGGACCCTCTTGATCTTTTCAGGTTTTAAATCCAAATTTGCTTGCCTCCTTTTTAAAGTTGTGCTTTTTCTTGCATTCTAGTTGTGTTATCCAAGAATTCACTTTTTACATGCTAGAATCATTCATGCACAAGCAAAATCTTGCACCGGTACCGAGAAAATCCAGAAAACAGTTGCATAAATTCACTGAAAAATCAAACTTTCCATTTTTGGTAGTGTCGCGATATCGTGACACTTCCATTTTCGAAATGTCGCGATATCGCGACAGGTAAGTCAAAATGCAGCTAAGTGCCAGAAAGGTCACGATTTCGCGACATGTCGCGAAATCGCGACAGTTTTTTGACGAGAGAAGCAAGCTGTACGGAGGGCACGATTTTGCGACATGTCGCGAAATCGCGACATGTCGCATTTTCACGGTAGGAGAGAGAAAGTGGGCTGCAGAATGAAAAATCGGCTAAGTCACAAACACGTTCCAAAATTGCGGTCAACGCGGTCAACGCATGCAGGTACGGAACTGTCGCAATATCGCGACGTGTTCTAGAATCGCGGCTGAAAATCGGGATGGCTGTACGGAGACCAGGGAGGGTCGCGATTTCGTGACACGTCGCGAAATCGCGACATGTCATGTTTTCGCGGCCGACGAGGGAGGAAGTTGCCGATGCGCTGGCAGGGCCACGATTTCGCGACATGTCGCGAAATCGTGACATGTCGTAGAATCGCGGTAGGAGAGAGAAAGTCATAGTTGACCTGAAAGTGCATTTCGGCGGGAAACAGAAGGCTTCCTGGGGTAGCGACACGTGTCAAAGCATGAATGGGACAAACAGAAGCCGACATGCAAGCTTATTTTGCGGATTTAATCTGTTTTTAATGTTTTAAGCTTCTGATTTAATTAAAATGCTAATCTAATGCATCTTTTTGTCTTTCATGCAGGATTCCACCTGGCACTTACGGGACAACCCGGAAAGACCATAAAGGCGAAGATAAAGTGCGGATTTAGTCAAGGACCGCCATGCTAGGAGAGAAGTCGCCGGTGAGAGCATTCAACGACAAATTTATTGCGGACTTGATAGCATGAAGACCATTTCAACTTCGGGATGGATTTACGGAGATCGAATTGATGGAGAAGTGGTGACTCATCCGGCTCACCAGCAGAATTAATGAAAGCATTTATTTGTAGTTGCGAATGAATGCAAGTTGCATTTTATTTTATCTTCTCCATTTATGGCAGCTGACTCCCATGATTTTCCGAAGGGTTAAGTTCTATCCGGACTTTGATTTTTAAATGGATTTTTATTGTAAAACCCGGGTCCTAGGGTTTAAGTGCGATAAGATTTAGGGTTTGAGCAAGATATTTTGGAAAAGATCAGGGTCTGTCCTGAGTCTATAAATACAAATTCTAAATGTAATCGCAGGAGGCGGAGACTTAGAAATAAAAGGCTTATAAGCAATTTCTTGCAAATTTTGTGAAATCCTTTGTTTCGGACTTGGAGTTGATGTGCTTTAGCTTTTACGTGATAGCATGGCCAGGAGCCTAATCTTTTGCAGAGTGTGATAAGTGTATTTTCTTTTGTTATCTTTTCCATTTAAAGTTTGTTAGATATATGCTGTAAATCTGCCATTGTCAAGATTAAATATGCTGTTAGGCTTTAGTTGTTCTATTGTCTACTAGGGGAAATTACAGATTTCAGGTGTAAGTTTGTTCTAATTGCTCTGTCTTCATCTGTGCGAGCTAGGCTGCCGATGAAAGATACCAGTTTTAACCAGCTGCCCTTGGATTTATAATTTTATGCTAGATCCGTTTCACTCTGCCTTGTGCTCTTAGTTGAAAGTGATCTTAGGTCGATCGGACACTTTCTTCCGGGATTTGTTCTGTTGTGAAGCCGATAGCATAGATAAGATTGACAGTTTGGGTTTACAATTGATGTTTGATAAACTTCTCTTTTCTGCCCTACCCTACCCTCTCTTTGCTTACCGTTAATGATCCATTTTTATTTTCTTTATTTGCCTTTTATTTAAATCTGCTGACCCATGAGAGCTAGATCCAGAATTCAAGTTAAATCTGATTGTCAACAACTTTTGCAACTACTGAACAAGTTCAGGAACCCCCTGTAAGGTAACAGAGCGATCCATATTGAAATCTATTCCGGAAGTGGAAAAGAGTGAATTGCCATTCGACCCAACTCCGTAACTCGCACCTTGGATAACCAGACCGGATCCTAAAGATGAGTGGGATCCGTCCCGTGGGTGTCTCCGGAGCTTTCCTTGCCTTCATCCTTTCCCGGGGTGTGCATGAAAGTCGGACCAACATCTAATTGGCGCTAGAAGGAGGGCATGAACTCAGTTCAAGTATTGTAAGGGCATAACAGCAACATTTGAAGGACCCACAGTGAACTCCGGACAGTTTTATAAATTGTCAGTAGAGTTTTATAAATTGTCAGTACAGTGTTTTGTGAATTGTCAGTGCAGTGTTTTAAATTTCCAAATGCAGAACCTGTTAAGAACTGTAAAGTTGTATGTACTGTATTTTATCCAGAGTCTGGCATTTTAACATTTAAAAGTGGCTCAGTTTCATAAATTGTCAGTGCAGTTTTTGAAAGTTGTCAGTGCAGTTTTTGAAATTGCCAGAGAAGGCCTTAAGTTCAGTGGTTTGTTAAGAACAGTTCTATCATCACTTGCAGTTATCCAATTACAAATCAGAACATCACTGTCAGCCAAGTATTAATGGCAAATTGGTTGGGCTCCACCGCTTTGAACATTTCGGGTATAGCCCATGACCTGCCCAGAAGTCCAGAAAGGTATCTCCCCAGGTATAAACATGATGGGACAAGAACTGCAGAAGAACATCTGCTAGCTTTTAAAAATGCTTTAAAATTGTTGAATATACAGCATGAAGATGTTGCCTGCAGATTGTTCCCGTTCACTCTCCAGGAGGGAGCTTATGACTGGTTTTTAAACCTCACCAGCAATTCCATTACTAGCCGGGATGATCTAGAGAAAGCTTTTATATCACAGTTCGGTGAAGTGATAGATCCCAGCATTTTATATCAGCAATTTTCCAGCATCAAGAGAGAATCGGGAGAAACTGTCAGGTCTTTCAATATGAGGTTCCAAAGAGCTTACGGTAGAATGACTGGCCATTACATCCCAAATGCAAATCTGGCCTTAGAAATCTACAAGAATGCATTGGATTCGGTGACCTCTATTTTCCTCAAGAGAGACATTAATATCACAACCCTGGCAGGTGCTTATAAAGAAGCCTTAATTCTTGAAAGACAGCTAGGACCTCAAATTCTAAGCAGTCCTTTGATATCCTATGTTACACAGAACATGCCTGTTCCAGACCCCATTCCACATCATGAGTTAGTGCCAACATGTCATGCTCTACCTAAGGAGACTCCGTTAACTGTGACATCCACTCAGCATGTGCAAAATACGAGAGAAAAGTTTGACAAATTCAAAGTGCAGGTGCTTGAACTGAACAGTTGTGATCTGGCACCACCCAAATCTGAAGTTTTTCCTGGTGAGTTAAATTTTCCTGGAAATCAAAGAAATATTGATATTTCTAGTTCACCCAAAAATAGTACAACCAGGGTTTCAGATTCTTTCACTTTTCTTGAAGAGTCAGAAAGTCTTGTACAGACTCCTGTGGATGAAATACAAGATTTTCAACAGTTCAAAATGGACAGTTATGACTTGAGATGTCAGAGTCCAAAACTTAATAATGATCCTTCCTCATCAGAGGATGATGAAAGTGAGATTCAATCTCACTATGCAGAAGTAACTGAGGAGGATAACATCATTGAGGATATGAGGGAATTTAAAGCTGACATCACCCTCTATGAACTGCCTCAGATTGTTGAACAAAAGGATAACTTGATTGAGGCTTACTCTGGACCACCTGTTGGATTTCAAGAAAAGGAGGAAAAGATAGTAAATATGAATGTGGTCAGCCAACTTGGAATTGATGAGCCTGTCTCAACATAAGCTCGCAACTTCGAACATAATGTCAAAGAGGAGGCTATAAAGCGTGTTGATGCGAGATATTGGAGTTTATGATTTGGCAAACTGAAAAGGTGAGAACAATTATAGCCCTAATCAATAACAACAATGATGTTTGGACATTGCACATTGATGAGGTTAACTCTAAGCAAGGCTCGGGTGAAAAGGAAAATTGTAAGCATCCTTCTAGAGGGATAAAAATTGAAGTCCTGGATATTGAAGCTGACAACAACCACAAAATGTTCAAGTTGTTAAGAACCAGGGCATACAAATAAAACATGATTTCTTTCAGTTGTCACATAATTTTGAAGATGTGGTGGTCTGGGTCTGTCAAGATTTTAAAGTATTTGATCCTGGGGGTTTTTTACATTCAGTCCTTTTGAAAGAACTCTGCAAACCCTTCAATTAGAAGCATAAACATGTTATCATATGATTTGTTATTATATGATTTGTTTAATTTGAAGGAGTTGCAGATTTGTTTTTCAAATGGGACAGGGAAGACAGTAAACCCAAGTCTTTCCCAGATAGCAAATTTTTGAAGCACAGTCTGGAGTGCATTTCGTCAACAGGACCTGAAAGGTAATTTTTTTTAAATTACTTGCATGGTCAAAAAATTTTTAAAGCACCATTTCTCTGCTTT
This sequence comes from Wollemia nobilis, assembly GCA_028583015.1. NCBI lineage: Eukaryota > Viridiplantae > Streptophyta > Pinopsida > Araucariales > Araucariaceae > Wollemia > Wollemia nobilis. The sequence goes on along the minus strand of JAQPPZ010001695.1, from coordinate 2,688,882 downwards.
CCCAACTGCTACATTTTTTGAGTATGAAGGGAAGTTGTAACATATGTATGCATTGTAAATAAGCTTTGAAGTTTTTCAGTTTTATTTCTTTGTCAGTGCAGTTTTTATTTCAATGTCTGTGCAGTTTTAATCTGTTTCAGTTTAATTTTAATGCTCTGCAGTTTTAATTTATTTGTTTTTCAGTTTATTTCTTTGTCAGTGCAGTTTTATTTTTAAATGTCTGTACAGTTGCAGTTTTTCAGTTTTCTTTAGTTGTTTTTCAGTTTTAGCTTGTGCAGTTTATTTCTTTTGTCAGTGCTTTTTATTTCCTTTCTTTGTCTTTTTATTTTAGCTTGCTTTTATTTTAGTCTGTATAGTCTTTTCTTTATTGCATTTCTTTTTCTTTGCTGTCTGTACAGTTGCAGTTTAATTTATTTCAGTTGCAGTTTTTATTTGCTTCAGTTCTTTTAGTTTATTTCTTTTATAGCCTGTACAAAGTCCTTTGGCTTCTAAAATTCTATTTTTTAACCTCTGCCTGAGCAATCAATGAAAAGTCAGCCTGCTAAAAAATTGTTTATTCTAAGCTGATCAATCCAGTTTCCATCCAATGCCCATGCTGTTCACCATTCTAATTGAGATAGTCTGCTTACTCTGAACAGTAGAGCTATTTTGTTATTCATGACAAAGGCAGAGAGATGATTGGATCTTGTGTCTTACTTGCCACAGTTGTTTTAATAATAGAAAAACTGCTATGCTGTTTAGTTGGAGGAACTCCCGGGGAATCCAAGAAAAGCTGGTTATAAGAGGGGACTATGGTTCATGCAATTATTTGGGTGTCACCAGAGGCTATCAATGCCTAGACTGAAACAGTTCCAGATTGATCAAATATTAAAAGAAAATTGTAATTTCTCTAAGGTCTTCCAGATAGTGATATATTTCAAAAAGAAGAGAGATAAAAAAAGAGAGATAAGAAAAAAAAGAAAAAAAAAAGAGAAAAAAAAAAGAAAAAAAGAGTTATATGATCAAAAGAGGCAGCCAATATTAGATTCTGCCCTACAGTTGTAAATTGGGTCGTGTAAATCTAAAGGGTAACTCTGTCTAGGCTGTAAAAAGCTAAACTAGTAAATAGAGCTCTACTCGGTTTCCCCTTTTACAATCTAGAAAAGTTGATTAATCCAAGTTTATCATTCAATTCAGTCATCCTTGAAGAAAGTTCTATACCTTTGTAATTGCACATCAGAAATCTTCCTTGAAGTAATCCAGCCCAGTATGTCCTTGGGAAATTTTAACAGTTGGCAGTTAGTAGTCAATTTATTGTGAAGAATGCCTGTGGCAAGGCATGATGCATGGTCTTTTTGTTTTGAAACCAGAGTCTTGGGTTCTAAAATAGTGCTACTATTTTACCCGTAGATATCGCCATTTGTTGATAAGCAACACACCCCCATTGAAAAATGAGATTCCATCCTTAGAAAATTCTGAACTTTCATTTTTTGCAACAGGGACCCTCTTGATCTTTTCAGGTTTTAAATCCAAATTTGCTTGCCTCCTTTTTAAAGTTGTGCTTTTTCTTGCATTCTAGTTTGTGTTATCCAAGAATTCACTTTTTACATGCTAGAATCATTCATGCACAAGCAAAATCTTGCACCGGTACCTAGAAAATCCAGAAAATAGTTGCATAAATTCACTGAAAAATCAAACTTTCCATTTTTGGTAGTGTCGCGATATCGCGACACTTCCATTTTCGGAAATGTCGCGATATCGCGACAGGTAAGTCAAAATGCAGCTAAGTGCCAGAAAGGTCACGATTTCGCGACATGTCACGAAATCGCGACAGTTTTTTGACGAGAGAAGCAAGCTGTACGGAGGGCGCGATTTTGCGACATGTCGCGAAATCGCGACATGTCGCATTTTCGTGGCAGGAGAGAGAAAGTGGGCTGCAGAATGAAAAATCGGCTAAGTCGCAAACACGTTCCAAAATCACGGTCAACGCGGTCAACGCATGCAGGTACGGAACTGTCGCGATATCGCGACGTGTTCTAGAATCGCGGCTGAAAATCGGGATGGCTATACGGAGGCCAGGGAGGGTCACGATTTCGCGGCACGTCGTGAAATCGTGACATGTCATGTTTTCGCGGCCGACGAGGGAGGAAGTTGCCGATGCGCTGGCAGGGCCGCGATTTCGTGACATGTCGCGAAATCGCGACATGTCGCAGAATCGCGGTAGGAGAGAGAAAGTCATAGTTGACCTGAAAGTGCATTCCGACGGGAAACAGAAGGCTTCCTGGGGTAGCGACACGTGTCAAAGCGTGAATGGGACAAACAGAAGCCGACATGCAAGCTTATTTTGCGGATTTAATCTGTTTTTAATGTTTTAAGCTTCTGATTTAATTAAAATGCTAATCTAATGCATCTTTTTGTCTTTCATGCAGGATTCCACCTGGCACTTACGGGACAACCGGGAAAGACCATAAAGGCAAAGATAAAGTGCGGATTTAGTCAAGGACCGCCATGCTAGGAGAGAAGCTACCGGTGAGAGCATTCAACGACAAATTTATTGCAGACTTGATAGCATGAAGACCATTTCAACTTCGGGATGGATTTGCGGAGATCGAATTGATGGAGAAGTGGTGACTCATCCGGCTCACCAGCAGAATTAATGAAAGCATTTATTTGCAGATACGAATGAATGCAAGTTGCATTTTATTTTATCTTCTCCATTTATGGCAGCTGACTGCACATATTTGCCGAAGGGTTAAGTTCTATCCGGACTTTGATTTTTAAATGGATTTTTATTGTAAAACCCGGGTCCTAGGGTTTAAGTGCGATAAGATTTAGGGTTTGAGCAAGATATTTTGGAAAAGATCAGGGTCTGTCCCGAGTCTATAAATACAAATTCTAAATGTAATCGCAGGAGGCGGAGACTTAGAAATAAAAGGCTTATAAGCAATTTCTTGCAAATTTTGTGAAATCCTTTGTTTTGGACTTGGAGTTGATGTGCTTTAGCTTTTCTGTGATAGCATGGCCAGGAGCCTAATCTTTTGCAGAGTGTGATAAGTGTATTTTCTTTTGTTATCCGTTCCATTTAAATTTTGTTAGATATATGCTGTAAATCTGCCATTGTCAAGATTAAATATGCTGTTAGGCTTCAGTTGTTCTATTGTCTGCTAGGGGAAATTATAGATTTCAGGTGTAAGTTTGTTCTAATTGCTCTGTCTTCACTGTGCGAGCTAGGCTGCCGGTGAAAGATACCAATTTTAACCAGCTGCCCTTGGATTTATAATTTTCTGCTAGATCCGTTTCACTCTGCCTTGTGCTCTTAGTTGAAAGTGATCTTAGACTGACTGGACACTTTCTTCTGGGATTTGTTCTATTGTGAAGCTGATAGCATAGATAAGATTGACAGTTTGGGTTTACAATTGATGTTTGATAAACTTCTCTTTTTTGCCCTACCCTACCCTCTCTTTGCTTACCGTTAATGATCCATTTTTATTTTCTTTATTTGCCTTTTATTTAAATCTGCTGACCCATGAGAGCTAGATCCGGAATTCAAGTTAAATCTGATTGTCAACAACTTTTGCAACTACTCGAACAAGTTCGGGAACCCCCGTAAGGTAACGAGCAGTCCATATTGAAATCTATTCCAAAAGTGGAAAAGAGTGAATTGCCATTCGACCCAACTCTGTAACTCGCACCTTGGATAACCAGCCAGATCCTAAAGATGAGTGGGATCCGTCCCGTGGGTGTCTCCGGAGCTTTCCTTGCCTTCATCCTTTTTCGGGGTGTGCATGAAAGCCGGACCAACAAGTCCCTACTATCCGGAACCCATGTGCAAGTGAATGTGAAATCAGAATTTTGGGGAATCAGACTCCCAACCAACCGAGATGAGAGTTTAACCCTATCCTTACTATTCTGATTTAGAGTTCGTTACCTCACTTTGAGAAAAATAATTAAACCAGTTATGGAAGAAATGGTAATGCTAGTCTAACCCTCTAGACAATCAGTGGTCTTGTTTTTAGGCAAGACATGATGCCATGCATGGGCATATCTAACCCTATAATCCAAAACTTACCTTCATTTCTTTGGACCTTGGGGATGACTACCCATCCCTTACAGAGGACAAGTAGTACGATCCTTACAATCCAAAATAAAGATGAGATGGGAAAAATTTATTTATTTAGTTATTTTTATTTTTTTATTCTTAGACCTTGGGGATGACTACCCATCCTGTTTAGGGACATGTAGTATGATCCTTACAATCCAAACTTTAGATGTGAAAGTAAAATATTAATTTTGTTACTTAGACCTTGGGGATGACTACCCATCCCTTGTAGAGGACAAATAGTACGATCCTTACAATCCAAGACTGATTATGAAATGAGACATAAGAGCTTTGGGGAATCAGATTATCAACCAACCGAGATGGGAATTTATACCCTATCCTTACTACTCCATGTGGGTCAAATCAAAGCTTTGGGGAATTGGATCCTCAACCTAAGTTCGATGAGGATTTAACCCTATCCTTACTACTCTGATTTTAGGCTTTAAGCTTAATGGAAGTGGTCAAAACCACTGTTTTAAGGATCATGTTGCATAATAGGATAGACAAGAAATACTTCTTTCGCCCAACCTTTCCTTCCAAGTTAGGTTTTGATCATTTTTCTCAAGATCCTTTTTAATGCATGAGACGTGCTTGGTTCTAGATATCTCAAGACTCAGTTTCCAACCTTAGGAGCTACTTACATACATGTTATAACACAACCCTAAGAGGATTTGACATACTTTAATGGCTTGTACCTAAGATGCATATGTAACAAAGATGAGATGTATGTAAGGTGAGATGGAACATGAATGCATTATTTCTTGAATTGCAAATGAAATGATTTGTCATGCAAAACTGACTCTTTCATGTATCACAAAATCAAACAATATAACTTAAGATGTTTTATGTTACTTGTGGAGCTTTTACAAGACAATTCCAATATTTCATATTCTCCTGATTTTAGGCATAAGTTGACATTTCAAATTTATCAAAATATGTCAAATAAAATCAAACACACGACTTAAATCCTAATCCAAATAGCAATCCCAAAAATGAAAATTTGAAAACACAAACCAAAACCCAAAAAACCAAAATCTATATACAAATGTACAATATAATACAAGATGATGCAAAGCTTGGATTATCACTTTCCTGGATCCCAAACATGATAAGAACATTTCAACAAAAATATAACATGATATGCATGCCAAATGTTGTGGGCATCCAACAAAAACAAGACTAGACCAAACAATGCAACCCCCTTCAACTTTCCTCTCTCTCCCCACCATTCAAATTTAGCTCCATTAGTATTCTCATAGGTGGGATTCAAATTCTCAAATTGATTAGACAATGATTGATTTTCAATTTTATTATGTCTATTCTCTAAAACTTCCATTTCAAAAGTCAATCTTTGATTTAGAATTAGGCTATCTTTTTCAAATATGCAATTTTGTAAGTAAGAGCCTATTTCTACAAATTTCAAAGCCAAATCATTTTCCAAATTTGTAGGCCAATCAAATTTGTGTAACATTTTGCAAGCATCTAGGATATTTACTAAATTAGGATTATTAAGAGTTTTTATCCTAGATTCAATTAGTAATTGTTGATGAATTTGGTTTAACAATTCAAGCGCATCAACTTATTTTCCATTCATTAAAACCATGCTATTAAAGGCGTGATTAAAAATTATACCTTGTTTTTCATTTACCTTTAATGACATTTCATCATAAACATCAATCAAATTCAAAACATGGTCATTCAAATTTTCACCCAAATGTTTTTGGTCAAAGTGTATGTCCCATGATTCATCTTGATGATCCTTCATTTGAGTTGCTTTCAATTGATCAATCTCTTTGTCATTTGGTTCTAATTCTTTGTTCACTATCCATGGTATCTCTTCATGTGAGGTGGAAGTTTCAACATCCTGCAAATCAAGTGAAATATGAGTTTCATCTATAAAAGTGTGAGAAAAGAATGCATTATCATATCTCCCCCAACCATTATAAAAATTATCTTCCAAATTTGAGGGATGAAACTCCATGGTATTTGTGACATGATCTTTTGATTCATTCATAAATTCTTTTCTTTCTTTGTCCTTGGCAATAGGATCATCATAGTCTTCCAAAATTTGATGAGATTTGAAACCCTCTTCCAAAACATCCTCAAATTGTACAGGAGTTGTAATATCTTCCTTTGAGTAGGTAATTATGTTTTCCTGTATATCAATTGGCACACAAACTTCATTAGTAGTTTTGGAGAGAGTATAGTCTTCCCACTTCTTCCAAGCATCGTAATAATCATCTTTCAAAATCAAGTGGTGACGTTCAACTACTTCTTCAACATCTTTCAACTCATCAATGTATTTCTCATCAAATTCATCTTCACCTTCCTTAGATGGTTCAATTATTTCCAAAAGTGGGTCGTTTCTTGAATTCAAATTTATAAGGCTATCATTGTCCAAATTAGTAACCCATGATTCAATTTTATAATTTGGAGGGTGAAGAATTTCTTGATCCTTAATTGTACATGTCTCATCAATAGCATCTTCCAAGAACAAGTGGTGAAATTCTATCATGTCCTCAAATTCATTTATTGGTTTTCTTCCAATTTCACTTTCAACCACTTCATTCAATTCTATAGTGGGTTCCATCTTATCACATATATCAAACATTGTTGAATTTGGAACCCCTTCATCCGAATAATCATGTATCTCTATGAATGAGTTCATTTCTGCATAATCCTCACTAGTGGATGTTGGCTTAGCATTTTTCATCTCTCCTCGGACTACATCTAAGGTGGTTGTAAGATTTGGATATTCAAATTCATCCCCTTGATCATTTACCTTAGATATCAATGAAGTGGAGGGTGCTATGTTTGATGGTTGGTGTAGGTTGGCATCAAAAGAACAATCTCTCATGTGAACATGTTGTGCCTTTTCTTCTTCAAGACCTTGTCGTTCTATTTCTTCTAAGATCTCATGGATTCTCTCTAGGGACAAACCACTCAGTTTTTCCTCAATGAATGAAGCAAGTATGGGGTGTATGGCTCCTAGGTATACTTCCATGGCTTCTTCTTCCAATGTGTTAAAATTTTCCCACATTTGAGAGTGCAACTCACGAAATCTTCCATTGAATTGACTCAAGGATTCATTAGACTCTTTACATATGGAGGTAAACTGATTTTTTAGGATTTCTAAGTCAACCTGATTACCAAAGTGATAAAGATAGGCTGCTTCTAATTGTATCCAAGAAGTCCTAACCTCCATGGGTAGTTGGCAATACCAAAAGAATGGTCTATCATCCAAAATGTATGCAAATAACTTACAAGCCACCTCCTCATAGAAAATCTGAAATTGACATAATGCACTCTTGTAGACATGCAGTTTTTGCAAGTATCCTAGTGGCACCTCTTGATTAAAACACCGTAAAAAATCCAATAACATTGTAGGAATTTGGTAGGATACCACAGGTATAGATAAACCCTCATAATGATCCTCTATCATTGATACCATTCTTTCTCTTAGAGATGTTATTTTAGCTCTTAGGGATACCATTTGTTCCTCAAATGTTGCCATTAGTGAACTTAAAATGTAATCTTGGAACCAACTCTGTCGAATATTCAACCTACAATGTATAAACAAAAATCACGTTAGCATCAAAAAAGAGATGTATTCCTTGGAATCAAATGAAAAGTAATTGCATGAAATAACACTTTGTTAGTCAAGACCAAAATTTTCAAAATTAAATTAAATCACTTTCTATATGAACAATCCAAATGTGTTGTAAAGCTCTTAAGCAATTTTAAGCATTTAAAATCATGATGAAATAAACTGTTTCATGCCCTCCTTCTAGCGCCAATCTGTTGAGTGGTGTTTTAACCCGATTGTGAAAACACACTCTCCTGTAGGATCCGAGTCCCAAATCCTCTCGCTTGCAAAGAAAAATGATTTCTCCAAGGTTCTTATTATGCTAATTATTGATTATCAAGGATGCTTGTTTAAAATGAAATGCTAAGAACACCTTAGGGTTTGCAAGTGGATGTTAACAAGGGGCACTGTGGTTTATTTAATTCTGAAAGTGCAATGGACTCTAAAATGAATAAAATCTATTTTAATCTTTAATTCTGATGGATTTTTAGTGATTTATTCAAACACAGTAATTAAACTTCTGAAAATAAAATATGGGTTTGAAAAGTAAACAAAAGTAACAATAAGAATAGATTACAGTCAGAAAGCTGTCATTAATCTGATGAAACCGAAGATACTGAGGCTTTCTACATACAACCTAACCTAATGAACCTACACTTTCACACAATCCAAATAGGCTAGGTGCGGGTCTCGAGGGTTTCTACTATAATTCCAGATTCAGGCATTCGCATGAAGCAACCAAGAGATCTTGCATTAAACTTCACCTAGAAACCTAAAAAATCTGGAAAGGAAAGATAGACATTAAATCATGCATGCAGAAGTAACTCCTTCTTTCTCATCCAAAAGATGCCAACTCTCTGTATTTTGTATTAAAGAATATTTCGATTACATTCAAAAATGTTCCAGGTATAAAATTCCCAAACAAAAAGAAGGAAATTGCCCAAGTACAAGCCCAGAATAGCACGAAGCTCTTGTCTCTGCAACTCTGTATTCGGAAATTTCCAACCCCCTCTTCGATTTGCAATTCTGGTCTTATAATGTTTGACGCGGCTCTTCGATCTTCTCTGTCGCTTCATTTCACCTTCCTGCACATGACCCCTCAAATTCTTGCTTTTTCCCGCTTTGATTCATGCTCAAATTTGAAAACGCTTCGAAATTCATCTCTGCATGTAACGCCTCTGCAAGTTTGACACCTGTGCGCCACGTGTCCTACTTTTCCTGCGTCCTGTGTAACGCTTACTGCGAAAAAAAAATGACAAAACTGCAAGTCTGCCTGTTCATCTTCTTAGCCGCGATATGGCGACATGTCGCGAAATCGCGACATGTCACGATATCGCAACATGCTTCCCGACCGCTTCTCGTAGCGATATCGCTACTCTTTTAAAGCTTTGGGCCTTCTTCTTCGAAGGGTAGTGATATCGCTACCACTTTGAACCTTGAGTCTTCTTCCCCAAAAATTGTAGCGATATCGCTACCTTCTGACTTCGTCGGGCTCTTTTCAGAATTTTGCAGCGATTCGCTACCTTTTGGCTTTGAGCCTTTGTCTTCAAGAAATGGCAGCGATTCGCTACCGTTTTGAACTTTGAGTCTTCTTTTCGCAAGGCGTAGCGAAATCGCTACCGTTTCTCCGTCGGGCCTCCTTGGCAATTTTATGTCGCGACATCGCGACCATTATCATTCTCTTGCCCTCTCTCGAAAAACCGTCGCGATATCGCTACCGCTTTTATTTCCGAACCTGCTTGCCACAAACCGTCACGATATCGCTACCGCTTTTATCTTCCGTACGCCTTGGCAAAACCTGTAGCGATATCGTGACGTTTTTCCCCCTCGGACCTTCGTGCAGCTTTCTGTCGCGATATCGCTACCGCTTTTTCTTTCCGTACGCCTCCCCAAAACACGTCGCGAAATCGTGACCATTTTCTTCGTCCGTACACCTTTGCTGCAATCGGTCACGAAATCGCGACGTCTCTCCTCTTTGGCAGCGATGGAGCTACATGTCGCGATTTCGCGACAACTTTCCTATTTTCGGCAGCGATGGCACAACCAGTCGCGATTTCTTCTCTGCAAGCCTGCAAAAAGGTGGGTCCCCAATTTTGGGGTGTGTTGTGGATCAACCACAACACTATTGTAGATTTTATTAATAATATTTTCAATGTTTCATGTGTATTTTTATAATGAGAATTATTGTATGATCGTAGAGAAAATTACCAATGAGATAATCTGGCATAATTGCCAACAATGGTATTTGATCCATATTGGTTCATAGCTACAAGGAGAGAGATTGTAGAATTTGTGAGATATAATATTGAGAAGATTGTGTTTTTGAAAAAGCCAAGCCTTGATTAAGGAAGTCCCATATTTGTGAAAGACAAGTAGTGAGAATACTATACTTGTAATAAGTCAAGCCTTAGAAAAGGAATACTCACAGTGAGAAAATGGTAAGTGGAAGAAGCCATGCCTTGAAGGAAGGTTCACGGTTGCACTGAAGTTATCTATGAAATTTCAAATATGCAGTTACAAAGATTGAATATTGGACATGAAGAAGATTGTAGTAAATAGGAGAAATAAGAAGATAACGCGAAGAAGATCAAAGATTGAATAGTTGAGGTCATCCAAATTGTAGAAGAGAAGATGGCCAAGTAAGACAAATTTAAATTTATTTGAGAAAGTGATTTAAATTATTTTTACTTTTTGGAGAAATAAGAAGAGAATATTTATTTAATTAATTAGAAAAATTAATATTGGAGAGATAAAAAGATAAAGAAATTAAAGAAATTGAAAAGAAGAGAAGATAAATTGAAGAATATTATGGGAGTTATAAGAAGAGAATGAAAACTTGAAGAAAAGAAGAAACATTTAATTATTTGAAAGAAATTTGAAGGAGAATACAATTCGATTGATTGAATAAAAAATAAAATATATTTAAGAGATTGAAGATTAAATTATTCTAGGTTGTAAAAACAAAAAACATATTAAGTGCCGAAAAGTAATAATAATATACTTTTTTTTTTTTGTGAGAGTAATGTCTAAAAATTATTATTCGTAAAAGAGAATGGTAATTATGGACTTACCAACCCAATTTTTCATGTTTTTAAAGAAATGAGATTGAAGCTATCTCACTCAAGGGGATTTCAAATCCATATTGAGAGATTTTTTGGCTACTCATCAAGGATTGAAGTTTTTGTAAAGCAAACTTGAGTTTTGAGATAGACATGCAAATGTGGTGATTATTAAGGCTCTCATCTCCATCAAATGTTATAGGAAAGTCATAATTTTAAATATATTCAAGCAAGGACATGGAAAGGTGACCTTTAAAAAGGTATAAGGGTCTTCTGGAATAGCACAAATTGACCTAAAAAATAAGAGGAACAGAATGATGTATGAAAATATATGCATAAGATATTTAAAACTTGACCCTATGACTAGTTACTGGGTGCTCTAGGGCAAGGAGGGATCCTGGACCAAAGAAAACAAAAATAATCTAGGAAGGATTATACCTAGAAAGTATTATGATGCGGATTATGATGAATGCAAAGACCAAATAGATGATGAAGACAACAATGAATTTATAAAGAGGGTAAAGAAATCTAAAGTCAAGAAATTATTAGTTGTGGATAATTCCAAGGTCAAATATCTTCCATTTAGGAAATAATTCTATCGTTAAGTGAGATAATTTTCTCTGATGACAATGAAGGAAGTTGTGGAATATAGAAAGCTACTAGAGTTGAAGATTCGAGGTAAAGATGTGTCAAAACTTGTGAAGACATGGAATCAAATTAGATTGACACATAATGTTCTAGAAGTATTAAAATAGTTAGGCTATGAGAATATGATGTCTATTCAAGCCCAAGCCCTTCCTATTATCATGAGTGGAAGAGACTATATTGGTATAGACAAAAACATCGATCCACCAAAAATGAGAGTGTTTTTTCAGGGAATATCTATTATGCGTTTCAAATTAAGATAGTGGAACAATAACATGGTGACAACTAATATTATTGGAGATGTTATTTGCATATTTGAATGGATTGTTATAGTATTATTAAACAAGATGCCTTCCAAAAATACTAGTGGAGATGTTTCCATTAATTGGTATAAGGACGTGTTAGAGTAATATTCCATCATTTGGGATATTTACCCTTTTTCCTACATCACATATATTTTATTTACTACATGGTAAAAAGTAGTTTGTTACTTTTTACCATTAGTATTTACTGTCCTAGGTTAGTTATATGTTTTACCGACATTATTTATGGTTGGCATATTATTGCATATAGTTAGTCTACGTAGTCAATTTGATTACGTTAGTAGGTTAGGATATTATTATTGTTAGCACTATTTGGGCGAGGATATTATATTTTCTAAATATCTATCCTATGCCAACTTTGTACTATTTATACTCCTTCCTATGAATAACATTGGTGATGTTGGCTTAATATCTTATATGGTATCAGAGCGACAGACTTGGGCAAGGGTTTCTTCAAAGAAGCAACTTTGATTGGACGGGTGGAAATCCCATTGGGACCCCAACAGGAGTTTGCACGAAAACCCTGGTTCATTTTGAGATTGAATCAACATAAAATTTCAAGGAACCACTATTCCCCAACAAGCAGGAGCTAATGGCACCACCTACCTAACAGCCTGCACGGACTATCAAGTTGCAGGAGGAGCGATTGGCCCACTAACAACAATCAACCCACCGAGGAGGGCAGGAGCGCCCTCCTGTGGGACTGACATCGGAGATCGAATATTTTTTCTCCAACCCAACCAAGGGACTAGTGGGTGACCCTAGGCAGGCCATCATAGACCTAAAAGTCAAGGTAGGAGTGCCCTGACTCCAATACCTTACCACTTGTCAGGTACACTAAACACCTGCATAGACTGCTGACTCCTCCCTATAAGGCAGATGAAATTTGATGTGAAACAAATTCTGAATATGATGCTGATCCTAAACACCTATATGTAAGTCAATGTTGACACAAAATTTGAGGTGAGATGATTAGACTACTGATGTGGCTCCCACTGAGTGGCTGATCGAACCAACACGTATTTTGAGGAAGTTGCTAATGTGTCTTTGTAGTTGTTGATGTGTCATGTGATGTGGTAGGCATGGATTTTCTAAACTAGAAGACACATGGACAACTCTAAGGGGCACGTATATCAATGTGGCATTAGACTTTTGAACACGTGGTAGCAAGACAAGGTGAGGTGGCTTGTTGTAGTTCGTTGTCAGCACAGACACCTTGCGTGCTCTGGTTCGTTGGATCGTTCGGCAAAACCTACTCCATAGCCTTCCCGACTACCTAGAGGTAATCAATAATGAAGGTGGGTTTAGTTGTTTTTATACAACTCTTCCATCCCCTGCAGAATGAATGTGGGACTATTATCCCAAAGTTTTTCTTTTAAAAACAAACCGTGCGCTGTAAAAAATAAAAGGAATTTTTTTCTTCCTTCTTTTGCAATGGAACCTTGGGCCGCAATGGTAAGTGGCATTTTTGGTGAGCGCGAGGGCTCAGGTTCAACCCCGCACGAGCTCAATTTGTCTTCATGTCAATTTTTTTTATAAAAAAAAAAAAAAAATTAAGTTTCATTTTTTTATGTTTATTTTTTAATTATTTTAGTTATAAATATTCATAATAAAATTTTTAGTTGTTTAAAATCATTTTTTTTCCAATTCAAATGATTTTAGCACTTTTTTTTATTATTGAACTATTTATGCTAAGATTAATTAGATATTTGCATTCAAATTGAAATTTAAAGTCTTTTTGAGACATATTTTGCAAAGGAATAATATTGTTGTTTTTTTTTTTCTCCAAGTCCAAAAAGGGGATCAAAGACAAAATTCAAAATATAATTTCTTTTGCAAAACCATTCAAACTTTGTAAGTCACTTTGCTCCCAAATTGTTATTTCTAATCATTTTGAGAGTACAAGTTTTCTTTCATGAAGCCAAAGCCTTGGATTAAGAAAGCTCTTTTTCATCAAAGAGTTATAAGAAAGAGGAATGAACTTCAACGACAAACAAAAAGATCTCATTTTTATCGTATGCTTTGAGAGCATTGAAGAATTTTACCTCGTTTCAACACTTACACTGATCCTTGGAAGGAATTGGATCAAAGTTATGGTCCCATGAAGATTCGAGAACCTTTCAATCCTAACGCCCCTCCAATTTTTGAGTGTTGAAGCCTCAAAGGGTCCACTAAAACTAAGTCATGTGTCAACTGGTTCTAGAAGCCTTTCAAACGCGGGTCGTGTGTCAACTTAACTTGAAAGGAGTGCTATTTTGTTAATTTTGCAAAACAAAATGGGGAAGACAAGAAATTGTATTTTTTTTGCAAAATTGTAACACAAAAGTGAGGAGCACTTAAAATTAAAACTTGTTAAATTTGTAAAACAAAAAGAAAAGGCAATTTTTTTATGCCACATTCTTTGCAAATTTGAAAAACAAGAGGAGACAAAATATATCAATTTTTTGCACAACTCAAATCCAAATTTTGTTACAAAAATAAAAGGTGCAATTTCGATTTTACTCAACACCTTTATTAGCAAATTAGGTGCATTTTCGGTTGCATCCGACACCTATGTGATAAGAATTTTGTGGGTATTCTTGTTTGATTATTGCATTATTTTTTGCAATTATAAGTCATAAAATCAAGAACACTCAAAACCCAAAAATTTCACAATAATTTGTGTAAATCATTGCATAGGTTTAAAGCCAATTTTTCTTGATATTCTCTCCTAAATCAAAACCCCTAATTCACTCTTATTTGTTTGGCTTAATTTCCTCAAACTAATTATTCCTCTTCAAGAGGATTTTCAGGCAATTGCCATTAAATATCTTTTTGAGTGAATTCTCTTTCACTTCTTATTTGTTTGGCTTAAATATCCTCAAACTGATTATCTTTCTTCAAAGAGAGTTTTTAGGCAGGTGCCATTAAATACCACTTAAGAGTGAAAGAAAGATCATCTTAGTACAAATTCTAGGACCTTCATCATGGCAACTATCAAATACTTAAATGATACACAATTGCTTAAAGGTCCTAACTATTCAGCATGGAAAACTAAGATGAAAGCCATCCTGAATGTAGAGGAAATGTGGGAGTAAGTAGATGGCACTGAATCAAGACCAGCATTAGCAGGAGCAGATCAAAAAGCATGGGAAAAAAAGAACAATTGTCTTCTCATGTTGATCATCCTAGCAACTACTGATGAGACCAGCCTCACATAAGTGAAGCTAAAAATGGTAAAGATGCATGGGATGCACTTTGTACCATTTTTGAAGGTAAGAATCAATCGATTGTTCTAAACCTTCAAATACAACCTCATACACTCCATATGAAGTCAAATGAATCAGTAGAACTATTCCTCTACAGAGTGGTAGAACTAGGAGCCAAAGTAGAAGACATTATTCCGAATTCAATAATATTGAGGGCTCTTCTTGAATCCTACAAGATGTTAATCACATCCCTTAATGTATCTCAAATATCAGTCACCTTTGTGGAGTTAGTCAATTTGCTTCAAACAGAGGAAGAAAATCAACTCCAAAGCGATGAAGTTTCAAACAATGCACTTTACTCAAACAATCAGGGTGAAAAGAAGAAAGGAAAATTTCAGAAGGGAGGATCATCTTTAAAAGGTAAGGGAAAGAAAACTCAAAAGAAGTTTTGCTCACATTGTAAAAAGGACAACCATGACACCAATTGGTGTTGGTTTAAAAATAAGCAAAACAAGAAAGTCAAAGGCACATCACAGAAGAATAACAAAGGCAATATTGCTAGTGAAGTATCTAATTTCGATTATGATTATGGTTTAGAAAGAGTACACAAAGTGCTCATGGCTAAGGTAGTATTGTAGAGGGAAACAAATTAGTCACCTTAAACAAGCACCATTTCCTCTCTCTCTTTTTTAGGCTTCATAAATAGCATAAGTTTTTGTTTGAAGTAATTGCAATAAAGGGGTGATTATACCTCTTTTAGGCTTCATAAATAGCAAACTCTCATTGTTTGAAGTACTTGTAATAAAAGGAGGGAATTTTTTGGTGAAAAATTTACCTAGGAGGCAATCTTTGTAAAACCCTTCACAAAGCTTCTTGAGTTGCACATATTTTGCAATTAAGGGGGGATAAACATTTGTTTTCTTACTTCACATATTTTTTTGTAAAAATGGAATACGACTTATAAGGGTGCATTTTCGACAGCAACCAACACCTTAGTCACACTTATTTCAAAAATTTCATTACAACATGTTTTTCAACAAGGGGGGATGCATTTTAGGCAGCGACCGACACCTTAGCTACCTTATCAAGACTTTTGCAAAATCATATTGTAACTGAATGAACCTTGTATGAAGTGATCTAATATACTACACCTAACGGTTGTAGTTGTTGCTTATCCATGCAATTCGGTTGGATGACAATATTACAATAAGGACATTCGTTGATGTGAAGACAAAGTGAGGCATGACCCATTTTTTGCTTAGGAGGCACTATAGCACTGTGACAGAGCCTGAGTAAGAGCAAGAACTAGCAGATCAACATATTTTTCACTATATTGGGATAATTATATACATTACCCAAATAATGTAATAAGGGGGGATGTTAGAGTAATATTCCATCATTTGGGATATTTACCCTTTTTCCTACATCAGATAGATTTTATTTACTGCATGGTAAAAAGTAGTTTGTTACTTTTTACCACTAGTATTTACTATCCTAGGTTAGTTATATGTTTTACCGACATTCTTTATGGTCGACATATTATTGCATATGGTTAGTCTACGTAGTCAATTTGATTACGTTAGTAGGTTAGGATATTATTATTGTTAGCACTATTTGGGCGAGGATATTATATTTTCTAAATATCTATCCTACCCCTACTTTGTACTATTTATACTCCTACCTATGAATAACATTCGTAATGTTGGCTTACCGTATTACAGGACGAAGAAAACATTGGATATGATACAACAATTCAATGACCATCTATGATATTTGGGGCACTAGATTTAAGGTGGTGACAGGTGAAAATTTTGGCATTGTAGTCAATCTTCCCAGCAAGTGATTTGAAGGAAAATACAAAGGCACAATCATTGTATGTAAAGCATGAACTAATTCATTTATAGATATAGTCTAATATTCATTTAATACAACATATTAAATATATTTTTTACCTGGGTTAAAAGCATAATTCTTAATTAGTCAAAGGAGCAATTTTTGAAAATTCACTAAATAATGTATTATGAGGGGTTTGGGGCATTGGAGATATTATATTATTTGATCATGTAGTAGTTTAGGGTGTGATTATTAGTTTAGGAAGAGTTTAATATTTGAATGTGTATTTAATGTTTAAGTCTAGAGTATGTGTCAATGTGTGAGTGTGCAAGGTGTCAAGAGTGTAAGTGTGAATTGTGAGCGTTAGGTATCATATAAGTAGGTGAATATTCATGTAAGGTGTTATGTGTGAGAGTAATGTAATGATGAGATACTTTATCATTATGAGATGAGAGAGAAGGTCAAGAGACATGCATGTGGAGAGTCACATGTAATTATATATTGGTGATAAAGCATTGTAAAAAACATTGAACTAGCATAGCTTCATGCATGCTATTATAGATTTTATTAATAATATTTTTAGTGTTTTATGTGTGTTAATATTGTGAGAATTATTATACGATCCTAGAGAAATTTACCTATGATATAATCTGGAATAATTGAAAACAAGTTGGACACAAAATTTACTCATTCTTGGATGGGTTTTTTAGCAACAACCAAATAAGCATCACAAAGGAAGATAAGTTAAAACTAATATTCATTGTGGATAATGGTATTTATGCATAAAATAGGATGTCGTTTAGGCTATGTAATGCCCTTGCCATATTTTAAAGGATTTATTTATATATTTGAAAAAATGTCAACAAAAAAAGTTTAAAACTTTATTATATGAATGGTCGATATATGGGAGGAAATATGAGCACTTACAAGCACTTGAAGAATGCACGAAGTTATGTTTAAATGTTCATTTTGATTTAAATCCAAAAAAATATAAATTTATGGTGTCATATGACATACTATTAGGACACAGTTTGTAAGGAAGTATTGAAGATAGATCCTGATAATATTTGAATCTTTGTGAATATGGATGAACTACATGACATGAATTTATTGAAGAACTTTATGGGATCTCTAAGATATTAGAAAAGGTTTATTAGAAAATTTTCCTATGTGTCCTACTTATTAGATTCCTTGACCAAAAAAATATTCCTTTCAAATAGATAGAGGAGTAGCAAGGAGCCTTCGAGGAGTTGAAGATAAAACTAGTATGTACACCCATTTTGGTATTTCTAGATCAGGATAAGGGATTCCCTATCCATGCAGATGTGTTCAATTTTACAATTGGATGTGAATTGGTATAGGAGAGGCAATGTAGGCTTGATAAACCTATTTATTTTGCAAGCTAATTATTTCAAGAGCAAATAAAAACTATAGTACAACTGAAAGAGAAGTTCTTGGGATGGTGTATGTTCAAAAATTTGGATACTATTTGCTAGCAAGTTCTTTTGCCTTTTAGTTTGATCACTAGACATTGTTTTATTTGATAAATAAACTAAATATACATGGAAAAGTTAGTAGTTGGTTCATCACATTCTAGGAGTGTATTTTTAGTGGTTAGATTTAAAAAGTAGCATGTTCTAGTAGATCAATTATCTAGGATTTGTTTAGGAAAGCCTATAGGAGTGTTAGATGATTTTCTTGATGCTCACTTGTTTGCAATAAGTGCTATACCATCATGGTATAAGATGATAGGTGAATATCTATCCATGAGGGAGATACCAGTAATACAGTAAATAAAAATCATTATAAGGTCAACACATTTTTAGTTGATAGTGGGATTATTATATAAAATGGGGCTAGATGGAGTATTGAGATGATGTGTAATGGAGGAAGTTAAGGTAACATTGAAAGAATATCATGAAGGACTGGCCAAAGAGCATTTAGGACCAAATGTGACCATGAGAAAGGTAATTTTTGTAGGGCTATGGTAGCCCACCCTCTATCACAATGTGAAGGAATTTGTGCAAGCAAGTAATACATGTCAGCTAGATAAAAAACCATTATTTAGAGACTTCATGTCATTGCACCCATGTCAACCATAGGAGTTATTCAAAATATGGACCTTATATTTTTTGGGTCTTTTAAGGATGAGTTAGAAAGGGAAGTGTTGATACATAGTAGTGGCAACAAAATATCTAACAAAATGGGTTGATGTAAGAGCACTCCAGGATAATTAAACATAGTATAACCCGGTTTCTATATGAGCAAGTCATAACAAGATAAAATTTTACTTCAATTGACATGTAATAGGGGATATCACTCTGTAAATTAAGTAATCGAAAGCTAATAACTAAATTTAAGATTTTCATTCATTATCAAGTTTATATTATCCCAGAGCAAATGGGTAAGTAGAGGCAACAAACAAAATCTTGGTATCAATAATGTATAAGACATGTTAGATAGGAGTAGATTAGCAGGATAAGGTGTCAACAATTCTATGGGCATATATGATAACCTTTAAGCCAAATATTAATGATATACAATTTTAATTGATGTATAGGCAAGAGGTAATAGTGCCAATAGAGTTCTTGGTACCCAATTTGAGAGTAGTGGTAGAAACTTGTTTGGGAGACCAAGAAATCCTAGAGAGGAGGCTTGTTTCACTAATTCAATTGGAAGAAAGAGGATTATGAAAGAGTGGGCAATAAAAGTGTTCCAATGAAGGAGAAAATTATGGCATGACAAACACCTAAGAAAGATGGAGTTGAAACTAGGTGACTTGGTTCTAAGGTATAATGGAAAAAGAGAGATCAAGCCAGGAAAGTTAAAGATATTATGGCTTAGACCCTTCCAAGTAATAGAGATGCTATAAAATAGCATAGTGAAACTGTAGAAACTAGACGAGACAATGGTTTCCAAAATAATAAAATTGATCAAGATTAAAACCCTATAAAGTGAAAGAGCAATGTTTGTTTATTTTGTTAGAAGTGGCAGAAAGAAGACAATGAAGAATTCTCTACAAACAAGTGAAGCCAAGTCAAAAAAATGATGAGAACAATTAAGGGGAAGATGAAGACCATCAAGAATTGGAAAATAATGAACATCATCACTACAAACGAGGGAATCCAAGTCAAACAAATGATGAGAAAAATTAAGAGGAAGATGAAGACCATCAAGAATTGGAGAATAATGAACATCATACTTTCATCATCATCCTTTCTCCAAGTAGCTTTACCTATTTTTTTCTGGCATTCCCCTTTTTCCTCCGCTTCGCTGCTCTCTGATTTTAATCATGAAGAATGGAAAACCTGTGTTTATCGAGCCTGAGGCCTTTTAATTAGAAGCTATTGGTAATGACATATTGAAGGACAAAGGTGGGCTCAGTAGATTTTTTAAGATGTTTTTTGGCATCAATGAGGAGGTGACCAAAGTTTTTCTACCTCCTGGGTCAATGGCATTGTTACCATCCATGACATGGAGTTTCAGATCACTATGGAGCTTCTGGACGAACTGAAAGGATAGAATATTGATGATAATATAATCAGGAGGAACAAGCACAATTGGGATGCAGAGTTAGCTCACTTTGAGAAGAACTCGGTGATCCACAAGCTACACAAGAAAGGTTTGTATCTCCACCACCTCTCTACACATTGGAAGGAAATCCTTAAACCCATTATGTAGTATTTAAATTCTGATAATCCCGAGTCTCAGTTTTATTGCTTCCATTTAGCCTTCATTAACCATTTTTGTGAAGCTAAAATGATGAACATCCCAGCTGCACTTTATTGGTCCATGGATTATGCAATAACCTCCACCCGTACAAAAAAGGAAGAGGGTTTTCCCTATCAGCAGGGACATTTTAGAATCCTTTATAGGTTTCTTCTCCTAAAGTTTCCCAAAGGAAATATCCCTACCCCTGATTTAGATGAAGAAAACTCTTCTTCGACGCCAAACCCTAAAGCCTCTAAACCAAAGAGAAAATATAAGAGCGACATACCTCATTCTGGATCCAATATAAAGAAAAAGGCTAAGATAAAAAAAACACCTATTTGTTGTTCCCAAAGACTCAAATTCAAGGAAGATGTTGAAACCCCTCCCACTTCTGAGAAGCCCTTGAAGGATATTTCCAACTCCCCTGATATTGTTAAAAAATAACTCCATAAACTTGCTGTCCATGCCACTTCTATTACCATTGGCCATTTGGAGACTGCCCATATGGCCATTGGGAAGGCAATTTCGAAGCTCAAGGAACAACGTCAAGTGCTCAACCTTCTATTTTTATGTGATGATTTTTAGGATGTACCAACCATTTCTGTGGTAGAGGTATCTTATGATGTTAAGGTTGATGCTAAGGATGAGGACGTGGTGGAAATCATGAAGGAATCATGTTTCAAAGCCCCAAAGGATGCAGCAAAGGACAATGTGAAATATGCCATGCTAGAGGCTACTATTGCATCACCAATGCAGACTGACGTACCCATTTAAGCTTTCTTCTTCATCTGTTGTTCCTTTCTCTTGGAGAATTTTATCCTCTCCGTTTTTGTTGGTGGAATTTTTGTTACTTTTTGTTCCTTCCTATGCAAGGATTTAGTCCTTTTTGGTTTTGATGGCTGAAATCCTCTTTGTTTTGGTTCCTCCTTTTGTTTCCTCCAAAGGATTTCCTTTCTATTTTGCTATTGTAAAAGGCGTTGGAGCGCCTTTCAGATACCCCATTTTAATAAAAATATTAACTTACCAAAAAAAATATTAAGAATATGATTTGTAAATAAGGGGACTCTTTACAAAATATAGAGAAGCACACCCTATAATAGACCAATAGGAATTAGTAACTCACCCAAAATAATGAAGAAGAATACATGTGCATGTATGATTCTAAAATAGAACATAGATATATGAGTAGAAAATATTGAATCCCAAGGAAGAAGGAGTTGGTAAGGTATAGCCTATTTTCTCAATTTGGACTTGTACAACAAAGGATGCGATAACAAACACAATAGTTGCAAGAGGAGTATGAAACTATACAAAGGAATAACTCAAGATTGTGAATGCAAATCATCCAAATGTGGAATGATACTATACGAAGAATAGATGAACGAGCAACCACAAGATGACAAGAATAAGAGGAAAAACTTGAACAACAAAGAGTATTTGAAGAGACTACAAGGAAAGAAGAAAGACCATAGGAGGAATCTATGGATCTAGCATAATATTGGCTAAGTAGGAAATAAGTAGCCAAAATATTTTGGAGAGATATTGAGGAAGCACCAACATATCCAGAAGATGATAGAAGAAATTGTGTGACATATTCAAGTAGTGATGGTGTTCCTCTTATTCAAATAGAAAGCAATAGTTCAAGTTTAGGATTTGACTTCTCAAGGTAATATACAAAGACAGTAACTCATTCTAAAGAAATACACTTAGAGGAAGAAGACAAATTAGAATATTGTTGAACATAAATAAAAGGTTGAGAGGATTAAGAGAACTATCCCTAGAAACCAAAATATAGGAGAACCCAAATGACTTCAAGAACCAAAAGAAGGAGGAATCTTAGGCAATGTGGGGAGACAATAAAGTCTTTTCAATGGTTGAATACTACCTAGTCAAGGGAGGAGTTTGGTTAGTCTCCATCTTGATGGCTTGAGGGGAAGGAATTTCCATCTAGCTACCCCTAGGCTATAGGACCAATGAAATGGGCCACAAGGACCATTTATTCATCCAACATGAAAAAATCAACTTGTATGTGACCATCAAGTTGGGCTACCAATACCACATCAAGGGTTATGATAGAACCAAAGGTATCATCCAATATGATAAAATAATCAAATGGATCCTCGATAGCCTAGAGTTGGGAGAGGATAGTCCCAAGAAAGATTCACCTGACAATCAAAGGAAGGGCTATGACACAAATGCATGACCAAGGAAGAAACCAACAAAGATTTGAAGAAGGGATGAGTTCAAAAATATCATGAAGGGATTAATGGTAAGCTTGATAAAGTCGGGAAGGGGAATTAATACAAATAAGTTCAAGAAATAGTTGTACAGAGGATGAACATATAGATCAAAGGCAAGAGGAATATTGTATGGAAGGGTGTTGCACAAGTCAAATAGAAGAGACCTATATGGTATAATGTCATACAAGCCAAATAGATGAGCAATATTGTATGGTAAGGTGTCCTACAAGTCAAGTTGAGGAAAAAAACTATACGATAAGGCATTGTAAAAGTCAAGAAAAAATCGAAGACTATATGACAGGGTGTTGTATGAGTCAATTTCATGATGATGTTCATATGATAGTGCATCATACAATTCCAATGGATGGTATGGAAGTGGATAGTACAAATGAATCTCTTATGGATGAAATGAATTATACATATTGTACCACAAAGGAATAGGTAGGATGACAAGGTGACATCAAAAAACATCATACAAGTCAAATTTGATGTGGTTGTATGACTTGTAGACAACCATGAGATATTTTCAAGAAAAAACACACGTGTAAACATGTAAATAAATATTAAAATAAAAGTAAAAAATAAAAAAGTGCATGCATGTGGATGCCAAGTAATAGTTGTAATTGATTTCTTACTCAAATTAGAAATTATAAATAGGTAGGAGGGGATGCATGATATCAGTTAAAAAATTAATAGGAGAATATTTTATAAGATAAAAAACTATCAAGGAGAAGATATTGCAAAGATTACTGATGCATCTAAGACTTGAAAAACAAAGAAACATGATAGAAGAAGGGTATTGTGTTAGGGTATTGAATAATGCCATAGATATTGAAAATTTATAGGTGTATGGGAGGTTATATAGCCATATGAAAGAGGAGAAAAAGGGAACAAAAGATCCTACCCAACAAAAATGAACTTGTAAACTATGACAGACAAAGAAAAATGTCATACGATGTGGAAGATGACTATTTTTTTAAAAACTTTGTATGAGAATTGCACAAAAAAGGGCACCTGCTATTTGAAGGACTTAAAGGCAAGTTGCAATCTAGGTTTGAGGAATTGCATAAGGATAAGGAGAAGGAAATTTGTTATACAAATGAATAATCCAAGGAGAAATATGGATTTAAGTGAAGAACTCACCATACAAGTGTGACGAAGGGAAGATTGTAGGGAAACACCTACAACCTAAGGAAGAAAGTGATATACAATTAGAGGGAATGTTGCTATGAGTCATCGTACAAAAGTAGAAAGGTCATCATATAAAAAAATAATATCATCTTGCAAATGCAAAGAGTGCCATACAAGTGCAAATAATCAACCATACAAAGGACAATAGTATGCCATAAAATTATAGTTATTGTATGGAAAAAGGTGAGAAAGTATGACAATTAAAGTATGAGAGAATCATTATTTTTAATTATTATAAAGGTTTGCAACACAAAGGATTCAATACTTACCAGGTCCATTACATTGAAGAGAACACCAAGTGAGAGAAGAGGAAGTTAGACTTTATTTAAGACATGAGCTACTAGAGTATATACAAGGAATAATACATCACATGGAGTAAGATACACAGTATCAAATAAGGTAAGGTGACTCATTAGAGAAAGAGAAGGATAAAATACCTTTGAAAGAGATAACATGGACCTAATAAATAGGATATTTGTTTTGGAAATGGTGGCAAGATTATCCACTAGATCATAAGTTGAAAATTGCATTGATGCAAGTATGAGTAAGCTACATTATGTTAGTTTTAATATTTGATAAGCATTTTTTAAGGAGATGCTTGAGACTTACAATGCATATGGGAATATAAGTATTGTGGAGATTGGGAATCAAGACAT
Organism: Wollemia nobilis; assembly: GCA_028583015.1. Lineage (NCBI taxonomy): Eukaryota > Viridiplantae > Streptophyta > Pinopsida > Araucariales > Araucariaceae > Wollemia > Wollemia nobilis. Next base: position 2,664,372 of record JAQPPZ010001695.1, on the reverse strand, counting down.
CAAGGTGGTATTTTTAGCAAATAATTTGTGGCAAACATTTGGGTTGATGAAACATGGAATTGTAGTAAGAGAGGATACATTGGATGAAAAATAATGGAAAATGACCATTCATGATATAATAACTATCAAAACTAAAGAATTCAACAAGACTTTTGGTCATTGAAGTTATGGAATTAAATAGAGTCAATTGAAGAATGATGAGTTGTGTTGTGTCATGAATATTATCATGTCCAAACTATAAGGAGAAACTAGGTCATCTAAAATGTTGGCTTGGCTGGCCCAATATGTGTAGGGAATTGCAAAAGGAGTACAATACAATTACACTTCATACTTGTCCTTTCGTATTCAAAATTTTTAAAGATGGTAGATCACTATTTTTTTGATGACATTCCACACCATTGGAATTATGCTAAATGTAGTATATTATGCCAAATTAAAATTTCCTAAACTGACTACTTTAAGGAAATTGCTAGACAATCAACCCATAGTATTGATATGGGTTAACATAGTTAAAATAGTGAAGTCTACTCTAGAAAAAGTGAGGACTAAGAAAATCCTGAAAAAGAATGGACTTTGTTCCATTGGAGGATAGTGATGCTTTAGAGGAAGAAATAACACCTCAATAAAAGAAGAAAAAAAGATTAGAATATGAGTTGTAGTAGGAGACTAAGGAAGTAAGTTAGGTATAACAACGAGAGGAGTTTTTTTAGGAGCAACAACATGAAGAAAGAAGGGGGGAAGAAATATCACAAATAAGTAATATTCAAAGGACACAACATAAGCAAGAAAGGTTGATGTTGTAAGAACAACAATCATTACAAGAGACTGTGCAACAACAAGAAGTGAGGGCACAACCAATTGAAGAGGTTCAAGAACCAATAGTTATGGGTAATATGGAGGAAGAATTGCCAAGACTTACTAATTGGGCACAACAAGTGGATTTTTGTGTATCACCTACTATGCCAAGTATAAAGTAGTTTGAGTTCCCAAAGATAACCCAAGGCTTATTAAAAGAGATGATGGTGCCAAGATAAACTAGAGTTGAAAATTTTAAAATGGGTAAGGATGTTGCAATTACACCAGAATATTAGAAAAAATAAGTAAAATAAAATTTGTCAAGAGAGGAGGTAGTAGCCAAAGATTGGCTAGTGAAGAAAGTTTTCCAATGTTGTAGGAACAAACTATAGTAAGACCTGATTAGCTAGAAGAGAATAGAGAAGTACAACCAAAATAAAATAGAGTAAAATTAAATAAGGAATAGAAAGAGGAAGAGACATTTCAAGTACCAGGGCAGTATTTCATCATTGAAGTGCCCAGTTTTGGATGGTTTGAAGAAGGAATCCACATTGATGATCAAGTGGATGATTTTTTTGGAAAGATGATGTAAGTTTTTGAATCTACACGAAGACAATTTAGTATGGATTATGTAGGAAAACTAAAGCAATGGTAGTCCATATCAAATGATGAAATTAGGAGAGTGGGTTCAAGAGGAAATGAAGACAAAGAAGCTTACTAAAAATAATAAAAAAGAACCATGGAAATTATAGGCTAAAGAAGTGAAAAACATGATGGGAATAAATGAGCTACTAGAAAGTGTGCCAACTAATTAAAGGGTACCATAGAGAGTGTGCATAGATGTAGGTACCTTGCAACCTTGTATAGCAAAAATTGATGAAGTGGAATATAGGAATATTCCACCAAAAGTGGCACAAGTATACTAGAAGATCAATTTTTTGACTCATTAGATAGATTGGTTAACAGTTGGGTTGGAAAAGGTACACCAATCCAAGGAGAAGCAAGATAACTAGCACAATGAGGAAATGGAAGCCATGAAGCAAGAGGTAAAAACTATGAATAAAGAAGCATAAATAATGAAAAAGAAGCTAATACAAAGATTGCCAGCCTAAGGCAAAATTATGAGGAACAACTGAAATCCAAAGATGATGAACTTGTTGTGACAAAGAAGGACATGGATAGGTGCAATGAGATAATTTTAAACTATAAGGAAGAAATGACAATAATATTATAGATGTATGAATCTCATGAAAAATAATTAGAGCATAAGGATTAACTAATTATTGAAATATATAAACAATTGGCCATCACAGCCAAGACTAAGGCTAAGTTCAAACAAATAATATAGAAGGATTCTATGAAATGAGAAAAGGACTTTATAGTGCAATTAGCCTAAATAGTGAAGAAGGTAAATACCTATGGGATATGACTGTAGATAAATGAGATGGGTGGAGCACTTGTTGTTATATCTCAGTAAAAATAGTCTACTGCCAAAGAGAAAAAACAACAAGCATCGATAAGGATGTCAACTAGTTTAAAGGGGAAGATAGATGTAGGTAACAAAACTACTTCTCAAAAAAGAAGAAATAAAAGTTGTACAAAGTTTTTGTTTGTAATTTTGATAAAGTGAAATTTGGACAAAATATACATGAAATGATGTCAAATGAAATTAAATTCAAATTAGGAAAAAATAGAATAAAATTTACATGAAATGAAATATCAATGAGTGGCACTTTAGAAAATTAATAAATTTATGCAAACATTATAGGGTGACGGTTGTAATAATGTGTTCTCCTTGGAACTACTTGGAATGGCTTGGGCAGGCATAAAAATCCTCCTCTATTTTATAGCATGCATATGAATAATCTAGTGTGTATGGAGAGATTCAATTGATAAGGTGTATGGAGAAGAGTATCATTAATGCATACTATGTACGAAATATATATTGATGTCGTTGTATTGCTATTTTATGACTTGTTACAACAACCATTGAATCATAATATGATGCAACCATTGTAATTATTTGTAGCATTTATTATTGTTTACGAATGTGGTTATAGAGTGTTGCATGTAGTATTTCATTATTAATTCAAGATTTCCCAAGTTATTATTTAGATATAGGATTTCTAGTGTTTGCATTGCCATAGGGTTATTAACATTTGTAGGTTGTAGAGAATATTGTGAGACATTAGGAAAGTTATAGTAGTTGTTGATGGTGAACCATACAAATTAAATTACATAGGGTGTTGCCTTGGAGGAACTAATCATTTTTTTGGAAAGGATAGTGATTTTGCACATGTGACTACTATACATATCACAACCATACATTAGGATTGAGGATTACTAGGATTATCTTGTATTGTGTCATATGATAGACTAGAACGTATGACTAGACAAAAGTATTGGACTATATGATGAACAATGTCATAAAATCATTGTTGTATAATTGTTATCTAATAGTTGAGATCGTATAGTCTCAAGGGATGCTATGCAATGATGTCAATAGTCTCATGATTGTAGTGTCTTTTAGTTCCTGAATATGTCATCATATCATTACTAGGAATACCACCACTCATGCTAGAATGATTGATAAGGGTCTCTCAACTTAAGGTGGGATGATGGGATATGTAGTTTTAAGCTTCATTTGAGGCCATGATTGAAATTTGTATTATTTATTTGTATGCACCTATGAGCTATTGCACACCCTATATAGGTGGATTTATTCTAATTTTGTAGTAATAATAAACCTTAAGGCTAGTTCTACAACTTTGACTTAAGGTCACTTGCAATATGGGAATTTGCACCACTTGAGACCAACCATTTCTTCATCGATTAGAAAAAAATATTCTTTTTTTAGTGGTATTGTTTGGCTATCTAAGGGATCCCTTCATATTATGCTAATATTATTTGAGATTTATCTTTGCTTTGTTGGGTAAAATATTGATTCCATTCATTCCTAAATATGTTGATAAATTTGATAAACATGCTTGTACTAATGGTTCCCATTTTGGATTAGATAAGAGGATAAGCCTTCAACCAAGCATCAAAACAAAACATTTTAGAATACCCATCATTAGATAACAATCTAATATGCTTCTTTATTAATGCAAATGATCTAATATAAATTTCCATGTTGCAGATCCTTTAGGTAGGATTCTTTTCCTAAGCAATTTTATTACATCAACAAAACCTTTATATTTTTGAAATAGCATTTTTTCCTAAGTATTTCCTTAATATTTGATTAATTTCCATCCAAATTTTCCACCTAATACCAAACTCATAAGTCTACAATTTTGGAATTTGACCTTTCTAATATTCTTTCCATTGAAAACCCTATTCCACTTACAAAGGAAAGAAAATCTAAATTTCTTCTTATATACTTTTAAATATAATATTTTTAAATTTTATCAAATTTGGGTGCTATAACTATTGATAATAGTGAAAGGGATATCATATATATGGATGTACATCATGATGTAGTATTTAGAGTTATAGCCTTCCATACATGGTTAGGAACTTACCATTCCAACATGCCAAACAAGATTCCACTCTCTTCAAAATTGAGTCTCAAAGCTCTTTCTTCTTTCCTTTACGAGACAAAGGAATACCCAAATATGTTGATACAAATACTCCAACTTTAAAATATTAAAATATCCATAATAATTTATCATAAATCTATGGCAATATTAGTGAAAATATTCTAGATTTGATAATATTAACAAAGCATGTAATAGACTTCTCATAACATAATAATATTACTTTAAAATCCATGACACTCACTAACTAAGGGATGGTCCAAAAGAAAAATATCATCAAAAAATTGGAAATGATATTTGAATGGATAATTTATTAGAAACTAAACACCTTTGATTTTCATTTTCATTTTTACCTTTAATAAATCTCTCCAATAATGTCTCTTTCATGATATAATATGTTGAGGATATGATTGTACCTTAGGCTTAATTATAAGCCTAAGTTATTATTATTTTATTATTTCATATTTCTTACACTTTGTATTCACGTGAGGCATAGTATGCCCATGTTGGAAATAGGTTGTTAAGTTGTTGGATGTTTAGTTAGCTATTAGAGTTGTCCTTTGTCTTCTAGAAGTTAGTTGTCATCCTTGTTTAGTAGATTGTTATCTGTTAGTTAAGTGGTTGGCCATGTTTGGCAAATTTTTACAACCACTTAACCTACGTGAGTTATTTGTATGCTTATAAATTCTACTACCACTAATGAATAATCAACTTCATGTTTGAGTTCCATATCAGTGGTAGTCAGAGCCGAAGGATAATTTTTTACAATAAGGAGGGCAAGTTTACCACTTCATTGCTAGGTGTCTAGTTGGATTTTATAACTAGTGCATTTGATCCTAGGTAGGTGCTTGTGTAAAATTGGCTTGAGGTTAGCCACAACATCAGTTTTTGAAGCTCAGGAGGTGGTAGAGGGTATAATTTACCCTTGCACCGAATACCCTTGGTAGAAAACCAGAGGGTAAACCTACTTGCCTTGAGAGGACAAGACAATTTTTCTTGTTGAATATTAATGCCTACTTTGAAGATAAGAGGGATCGAGATATTTGAGTAGTAGTTTTAGAGCTTGAGGTCAAATTATGGCCAAAAGGAGCCATTTCACTCCTTTATCGAGAGTTGCCAAGAAATTATTTTATTGAGAGTTTACCGAGAGTTTGAGCAAGTTTTGTTTGCATGAAAAATTAATTTTGCATGAAATGTTTGGGATGATGCGTCATGTATAAAATTTTTAAATAAAATATTTTATTGATATTTTATTTTAAAAATAGACTTGGACTATTTTGAGGGTTCTTGACGAACTAGCCTAAACAACCTACTGATATCCCTGGGCAACAGACCACCGATGGCCTAGCCTTCATTGGGCTTCAACAATCAACACTGGCCATCTCCGACCGTGGTCGAGCACTCATTAGATAGGCCAACATGGGCTCAATTTTTTACCTTTACCTACGGTTATAGACAAATGCCAATAAAAATCTGATGTTTGCCAGGTTGATGCTACCATACGCAGGTAGCCACCCCACCACACCTCAATAGAAGACAAAATGCAATGCATAGAGCAAATACGAAGATTGTAGGTAAAAAATATTCTTATGTAGAAATTGAAGATTGAATAAAGGAGGTTGAAACCTACGCATGGATAGATCGTAGCTAGACAGTTTTGCTACTTCCAGATGGTAAAATAATTAAAAACAAATGCTTCTACATTGTGTCTTCTCTTGGTACTGCCACAGTCAGACGACTATCTTGACACACACGAAATATAACAAAAAAAAGTTACAGATGAAGAGTGGGAATCGCGGCCCTGACGATAGCAAGCAGAACCGACGCATAGACGATCAGGTCGATGCAACTCGTAGACAAAATTTTTTATAGGTAAAAAAAATAATTAAACATCACCTAAAGTTCTCCTAGCCAATTAGAATGTAGCGCAAAACCCTAAAACACTGCCCATCCAGATTAGAATACTTGGCAAGTTGTTGTCCAATTACAGTCATTCTGATGGATGATTTCATTTTTGTTGTCAATCGTGATTGTTCGAGTGAAAAATAAGTTTTCAATTTATTTTACGGTGGACATCCTTAATTATTGGTAGACGCTCGATTAAATACACATTCTTGGTGATAAGTCTGGTAGGGTTTTTGATGCTCAATGTCATTTCCAAGCTAAGAAGGGAGACATCGAATAATTTTTCTGATTGGTGAGGGTGCACTTAGGTGGGAGCACATGCATTCTTTTTAGTGGGATATTAATCCCACATTGCTTGCATTATAGGCTTGTGGTCCTTTATAATTGCTAACGCACATTAAAGGAAGTGAGCACCTTATGGTGGTCACCCCGGGCTTCATGCCCATGCCCTGGTGGCACTATGTTGGTGGGTGGTGCATGGCTCTCGAGGAGCCAGAGGTAGTGGTGGCCTTAGTTGAACCTTATTGGGCCCAGTGATAGGTGTGTTGTTCGTAGATTGTCTTGAAATTATATGCAGTTTTTGAGTTGACTTTGCCAGTTTGACTTACCAGTTGGACTCACGGTGGACTTGGCGGGCTTTGATGGTTGACTGTAGTTGACCTATGGATTGGCCATCGAAAATTCAAAAAAATTTCCTTTGAAAACTAATTTTCTATCATTTTCAAATTTAAATTTAAAATTTACCACCAAAAACAACAAGAAAAGGTGAATTTTCTCAAATTTTTGCAAATTACGCCTAATTTGTTTGTAATTTTCCTCAATTTATGCAAACTTGGCCTTATTTGTTTTGCAAAAATTCATTATATTACCTCCAAAAGTTGAATTTGGTAATTTTTAAGGGCTAATATTGGGAATTTAGTGCTATTTTTGTATTTACAAATTGATGCAAATTTTGTAAAAGCACTAGAATAGCCCTATTTGGAAAGCAATTTTTTATAAAAATCTATCAAATTCTGCATTAGGAAAACTATCAAATTGTTCCTAAATCATAGATAGTTCTTACAAAACATTTTGTAATCCTCCTAGTGTGGCATATACACACAATCACATGGCTCAAGACCTCAAAACAAATATGGAAAACCTTACTATTGTAGTAGAAATTTTGGTAGATAAGGTAAAAGATATTGTTGTGCAATTGACTTCTGGTGATATCAAAATTTATCACAATCATGCCAAAAAAGCTAAATGTGAGGTCAAATTGTATGACGGATCAATCGACCCTGATTTCTTGTCTACATGGATTTTAGATATGCAAACTTGGTTCGCTTATGCTAAAATTTTTGAAGATGATCAAGTTGCCTTTGCCACATTAAAACTCACAGGCTTAGAAAAAGTTTTAACTGTAGAAATACAAAGCCATAATGCTTCCATAACTTGGAAAGAATTGATCCAAATTCTGAAAAACATATATTTTCCACCAAATTACCAAAATGACCTCACAACCAAGTGGTATAGATTGAGGTAAACCTATAGTATATCACTTGCTGACTATATTTTCTAATTCAAAATGCTAAGGGTGCTTCTTGGTGTGAAATATTCAGACTATGATTTGATTAAAATTTCACATGTGGATTGTAAGATCATATTTTTAAATAAATCAAGTTCAATTATTTTCTCACTTTGGATGTGGCATTCAAGCATACCATTCTTGCAGAGGAGAAAGTTGGTACTTATCAAAGGCCTTGATAGAACAACATTTCCAAAGGTGTGAATCAACACCAACAAAAGGTGAGGAACATTTCTCATTATTCCCCTCATTATTCTTCTCCTCCCACTTCTCCTAAAGCACATTCTCTTCTTCTCACTCTAAAGATCCTTTTTCTTCTAAAAATTGTAATTTTTGTAAAAAGTATGGTTATGTAAAATCTAAATACTTTACTTTTGAAAGAATGAAGAAGAAGAAGTATCTAATTGTACAACCTACAAATGAGGAACCACGTGATTGTCCCATTATGACTACAGGGACAAAAGAAGAATGTCCAAATTTAAAGGGTAAACTAAATAAAGTTACCCTTTTGATGAATGTTTTGGCACAAGGGGGTCATAAATATTTGTTTGTCACTAGATCCCACCTTACACATGATTTTTATGTGGATTGTATCATAGATAATGACTCATAAAATAACCTCATCATAAAGTTCGTTGTAGAGAAGATGAAGCTTCCCATAAAGCCACATCACAAACCCTATGCACTTGAGTGGAAGGATGTAGACTCCACATATAACATCACACACACTTGACCCTTGAATTTTGCTTTTGGTGATAAATTTGTAGACAAAGTAAGATGTGATGTCATAGAGATGGATGTTTGTGGATTATTTCTTGGTAAACCCTATCAATTTGATAGGAATGTTGTATATCATGCTAAAAAGAACACATACACATTGGATTTGCATGATAAAACCTACTTGATACAAAGCACTATACCCACATCAAATTTGATGCTAAGTTGTAGGTAAGTTCATAAGCCATTAACTCAAACACTTATTTTACCTCCTAATTGCATAAGTTCCACATATGATGAAGAACAAGTACCATCAAAGTCTCATTATAAAGAAGCTTCACTTCCACAAAATGAACAATCACAAGAGCTCGTGGTTAAGGAACCCATCACTTTCACTCATGAGAAAGATACCAACCATTCTATTGGTATCATTTTGGGTACACCTATGGACACACAACCACTTGCTCCATAGAATTTTCCTTTGTATTTGCCCTCTTCCACCATTGCACACAGAGAGGAGCAAGCTAAGGTCACTTCCTTCATTTAGCACTAGTAGATCCTTCAGGATAAGATAACATAGGACTTGCAGGATGCCCCATAGGAGTAGTAGAGAGTGATACGTAAGCATCATAGTCCTCACTCATCTCAGGTTGGAGATAGAGTTTGGCTCCCTTTGGATAAGCGATGCTTTCCAAAGACACCATATCAGGATCCTCGTTTGGTACCTGAATCTATCATCAACCCTACAACAATAGTGGAACCTGATCATCAGATTCCACTCATTATCAATAGAGTTTTTGAGATGAAGACTCATCACACTCAATAGGGTTCTTCCACTTCTTATGTTTTCATCCACTTCGATCACTTTCCACACATGGCTCATTGGATTCCTCACCATAAGATGGCCCATGACTTTCCACATTTTTGAGAGCATTGGGATCCAATGCTTCTATGGTTGGGAGGAGTGTTGAGGATATGATTGTACCTTAGGCTTAATTATAAGCCTAAGTTATTATTATTTTATTATTTCCTATTTCTTGCACTTTGTATTCACATGAGTCATAGTATGCCCATGTTGGAAATAGGTTGTTAAGTTGTATGTTTAGTTAGCTATTAGAGTTGTCCTTTGTCTTATAGTAGTTAGTTATCATCCTTGTTTAGTAGATTTTTATCTATTAGTTAAGTGGTTGGTCATATTTGGCAAATTATTAAAACCACTTAACCTACGTGAGTTCTTTGTAAGCTTATATATTCTACTACCACTAATGAATAATCGGCTTCATGTTTGAGTTCCATATCATAATGGGTAATATTGGAAAAGTCCATAGGGTGATTCAAAGTATCTAGTAGTGGATCTATTTATTAGAATAGAATGTTTTGGTGTGATCTATTAATTTCTAATCCATTCACACTAATCTTTATCAAAGCAAAATTTTATGATAATGTCATGTTGAAAACTCCAACCACCCTTATTATATTCTTTATTTATATCTAATTTTATAATCAAACTTTATATTTTTATTGAATGAAGAGAATGTGTAGCCTCTTGTGCAATTACTGCACCATTAAGAATTTTTTTACCACAAACAATAACACCTTATCCTCTTAGATAACATAATATAGAACGCTCTTCAATCTATTTGCCATAATTTTTGAATTTATCTTAGGAATTATGTTATAAATGCTTATTGGAAAAACTACCTAAATATTTTGTCTTTCCTTTCTTAGGAACCAAAAAAAGGAAGAAAATAATGATCTTACTTGTTATAGCCCTATTTTTCTTGGTCTCTTCAATTATAGCCAACATATCACTCTTCATAATTTCCCAAAATATTTGAAAGAATATTGCAAGAAGTCTATTGGGGTTAGGTGCCTTGTTAAGGTGGAATAAGAAACTTTTCTCATGTAACTCCTTTGTAGAAATATTCATTATCAAGCTTTCATTTTGTTCCTATGTGACAATGAATGGAATATTTTGTAAAAAAATACCTTGATCCTCCTTATATATCCCAAAATCTAATATAATATCTTTGAAATTATAAATTATTTCTTTCTTGATATTTTATTTCTCCTCAATATTTCTTCCATCTAGAGTTGAAATATTTTTTATTTGAGAAAAAGACAAATTTGTTTTATTTGTAGCATGAAAATTTTGGTATTTATATGCCTTTCCTTAATCCCCCTCTCTAGATGTTTTAGACCAATATGCTCTTTCGTTTTTAGTATATTATCATAAAAATAAAGTAATTTTTTTCTAACTATAGTAGTCTGCTCGATCAATTTCTAATATCTCTTTTGAATTTCTTATCTTAATATTAATTTATTATTTTCTTGTATGGACTCCACCTACCAAAATTTAATGCATGTGCTTTAATAAGAAGGTGGTGGACTCCCCTCGCACCATTCATGCATGCAGAATTATCTCTCGATGAGGTCGAGTGTAGAAGAGAAAAGGGAAGCCTTCACCATATTTCACTGTCTATTCTCATGGCTTCCATGAGCTCTTCTGCTATGGGGGTGTTGGATGTTAAGGTGCAGATTGGTAAGATCACCAAGGCATGGCCTATGATGAGGATAACAAGGAGAGCACAAGATCCAAAAGCATTGACAAACCCCTTATACGTAGCCAAGGATATCACTGTCGAGCAACAAAAATAACTGGAGGGGGTAAACATTTACAATTTTGACCCCACAGAGGAGGACCATCAGTGCCACCCTACACTATTTAGAAGGTTATTTATGAGGGAGAAGAGATATAGGACCGAGCCATCCCCTGTTTTCAACAAGTGGAAAACTAATTTGGGGTTTTTGACCTGTCCAAAGGATTACCACTCCTCAGACATTTTGGCCTGGCTGGCAATGTCCTATGACCATAAAAGTCACACTATCCATGATCATAGAAACCAGTTGATGGCCAGATTGATAGCAGAACACATTGGGAAATTTTTCAGGCTTGCCATGACATCTAGGGTGGTGGAATTCAAAGCATTGGCCCTCCAAGCCAACTATATGCTCAAAACCACATTTCCTCAGGTGCTGATGAAGAGAGGAAAAAAAAAACCCCCTGGTTTCCCATCAAAAAATTCTTGCTTAGGCCCTGTGCACAGGATTATGCCGATATGATTAACTTGGTATTGGAAGTAAAGTATTTGGAATGGGTGACTAAGGAGTTCGTGTTTCTGATAATTAAATGTAACAAGATGAACAAGACCCCTCTCTACCACTAGGAGGATGTAATCAGTGACAACATGGACCAGGAGTTATATGAATTGCAGAAAGCCATATTGGTTGATAAGGAGGAATTGCCTCCCTTCTCTTATTATTCCTTTTTAATTCATTTGTTTGTGGTGCAACTGGATAAGTCTCTGGTAGCTAAAATGGGAGGGGTGACTACTACCGCCGTCCAAGATCAGTTGCTATGCATTCAGGAGGGGTGCTCCAGTTACAAAACCTTCTTCGAGAAGATCCTCCCAGTAGTGCATACCCGACTGTGTGGAGAAGAGCCAGACAGATTTTGAGTTGGGGTAAGAAACTTCTTACATGAAACCAAGGTAGGGGATTTCTTCTACATAGAAGAATTCTCTTACATTCAGATTTGTGGTTCCAAACTACCCCCAAAGGCACTACCAAGGCATTGTCCCACCTCAATTGCCATCTTGGAGATATCTCGATAGATTGTTGAAGAGGTTAAAATTAGGTACATCAAAAAGAAGGGTAGTGTGCCATGGCTACCCATCCCATGCTCAATGGGCCCCTACACTTACCTGGGCCACTTTGCAATGTTATGTGCCATATGGAATATGGACACATACTACTTCCCCGAAGTCACATGGAGGCCATACGACCCCAAGGGTCTTCATAGACATAATTTTTCTAGCAAAATTGCTCTCCTACAAGTCACTCATAGAGAGGATGACTTTTAGTATGATATGCAGAAGTCCCTCAGGTGAAACCAATCATTATATCTAGTATGGAAGATGGAAAAAAGACCCTATAGCAAGCTGGAAGCAGTCAGGGATTATCCCTCTGAACTAAGACTGCATAGACAATTATTGGGTGATAAGGTGGTGCCACTGGTCCTAGCTGCTCCCCAAAAAGAGCTTGAGGACCCCACTTTTTAGGTTGTCTAGCAAGATGCTGACCTTTTTGAGATCAAGATGAAAATAGTGGGTGATGCACAACAAGAGCAGGCCAAGGTCCCCTCTTCCTCCAGTTCCTTGGCTACCACCTCAAAAGGAAAGGATTTGGTCTCCTCCTCATCCTAAAGTATAGCATCATCGGCTTTAACACTAATGTGTCTATCAGAAAGGACTGAGGTGGTGGTGGTCCAACCTTTGTTATTCTCTGCCACCTTAGTGATTGACCAAAAATAATGTCCCATCCCCCCCAAGGCTTTGAAGAAAATAACTGAATATGGGGGATTATATAACATACTCAAAGAGTATGAGGTGTAGGAGGAGAGTCCCATGCAGTCCCCCACTAGAAATAAAGTAATAATTGGGTCTTCCGCTGAAGGCATCAATAATCTTAGACTAACGAGAGTGAGGGACTCGTGTCAATTTACTACTAATGAGGAGGATCAAATACAAGATATAGAATAACAGAGGTCCCTGAGCAAAGGAATATATAGGCCTTGAAGTACAACAAGACAAGAAATAGTTGACATCTCTACTGTCGCATTTGATATTCCTTTGCCAGCAAGTCTAAGGGAATCCACCATCGATGGAAGTAGAGGTATCATGCAGGCTAAAGCTGCACTAGTTGAGATGATGAAATCCCAAGTGGGAACCCAAGAACATGTGGTAGTAGTTGTGGAAAAGGAGATAGAAGTTTTAAAGGCTAAGGCTATAGAGGTAGGATACTTTTAGCTCAAATTGCAAAAACTTCAGGCTGAGGTTGATCAATTGAGGATGCTTGCCCCCTCGCAAGCCATTGCTACACAACTTGGATCTATTGAGGAGCTCAAATAAGAAATGAATGAGAAAATAACAAAAAATATAAAATATCTAGAGTCCATATTTATAGATATTTATACCACTGGGTATACTGTTGGAATTTTACAAGATCATCTGCAGTAGGGAGATCAGAGAGTAAATGTCATATTTCCTGTGTATAAAATATTCAAGGAGAATTATGTATCGATAGCCAAGATGATGGCTACATTATCAGATGAATCCCACTATTTATTTGCTGAGGAATATGCCAAGGTCTTCATCTTCTTGCAGAATAGATAAAATTGGCTCCAGTGGAATCAAGAAGTAGCCAACGCTGAGCAAGAGGTCAATGATGAGTTGGAAGATTGTGGCTTCAAGCTGGATGATTTCATGCAGGCCCCCAACATCAAGGAGTTAGTGCTCCAAAAAATCCAATATTTTGACTTGGACTCTGGTGGCAAGTTGTCCAAATGGTTTACAACCTTGGTGCAAATGGTAGACCGCCTATATATCTTTGCTGAGAACACATTGGAATTGGCAAGAGAGAGAGTGAAGAAGGCCGCATAGGACCTGAATTTGTTGTTGTTGTCATTTACATTCCATGATGAAGCATGCAAATTCATCGATTAGGCCATACAGAACCTTAGAGAGGGAGTGGAGCCCAGTTCACTCATAACACATGCACTAGGTGATACACAATCTCTAGTCCAAGGTAGTACAGGAGATGATATGTAGTTGCAACCACTACCTGCATAGACAGAAGGCATGGGCTACATACCCATTTTTTATTACATCTTATTTTTTAGAATCATGTGATTGATCCAGCTGGAGTAGGTAGTTACAACATCACCCAGGTGAGTCTACATTATAAAAGGAATACTGCTACAGTGGGAGTTTTTTTATCAAACCCTTGAGAGAAAAAAATCCAAGTCCAGGTATAGCCTTGTCTAGCGTTAGTCGTATTTTCTTGTGTGTTTCTCCTATTTTTCTTACATCACCCTTCCTTCTACCATTTCTAGGGATTTCTAGGGAGTGTTGTTCACTGAGATCATTTCCTATGGAACACACCAGATTTGGAGACTCCTACGTCACTACAATCAAGACGGGGAGGAACAACCTCTTGTTACATCATTTGAACAAGGGTTTATTGTAACCATTGGCATATATGACCCAAGCACTCTGCTGGGCCAGTTTTATGTAAATATTATTCATATTAATACAAATCCAACTCGATTCTTGGCATATCTTCTATGTTTTATGGTTTGTGTTATGCTCATATATGTGTTATTGCAATCAAAATATATAGATGACACTTTATTTTCACTAGTTTAATCATTTTATTGCATTATGTTATTCGAATGACTTAAAATGAACTAGTTCTCCTCTCTTTTTCACTCTAGATCATAAATATAAATATGCTACGACTGCTCAATGGATAAGGCACCGGTCTGGGCTTGATAAGCTTTGTTTATGATAGGTTTGGTCATAAAATAATCAAAATGATATAGAATCATTTTGTCTGGTAAAAGTGGGTGATTGCACCATAAAATCAAATAGATAAACCCAATGTTTGGGGGTTTCCTTACCCAACCTAGTCTTTCTAGAGTTTTATGAGTAATATGTTCCTAGATTAAAGAGGTGGATCAACCAAAATCCACAATACTCGTGAGTTTTGAGTTTCCTGTGACGTGACAAATCTTAGAAGGGTATGCAGGAAAACTCCATAATAGTTACTTTTTGTTTCTAGAAATTATCCATCTTATTTTGTGTGTCCCATATTGTTGCAATACATCCTAAATCTCCTAAATCTCCTATCCATATCATCCCTTGCATCTTTAATTCCTTTTGTAAACTTGTATAATATATTTCTTCATCTCTTATAACCTTCTTTATTTTTTCGAATGGTTGATCCAAGTGAACCATGATAGCCTTCAAAATTTTGATGATATGGAAGGCAAATTATTTAATTTTTTGGGGGGAGTGGAATAACCTTGATCTAATATAGCTTCTACTGCATCATAGTCTCCTTGCTTTATTTTGAAGTTTGTCGCATCACCAATTTTTTGTCTTTTTCTCCATTGTTTTATCTTTGTAATCTATTTTCATGTGTTCAGTGTCATAACATTTGTGGCATAATAATGAAATATTTTCATAATCGAGTTGTTGATATCATTATTTTTATTTATATTTAGTCTTAATGGGTTGTGTCGAAGATTTTGAAATATTCATTGCTTTTAGATCCATTGAATATGTCTAGTGATCTCACTATAATATGTTATGTAGGTCAATTAAATCTCCTCCATCATATACCTAGGTGGGGTCATTTTACATCCATAATTCATTATCCTATCATATTATTTAAACCATTAAATCATTTCTCTTCATTATATGTAAATCACTTTTGGACCTATTTACTATATCAAATGGACTCAATAGATTATGCTATATAGGTCTATCAATTTTGCTTCATAACATATAGGAATGGTAATAATTGACATCATCAATCCCTCATATTTAATATTTATCATGCCTAAACCTATAATCAATTTATTTTTGATCTAATTGACAATGTTTCATATTCTAGTTACATGTTCATTAAACCATTAATACTTGTTTAAAATCCCTTCTATATACATATAATTGTACATATTGAGAACATAAATATAAATCATGATTATAATTATTTGAGTTAAATCTCTTAGCATTTCTATAAGCATTATCCTATTTGACAAGTCTTCTATATAACTTAAATTAAACAAACAAAATCTACAATTACCCATGGGCACATTGTAGCCTTGTACAATAGAAGTCCTTAGGCATCTATCTAGGTCAAATCCAAATTACTTTATCGAAAATTGGAAGTCCTTTAATAATAAATTCAAGGGATATCTAAAGTCCTTTTGGGCACATCCAAATAAAATATTTTTATGTAATTAGTACATTAATCTAAAAATTCTTATGTAACATAGTAGAAGTCCTTGGATACTTATCCAAGGTATATCTCAAATTCCCTTAGGACACATCCATATCATATCATATAAAGTCCCATTTGGCACAAAAAAATCCCTTAGTAATTTATCCAAGGTAAATTCAAAGTCCCTTTAGGCACAAATTAAGTCAATCTGCTTATACATATCTACATAATATTTGTGTATAAAAGGTCCCATGTTGTGCAATAGAAGTCCTTGGATGATTTTCCAAGGCATGTCTCAAAGTACCTTTTGAATATATCTATCATCATCTAGAATCCTTGGATTTATTTAAGTTATATAATTTATATTTCAACAAAAACATGTCCTTAATGTCTATTCAAAACATATTTTTAACTTATCAAGAATCCCATAATCATAATCTAAACATGGGACATACCTAAGCATGCATGTTATTAATGCCTTATTTAATAATTATAGACACCTAATTTTGATTTATAAAACCTATAATGCAACTCAAGCAACCTTTAAATCATCAAAATCATCAAATATTATGAGTAAAAGATCAAGTTAAAGTTGATGAGCGTGTCCCACATCATAAGTGCTACATCAGACACATTAGAGCCGTAACTATTGTTCAAATTTTGAATGACTTTTCCCTTTCAAACCATACATCTACCTTATTTTATATTATATCTAGGTGAGCATTAACATCATAGCAATTTTAAGGCTAGTATTATTTCCAAAATTAAAGCTAAAAATAAAATAGATAGATCACTAATTTTAGTTTCCTATTAGAATGATTTCTTATCCTCATCTATTTATAGTGACTAGCATATCAATCCTATGCAAATATATCAATTGAAGCTCCAAAAAACTCATCCACCATGTAAATATGTTAACTATCAATCAAGAATCAATAATACAAATTAAGAACTCCAAATATGACCATACAATTTTAATTCAAAATAATCAAATCAGCCATGCCAAATTTTATCAATCAAATCAGATTAGTCATGCAAAATTTTATAAATCAAAAATACAAATTTACCAATTAATCCAATAGATCTTCTAGTGGAACTTCCTTCCTCCCCATCCTTGAATCTTGTAAAATCAACCCTCTTGGGGCACCTAAGGCATGTCAAGAAATCATATCTAAACATTGCCATAATCTATTCAAGTAACACATGAAGATACCATAGGTGATATCGAGACTACCAAAATATTTATAGGAGTAAGGATATCCCGTCAAAAATAAGTCTCCATTCTTGAGCAAGGATTACCTCAACCTATAACTTGGATGAGTGATAATGCTCTCAATATTTCTTTATTTTCATCTTTGTTAATATTTCTTTATTTTTGTTTGATTCTTATTTTTTTAATCTTTGCTTGGTTCATTTGTGCTCATAAATATTCCATTTGTAAAGGTTAATATCTCGTTAAATTATATTAATTTGATCCTCAAAGAAGCATTTTTAGACCATTGTCTAGGAGTCATATAATAAGTTTCTCTAGTTTTGGTTAAAATCCCCATTTTATAAGAATTGTACGCAAAATAATTGGAGTTGTAGGTGTGCCATTGTTAGTACCATGGCACTATTATTGGTGTTATTTATACAAAAATGCTTCTATAGGTGTAACTACAAATCTAAATCTTACATGCATTTTCCAAAGGATTACATCTCTTTTATTTTTATGAATAAGGGGTTTGACTGAGATAGACCCCTAAAATATCTAACATGCTTTAATTAAGCTTGTGCGTAATCCTTTCATTCTTTAAATGAGAAAATTGGAGTGCAAAATAGATCTTATCTAATCCATCATTTTTTGTTCTATTTTCTATTGTCATAGCATAAGAATGTTTGTTTATGTTTATGTTTTGTGTAGTTTGCTAATTGATTTAGTGGATGAAGAACATAAGCTTATACTGAGAGGGGGGTGAACAGTGTAAGACCACTTTTTAATTTTCTTTCCCAAACAATATTATCCAATATAATCAATTGCAATATCAACAACATTAATAAAATCAATGCACAAATCATAACACACAATAGAGACACCACTTTTACATGGTTCACCCAATGTGGGCTACTCCATAGAGAAAATATTTCACTAAAATTTTCTCAATAAATATCTTGGGAATCCTTCCCTATTACAATGTTTATGGACCTATATCAAAAGGAGAAATATTTCCACTTTGCTTGGTTCATGGATATCTATCCATAGGAGAACTCCTCCTTTTCTCTAGCTGGTGATCCTCTAGAAGACTACTGCCTCCATTGCACTGGCTTGTGGATCTCTCTCCAGTGAAGACCTCTATCCTCACTCAAAATACCTCTATCCTCACCAAAATACCTCTATCCTCACTACCTTGGCTAATGGATATCTATCCACTGGATACTACTATCCTCTGCTCTATCACCTCCAAAGCTTACTCTTAGCTCTACTCAATATTTATCTCAAATTTGCACTAAACACTATCCTTCAGTCTAGCACAAATATTTTCATAAGTCTGTATCTAGTCTAGCACAAATATACCCTTAAATATACACCAAAATCTATCCTCAAATCTATCCTCAAGCCTTAACACAAAGCTTGATCCAATAACAAATCAAATCTGCTAGATCTGCCCCAAGCCTTAACTCAAAGCTTGAACAAATCAATCAATCAACTCGGCTCTCAAGTCTTCTCAAAGACTTGCCTCAAATCTATGCACAAGTCCTCTCAAGAAATTTCTTAATCTTCTCTCAAGTATTCTCTAAGACTTACCTCAAATTTTTTGACAAGTCCTCTCAATAACTTGCTTAATATGCTCTCAATAATTCTCTAAGACTTGCCTCAAATTTATCCACAAGTACTCTCAAGAACTTGCTCAATATTCTCTAAAGTATTCTATAAGACTTGCCTAAAATCTATCCATAAGTCCTCTCAATAACTTTCTTAATCTGCTCTCAATTATTCTCTAAGACTTTCCTCAAATCTATCCAACAATTCCTCTCTAGAACTTGTCCAATCTTCTCAACAAGTCTTCACCAAGAATTTCTTCAAATCTACTTGTAAGCTTCCACAAAAGCACACACAAATCTATCCTTAGGTTCCCTCTAGGACTTACTCATATATACCCGTAATATTTCACAAAATCTTGCTTAACTCTATCCTTAAGTCCCCTCTAGGACTTGCTCAAATATGTCCATTAGCTTTCAAAAAATATTATTCAAATCAATTGCAAAACTTGCATACAAAACTCAACTTAATATCTTCCAAAAAACCTCTTAAAGAACACAAATTTTTTTCACTCAAAATCTTGTTCAACCGCATAAAAATATAGAGAATTATTAGAGACTCAATATGTTTCACACTCACAAACACTCAATCACTTTCAAACTCACTTTCAAATCAATTCAAAATAAAGAATAATTTGTTTCATAGAACTTGAACTATCACTCCAATAATTTTAATCAATAATGCTCAACCAACTTCACTCAACCATTCACTCAATGAAACACAACTTTATTTCAAACCCTAACCAAGTGTTTCACTATACTTTCAATAATTCACACTATGGAACTCAAACCTTGAATCAAGATGATTCCAAATTCACATAACAATGATACTCATGTTATTTCACAAACCCTAGCTCAAGATAGTTCTCAAATTCACATAACAATGATACTCATGATCTTTCACAAACCCTAGCTCAAGATAGTTCTCAATTTCACATACAAATGTTCTCACAAATATTCACCAATCATGCATATGAAAACTCACTCAAACATTTCCAACAATGCTTATCAAACAATCCTTTTCACTCCAACTTTGCATTTCACAACATTCAAGCCAACAACATTTCACTCATAAGGAATATGTGCCCATACCTTTTGTTTTTATGGAGATATATCTTCAAAACCTGTCTTAACCACAATCAAATATTCTTTGCTAATATCAATGTTAGATAACAACAATCTATCTCAAAATATCCACAAATATTCTCCTCAAAAAATTATTCACTATACAAAAATTATCAAGTCTCAAGTACACCTTATTATCTCCAAAATTCTCAAACAAAGATTTCAATTACTCACTTTCACTATAGTCTTCTTCAAAAAATTTATGCATAGATTAATCCAAATTTCTTATTTATGTCTCCCTACTCAAAAATTGCATTTCAAAAATAATTAACCATCACAAATCAGAAATAATGCAATTCACATTTTAAATCAAAATTAAAATATTTACCACCTTTAACTAAGGTAAAAATTAAATTTACCTTAACCTCCTTATATCTCCCTAGGTGCTCACAATGCAACCTTAGACCTTTGACCACACGCTCAAACTAAACAATAACAAAAAATCAAAGTACCTTTGCATGCCACTCGGTGGGATTCGATCCTAGGTCACGCTACCACCAGCACCCTAGCCGTGGCCTAACCGTCGCATGATCTAGGCACTCACTTGGGAGGTAAAAGCACCTTGTGCACTATGTTTCTTCGATCCAGTGCCAAAAAAAAATAAAATAAACTATCCCTCGTAGTCGTTGAGACTTGATCACAAAACCTTCACTCGCCCTACACCTTACACACTGAACTCCTGCCACTAGCCCAACGGTTGGGAGCTTTAAAAATATAATATCCTCTTTGTCTTATGCTCATGAATTTCACAGTAATAGCCTTTTCCCTTTTTCGCACATGCATGAAATTGAAGACTTGCCTTTTGTTGGCAAGTCTTATGGTATTTATACCATATGCCAAACACCTTTGAACGTCGGTGAGGAGGAAGAAATATTAAACGATTTTGCGCCCACCCTAACTTAGGGTTTAAATAATATTATTTTATAAATTAATTTATAATATAAATATTATAAATAATTTATAAATGACCTTAGGCTTTATTTTTAACCTTTAATATTATAATAAAAAATATTATAATATTATTTCCTTTGGGCCTAGGTATTTTTCTCTTTCACCCTTAGACCTTATTTGACCTCCTTTAATATTATAATAATAAATATTATAATATTATTTTCTTTAGGCCTAGGTATACCTTTCCTTCAGGGTATTTAACCATCCTTTTGACCAATCATGTGAAGCTCTTAAACCAAATCTCTTGGGCTTAAAATATAAATATTTTAAACCTTCTTTTATCAAATCCTACACTTATCACTAACACTAACTCTTGACATCAATGACAACACAACTACACAAAATTTCCAACAATCTCCCCCTTTGTCATTGATGGCAACCTTTTTTCTGAACCATTCCTTTTTCCTTTTTCCATAACTGCTCTCTCTGACTGAATGCTCTCCCCTTATATCAAATATCTCTCCCTCTGACATCAATGGAAAAGGGCCACCTTTGGGGCTTGGGGTTAATTATAAGAATCTTAGCTCATTTCCTCCACCACCTCCTCTCTTTGAGGTGGTTAATTTTGGCATGGGATTATCTCTACTTTTTGGCAATTTTGGGTACCTTGGGTACATTGCCTTTGCTCAAGTGTAGAAGTTGTCATTGATGTCAAGAAGCTCTTGAAGGAATTTGATTTAATGTCAGATTATTCAGAGCATGGACAGTGAGTTTCCAAGAAGATCATAGTAGCTCATTTGCAAAAGATCAAAGAAAAAGACAAGTTAGAAAAAGTATGCAGCAGGCTGGAAAAACTGTCGCGATTTCGCGACATGTTAGAGGAGAGAGAAAGTGCTGGAAAAACTGTCACGATTTCGCGACATGTTAGAGGAGAGAGAAAGAGCTGGAAAAACTATCGCGATTTCATGACATGTTGGAAGAGAGAGAAGAAGCAAGGAAAACTATCGCGATTTCGTGACATGTTGGCAGAGAAGGAGAGCAAGGTGGAAAGTGTCACGATTTCGCGACATGTCGCATTTTCGCGACTTGAAAAGAGCAGAGAAGGCCGAGAAGGAAAAGTGTCACGATTTCACGACATATTGCAGAAGAGAGAGTCTGAAAGAAAAAGTGTCACGATTTCGTGACATAATGCAGAAGAGAGAGTCCGAAAGAAAAAGTGTCACGATTTCGCGACATGCTGCAAAAGACGAAGTGAGGACTGTCACGATTTCGCGACATGCTGCAGAACTCGAAGTGAGAACTGTCATGATTTCATGACATGCAGCAAAGGGAAGAGTCTGAAATGAGAAGCGTCACGATTTCGTGATAGGCTACAAAGAAAGCGTACGAAAGCTGAAAGCGTCACGATTTCATGACAAGATGAAGGAAAAGCGTATGGATGCAGAAAGTGTCACGATTTCATGATAGGTAGAAAATATAGCGTATGGATGCAGAAAGTGTCATGATTTCATGACAGGCAGAAAATATAGCGCACGGATGCAGAAAGTGTCATGATTTCATGATAGGCAGAAAAGATAGCAGACGATGGCAGAAGTGTCACGATTTCATGACAGAAACTGAAAGCATGTCTTCCATAGGTGAAGTGTCATGATTTCGTGACAAAAGCAGAGAGGAAGGCTATGAAGACAAAAGCATCATGATTTCGTGACATGTTCCAGTTTCACGGGTGTAAGGCAGAGAAGAGCTTAAGGCAGCGAAAGTGTCACGATTTCGTGACATGTTCCAGTTTCGTGGGTGTAAGGCAGAGAGAAGCTCAAGGCAGCGAAAGTGTCACGATTTCGTGACATGTTTCATTTTCGCTAGTGCAAGCCAAGAAGAGGATAAGAAAGTGAGAAGTGTCACGATATCGTGACAAGAGCTTAGTCAAAGTCGTCAAAGGCTAAAGTGTCGCGATATCGCGACAAAAGCCAAAAGAAAGTGTACGGCTGCAAAGGTGTCGCGATATCGCGACATGTTGTAGTTTCATGGCAGAAGCTACAAAAAAGTTGCAGAAGCAGTGAAGCCGACAAAGTTAAATTTGGGCCGACGACGATTAGGGTTTGCAGCCGACGTAGTTTAGGGTTGTGCAGCCGACTAAGATCAAGGTTTTGATCTTGAAAGTATCAGTATATAAGGAGGGATGTTTGGAGAGTTAAAGTATCGATTTTGGTGTGCGTTCGAAGAGCGGCGTTCACAGACTGTGCGAAGAGAAGAAGTTCGATCGTCGAGAGCAGAGTGCATTCTGTCGAATCTTCCAAGTGAGAGAGATCGCAAGGAAGCAGAGTGCATGAAGACTATGCGGCTGTGATTGCGCAGAGGTGCAAAGGTCGAAGTTTGATCAAGTGCAGCTATGATTGCACAAAAAGAGCGAAGGACTGTGTTTTTGTGTAGACCAAAAAAAGAGGACAAAGACATTTGTGCCAGACCGAAGGACTGTGTTTGGTGCAGATCAGAGAAAGAGATCGAGGACATTTGTGCTAGACCGAAGGACTGTGTTTAGTGCAATTTCGAGGACCAGCTTTGGAGGTGATAGAGTTGAGGACGAGAGGTCTCCAGCCAGAGCAGGGAAGATAGGTGTCTTCTATGGATAGAGTTCCATTTGCTAAGGGCAGAGGAGGCAGAGGTCTTCTAGAGGATCACCAACCGAGAACAGAGCTAGGGGATTGGTGTCTCCTTTGGGTTGGTGCCCATAAACATTGTAATCGGGAAAGGTATTCCCAGATTTGATTTGATAAAATTTAGTGAAATATTTTATCCGTGGAGTAGCCCGCATTGGGTGAACCACGTAAATTGTTGTGTCTCTATTGTGGATGGTGTTTTGTGCATTGCTTTGATTACTGCTATTGATATTGCTTTCTATACACTGCATAATATTGAATTGAAAGTTGATTTGAAGGAAAAAGTAAAAAGCGGTCTTATACTGTTCACCCCCCCTCTCAGTATAAGCTTGTGTTCTTCAATTGGTATCAGAGCGGGTGCCTTCAAAAAGTTTAACAGCTTGAAGGAAAAGCTAGCAAAGAACACAATGGATTATTCAAGTGGCAATGCAGCACCTATTCTTGATGGATCAGATTTTGGTCTTTGGAGTGCAAGGATGAAGGTTTATCTAATGGCACTTGGGAATGAGGTTTGGGAAGTGATTGAAGATGGGTACACTATTCCTAAAAATGGTCCTTATACTAAAGAAGATAGGCTCCTACATCACAACAATTCAAAAGCAATGAATGCAATCCTGAAGGGTTTACAGAAGCCAGATCTTACCAAGGTGATTCACTGCAAGACAGCTAGTGAAATGTGGAAACAATTGCAAGTGGTTCACACAGGTGATGTAAATGTCCGAAAGGCCAAGTTGAGACACTTCAAAGGTATGTTTGAACAACTCAAGATGAATGATGATGAAAATATTAGTGACTACATGCTTCGTATGGATGAGGTTGTTAACTCCATGAAAGACTTAGGTCTTGAGCTTGCTGAAAATGATGTTTGTGATAAGATTTTAAGATCTCTTCCTAATAGATTTAGTGAAAATATTTCTGCTATTGAGGAAGCTAAAGATTTGGATAAGTTGAAAAAGGATGAGCTCCATAGTATACTTGCAGCATTTGAGTTGAGAACTCAAGTGAAGGTTGATGTCAAGAAAGAGGCGACTTTCAAGGCTACCAAGAAATCCAAGGGTAAACGACTTCAAGAGAGTGATGAGTCTTCTAGTGATGAAGAGGCATATTACAACAAGAAAGACAAGTTCTCTAGAAAGCACAAAAGCATGAAAAATATAAGATGTTTCAATTGTGGAAAGTTTGGTCATTATGCTACTGATTGTACTATTTCCAAGAATGAAAGTGATGAAGAGAAACAGGTTTCTAAGAGCAAGGATTCTGAAAAGTACAAGCATCACAGGAAGAACAAAGATGAGCACAACAATCACGGAAAGAGGTATTCTCACAAGCACAAGAAGAGTTTCTACCTAGACAAAGCAAGTAAGTGTTCTAGTAGTGATAGTGAAAGTTCTTCAAGTGATAGTGAAAATGAGATGTTGTTCATATCAAAAAAGAGGAAGAACCGAAACATAGATTCATTATCATGAAATGTTTTAGATGTGGAAATTTTGGTCACCTTGAGGATGATTGCACAAATAATGAATTGGTTACTAGTATGTATGAGGATGCTTCAAAAAACTATAAGGAAGATGCATGTATGGTTTTTGAAAAGGGTAGCACCTCTAGTGATAAGAAATCTGGAAAAGACTGATGATTCAGAAAGCAAACAAATAAAGGATCTTGAAAGTGAACTTAGTAGTGCTCTTAGTGCTTTGAAAAAGGAAAGAAAGAAGAATGCCAGACTCCAGGATAAGTTAGATGAATGTTGTATGGAAAGAGATGATCTTATAGAAAATCTTGATTTCTCTATAGCTAAGACTCAAGAACTCAAGGTTGAGTTAGAGTCCAAGGTTCTTAAATATAGTGAGTTGGAACAGAAAATGGCTTCTTTGGAAGTGGAAACTAAAGAGTACAAGGATAAGCTGTATAGGTTTCAAGATAGCTCCAAAAGGGTTAAGTCTCTCATCAAAGGTCAAAGAAAACCAACAGATAAAATAGGCCTTGGTTTTGTTGAGCCGCACAAGGAACAGGTTGGGGAATCTAGCAAGAGATTTCAAAAGGAAGAGAGTTCTGATGAAGAAAGTACTTCAGATCATGAGTCTGTGAGTGATAGATGCGCAGAAATAGAAAACGAAATTCAGATTGAGAAGAAGAAGTTTTCGGGACCCAAGAGGTCGAATAAAAGAAAATTTCACGATAGATGTTTTGCGTGTCACAGGTTTGGTCACATGGCTGTACATTGCATGGCTCAAGTGAAGAAAGTAAATGACAAATTCAGAAGTGCTAGTTTCTTTCGAGGGTATTGCTACTCTTGTCAATAGTTCGGGCACAAGGCAGTTTATTGCAAGGCAAATAACAGGAACAGGTTTGGTCAAAACTGGTGGATTCAAAAAGTAGGTATGCCTAAAAGAAATAACTTTGTTACTTGTTATAAGTGCAACAATGAAGGTCACACAGCTAGACAGTGTAGAGCTGAACTTCCAAGGTACAAGAACAGAAATAGTAGTATGAACAGGTCCAAGGATCAAGGCATGGATAAGAACAGTGACAGGAACAAGAACAAGAATATTGACAAAGAATTCAAAAGAAGGCCCGACAAGGAAATTGTAGACGCTGATGATGATCAGTGCCTAATGGGAGTTTTACTCCCACCCCTATTTTAATCACCTCATCAGGAGGTGGGGGAGGGACTAAGCTAAGAGGCTCATTCTTAGTCCCAAGCCCCAAAGGTGACCCTTTGCCATTGATGACAAAGGGGGAGAGATATGAGTAAGGGGGAGAGCTTCAAGTGAAGAGAAGAGCTTCAAGTCAGGGGGAGCAAAACCTCAAAGGCAGATTCTCAGTGTTAGCACAGCTGGTTTCAGTTTTGGCTCTTGAGATGTGTTTTCAATAAAGGTTTGCCATCAATGACAAAGGGGGAGATTGTTGGCAATTTTGGGTACCTTGGGTACATTGCCTTTGCTCAAGTGTAGAAGTTGTCATTGATGTCAAGAAGCTCTTGAAGGAATTTGATTTAATGTCAGATTATTCAGAGCATGGACAGTGAGTTTCCAAGAAGATCATAGTAGCTCATTTGCAAAAGATCAAAGAAAAAGACAAGTTAGAAAAAGTATGCAGCAGGCTGGAAAAATTGTCACGATTTCGTGACATGTTAGAGGAGAGAGAAAGTGCTGGAAAAACTGTCATGATTTCGTGACATGTTAGAGGAGAGAGAAAGAGCTGGCAAAACTGTCATGATTTCGTGACATGTTGGAAGAGAGAGAAGAAGCAGGGAAAACTGTCACGATTTCGCGACATGTTGGCAGAGAAGGAGAGCAAGGTGGAAAGTGTCACGATTTCGTGACATGTCGCATTTTTGCGACTTGAAAAGAGAGGAAGGCCGAGAAGGAAAAGTGTCACGATTTCATGACATATTGCAAGAAGAGTCTGAAAGAAAAAGTGTCATGATTTCGTGACATAATGCAGAAGAGAGAGTCCGAAAGAAAAAGTGTCATGATTTCGTGACATGCTGCAAAAGATGAAGTGAGGACTGTCATGATTTCATGACATGCTGTAGAACTCGAAGTGAGAACTGTCACGATTTCGTGACATGCAACAAAGGGAAGAGTCTAAAATGAGAAGCGTCATGATTTCGTGACAGGCTACAAAGAAAGCGTATGAAAGCTGAAAGTGTCACGATTTCGTGACAAGATGAAGGAAAAGCGTATGGATGCAGAAAGTGTCATGATTTCGTGACAGGCAGAAAAGATAGCGTATGGATGCAGAAAGTGTCACGATTTCATGATAGGAAAAAAAGATAGCACGGATGCAGAAAGTGTCACGATTTCATGATAGAAAAGATAGCAGAAGTGTCACGATTTTGCAATAAAAACTGAAAGCATGTCTTCCATAGGTGAAGTGTCATGATTTCGTGACAAAAGCAGAGAGGAAGGCTATGAAGACAAAAGCATCATGATTTCGTGACATGTTCCAGTTTCGCGGGCGTAAGGCAGAGAAGAGCTTAAGGCAGCGAAAGTGTCACGATTTCGTGACATGTTCCAGTTTCGCGGGTGTAAGGCAGAGAGAAGCTCAAGGCAGCGAAAGTGTCATGATTTCGTGACATGTTCCGTTTTCGCTAGTGCAAGCCAAGAAGAGGATAAGAAAGCGAGAAGTGTCACGATATCGTGACAAGAGCTTAGTCAAAGTCGTCAAAGGCTAAAGTGTCGCGATATCGTGACAAAAGCCAAAAGAAAGTGTATGGCTGCAAAGGTGTCACGATATCGCGACATGTTGTAGTTTCACGACAGAAGCTACAGAAAAGTTGCAGAAGCAGTGAAGCCGACAAAGTTAAATTTGGGCCGACGACGATTAGGGTTTGCAGCCGACGTAGTTTAGGGTTGTGCAGCTGACTAAGATCAAGGTTTTGATCTTGAAAGTATCAGTATATAAGGAGGGATGTTTGGAGAGTTAAAGTATCGATTTTGGGTGTGCGTTCGAAGAGCGGCGTTCGTAGACTGTGCGAAGAGAAGAAGTTCGATCGCCGAGAGCAGAGTGCATTCTGTCGAATCTTCCAAGTGAGAGAGATCGCAAGGAAGCAGAGTGCGCGAAGACTATGCGGCTGTGATTGTGCAGAGGTGCAAAGGTCAAAGTTTGATCAAGTGCAGTTGTGATTGCGCAAAAAGAGTGAAGGACTGTGTTTTTGTGCAGACCAAAAAAAGAGGACAAAGACATTTGTGCCAGACCGAAGGACTGTGTTTGGTGCAGATCGAGAGAAAGAGATCGAGGACATTTGTGCTAGACCGAAGGACTGTGTTTAGTGCAATTTCGAGGACCAGCTTTGGAGGTGATAGAGTTGAGGACGGAGGTCTCCAGCCAGAGCAGGGAAGACAGGTGTCTTCTATGGATAGAGTTCCATTTGCTAAGGGCAGAGGAGGCGAGAGGTCTTCTAGAGGATCACCAGCCAGAACAGAGCTAGGGGATTGGTGTCTCCTTTGGGTTGGTGCCCATAAACATTGTAATCGGGAAAGGTATTCCCAGATTTGATTTGATAAAATTTAGTGAAAGATTTTATCCGTGGAGTAGCCCGCATTGGGTGAACCACGTAAATTGTTGTGTCTCTATTGTGGATGGTGTTTTGTGCATTGCTTTGATTACTGCTATTGATACTGCTTTCTATACACTGCATAATATTGAATTGAAAGTTGATTTGAAGGAAAAAGTAAAAAGCGGTCTTATACTGTTCACCCCCCCTCTTAATATAAGCTTGTGTTCTTCACTACTCCCAGCATACACTGATCTTTACCTTTGTCCACCTTCTTCCTCAACTGATCCATCTGATTCCTATGAATATTCCTATTCTTGCTTGTCTCTAGAAATTCTACTCTACACCACTTGGCCATATGCCCAACATTATTGCACTTATAACATTTAATGTTGTGATTTATTGAAGGTGCAAATATATTGTAGTTCCTCCTAGTGAATCCATATTCATTCCTATCATGAACCTTGCAATTAATTGCCTTATGACCAAATTTATTACAAGATTAGCAATACCCTTGAAATAGATACCCATTTTTGAAATTCCTTTTAGTGAAACCATATCCCTTTTTTCCATGTGTCCTGCATTATGTAGCATTGTGACCAAACCTGTGACATGAGAAGCAACGTCGATTGAAAAACCCTTGCCTTGACCTCAATTGTCTCTTAGTATCTTCTTCCTTGTGTTGTTTCTTGTTCCATATGTTCCTCATTTGTGCATTGTTCCTTTTCTTGTTGAACTTTCTATTTTCCAACTTATCCTTAGAAGTATCACTTTCTATTACACTCTCTCCTTCTAAAGCTTCTTCTTCTTTGGAGCTTGATATTGACTCCTCTCCTTGTTCTCTATGTTCCTATTCAAAACCAAGTCCTATCTTGTTTGATGAAGATCTTTGTACCTTGATAATATTATCCAAGGTCTTTGAGATTCTCCCAAACCTATGTAGCTTATTTTTAGACTCTTTTAATTCCTTCCTTAGTGAAGCTACCTCATGCTCTAATCTCTCACATTCTAAAACCTTTGCCTCTAACCTCTCTTTAAATCTCCTTGTCTTAGCTATTGAGTTGGTTAGATCTTCTATAAGCTTTCCTTTCTCTTCATCACATTCTTGAAATTGAAGCTTGAGTTTTGAGTTCTACTTTCTTACCTTCCTTAATTCCTTAAGAGCAAAAATAAGCTCACCCTCAAGATCAACTTCTCCTTCCTTTGATTCTGCCTCTATTCCTTTGCCTTTAGGATCATCTTCATTCCTTTTTTATTTATTTCCACTAGAAGTACTTCCTTCTTCTTCTATTGCCATAAGTAGACTTTCTTCTTCTGGACCTTCAAGAGCATATTCATATTCATCTTCACTGAAACTGAAACCATTCCTTGTACAACTATCTTCAATATGACCAAAGTTACCACACCTAAAACACTTGAGAATTATTGGTGCCCTTTTTCTAACATCTTCTTTTTCTACTATCATAAATAGAGTTTCTTCTTCTTCATTATCTGAGGACCTTCCATCACTATCACTAGAACTCTTACCTGCCTTATCTACATAAAAGCTCTTCTTATGCTTTTGGAAGAACTTCTTTCCTTGCTTGCTTTGTCCATCCCTGCTTTTATTTTGATACCTGTGTTTTCCTGTTTCCCTGTTCTTATGATCCTATTTCTCTTCATCATTGCTACTTCTAGCCTTTGGACAATCAGATGCATAGTGACCATATTTACCACAATTAAAACACCTAACTATTTTTGTACCTTTATACTTTCTTGTGTCCTTGTTCCTTCTACCATAGTTTGCTTCTTCATCACTGGATAACTCATTACTTGAATCTGACTTCTTACCCTTTGTCTTCTTTGTAACTTTGAAGGTTGCTTATTTCTTGGGGATAGGCTCCTCTTTTATTCTCATCTCAAAAGCTATGAGAATTCCATGTAACTCATCCCTTGTCAAAATTTCAATATCTTTTGACTCTTCTATGGCTGAAATATTTTCACTATACCTCTTAGGGAGTGACCTTAAAATATTTTGACAAACATCTGTTTCTTCAACTTTAAACCCAAGTCCTTGCATGGAGTTAACAACCTCATCCACATGAAGTAAGTATGAAGCAATGTCTTCCTCATCCTTCATTTTTAGGTCTTCAAATGTTTTCTTGTGATTTAGAAATTTTGCCATCTTGACCTTTTTATCTCCCTCATATATACCTTTCAGCTTATCCCAAATCTCTTTTGTTGATGTGTAATGCATAAATTTTACAAACTCTATTTTTCATGCAAACCATTTAAGATTCCATTCATTGCCTTTGAATTATTCAATTGTAGGAGCTTACCATATTTATTTGTAGGTGGAGTAGTTGGAGGTGTGTACCCATCCTCAATTGCTTGCCATATATCATTTCCTAGTGTCATTAGGTAAATATTCATTCTCACACTCCAGAATGCATAATTTTTCCCATCGAAAAATGGTGCCTTATTCCTTGAAGATCCACTTTGAGAATCCATATGTGTTCCTGTAAGCTTTTCCTTCAAGTTGTTAAACTCTTTTGAAGGAACCCGCTCTAATACCAATTGAAGAACACAAGCTTATACTGAGAGGGAGGGTGAACATTATAAGACCACTTTTTACTTTTCTTTCCCAAACAATATTATCCAATATAATCAATGGCAATATCAATAATAGTAATCAAATCAATGCATAAATCATCACACACAATAGAGACACCAATTTTACGTGGTTCACCCAATGTGGGCTACTCCACGGAGAAAATATTTCACTAAAATTTTCTCAACAAATCTCTTGGGAATCCTTCCCTATTACAATGTTTATGGACCTCTATCCAAAGGAGACACCAATCCCCTAGTCAAGTTCATGGATACCAATCCATAGGAGAAATCTTTCCCCTTTGCTAGTTCGTGGATCTCTATCCATAGGAGAACTCCTTCTCCTTTACTCTGGATGGTGATCCTCTAGAAGACTACTACCTCCACTACACTGGCTTGTGGATATCTCTCCATTGAAGACCTATGTCCTCACTTAGAAGACCTATATCCTCACTACCCTGGCTAATGGATATCTATCCACTAGAGACTACTATCCTCTACTCTGTCACCTCCAAAGCTTGCTCTTAACTCTGCTCAATATCTGTCTCAAATATGCACTAAACACTATCCTTTGGTCTAGCACAAATCTTCTCACAAGTCTATCTCTAGTCTGGCAAAAATCTACCCTCAAATCTACACCAAAATCTATCCTCAAATCTATCCTCAAGCCTTAACACAAAGCTTGATCTAATCACAAATCAACTCTGCTAGATCTACCCCAAGCCTTAACTCAAATATTGAACAAATCAATCAATCAACTCTGCTCTCAAGTCTTCTCAAAGACTTACCTCAAATATGTCCACAAATCCTCTCAATAACTTGCTTAATCTCCTCTTAAGTCTTCTCTAAGACTTACCTCAAATTTATCCACAAGTCCTCTCAATAAATTTATCAATCTGCTCAACAAGTCTTCTCTAAGACTTGGATCAAATCTATCCACAAGTCCTCTCAAGAATTTTCTTAATCTACTCTCAAGTCTTCTCTAAGACTTGCCTCAAATCTATCCAACAAGTCCTCTCTAGAACTTGTCCAATCTGCTCAACAAGTCTTCACCAAGACTTGCCTCAAATATGCTTGTAAGCTTCCACAAAAGCTCACACAAATCTATCCTTAAGTCCCCTCTAGGACTTACTCAAATCTTCCCATAATATTTCACAAAAGCTTTCTTGGCTCTGTCCTTAAGTCCCCTCTAGGACTTGCTCAAATTTGTCCACTAGCTTTCACAAAAGCTTATTCAAATCAATTGCAAAACTTGCATACAAAACTCAACTTAATCTCTTTCAGAAAACCTCTTCAAGACCACAAACAAGTTTCACTTAGAATCTTGTTTAACCATAGAAACATATAGAGAATGATTAGAGACTCAATATGTTTCACACTCACAAACACTCAATCACTTTCAAACTCACTTTCAAATCAATTTAGAATAAAGAACAATTTGTTTCATAAAACTTGAACTATCACTCCAATAATTTCAATCAATAATGCTCATCCAACTTCACTCAACCATTCACTCAATGAAACACAACTTGCTTTCAAACCCTAACCAAGTGTTTCACTATACTTCCAATAATTCACACTATGGAACTCAAACCTTGACTCAAGATGATTCCAAATTCACATAACAATGATACTCATGTTCTTTCACAAACCCTAGCTCAAGATAGTTCTCAATTTCACATACAAATGTTCTCACAAATATTCACCAATCATGCATATGAAAACTCACTCAAACATTTCCAAAAATACTTATCAAACAATCCTTTTCACTCCAACTTTGCATATCACAACATTCAAGCCAACAACATTTCACTCATAAGGAAGATGTGCCCATACCTTTTGTTTTGATGGAGATATGTATTCAAAACCTGTCTTAACCAAAATCAAATACTTCTTTGCTAATCTCAATGTTAGATAGCAACAATCTATCTCAAAATCTCCACAAATATTCTCCTCAAAAATTTATTCACTATACAAAAATTATCAAGTCTCAAGTACACCTTATAATCTCCAAACTTCTCAAACAAATATTCCAATTACTCAATTTCACTATAACCTCCTTCAAAAATTTTATGCATAGATTAATCCAAATTTCTTACTTATGTCTCCCTACTCAAAAATTGCATTTCAAAAATAATTAACCATCACAAATCAGAAATAATGCAATTCACCTTTTAAATCAGAATTAAAACATCTACCACCTTTAACTAAGGTAAAAATTAAATTTACCTTAACCTCCTTATATCTCCCTAGGCACTCACAATGCAACCTTAGACCTTTGACCACGCGCTCAACATAAACAATAACAAAAAATCAAAGTACCTTTGCACGCCACTTAGTGGGATTTGATCCTAGGTCATGCTGTCACCAGTGCCCTAGCCATGGCCTAACTACCACATGAGCTAGGTGCTCACTTGGGAGGTAAAAGTGCCTTGTGCGCTATGTACCTTCGATCCGGTGCCAAAACAAAATAAAACAAACTGCCCCCTCATAGCCATCGAGACTCGAACGCGGAACCTCCGCTCTCCTTGCGCCTTACACACCGACCTCTTGCCACTAGCCCAACCAGTTGGTGACAAGGCTTTAAGCCTTGGTCAACTTATCCGTCATGATTTTTGGGTGCCTTAAAAATATAATATCCTCTTTGTCTTATGCTCATGAATTTCATAGTAATAGCCTTTTCCCTTTTTCGCACATGCATGAAATTGAAGACTTGCTTTTTGTTGGCAAGTCTTATGGTATTTATACCATATGCCAAACACCTTCGAACGTCAATGGGGAGGAAGAAATATTAAATGATTTTGTGCCCACCCTAACTTAGGGTTTAAATAATATTATTTTATAAATTAATTTATAATATAAATATTATAAATAATTTATAAATGACCTTAGGCTTTATTTTTAACCTTTAATATTATAATAAAAAATATTATAATATTATTTCCTTTGGGCCTTGGTATTTTTCTCTTTCACCCTTAGACCTTATCTGACCTCCTTTAATATTATAATAATAAATATTATAATATTATTTCCTTTAGGCCTAGGTATCCCTTTCCTTCAGGTTTTTTAACCATCCTTTTGACAAATCATGTGAAGCTCTTAAACTAGATCTCTTGGGCTTAAAATATAAATATTTTAACCCTCCTTTTGCTAAATCCTACATTGATCACTGACACCGACTCTTGACATCAATGACAACACAACTACTCGAAATTTCCAATAGTGGATTCATTCAGTTATATACAAAAGTGCTTCCACCCACAATGCTTTTAAAAGCATTGCAACACTCCTATTAATACTAAGTTGAAATATTTAAAATCTGACCTTATTATGCCAAGGTTGAAAGTGATGATGTGCCTATGGGCACTCTTGATGTAGCCCATAGGTAAGTGTTGTATAAGCCTTTTGGAACTCTCTATGAAATGTAAACTTTTCTATATTCTACACTTCTCATGATCTCACTATTTTGACACATATTTTTGCACTTAAAAAGTTTTTCTCCTCTCCAAATTTGAAGTCAAATTCAAAATATTCAATGGAATATTCCTTTGTGTGGTGGGAGTAGATAGAGGTGCATATAGTTTTGGGGATTAGGAAGGTAAATTATTTAGAAGGTGTTTTACTTATTTCACATTTCACTTACACTACAATGGTAAGATACTCCTCTATTACAATAGAGATCCCATGCTCAAAATTTAGGTTGCTCAATCTCTTTCCTATTTTGAGTAGGAAGGTATATTTTTGTGACGAGAAATCCATATATAGTATTATTTTTAAATGTATCAAGATAGGATAAATTCACCAATGAGTTATGGCATAATAGTTTGATGCTCAAATGATATACCTGAGGTCATGATTTCTAATCAAGTAGTATAAATCTTTTGCATTTTTTGGCAATTTGGAATTGCATTAGTTTTTTAAAATTTTAATTCTAAATGCAACCAAGGCACACTAATTGGTAGATTCAATTGTAGGGATCATATCATGGGTTCAATTCTCGTTGAAATTATTTTTTTCCTAATAATGTTGGACCAACAACGTGTTGGACTAAGTTTCATTAATAAATAATATAAAAATATACAATGAAGGTGAGGTGGGTTGTTTGCATAACTAACTATAAACCACCTATTTAGGTGCAACTCCTGAATTATCCACTTTAACTATATTACATTATGTAAATTCCTAACATTCCCCTCTTATTACATTATACTTAAACAAGAGAAATAATTAATAACTCAAAAAGTGTAAAACAATCATGGAATATAATACATAGATTAGCCCATGATTTATATCATCATGAACTAGGACATACTCAATTGGTCACCTCAATGATACTCAACTTACGAAAATCAATCAAGGATATGGATAAACTTAACTATCTAAGATTTTATATTATAATTGGATACATACATACACTATCCATCCATATAGTTGTAAATAGGGATACCCTCATATGTCTTAAAACCTTTGTGATTAGGGATACACTAAATAGATCATATGTATATTACTTTGCTTGTGATAAGGGACATGAATTTCCATTCATAAGAGCATATGTGAATAGGGACACACTCTACTATCCATAAAACATAGGGTATGCACTTCAATTGAATGAAGCATTATCTCCAATATTCAATGTGGTCTAATTTGGTCTTCAAAATGGATCATAGCTAGGTCAACCATATGACCCTCCCTTAAGTTGAATTTTGAACACATGATCTTCAAGAATCCTCAACATATTTCTTTAATAGAATGGTTGCATCAATTAAAAAGTATTTTTCGATGAGTATAAATATGCCTATATTTCACAATAGGAGATAAGGAAAAAATAATTAATTATGTCTCTTTTAGACAATCATATAAAACCTTAACATTTTCACCAATTAGAATGTTCAAGTGCCTCACTTCCATGTGAGGGCAATCAATCCTTTGCAAAAGGATCATATAAAGGTTAAAATATCCCAACTTATGAAGAATGTAGGCTATTAAAGATATTCTTCTCCAAAAATAGTCTTCAACACATCACGATACAAGCATCTCCTTCCAAAATAGATACATCAAATCAAACATTCAATATTCCAAAATAATAAAAATAAATCATTGTCTTTTTTATTGTATTTAATAATAATTAAAAATTAAAATAGTTTCTAAAGGCTTAAGGAGCCTTCCTATGAATCATGTGGGATTTTATTTTTTATTTATTTAAATATATTTGTATCTCCTTTCCATTTCTAAACTACCTTCTCTTTGCATGTAGCAATATAACACTATAATAGGTGCTTTTACTAAATCTATGGCATAGGTATTTTTTTAAACTATAGATAATAGGTGCGTTTTTAAAATTTGTGGCATAGGTATTTTTTTAAATTCATAGAACAATTCTTCCTAGTAAACTATAGATAATATATATATTTTTAAATTTGTGGCATAGGTATTTTGTTTTTTAAAATTCATGGAACAAGTATTTAGTTGGAAACACTTCACTGTAAGATCAATTTTAGACAACCCATGCATTGATTAAATAATAACTTCATTATAAACAAATGAATCTTGTGCATATTCAAAAATCCTTGTTGCTCGATTGCCTAGTCAATGGATGGTAGGGTTAAAATTCACTTTATATGGGCTTTTTTTATACAACAATTTAAATTCATCTTAGATGGTAATATTTTATGACATCAACTCCAAATGGATCTTCTATATGACATTATATGTGATGACATTAATGTATTTCAATGAAAACTCTTCTTCAAATGATATATCCTCTAAACAACATCTCTTTTCTAGAAGCTATAGATAGCATTTTTTGTGATGGTAAATCTAGACAAAAAAACTTCTACTTTTAGGTGGTGGTTCCATATGGTATCTCTCTATGGAAACTCCAAATTGTAGCTCTATGTGATAGCTCTATATGGTGGATCTAGATGATAACAACTCTAGACAATAATAGATCTCGATGGTATATCTAGATGAAAATAGCTCGTTGAGAAGCAACACACCCCCACTAAAAAAATGAAATTCCATCCTTGAAAATATTTAGTTTTCACTTTTTCGCAGGGACCCTCTTGATGTTTTTCAGGTTTTAATTCCAAATTCTGCTTGCCTCCTTTTCAAAGTTTTGCTTACATCAAAGTATCCAAGTAGGCTTGCATATGGCTTTGATTTATTTTAGAATTCATTTTTCAAATGTTAGAATCATTTATGAGTAAAGAAGATCTTTCACTAAATATGTAAAAATGCAGAATACAGATGAATAAATTCATTAGAGTCAACCTACAATTTTTGGAAAATTTGCTAAGTGGAAGTAACTTGAGAAAACGTCGCGATATCGCGACATTTTCCATTTTTGGAAACGTCGCGATTTCGCGACATATTCCATTTTCGGAAACATCGCGATATCGCGACATATTTGGACTAGAAGAGCCAAGTAATGGAAACGTCGTGATATCGCGACAGGTTTGAGTCAGAAGAAAAACTTGAAGAGAATGTCGTGATATCACGATAGGTTTTGGAAGAAAGAGCCAAGTGATGAAAACGTCATGATTTCGCGACATGTTTTGGTAGAAAGAGCCAAGTGATGAAAATGTCACGATTTCACGACGGTTTTTATTTCATGAGAATAGCAAGGAAAACATCGTGATTTCATGACATGTTGCGATTTCGTGACAAAGAAGCCAAGATAGAAGCAAAGTGGGGAAAACGTCATGATTTCGTGACATGTCGCGATTTCATGACATGTCGCGATTTCACGACAAAGAAGCCAAGATGGAAGCAAAGTGGAGAAAACGTCGCGATTTCGTGACATGTCACGATTTCGTGACATGTCGCGGTTTCACGACAAAGAAGTAAAGAAAGAAATGAACTAAGGGAAACATCATGATATCGTGACATATTTGGATTAGAAGGGCCAAGCGATGGAAACGTCGTGATATCGTGACATATTTGGATTGGAAGAGCCAAGCAATGAAAACATCATGATATCGTGACATATTTGGATTCGAAGAGCCAAGTGATGGAAACGTCACGATATCGCGACATGGTTTAGACAGAAAGAGTCAAGTGAGAAAAATGTCACGATATCGCGACAGGTTTTAGCTGGAAGCAAGTCTTATGGAAAACGTCGTGATATCGCGACACATTTTGGTTGGAGGCAAACCTCAAGGAAAACGTCGCGATTTCGTGACGCATTTGGACCGAAAGAAAGCTTGACAAAAACGTCGCGATATCACGACAGATTTTAAGTAAAAAGAAAGCTTGAGGAAAATGTCGCGATATCGTGACATATTTTGATTTCATGAGAATAGGAAGAGAAACGTCACGATATCGCGACATGTCCCATTTTCGGACCTGTCTCATTATCACGAGGGCAAAAGCGAGGGAAAGGCAGCTTGAGGAAAACGTCGCGATATCGCGACAGGTTTTGAAGAATGTGAACTGGGAAGAAAGAAACCAAGCCGACAAGGTAATGAACATTGGGGTTTAATTTAATAATATTAAAATGCTAATCCTTGTTTTTCTTTTGCAGAAAGCGATCTGGCAGTTGCATAATAGCAAAAGTAATGGCGAAAAAGACAAAGATAGGCGCAGATCAAGCGAGGGCCGTCAGATGGAAATGGGAGATGCCAAGAATTTTTGGTCCATCTAGATTTTACAGATCTGGCCGCAAAGAGACTTTACGGTGTGACTAAGCAGCTGCCTCATTTAATGAAATATGTCGACGATTGGCCGAAAAGTGAAAATATCTACACGCAGTTACCAGAATTTGCCGATGGATGCATTTAACGAGAGAATTTATGGTGAAAGTAATGGCGTGCAGAGAATTTCAACTCAAAGGCGGCTCTACGAAGATAAAATGCCAGAGAAGTCAGTGACTCATCCAAATTTCTCAGAGGAATTAATGAGATGCTCCCGGTAGACGCACCAGAAAGATGAAGATACCTTTACACACAGTGCCCATTCAAGGAATATATCGACGACCGGTCGAAAAACGAAGATATCTACTCACAGTTATAGGTGGATGAAAATAATATCAGATTGTGCCTTCTCCATTTATGGCAAGAACCGCACGAAGATTTTCAGAGTGATTAGGGTTTATCGAAACTCTATATTTAAAATGCCTTATATTGTAAAACCTGGGCGGTAGGGTTTTGATGATAAGATTTAGGGTTTTGGAAGAAGATATTTCTAAAAGATCAGGGTTTGTCCTGAGTCTATATATACTTCTCTTGAATGTAAATTAAGGGGGAAGAAACTTAGAATAAAAAGCTATTGGAGCAATTTCCTGCAAATCTTGTTGAATGCTTTGTTCTGGACTTGGAGTTGGTGTGATTTTCATTTTCTGTGATAGCGTGGCCAGGAGCCTAATATCTTTCGGATTGCGATAAGTTCATCTTCTTTTGTTTTTGTCTCGTTAAGGTTTATTTAATTTATGTTGTAGATCTGTGTTATCAAGATTGGATATGCTACTAGGCTTCATTCTTTTTATTGTATGCTAGGGAAAATTACAGATTTAAGGTTCGGGCCTGTTCTAATTGCTCTGTCCTCACTGTGCGAGCTAGGCTGCTGGTGAGAGATACCAATTTCAACCGACTTCCCTTCTGTTTATGATTTTCTTTCAGATCTGTTTCATCTCTGTCTTATGCTCTTAGTAGAAGGTGATCTTAGAAAGCTGGACACTTTCCTCTTTGATTTGTTCTATTGTGAAGCTAAATAGTATAACTAAAATTGGTAGTTTTGGTTTTTGCAGCTAAGTTAGATAAACTTCTCTTTCTGCCCTACCCTACTCTCTCTGTTCCACCGATTGAATGATCCATTTTTATCTTCTTTAAAATTTGTCTTTTATTTAAATCTGCTAAAGCATAAAGAGCTAGATCAAAGAACTGATTGTAAATCTGAGTGTCCACAAAGATAACCAACTCCAAAAACATTACTGAACTAAAGTCCCGAACCCGTTGTAAGGTAATAGACAGTCCGCTTGAAACTATTCCGAAGCGAAAAAGAGTGAATAGACATTCGACCCAACTCTGTAACTCACACCTTGGATATCCAACAAAGATCCTAAAGTGAGTGGGATTTATCCCTTATAAGTGTTATCGGTATTTCATGCTCATTCTTCATAGGGTGTGTATAAAAGTCGAACCAACATTTAAAATTGGCGCTAGAAGGAGGGCCCGAATAGTCATTTAGTATTTATTAAAGATTATAAGTTGCTTGTGAAAAGCTGGATTCTACATACAGAGTAACAAGGTCCCACTCCAGAGCTGGAGAGCTCCTTGTGCCTGAGTTAGAAACCCCAAGGAGAAGCAGCCTCAGAAGGGCCAAGTCCTTGTCTGAAATAGTTTTATCACCACTTGTAGTTACTCCAACTACAACTAAAAATATCATCGTCAATCAAGTAGTAATGGCAAATTGGTTGGGTTCCACTGCCTTAAATATCCCTGGTGTAGCCCATGATCTGCCCAAAAATCCTGAGAGGTATCTTCCTAGATACAAGCATGATGGAACTAGAACAACAGAAGAACACCTAGTAGCATTCAAGAATGCTCTAAAATTGTTAAATGTACAACATGAAGATGTGGCTTGCAGGTTGTTCCCGTTCACTCTCCAGGAGGGAGCATACGACTGGTTTTTGAATCTCACTAACGATTCTATTACTAGTTGGAATGACCTGGAAAAGGTTTTTGTATCGCAATTTGGTGAAGTGATAGATCCCAGTGTATTATATCAACAATTTTCTGGTATTAAAAGAGAAATAAATGAATCTATCAGATCTTACAATATCAGATTTCAAAAGGCTTATGGTAGACTGACGGGTTATTATGTGCCAAATGCAGATCTGGCATTAGAAATTTTTAGGAATTCTCTAGATCCAATGACTTCTGTTTTCTTGAAAAGAGATGCCTCTATTACCAATCTAACAGAGGCTTATAAAGAAGCTTTGGTTCTGGAAAGACAATTGGGACCTCAACCTTTAAGTGCTCATCAAATTCCTTTGGTCACACAAGGTACCCCTGTCTTCAATCCCATACCACATCAGATGATGTTGCCAACATATCAAACCCCATCGATAAGCAATCCATTGACTCTAACACCTGCCGAAAGTGTACAGAATCCAGATAAAGAAACTGATAAAACAAGAGTTGAGGAAGTCTCAAAAATGGTCCAAAAGTTGGCAAATGACTTTTTAAGTTTTAAAAGGCAAGTTTCTACTGGGGAAAACTCAAACAGGTTTTCCTATCAGCAGAATAGATTCACTCGGCCCCCATACGAACCCAATAAGGATTATAAAGGTAAAGGGCATGATGTGAATATTTGTGACTTGGCTTTGCCTAACTGGT
The DNA here is from genome assembly GCA_028583015.1 of Wollemia nobilis. NCBI lineage: Eukaryota > Viridiplantae > Streptophyta > Pinopsida > Araucariales > Araucariaceae > Wollemia > Wollemia nobilis. The sequence continues at coordinate 2,622,610 of JAQPPZ010001695.1, read as the reverse complement.
GCAGGATACATGCCACATCTCAGCATGGGGAATTGGATTGTTTGGAATTCTGTAACGCCTTTGAAGCTTTATCTGGTGAGTTGATTTCTCTTGAACATCAAAGAAATGCGGATGGCCCAAGTTCATCCAACCATAGTGCAGCTATGGTCTTAGATTCTTTCACTTTTCCAGATGAGTCTGAGAATGTAGTGGAGATGCCTATGGATGAGGTGCAGGCTTTTCAACAATATAGGAGGGACAACTACAACCTCAGAAACAGAAATTCGGAGCCCAACACTACATCTACCCCTCCGGACAACTCCCACAATGTTCCTCCAGATCCATCTTCAAGTAATAACCCATCTCCACCCAAGGGAGGAGATCCAAGAGTCCCATATGGATCTATCGCTCCACTCAATAAAGGGTACAATATAGTGGAGGACATGAAGAAGATCAAGGCTAACATCACTCTCCATGAGTTAGCTCAAATTTCGGAACAAAGGGATAACTTGATTAAAACATACTCTGGGCCTACTACCAAACCTTTGGAAAAGGGAAAGAAGATGGCAAATGCAAATGTGGCCATGTATAAAGAGAAGACTGAAGTTTCGCCTTTCCTACTGATTGTTCGTATATTTGGGAAAAACTTACACAGCTGTCTGGTAGATTCGGGTGCTTCAGCCAATGTTATGCCTTTGGCCATTTGTCAACAGTTGGGTTTAACCCCAATGAAGTCTGAAAGAAGAGTTGTCCAATTGGATAAATCTGAGGTTAAAGTAGTAGGTGAACTTCAAAATATTCATATTCAGCTAGCATCTGAGCCAAGGGCACAACACAAAATTGAAATTCAGGTAGTGGATATTCCTGTGGGATACGGGATGCTTCTGAGCAGAGATTGGTCAAAATATTTGAATGGATACTTGGCGACTGATTTTTCACATATGTGGTTGCCATGGAAAGGTGTTGCAAACCAATTAAGGATTGAAAGAGAACCTAGGTACAAACATATGATCACTGAATATAATGCAAAAAATGAGACTCGTAAATATTGTTGATGTAGATATTGGGGTTTATAATTTAACAACGGGACAAAATGAGAAACTTAGTAAAGCTCATCTTGTTCATAATAATGAAGTTTGGACGCTTCATGTGGATGGGGCTAAATCTAAACAAGGTTCTGGTATGGGGGCAGTTCTTAAAGGACCTGAGAGTCAGACATATTTTATGTCTTATCGCCTACAGTTCCCTTGCACAAATAATTTAGCAGAGTATGAAGCACTGGTGCTGGGATTGAAATTTGCTTTAGACAGAGGTGTAAGAAATATCCAAGTTTTTACAGACTCAGAGTTGGTGGCCAATCAAGTTAAAGGTAAATTTTAGTGCAAAGCATCCTACTTAAAAGGATACAAATACCGAGCGTGGGATCTCATGGAGGATTTTGATGCTTTTAATTTAACGCACATACCTAGAGAGCAGAATTCACTTGCAGATGTCTTAGCTTCATCCACCGCAAGTCTGAAGCCACTGGAAGAGTTCAAATGGAACAAATTTTTGATCGAGTTAGTCCCTTGTCCTTCGGTCCCAAATAATGTAGATAATTTTCAGGTTTTCTTTGATGACCAACAGATTATAAACTTTTTACAGAGTACCAATGCGTTTGAAAATGCTATAATCGATGATGGTCAAAGGGATACTCTGTTGGAATAGTTAGACGATGAAAGGGGAATAATAAGGTTGAAAGATAATAGAATTCTGAAAGGGATGGTGGAACTGGAGCGACTGTTTGATGTTGACCAAATTAAGCAAAAGGTGAGTTCTAGGGATTCTATTGGTGTAGCAAAAAGTGAGACTGAGAACCTGAATGTCAGGATCGAAGAAGATCCCAGGCACCTTAAGTTGGCTAAAACTTGTGACCCTGAAATAAAAAGAAATATGATTGAATTTCTTCACAAGTCCAAGGATGTTATGGCCTGGTCTTACAAAGACTTAAAGGTTTTTGATCCAAAAGTTTACACCCATGTAATACCCTTAAAAGAGTTCTGCAAACCCTTTCGATAGAAACAGAGGCATGTCAACGCTTTGCTAGAGCCCCTCATCAAGAAGGAGGTGGAAAAATTATTGAGTGCCGCCATTATTTTTCCCATTAGGCATTCTACTTGGGTGGCCAATTTGGTGCCGGTCAGAAAGAAAAATGGAGAGATCCGCTTGTGCGTGGATTTTAGAAACTTGAACAAGGCATCTGAGAAAGATAATTATCCTCTGCCTTCCATGGATGAGGTGCTACAAATTGTGAATGGTTCGAAAATGATGTCTTTCTTAGACGGATTCTCAGGGTATAATCAGATACTAGTTGAAAAGGAAGACAGGATGAAAACTGCCTTCACAACCAAGTGGGGAACTTTCGCCTACAAAAGAATGCCATTTGGATTGACTAATGTCGGAGCTACCTTTCAGCGTGCAATGGATCACGCCTTCAAAGGTCTTATGGGTAAATGCATAGTTGTCTACATGGACGACTTGACAGTTTTTTCCAAATCCCGGTTTGACCACGTGAAGCACTTGGAATCTATTTTCGACAAATGCAGGGAGTTCGACATTTCTTTGAACCCGAAGAAGTGTGTTTTTGGTGTAATTGAAGGAAAACTCCTTGGACACTTGATCACCAAAGATGGCATTTCCATGGATCCTGACAGAGTTGAAGCCATATCAGGGATACCCTTTCCCAACTCTAAGAAAGAGTTAAGATCCTTTTTTGGGAAAATTAATTTTGTCAAAAAATTCATCTCCGGCTTCGCGGAAATAGTCAAGCCACTGAATGACATGCTGAAGGAAACTGCTAAGATCGCTTGGACAACGAAGCCAAAACAACGTTCCAGGAGATCAAATCTGCCATCCAACAAGCTCCAGGTCTTGGTGAGCCCGGACTTCAGTACAAATTTTTATTTGTATTCTTTTTCTTCCGAACACACACTTGCTACGGTTTTGACCCAACGAAGAGAAACAGGGGAGCATCCGATTGCCTTCAAAAGTACCAACTTAAAGGGGGCTGAGCTAAAATACTCTCGCTTGGATAAGCAAGCCTATGCCTTAGTAAGAGCAGTTAAGCAATTCAGGCACTACATACTAAGAAGCAAAGTCCATGCTATAGTTCCTGATCCAGCTGTCAAATACTTATTAAGCCAGGACGAATTGGGTGAGCTAAGAGGTAATTGGGTTACGAGACTACAGGAATACGACTTAGAAATTTGGCCTACAAAATTAATCAGAGGACTTGGTTTGTCTCGACATATTGCTGAAATACCTGTACAGGGAGAAATTAATCAGCTGGATTCTGGATTCGATGATTGGTATGGAGATATCATTCATCTGCTGCGATTTGGGATTTGTCCATCTCACCTGAATAGAACCCAAAGAAGAGCACTAAAGCTGAAATCTGCTCATTTTTTGCTCAAAGGAGGCAACTTGTATAGAGAAAACTATGCTGGCATATTCTTAAGATGCATTTCTCAGAATGAAGTCAATGAGGTGATGTCCAGTTTTCATGAGAAGTTAGGGGCAGGGCATTCCTCAGGTTCCGCTACTATGCACACAAGATATTGAGAGCAGGCTATTACCAGCCTACATTGTTTAAAGATGCACATCAACATGTGAGAACTTGCCATCAGTGTCAGACTTTTGCATCCAAAGAGGCTAATCGAGCTCTACCATTGCAACCTGTTGTAATAAACAAACCTTTTATGCAATGGGGACTTGACTTTGTGGGTGTGATAAACCCAAATTCATCAGCAGGGCATAAGTATGTTCTAACAGCCACTGATTATTGCACAAGATGGGTTGAAGCAGCAGCCACCATGAGGAGTACAACCCATGAGGTGATCGAATTTCTAGAGTCAAATGTCATAACCAGGTTTGGAGTTCCTTTGAATTTGGTGTGCGACAACGGGCCAACCTTTCAATCATTAGAGTTTGTAGAGTGGGCATACCAGATGGGGATAGTCATCAGATTTTCATCCAACTATTACCCCCAAGGTAATGGACTAGCTGAGTCCACAAATAAGAATTTGATGAATGCCATTAAGAAGTCTACTGTAGACAAACCCAGACAATGGCACACATTATTGAAATATGCACTTTGGGCTGACAGGATAAGACATAAAGTAGCTCTTAAGACTTCCCCATTTGCTTTGTTGTATGGTATTCAGCCCATCGTTCCTATCTCTTTGAAATTGCCCACTTATCAATTTGTTTTAGACTATTTTGAGGATCAAGCAGATGCAGAGGCTCGTGTTTTGGATTTAACTAATTTGCAGGACGAACGACTTCAAGCCCTGGAACATTTCAGTCGGCACCAAGAAATAGTCAAGCGCTGGTTTGACAAAAGAGCCAGAGTGAAGGCCTTCAGACTCGCAGACCTGGTGCTTCTATGGGACAAAGCCCATGAAAAGAAAGGTAAACACACAAAGTTGCAGCCGCTATGGATAGGGCCATACCAGATTGCCGAGATCCTAGGTAATAATGCATTTCGTCTATAGGACCTCGAGGGTAATTTTTTGAACCTTCCTGTTAATGGTCAATACCTAAAGCATTATTTCTCAGCTGTTCCATCCAATACATCATTTGAATAAATCACAAAGACGTTGTAAAATATGTATATGTTATAAATAAAGTGTGAAGTAGTGTGTTTTTGTTTTGTTTTATTTAAAAGTTTTGAAGTTCTATGTTTTGCCTTTGTAGGTCTATGCAATTTTGTCTTTTAACTAGTGGCCTTTTTCCTTCCCTTTTAACTCTTTAATCTTGTTTGTTTGAGTTTGCCTAAACAAAGAAAACACAAATCAACATTGAAAATTGGCCTAGTGTGTTTTCATTTTGTCTCATTCTATTTTAAGAGATAGTCTCGCTAGGATTAAAAAGTGGGACTACTTGTTATCTAGAACAACAGTAGAAAGATAATTGGATTTTGTGTCTTGCTTGCCACAATTATTTTTATTATAAAGAAATTACTATACTGTTTGGTTGAAGAACTCCCAGGGAATCCAAGAAAATTTGGTCATGAGAGGGGAATCCGATTCACAAAATTACATCAAAGCATCCAAGGAGGTTGTTGGTACCTGAGCTGAAACAGTTAGTTGATCAATTGCTCGATGAATATAAAAAAAAAAAAAAGAAAGCAGCAAGGCACTCCAGTAATCGGTATTTTTCAAAAGAAAAGAGAGAGATGGTGAAAGTTGGACAAGCCAATATAAAACTGGCACTCTTTCCTGCACATAGCCAGGGCTCCCGAAGGATACATCTCAAACATGTTCACCAAGCTATAGATGCCACCTCATAGTTGTGATCAGGGTCGTGAAAATCTAAAGAGTAACTCTGTCGAGGCTGTAAAAGGCTAAACTAGTAAACAGAGCTCTACTCGGTTTCCCCTACACAATCTAAATAGTTGTTCGATCCATAGCAAGCATTTGAAGCCCCGGTCATCCTTGGAAGAAGGTTTATACACTTGTAATCGCACATCAGAATCTTCCTTAAGTGGTTCAACCTAGTATGTCCTTGGGAAATTTTAACAGCCGATAGATAGTAGTTGAGTCATTTTAGAAAATATTTGTGGCAAAGCATGGTACATGTTCTAAATTGTTTTGAAACTAGAGTTCTAGATTCTAAATAGTGCTACTATTTTCCCCGCAGATATCGCCATTTGTTGAGAAGCAACACACCCCCACTAAAAAAATGAAATTCCATCCTTGAAAATATTTAGTTTTCACTTTTTCACAGGGACCCTCTTGATGTTTTTCAGGTTTTAATTCCAAATTCTGCTTGCCTCCTTTTCAAAGTTTTGCTTACATCAAAGTATCCAAGTAGGCTTGCATATGGCTTTGATTTATTTTAGAATTCATTTTTCAAATGTTAGAATCATTTCTGAGTAAAGAAGATCTTTCACTAAATATGTAAAAATGCAGAATACAGATGAATAAATTCATTAGAGTCAACCTACAATTTCTGAAAATTTTGCTAAGTGGAAGTAACTTGAGAAAACGTCGCGATATCGCGACATTTTCCATTTTTGGAAACGTCACGATTTCGTGACATATTCCATTTTCAAAAATGTCACGATATCGCGACATATTTGGACTAGAAGAGCCAAGTGATGGAAACGTCGCGATATCGCGACAGGTTTGAGTCAGAAGAAAAACTTGAAGAGAATGTCGCGATATCACGACGTGTTTTGGTAGAAAGAGCCAAGTGATGAAAACGTCATGATTTCATGACGTGTTTTGGTAGAAAGAGCCAAGTGATGAAAATGTCACGATTTCGTGACGTGTTTTGGTAGAAAGAGCCAAGTGATGAAAACGTCGCGATATCGCGATGGGTTTTGATTTCATGAGAATAGCAAGGAAAACGTCACGATTTCGCGACATGTCCCGGTTTAGACAAAGAAGCCAAGATAGAAGCAAAGTGAGGGAAAACGTCGCGATTTCGTGACATGTCACGGTTTCACGACAAAGAAGCCAAGATGGAAGCAAAGTGGAGAAAATGTCGCGATTTCGCGACATGTCATGGTTTCACGACAAAGAAGCCAAGAAAGAAATGAACTAAGGGAAACGTCGCGATATCATGACATATTTGGATTAGAAGGGCCAAGTGATGAAAACGTCGTGATATCGCGACATATTTGGATTGGAAGAGCCAAGTAATGGAAATGTCACGATATCACGACATATTTGGATTCGAAGAGCCAAGTGATGGAAACGTCGTGATATCGCGACATGGTTTAGACAGAAAGAGTCAAGTGAGAAAAACGTCACGATATCGTGACAGGTTTTAGCTGGAAGCAAGTCTTATGGAAAACGTCGCGATATCGTGACACATTTTGGTTGGAGGCAAACCTCAAGGAAAATGTCACGATTTCGTGACGCATTTGGACCGAAAGAAAGCTTGACGAAAACGTCATGATATCACGACAGATTTTAAGTAAAAGCAAAGCTTGAGGAAAACGTCGCGATATCGCGACATGTTCCATTTTCACGATGACGTAAGCTTAAAAGAAGTAAAGCAAGGAAAACGTCGCGATATCACGACATATTTTGATTTCATGAGAATAGGAAGAGAAACGTCGCGATATCGTGACATGTCCCATTTTTGGACCTATCTCATTATCGCGAGGGCAAAAGCGAGGGAAAGGCAGCTTGAGGAAAACGTCACGATATTGCGACAGGTTTTGAAGAATGTGAACTGGGAAGAAAGAAACCAAGCCGACAAGGTAATGAACACTGGGGTTTAATTTAATAATATTAAAATGCTAATCCTTGTTTTTCTTTTGCAGAAAGCGATCTGGCAGTTGCATAATAGCAGAAGTAATGGCAAAAAAGACAAAGATAGGCGCAGATCAAGCGAGGGCCGTCAGATGGAAATGGGAGATGCCAAGAATTTTTGGTCCATCCAGATTTTACAGATCTGGCCACAAAGAGACTTTACAGTGTGACTAAGCAGCTGCCTCATTTAATGAAATATGTCGACGATTGGCCGAAAAGTGAAAATATCTACACGCAGTTACCAGAATTTGCCGATGGATGCATTTAACGGGAGAATTTATGGTGAAAGTAATGGCGTGCAGAGAATTTCAACTCAAAGGCGGCTCTACGAAGATAAAATGCCAGAGAAGTCAGTGACTCATCCAAATTTCTCAGAGGAATTAATGAGATGCTCCCGACAGATGCACCAGAAAGATGAAGATACCTTTACACGCAGTGCCCATTCAAGGAATATATCGACGACCAATCAAAAAATGAAGATATCTACTCACAGTTACAGGTGGATGAAAATAATATCAGATTGTGCCTTCTCCATTTATGGCAAGAACCGCACGAAGATTTTCAGAGCGATTAGGGTTTATCGAAACTCTATATTTAAAATGCCTTATATTGTAAAACCTGGGCGGTAGGGTTTTGATGATAAGATTTAGGGTTTTGGAAGAAGATATTTTTGAAAAGATCAGGGTTTGTCCTGAGTCTATATATACTTCTCTTGAATGTAAAGTAAGGAGGCGAAAACTTAGAATAAAAAGCTATTGGAGCAATTTCCTGCAAATCTTGTTGAATGCTTTGTTCTGGACTTGGAGTTGGTGTGATTTTTGTTTTCTGTGATAGCGTGGCCAGGAGCCTAATCTCTTTCGGATTGTGATAAGTTCATCTTCTTTTGTTTTTCGTCTCGTTAAGGTTTATTTAATTTATGTTGTAGATCTGTGTTATCAAGATTGGATATGCTACTAGGCTTCATTCTTTTTATTGTATGCTAGGGAAAATTATAGATTTAAGGTTCAAGCCTGTTCTAATTGCTCTGTCCTCACTGTGCGAGCTAGGCCGCTGGTGAGAGATACCAATTTCAACCGACTTCCCTTCTGTTTATGATTTTCTTTCAGATCTATTTCATCTCTCGTCTTATGCTCTTAGTAGAAGGTGATCTTAGAAACCTGGACACTTTCCTCTTTGATTTGTTCTATTGTGAAGCTAAATAGTATAACTAAAATTGGTAGTTTTGGTTTTTACGGCTAAGTTAGATAAACTTCTCTTTCTGCCCTACCCTACTCTCTCTGTTCCACCGATTGAATGATCCATTTTTATCTTCTTTAAAATTTGTCTTTTATTTAAATCTGCTAAAGCATAAAGAGCTAGATCAAAGAACTGATTGTAAATCTGAGTGTCCACAAAGATAACCAACTCCAAAAACATTACTGAACTAAAGTCCCGAACCCGTTGTAAGGTAACAGATAGTCCGCTTGAAACTATTCCAGAAGCGGAAAAGAGTGAATAGACATTCGACCCAACCCTGTAACTCACACCTTGGATATCCAGCAAGATCCTAAAGTGAGTGGGATTTATCCCTTATAAGTGTTATCGGTATTTCATGCTCATTCTTCACAGGGTGTGTATAAAAGTTGAACCAACAAGCTCTAGGTAACAACTCATGATAACTTTAGTTGGAAGCTCTAGATGATAACCAAAGTAAGCTTTTAGATGGGACTTTATTACATGACTTTCTCTATTCTGGATAGCGTGATGCTAGTTGACTTGGATTATTCTCTCATACATCCAATTAGTGTTGGACATTTTTAGCTTATTTAGTTATCATTGATGTTAAGATGTGAAGTTATCATTAATGCCAAAGTGAACATATGAAGCTATCATTAATACCATGGAGTACACCATTACTACCACTAGGAACAATGCAAAGAGTTGAAGAAAAGTTGTCAAAATATTATTTTACAAGGGTTTGTGTTAAAACCATGTAAAGGCTTCCTTAAACATTGTGATGGCAGAATTAAGGTTTTTATTAAAACCATGGTGGCAGAATAATTTACATCAAATCAATGGAGTGCAAAGAAAGGTTTAAATTTTATCTCAAGAAGACTTTAATTTTTATTAAAGTCAAATATTTATAAAAATAATTTATAAAATTTAAATTCTTTTAGAATTTAAATAATTTATAAATTATAAATGTTTTAAAGAAGCGTCGACATCATAAATTTAGTGGAGCGCCGACGTCTATGGCAAAATGTGGAAATCGTGTATAAATACCATGCCAAAGGACATTAAAACTTACCCTTCTTCATTTAGATTTCATGTGACCAAGATAAAGAATAATTCGTGCAATCGTTGAGGAATAAGACAAATTTATATTGTCTTTTAGTGTCAGGGAAAAGATGAAAAGGGAGGGATTAAGGCCTCAATCTCATTGGATGCAATGGTCCATTGGCAGCATGTGTTTTGCAAGAGCATTGGGAGTGGAAGTGACCACGATCAATTTGTATGGAGGTAGTTGGCATGTTTGTCTTGAGCACTACGGAGGAAAACATTTTGGCATGCGCTCGTGTGAGCACCAGGCTTAGAAGAAAGAGCACAAGGTGCTCTTAATCTTCCAAGTGTGCATCTAGCACACGCGGTGGTCTATCCCATGGCTAGGGTGCATGAGGATACAGATATTGGGGGTTCAAATCTCATAAGTGACAAAGGTATTAGTTTTGTTAAATAAATTTTTATTTGTCTAAAGTTTTTCCTAAGGTAAAAAGGGAGTTATAAAGGTAGAATAAAAATTTGCATGTTTGGTAATTGATTTATGTTATTGGAGTTATAAGGAAAGGGGATTTGATTTACGCCAAATTTATTATTGCTATTAAAATTTAATTTAAGAGGTTTTTGAGTTAAATTTTTGTGGATGTTAAACTTATTTTAATTGGATATTATAAGGTGTTATTGGAAAATATTTGTATGTATGTTGATGGTTGTTTTTATAGATGGAGTGATAAGGTGTAATTGAGATTTTGCATTATGTTATGAGAAATATTTATCTTCTAACCTCTTTGAGTTTGGCATAGAAGTGGTTGTGGTTGTGGCAAATTTATGAGATCCCTTAATCATCAAGAAAAAAGTATGAGTACATTCTTCCATAATTGAGTTGATTGATTGATTTTCTAAAAATAAGTTTGGAGTGAAAAGGATTTGATTAGGGCTTACTTATTAAGTGTGTTTGAGTAAATGCTTCAAGTTTTTTTGGGTTAAAGAGTTGTTATGTGAAACTTGTTTTATAAGCATTGTTGTTGAAGCCATTGGTTGAGAGAAAAACTTGAACTAGGGTTTGAGTATCATTGATATGTGAGGATTGTTTTGTAAGTATTTTTGTTGAGCAAAGAACTTGAACTAAGGTTTGAAAAGAACATGAGTATCATTGTTATGTGATATTTATGGTTGACCATTGTTGGAAACATATTGAGTTGATGTTTATATGCTTGGACTAGGGTTTGTGAGCAAGGATTATTTCATTGAGTGATTGGTTGAGTAGACTTGTTTGATCCTAGTCAAGTGGATGTGTGAAGTGATTTTTCAAGTTGCATAAAACAAACTATTCTATATTTTGAATTGAGTTGAGAAAGTGATTGAGCATTGAGTTGAATTTGAAGCATATTGAGTCTCTAACAATTCTCCTTGAGGATTGTGATTAGTATAGAACATATTGAGTCTCTAACAATTCTCTTTATGTTTCTATGAGATTGGACAAGTTTTGTGTGGACTTGTTAAGAAGATTTGAGGTAATTCTTTGAGGAGAATTGTGGATTGCTTTTGTGTGAGCTTTTGTGGAAGCTTACAATACAGATTTGGATAAGCTCTTGAGAGGAATTATTGAGTATATTTTGACAAGTTCTAGAGAGGACTTGTAGAGCAGATTTGAATAAGTTCTAAAGAGGACTTGTAGAGCAGATTTGAGCAAGTTCTAGAAAGGACTTGTAGAGAAGATTTGAGTAAGTTCTAGAGAGGACTTGTGGACAGATTAGTGTGAGATTTTGTGGAAGCTTACAAGGGATATTTGAGACAAGTATTTGAGAAAACTTGAGAGCAGAGTTGATTGATTTTTTCAAACCTTGAGTTAGGGTTTATGGTAAATCCAACAGAGTTGAGTCAAGCCTTGAGTTAAGGCTTGAGGGCAAATATCAAGGACAGATTTGTGCTAGACTAAAGTATTGTGTTTAGTGTAGATTTGAGAGAAGAGTTTGGTGTAGATTTAAGGATAGGTTTGTGCCAGACCAGAGATAGAGATAGAGCAGAGTTGTACTAGACTGAAGGACTGTATTTAGTACAAATTTGAGATAGATCTTTGGAGGTGACAGAGTAGAGAGGACAATAGTATCTAGTGGATAGAGATCCATTAGCCAGGGTAGTGAGGATAAGTCTTTTGATTGGGTACAAGAGTATTCAGTGGAGAGATATCCACAAGCCAGTGCAGTGGAGGTAGTAGTCTTCTAGAGGATCACCAGCAAGAGCAAAGGAGAAGGAGTTATCATATGGATAAAGGTCCATGAACTTGATTTAGGGGATTGGTGTCTCTTTTGGATAGAGGTCCATAAACATTGTAATAGGGAAAGGATTCCCAAGATATTGATTGAGAAAATTTTAGTGAAATATTTTCTCTGTGGAGTAGCCCACATTGGGTGAACCACATAAATTGTGGTGTCTCTATTGTGTGTGGTGATTTATGCATTGCTTTGATTACTGTTGTTGATATTGCTATCTATACATTGCATAATATTGATTTAGAAATAAAAGTAAAAAGTGGTCTTATACTATTCACCCCCTCTTAGTATAAGCTTGTGTTCTTCAATTAGAACTCAAATTAACATGAAATCTGCCATGACTCTCCCCGATGGACCTTTGAATGTGGAAAAATAATGTATTAACAAATGATGTTAATACTCGATTTTGTGCAATTAAGAAGCCTTACAATATTGATTAGGTAATGAAGGATATGATATTGCTAATGAATTTCCAATGTGTAAGATCAATTGCACTTGTGAGTGGAAGAAATTGAGTCATCCATCGAAGACTAGAGTACTTGAGGAAGGGGAAATGATGATAAGGCAACTCGAAGGTAAAATTGATAGATACCTTCATACAGGTATGCATTCGACTAGGGATAATCGTCAATAGCTAACCATATTGAGCCCCATACTGACGACCTAGTAGCCATCGTAAGTTCTAGAGGCTAAGACAGGTGATTAGATTCATGTAAAAACTCCCTCTTTGTTTCATGTACATACATGATTGTCTTTTTACTTTAGCATTATTTACCTTGATAATCTATGAGCTAAAAGTGAATGGGTTGCCTTCATAACTCCTTGTATACCTTGGTAAATAAATAGTTGATTTATCTAAATAGCAAAAGATATTGTTTTAAATAAATGGTTGATATATTTAAATAGCAAAAGATATTTTTTTAAATAAATGGTTGATTTATTTAAATAGAAAAAGATATTGTTTTAAATAAATTATTTATTTATTTAAAAAATAAAAGATATTGTTTTAAATAAATGGTTTATTTATTTAAATAACAAAAGATATTGTTTTAAATAAATGGTTTATTTATTTAAATAACAAAAGATATTGTTTTAAATGAATAATTGATTTATTTAAATAAGCAAAATATATTGCTTTAAATAAATGGTTGATTATTTAAATAATTTGGTGGATGTTATTTGAAATAAGTGGTTGATTTATTTAATAGCATTGGTTTATTTAAATAAGCAAAGAAAAGATCGATTAAATGAATGATTGACTTATCTAAGAAAAGAAGAGCCCATCTTAAAATAAAAAGAAATATAAATATAAATATTTAAGCTCCAAGGGTCAGGCTTTACACCATTGAATTAATGGGAAGCCATTGAATTGCCAACGATTGATCCATAAGGTGTAAATGTGATAAGATGACCTTCTGTAGAATGGGTCGGGTTGCCCTTTGGAGGTCCGATTGGACTAGATATGTGAAGCCCATTTTACGTGAGAGGAAAGCTCATTTATGTCTATCACCTTGGGAAGAGAAAAGAGCATGTCCACCTTACCACCTGGCAGATGTGGTCGAAGAGTAATGGTGAATAGGCAGGTATGTAAACCGAGGAATAAGAGATACACATAGGGAGTGGAGGGGGTAGAAGGGAGAGAGGAGCACACTGAGTAGAAGAGAGCACCATGAGCAAGGAAGAGCATGGAAAGCAAAGCCAAGAGGGAGAAGTGGATTTCGGGCATCCATTCGAACAAGTGCAGATGAACCAACAACAACAAACGTACTAGGTTGGTCTTGCATTTTTAAAACATGGTAAATAATTTCCTTTCAATGGTTCACATTGTTGTCGGGTTGTGCTCTTGTCTGTGCATCAACCTCTCAAAATCTTAGCAACTCATGCCCTGAGCATTATGCATATTTGTATCACCTTATGGTGTAGCTAGGTGTGTTGGCATTGTTAGGAAAGTACTGCTATTGGTTGTCATATTTGTATCACCTTATGGTGTAGCTAGGCGTGTTGGCATTGTTGGGAAAGGACTATCATTGGCTATCATATTTGTGTCACCTTATGGTGTAGCTAGGCATGTTGGTGTTTCTAGGAAAGCATTGTTGTTGGAAATCATATTTGTATCAGCTTATGGTGTAGTTAGGTATGTTGGCATTGCTGGGAAATCATTGTCATTGGTTATCATATTTGTATCACCTTATGGTGTAGCTAGGTTTGTTGGTGTTGTTGGGAAAACATTGCCATTGGCTATCATATTTGTATCATCTTATAGTGTAGCTAGGCATGTTGGTGTTGTTGGGAAAGCACTATCGTTGGCTATCATATTTGTATAACCTTATGGTGTAGCTAGGCATGTTAGCATTGGTGTAAGAGCACTGATGTTGGTTGGTGGTATTAGCTCTATTGTTGACTGGCAATCCATGCTAAATCTCACCTGTTGTCTTAACCGTTGTTCCCTATATCTAAATTGTTGTTGTTTGAGTAGGCATCTTAGGTAAGGAAGAACCTTCGGATAAAAAATCCAATTGGGCACCACGGGTAACTCTTTCCAATGCCATTTGTATCTAGGTTTGGAAAGTCTCCTTGAGTGTCGTTGACACCATGGATGACCTGACTGCATCGTGATAGCCATTGGCACCATGGGGATTGAGTGCACAACTTGTTCCTTGGGTTGTGGTGGGGTGGAAGTCACCTTAGTTGAACCCTTGTCACTTTTGCTTCGCAAAGCATGCTACACTAATTTTTCCACCCTGTGTTATGTCAATCGAAAGTTCTTTGCCATTTAGAATGAGCTTCTTAGTGATTGTTTCATTATCTAAAATTGTAGATTTTAGGGTAATGAAAGTGTAGAAGCTTTAATTATTGTTTCATCATGTAAAATTATAGATTTTAGGTTAATGAAATTATAGAAGATTTAATTATTATTTCATTATCTAAAATTGTAGATTTTAGGGTAATGAAAGTGTAGAAGCTTTAATTATTGTTTCATTATCTAAAATTGTAGGTTTTAGGGTAATGAAAGTATAGAATCTTTTAATGTGATAATGGTTTGTTTTGTAAATTAAGGGTATGGGACCTTACTTTATGAAATAAAGAAAAGGGTTTATTTGAAGATTAGAGTAGTTGGCTTTATTTGGATAATAAATTTCATTATGGTTTGTTTTGTAAATTAAGGGTATGGGACCTTACTTTATGAAATGAATAAAAGGGTTTATTTGAAGATTAGAGTAGTTGGATTTAATTGGATAATAAATGTGATTATGGTTTGTTTTGTAAATTAAGGGTATGGGGCCTTACTTTATGAAATGAAGAAAAGGGTTTATTTGAAGATTATAGTAGTTGGATTTAATTGGATAATAAATGTGATTATGGTTTGTTTTGTAAATTAAGGGTAGGAGACATTACTTTATGAAATGGAAAAAAATGTATATTTGAAGATTAGAGTAGTTGGCTTTAATTGGATAATAAATGTGATTAGGGTTTGTTTTCTAAATTAAGGGTATGGGACTTTACTTTATGACATGAAGAAAAGGGTTTATTTTAAGATTAGAGTAGTTGGCTTTAATTGGATAATAAATGTGATTAGGGTTTCTTTTGTAAATTAAGGGTATGGGACATTACTTTATGAAATAAAGAAAAATATTTATTTGTAGATTAGAGTAGTTGTCTTTAGTTGGATAATAATTGTGATTATGGATTATTTTTTAAATTAAGAGTATGGGACCTTACTTTATGAAATGAAGAAAAAGGTTTATTTGGGAAATTAAAGTAGTTGCTTTAATTGAAAGGATGTGTGAACCCAGATGGGACTTTAATTGTTAAGTAAGGGTTAGTTCATTTATTGCAAGTAAGGCATATGGTCTGAGGCATGGTTTATTGAATCTCATCAGTAGATGAGAGGGGAAATGGAAAAAGTAGTTTCTATGATAATAACTATGCATTAGAATTTTTAATTGCTTGGGTTATTTGTATAGTTGCAATTTGGAAATAAAATAAGTAAGTGCATTTAGAAGCATGTCTATCCGGATCCATGAGTGTCCTGATCCCCTAATATCCTCTCTTGATCGATGGAAGAGTGGGAGGACCAAAGTCATGAGATGGACCAATGCACAAGTTTGCTCTCTACCTTACATATTGCTTAATTATGCAATAGATTAGATTGTGGAGATATTTCCTCGATGAAATAGATATAAAGTATTGGTGAAAGTATGGGGTATACCATACATACATATGTAATTAAATGAACATTGGGACTGTTGCACCTCGTACTTCCTTATTGAATGTAATTGTAATTAAACCTTTTATCGTATGTTTATTATTTAATAGTTGCTTTATATTTTGGTTATCCTTGCTTGTTTGATAATTCATATTTGTTAGATTTAGTATCTAGATCTTTTATTCTCTTGTGTTGTTCAAAATTGTTTTAAAAAAAATATTAGTAAGTTCTAGGTGAACTTAGAGGATGATCTAAGGGCTTGAGACCCCTTAGGGAGATTGGTAACTAGGTTTAGAAGATTGTACCAAAGTTAAGATAGCTCTTTAGTGGACAATATTGATAACTTAACTTGCAGTACATGTAGCATACCCACACATGATGGTTTATGTGGAATATGAATATGAGTGTATACCTTCCAATGATCGAGGGTGGTAAGTCTAGCTCATCAAGGTTGATGAGATGGATGGACTTATGTGCATAACATGAGATATGCCTACGCAGAAGGGACTTGCGTGAGGGGAATATTGTGTGGTATAGTTCTTGAAAAACTTAGGGGATGTCAAACATTAAGTTAGTCTAAGGTTGGGTAGGGATTTATGAATCCCTCTCCTTGGTTAACAAAAAAAAAACTTTATGTATTTGCATGTTTTCTTGTTTTTTTATTTTTGAGTCGTTACATTTGGTATCATAGATCTAGGTTTGAGGGTATAGAGCTTCTTATGTGCTAAAAGATATTTGGGAATATCCCATGAAGGTTAGCTTAGGATTAATATGAAAGCTAGGGTAACCTAGAGTCTCTAATTATTTAGAATCTAATGGGATTGATTCCAAGGGAAGATGAATGTTAGAATACCTTAGTATGGGCTTTGGTATTAATGATATATCCTAACCTTGGAAAATCATCCTAGTTAAATATATAATTATTAGCAAAATAAGAACTTTGTAATGTGGTCGAGTTAGGAATCCAATTTAAGATGAAGCTGGGATCTAACTATTTTCTTATGGAAACTAGATCAAGATGCCACCTATGGCTAGGATGGAAAGGCCTCCATATATAAAGACTCAATAAAGTAATTTTGAAGAAGAGATCTAGAATGAGGGTCCAAAAATTCCTAATATGGGAATAGAAGAACTTACCACCATAGTTTATAAATTACAAGATCAATTAAGACAAGTGTTGGAAACTGTGGCGAATAAAAATTTGCAAGCTAGAGATTTGAAAGTCAACCAAGTTGAGGGACTAATAGCATAATAGAATCAAGATAGAACCCTCTTAGAAAAGGAGACAGTAAGAGACCTAGAAAACATATCCATCTCCAAATTCAATGGATAAGGAGAGGGGGACACAGTTGAGGCTTGGTTAAGGGAACTGGAAGTTTTCTTCACAGTAAATGGATACTCTTCAGGAACTTGAAATATTTAGGCTACTATTTACCTTGAAGGAGCTATCCTAGATTGGTGGGAAACTTACTATGATGAAACTAATATTGAACCAGTAGACATTCCATGGAAGGAATTTAAAGTTATATTTAATAAGAGATTCCTCATGAAGCATTTCTATGCTCTAAAACTAGAGGAGTTTTCTAGCCTAAGGTAAGGAACCAACTTAGTGGAGGTATACTACAGGAAGCTACTAAAGTTATTGAAGTATGTACCTACTTATAATGGGAAAAATTAGATTCACAAGTTTACTCATGGATTGTAATATAAGATAAATCATGATTTAGAGATGCAGGAGCCTAAATCATTGCAAAAGGTATATGACCTAGCAAAGAAAGTAGAGTTGTATTTTTGTTATAAATATGAAGTCTTGATTGAGCAGGAACATCAGGAATGAAAGAAGAGGAATATAAATGGGGTTATAAAATGAGAGGTGAAATAGGAATGAAAGGCTAAGAACCCCCAGAATCCAGGTAAGAAATTCAATGGAAGCCAAAATAAGTTCAAGAACTTTTAAAAGAAATACAACAAACCCGATAACACTAAACCTCCTTTGTAGAAACCACAAGTTCCAGTACCAGTGATTAAGGATGAAGGGAAAAAAATAGAAAAGAGAAAAGTGTCCAAGGATGGATGTTACCATTGTAGAGGGTTGTATTTTTCTAACCAGTGCCCATACCGACCAAGGTCAAGCACACCCATCAGTAAAGGAAATGAAACAATGCATAAGATCTACATTGCAATTGGGAATCATAAGCTTGAGGGGTAAACCACCCCATTAATCATAAAAGGTAAGATTTTTGATAAGCAAGTAAATATCTTAATAGATAGTGGAGCCACTAATAGTTTCATTTCTTGTAATTTAGCCAAATATATATCAAAATGACCAGGGTATTTAGCTCATGGATGGAATGTTGAGTATGGATCTGGACAAACCTACTCTGTAAACCAATATTTTCCAATGATGGAAATTACTTTAGACAATGGGACCATGGAAGGTTGCTTGTATGTAGAACTAGTTCATGCCTTTGATGTGATTCTAGGAATGGATTGGTTACAGGACCATAAATTCGTAATCAATTTTTGAGATAGATGGATCAAGTATTCTGAGGAAGGTAAAGAAAGACTACAAATTCATAGTAAATAGGGGTTATTTAAACCCTAGATATTTTCAACTACGCTATTAAAGAAATCCCTCAGGAAAGGAGGGATTATGCATGTAGTAAAGCTAAATGAAATTGAAAGGGATCAAAAGGAAGAGGTGTTGGGGACACACCCAATTTTATAGGAATTCTAGGATATATTTCTTGAGGACCTACCTGGGATCCCTCTTGTGCAAGAATTTGATTTCACTATTGGTCTTATAGCAGGAGCAAAACCCATTCACCGATCTCTGTATAAGATATCACCCATTGAGAAGCAAGAGTTAAGGGTATAGTTATAAGGATTATTAGAAAAGGGGTTGATAAAACCAAGTGTGTCACCTTGGGGTGTGCCCATTTTATTTGTTAAAAAGGATGGATATTTAAGATTGTGTATTGACTACATACTCCTAAAAAAAAGCTACAATCAAGAACCGGTACCACCTACCCAGGATCAAATATTTATTCAACCAACTACGAGATGCCACGGTATTTACCAAGATAGAAATAATATAAAGGTATCACCAATTGAGGATTCATGAGGATGACACTCACAAGACGATATTTAATACAAGGTATGGGAAATATGAGTTCACCGTCCTACCTTTCGAGTTGACTAATGCTCTTGTTGCCCTCGTGAATTTAATGAATAGTGTGTCCAGAAGGCATGTGGACTAGTTTGTCCTTGTATTTCTAGATGACATCCTAATATACTCTCGAAACAAGGAAGAACATGATAAGCATCTCAAGATCATGCTAGAGTTGCTAAGGGAAAATCAACTCTACGAGAATCTAGCCAAGAGCAATTTCTATATTTTGAAGATACGCTATTTAAGGTATATCATATTAGTTGAAGGGATCATCATGGATCCAAAGAAAATTAAAGCCATGTTAAACTGGATACGCCTTCCAATGTTACTGAAGTAAGAAGCTTCATGGGGTTAAAAAACTATTATAGACATCACATAAAGTATTTCTCAAAATTTGCCTCGACAATAACTAATATCCAAAAGAAAGGGAAGGAATTCAAATGGATGGAAAAGTGTGAGGCCACTTTCACCTTGTTGAAGCAAAAACTTACTACTGCATCAATAATGAACATTCTAGATCCACAAGAAGATTTTATAGTATGCACTGATGCATCGTTGGAAAGACTAGGGGGAGGACTCATGCAAGGAGAGTCAATAGTAGCTTATACTTTGAGGAACCTTAAGAAGCATGAAGTTAATTATGCTACTCATGATTTAGAACTACCCACTGTAGTGCACACTCTAAAGGTCTAGTGCAATTATCTAGTAGGAAGACCTTTAGATTTAAAATCAAATAATCAAAGTCTAAAGTACATATTTACTCAACCAATACTCAATGCAAGATAGATAAGGTGGGTCGAGCTCCTCACTGAGTACTATTTTGAAATTGAGTACATAAAAGGAAAAGAGAATAAGGTTGCAGATGCTTTGAGTAGAAGGAGACACATAGTATCCATAACCAGGAGTCACGTAAAACTCATGGACCAAGTAAGGCAAGAGCAATATCAAGATGAATATTGTCAAGAGACTTGAGCTAAATTAAATGAATATCTTGAGAACAATAAGGAGTTTGGGGTAATAGATGATATTTTGTGTTACAAAGGAAGAATCATCATACCAAAATCGTGGGATTCAAGGAAGCTATTAATACAAGAAGCCCATAGATCTCCTTATATAGCTCACCCTGGAGGGGCAAAGATGAGAGAAAATCTGAAGAGGACCTTTTTTGGGTAGAAATGAAGAGAGATATTATAGATTTTGTAGCTCGATGCTTTGAATTTTAGAAGTTCAAAGCAGAATGCAAACATCCCATAAGATATTTGTACCCTCATAATATACCTACTGAAAAATGGCAGGTCATATCAATGGATTTTATAGTAGGTTTACCTAAGACCCAGTATCAACACAATGCAATATTTGTAGTAGTCGACAAATTGATCAAGGTCGCACACTTCATACCTAGGAGCACCAAGGACGACACTCAAGTGGTGGCTAATAGATTTATCAAGGAAGTGTTTCGATTGTATGGGTTCCTAGAAGTAATTATATAAGATAGGGATTCCAAGTTTACTTCTAAATTTTGGAGATCCCTTCACCAAAAAAATGGCACAATGTTGCATTTGAGTTCAACATACCACCATAAAATAGATGGTCAAACAGAGCGGGTAAACCAAGTACTAAAATATATGCTCTGCATGTATTGTATGGATCCCAAGTCTCGATGGGAATACTATTTGCCATTGGTAGAGTTTACCTACAATAATGGGTATCACTCTTCTCTAGGGATGACACCTTTTGATGTCTTGTATGGACGAAAGTGTAGAACACCACTGTCATGGGACAACCCGAAGGATAGAATGGTTATTGGACCAAAAATGGTTAGAGAAATAGAAGAGCAGATTAATGTAATCAGGCAAAGACTCAAGGAAGCTACTGATATGTAGAAGAGTTATGTCAATTTAAAGAGGACTCCTAGAGAGTACTCAGTGGGAGATAAAGTGTTCCTAAGGATCAAGCCAATGAAAAGATTATTTTGGTTGCATACCGACTCACTTTACCTCCTAATTTATCAAAAATCCATGACACCTTCCACATAACTTCACATAGAAAATATATTGCTAACCCTGAACATGTGTAGGATGTCTCTAATTTGAAGATGGCAAATTCGAAGGCAATAAAAGTAATTCCAGTAAGGATCCTCAAATTTTTCTCAAAGACTATGTGGAATCGAACCCTTGAGCAGTGTAAGGTCCAGTGGGACTATTTCTCTAAAAGAAATACCACATGGAAGAAAGTGGTGGATATGTGGAAATATTTTCCTTTTTTGTTTGATGAACTCTAAGATGTTGTAATGAATTGTTTTTATTATGTATGTTGTATAAAATTGAGAAACACCGGGGATGGTGTTAGTCCTAGTGGGGGAGGATGTCATGACCCTCCTAGATGGACCTTTGAATGTGGAAAAATAATGTATTAACGAATGATTCTAATACTTGATTTTATGCAATTAAGAAGCCTTACAATATTGATTAGATAATGAAGGATATGATACTGCTAATGAATTATCAATATGTAGGATTAGGTGCACTCGTGAGTGGAATAAATTGAGTCATCCACCGAATATGAGAGTACTTGAGAAAGAGGAAATGATGATAAGACAACTCAAAGGTAACACAGATAGATACCTTCATATAGGCATGCGTTCGATTAGGTATTATCATCAATATATAACCACCTTGATTCCCAGACTGAAGACCAAGTAGCCATCGTAAGTTCTAGAGGTTGAGACATGTGATTAGATTTATGGAAAGACTCCCTCTTTGTTTTATGCACATACATGATTGTCTTTTACTTCAACATTATTTACCTTGATAATCGATGAGCTATAAGTGAATGGGTTGCCTTCATAACTCCTTGTATGCCTTGGTAAATAAATGGTTGATTTATCTAAATAGCAAAAGATATTGTTTTAAATAAATGGTTGATTTATTTAAATAGAAAAATATATTGTTTTAAATAAACGGTTTATTTATTTAAAAAACAAAAGATATTGTTTTAAATAAATGGTTTATTTATTTAAATAACAAAAGATATTGTTTTAAATAAATGGTTTATTTATTTAAATAACAAAATATATTGTTTTAAATGAATAATTGATTTATTTAAATAAGCAAAAGATATTGATTTAAATAAATGGATGATTATTTAAATAATTTGATGGATGTTATTTGAAATAAGTGCCTCATGGTTCCACATCAGCTCATTTTTAACATATTTAAATCAATTCAACCAATCAAATCAAATCAAATGGTAGTGATTTGGTGACTCGAAAGGGCTGAGGTGGAAAAAGTGGATTGGAGCACTCTAGAAAATTAGGGATTGCCAAGTGGAAGATCGAGATTGGCTACTATTTTTCTAAGGTTAAAGGCTTTAATTTTTAAGTTTTTGAGATCCATTAGAGAAAATATTTTGGAGGCCATAGCGTTTGCATACAAAATTATTTTGATCTATTTTTTTCAAATCACATTATTTTTTGAGCTCTACATAATGGCAGTATCAGTTCATAGACCTGCTATGGTGTTAAGGGTCAGATTGTTAATATGGACCAGAAATACCTAGTTACTCACCTTAAAGAATGAAATTATAGTATTTTGTCAACTCAAATTATTGGCCTACTATTAAGTAAGAACCTATGGTGCATATTTTAGGAGGACAAAATAATAGTTCTTGATGTTGAAGCTTGGCAACAAAAGGTAGAGGAGGCTCTAGGTTTATTTTATTTTTTGATTGAGCTAGAGTTGCTTTTCCATATCAAATAAGAGAGTGATCCTATCAAGGTATGGTCAAAGCTACATGAATTTTTTGGAAAGGTTAATACTACTAAAGTGAATCACTTGGAATTACAACTTTATTCTCTTAAATAGCTAAGTTTGATAATGTTGAGGATTAGATTCAAGGCTTTGAGGGCATATATTGCATATTTTTGAGGAAAAAAGAAATATGATGTATAATTCATTAAGAATATCCATTCTAATCAATCCCCCTCCTTTCAAGTTTTGAACCTAATGGTTTATATAATTCATATGTTCGTGAAATCCCAAATGACTCTTACTCTTGATCAACTTTGTTTTTCCTAATTCACTTTCATGTTGTAATACAAAATTATGGTGGTGGCTCCTCAAATACAAGCTTATGCAAAGGAATTTCAATCTAAGGAGGATAATACCTAGGGGCTAAAAAAAAAGGATAAGTCTTACATAGAAATTGAATACCACTTATGGGTACTTTGAAAGGGAGGGACATCCAACAAATAATTGCTTGTTAAAGTTGTAAAATATTGAAGCTAAGTTCTTGAAGCAAGGTGGATATATTTAAAATGATGAGTGAGTTTTAGATGAATCTTTCTTAACTATAGAGGCCCACTAGATCATCCATTATGGAGGAAGATATTATTTTCAGTAATGTCTTCTCTCTTTCACCCCTCAATTTTGATTATTGGGGGGTTGTTAAATTAATTATAATATGATTCATGGCCAAGATCCAACATTATGCGATGAATTGGATAATCCCAAGGGCATTTCATTGTGCAATATATTTATTATTTTATAATATTTTATTATGTAAGTCTAATGGACCATGGTTAACCTTGTTATGGTTAAACCTTATTTAATATTTATAATTAACATAAAGTCCACTTTTTATGTTAGCTTAGGTTAAAATTTATGATGTAATTAGGATTTTTGGTATTGTTATAAATACCCCCTTACACTCCTCATTTCATATTGGATTGTTGTGCAATATAATATATAGATAGTAATTATTTATGGTGTTTATGGAAACCCACTATATCTTTCTCTTATTTGTCATTTTTTACACTTTTTTATAAGATTTGAGTAGATGGATTGCTTTTATTCATTTCTAGAAAATATTTTGAATTCCAAAAAATGTCCCTTAAAATTTTGGTTCACCAGAAACTTGTTGTCATCTTTTATTGTTCCCACCTGAGATAATCGTACCTTGTGTTGGAGCAACACAGTGGGTTGCAACCAAGAGCATGGGATTTAACTCAATTAGGGATCTTTGGGAATTTTTACAAGGTCGGCTCCTTGTTAAGATGCGATATTCAACGTGCTAGTTTCTCAACAAGGGAAAAGGATGTGAGAAAGTGAACAAACTCAACAATGAAAAGAAAAGGGGGCAATGCACCAAGAGATCTGCTAAGATATTCTTGAAAAAATAATCCTAAACATTATGTGCCAATGGTGAGCACTTCCTCTTCTCAACACAGTGAAGTACAATCAAGATTTACCAGTTATATGCATGCATAAGAAAGTACATCTCATAGGAGAGCCAAGATAGTAAGTGACTCAGTCCAAAAATAGACACATGCCCCTTACACACACATACACTTAGCAAAATATGATATTCAAGCAAAATATCACAAACACATACACATACACAACAATGGGTCTACAGGCCAAAAATAGACACAGGCTCCCATGTATATATAATGCAAGTAAACTCTTACAAATATTATGCTAGAAGTGGGGGTTCAAGATTGCCCACAAGACACTTAGGAACTACATTTGTTTTTATAGAGAGAAAATATTACTATTTATAGGTTTCCAAGAGAGGGTTTTCCCTCCAAAAATTATGCAAATATTTCTAGGTGGTTGTCATTTCATATACCGAGTCATGTCTTTTTTGACTAATTGTTCATTTAGGATTCTATGAATTTAAAGATATGAATTCCAATTGATCCTTGGTCATTATATGAGCAACTATAACCTTTATTGCCATCTACCCATTTTTGGGGATTCCCATTACTTGGGTGCAAAAGATTTCTTTAATTTAAGGTTCTAGATATTCGAGCTACTTTTATTGTAGCTCCATCCTGTTGTTGTCCTTTCTCTAAGATATGAGATATATTTTATAGGAAGGACAATCTTCCTCAAAGAATGTGCACTTCTATTGATTTGACCTTTTGGGCACTAGTGTTGTCTTCTTCAAGAGTTTTTCATCTCTTGGAACCATTTATCCTTAGACCTTTGGGACTTTCTGTCTTTAGTAGCTTTATAAATACTTTTGCTCTTGCCTTTTATCCATGACTCAAGAAATTTTGACCTTTGAACATTTATTGTTCATGAGGATGATCAGGCTTTTCTGATCAGGCCTTTCTTCATGTGTTTTTTCATGACTCAAACTTCTGCTTTTGAAAGGTGTAGTGTTTTATCACTAAAAACCTAAGTTTTAATGATTACCAATTGCAATTGTTCAATAGGAATAGTACATTTTTTGTATTATTTGTAAGGAGTAACATATATTCTAAATATTTCACTTCCAACTCAACTATTTCTATATGATGGCAGTTCAAGTTATTTATGAGGAACATGAGGGCAAACATTTAAATCATGTCAAACTTATTTATTGAAATAATTGGAAAAATAACTAGTCTTCTATGGAGGCAATGATATTTCAAGTTGGTTAATGAGAAGTATTTTGGAAGAGGAAATCATATGTTCTAACTATGAATTAGACTCTCCTTTTTCTGTTGGCTAGACATACATTGTGCAGAAGGGATTTGGCTTCTCTTTTTAATCATAAACTTGAAAATTTGGTTAGCACCATGCACTTAGTGCCTTAGACACCCCAATTTGAACCCCTTTGACATCTTTTGTCTATTTTACATGAAAAAATAGATTCCCAACTATTCAGGCCTTATATTATACCACATAATTTTCTTTTACATATATAACCCTTTGGGTAATAGAATACCAGTATGTGTCAAAACCGCTATCAAACTTATATATAATGTTGATTAGGTGGCACAAAGTTAGTGATAGATACTAGTGAATCTAGAAACACCAAATTGTAGTCTATGATTGGATGCTGATTTTCTAAGATTTGATGTATTATTATTTTTTGAGGTCCTTTATGAAAAAAATTTCAAAGGCCATAACTTCTGTATACAAAAGCATTTTAAGCCATTTTTTCAAATTGCATGCTTTTTTGAGCTCTTTTAATTGGTGACATCAGTTCAAGTACATATTATAGTGTTAGGGGTGAGTTGTATAAGATGGATCCTAAAGACTATATTACTAACCTTAGTGGACAAAATTATAACATATGGTCAACTCAAATTATTAATTTACTGCATAGTAAGAACCTATGGTGCATCTTTCAAGAGGATAAAACAACAACCCTTTATGAAGAAACTCATCAACACAAGCAAGAAGCTCTTGGTCTATTCTCATTTTTGATTGAGCTGGAACGATTTTTCCATATAAAAAAATATAATGAACCTATAAAGGTGTGGTTAAAATTACATGACTATTTTGGAAATAAAATACAACTTAAGTAAGTTTCTTGGAATTAGACCTCTCTTCTATGAAAATGGCTGAGTTTTATAACATTAAGGACTATATTGTGAGATTTAAGGCATTAAGAGTAGATATTATAGAGTATTTTGGAGGAAAAAAGAAATATGATACAAAATGCATGAAACTTATCCTTTCTAATCTCTCCTTCATTTTAGATGTCGAACCTCATGGTTTAGGTGATTCCTATGTTCTTGGAAATACAAAAATATTTATCTCTTGATCATTATTCTTTCCTACTTCATTTTAAGGTAGAAATGAGGAGTTGTGGTGGTACTTCTTAAGTACATGCTTATGCATAGGAATTTAAACCTAAGAAAACTAATACCCATGGGTCAAAGGGTCAGGATAAGTCTTCATAGAAGTTGAATATCATTTGTGGTTACTATAAGAAGGAAGAACATCCAAAAAAAAATTGTTTCCTAAAGTTGCAAAGGATTGAAGCTATAGATAATGATAAGGATTCATATGGATCTTCCTCAAATTTAGAGACCTAATAGAGCATCCATTATGTGGGGAAATACATTATTATCACTAAAAGTTTCTCTCCTTGATCCCTCAGTTTAGATTATAAGGGTGTGTTGAAAGTTAAATCTGATTTATGGTCAAGGTTGATATTGTATGGTGCAATATTGTATATTCCTATGGGAAATCATTATATAAATGAATTCAATTTATTGTATTATTTTATTATGTAATCCCTATGGATCACAATTATCCTTGTTATGGTTAAAATCACCTTATAACTTGTAATTAACCTAAATTCCTCTTATGTTAGATTAGGTTAACTCAATTAATGTAATTGAGGTTTTGATATTGGTACAAATACCCCCACCCATTCCATATGTTGTATCACAATGTTGTGATACTTATCCATGAGAAATACTATATGTTGCTCAAGGGCAACCACAATTATTATTTCTCTTTCTGATCCTTATCCATCAATAATACAATAATTATTTATGTTGCTCAAGGAAAACCACAATTATTATTATTATTATTATTATTATTATTTAAGCAAAAAACCCCTTGCGGGGCCACCTTGGTCTAAGAGACCACGAACATGGGGTTCTACACCGTCAAAGTCACCCGAGGGTCACACCCGACCCTGCCCGCACCAACATTATCAATTGGATTTTGGGTACCCAATTCAGCTTTTTGGTAGGGTGGAGATTCGAACTTGGGACCTCCCTTGGAGGATTGCCCTCTCCTCTCCAACTCACCTACAACACCTGGGTAGGAAAACCATAATTATTATTTCTCTCACTTTCCTTTTTCATGCTTTTATGTATAATATTTGAGTGAATGGATTACTTTTATTTATTTTTTGAAATAAGTGCAAATTCCAACAAAATAATCTATCAATATCGATTTGATTAATTTATTATGCAAAACATATTTTTTTATTAAAAATAGGGTTTTGAAAGGATTCTCTTTTCTCTTTTACGTCAACTTAATCACATCAAGCTATATAGACTATTTGGTGCTTCCAAGATTTGAACCTTGGTGTAAGATACGTCACCCATATGTCTCAACCATTAAACCATGACCCCATTGGCTATTATGTAAAATATTTATTACATGCTCTATAATTCCAATACAAATAGTCCTTATTTTGTAATCATAGAGATATTCATATAAATTATGGAATGCGATAATAGTAGAGGAATTAATAATAAATTCTTCTTATTCCTCGACAATATTTGATCAGTTATATTGCACTATATCAAATGAATGTTTTTAATATAATTTTTATCTTTGATATTACTATTACTAGATTTTTTAATAAGATATATGTGGCTTCTATTGGGGGCCATGTTAGCTTTTTATGGTGTATGCCAAGGGAAAATATAATCATAGGATATAAAATATGCAGAAATGTAAGATGTTGAAATATGTTATTTATCGAAAGTGACAAAAATGATACAAGGCAATATGGAGGAAATGAACACTCCATAACCTATACTAAAGAACTACATTTTATCCCATCACCAATATACATGGTGATCTACATAGTATACCTACTACTACCTACAATGATATATAATCACTCACTATGAAGCACTTTATATAAAAATATGGATAGCTTGGCCAACACTCTACCTAGTTGTACAAGGGGACACCTTGCACATTTACAACTTGCACATAAACACTTGTGCATTTATTATATTACTTGAAGTAACTAGCTAACTACCCCCTAAAGTAATATACTACTCTAGTTATGTACCAAGAGTGGTACATTTACATGACCCAAATGATGTAATATACTCTAACACCCCCATGTATTACATTATTTGGGTATTGAAGACTTTAGTCTTCAATATGGATCTTCTTCTTTGTTTCATGTATCCTGTTAAAGCAAGTAGTTAGTGTCTTCATACCATTTTACCCTTGTTTTAAGAGCTTTGAATTCTTGATCATCTTTCATATCTTCTAGTTCTTCAATTTCTTCAATCTTCTGAGCTAGATGGCCTTTTTGATTCTCTTTTTGATATTCCAATTGTGGATAATAGTTATGATGCTGAGATTGTTGCTATCGAGAATTATTTTGATATTGCCTTGGTTGGAATGCCCTATTTGGTTGGCTTCCATAGTTCATCTAATTTCCTTGATGATGATTTCTTGGATTGAATCTATAGTAGTTGGTGTTATGTCCATTTCTCCTACATATCTAACAATATCTATTATTCCATGGTCTTTGACCTTTTTATGATGAAGCAATATTTCCTTGTGGATTATCTTTTAGGACCAATTCATTACTAGTCATTTCATATTTCATTATATTTTCTATCTTATATTCTTGAAGAATGCTGATTAGCTCATCAAACTTTGTATCTTTGCTTAGAACCTATAAGGATGCAACTAGATGCTTATAGCTATCTGGAAGTGCTCTCAAAGTTACTTGAACAAGGAATTTATCTTCAACATTTTCTCCTAGGGTTAGCAATTTTCCTTTGATATATGTTATCTTCCTTAAGAATAGTTCTATGCTTTCACCACTATTCATTTTCAGGGAATGTAATTGAGTTTGAATATTTAAGATAGTGGCTTTATTTTTCCCTTCAAATATTTTCTCTAATATTTTCTAAGCATTTGTAGATGTCCCTGTTGATCTAATGGAAGTTTGTATCTCATATGTGATGGCAAATGGTATTATCATTAATGCCTTAGAATCACTTTCTTAAAATTTTTGAATCTTTGTTTCTCCCTGAGTTGGTTTAGTTCTTGCTCCTTTGACAATATCCCAAAGTTTTTCAAATATCAGAATAGCTCTTACTTTGTTTTTCCATGAGAAGTAATTTGGTCCCTTAAGTAGTCGATATTTTGTTAGGATAAATTTGTTTGTGGTCATGATGACTCTCTAGGTATAAAAACTTTCTTGGTTTTAGATTTTGTAGAATTCCTTATATCTCCCTAGTTAAGAAATGTGAACTAATTTGATAAAACCTTTTAGAATTAGGTTCCGTAGGCTTCCTTATGTCTCCCTAATACTTATAATATGCTTAGTTCACCTTCTAAGTTGATTTTGTAATATTTTGAGGATAATCAACTTTTTAATTTTACCTTATCTTTCCCAATGAAGTATGCTTTAATGGTTGGGTTTCTTTGTCTCCTTAGAATGAGTATGAGAGATTTTTTACCAATTAATTCCAACTCTATATGTAGGCAATTGATTTTCTTTTCTTTCCAATAAATTCCAATTATATGTATATAGTTTGAATTAGTATACCTTATATCTCCCTACTTTTTGGAATATTAGAAAACAATAATATTTGCAATAATAGAGTTTTAATTTTCCAAGTAGAAATCCTTATATCTCCTACATTATAAATTACAAATATTAACCTATTTAGGTGTATAGATTTTGCTTTCAAATGTGGTTGATTTTTCTATGGTTTCAACCTTATATTATACCCCTTATAACTCCTTAATGAAAGCAAATTTAATTAAGGTAAATTCTTACTTTATAATGCTACAAATGGGCGTTGTATTATCCAATTTATGGGTGTTGTATTATTCAATGTATGGCATTGTATTCTCCAATGTATGGCATTGTATTTTTTGGACGTAGAAGATGATAGCAGGATTTAATGCTTCTCTTAAATTAGTGAGTGTTGTGACTAATGTAGATAATGCCTTTGTGATGGCTCCTTGTACTCATCTTAATAATTTTGTCCTATCAACGTAGATAGGCATATATTTTGACATTTTTTTACGTAGATAAGCACATTATAATGTAGACCTTAATGTTGCACTTTATCCATAGATATAGATCAATAATAGCCTTCTTGTATTGGCTTTAATATTGCAGGTGAATGCTTTCTTATGGGTGCTTTTATTTGATGTGGAGCAATGGTGTCTTTAAGCACCTTGAATCTTGAGAAATATGAGCTCTTTGATGGGTCTCTTCTCTTGCTTGAATTCTGCCCTTATACCCTATGGGATGACGGTCATGCTATTTCTTGTAATATGAGCTTATTTTTTCCTTCTTGAAGGATCAAATGTGGTGCTTGTAATGGTTAGATTTACACCAATATGATGGACCGAATGTCTCCCTTTTTTGAAATACCTTTTGATTTTGATGAGGCTGCTCCATGCATTCACTAATCCTCTTGCTTGTATAGTTTAGTAAGAATAAATCCAAGCTAATAATATGCTCATTTTTTAAGTAAGAAAATTTCTGCACTTACTCTTTTAATGAAATCTTTAGTGAACCTCGAATCTGAGTCTCACCAAGTCTAAATTTATATCTTCTATCACTGATTTAATGGCTACCTTTTTATTCTTCACTCCTTGGAGGAATTTTGATCTGATTGATGGCTTCTATAGGCTGCAATACCTTGTGAGTACTGATTTTTGAATAGTGTCTTTAGACACTTTGATATTTGCAGATTTTTGTGTCCTTGATCTTAACAATCAATACACAAAATAACTCTCTAAGAGTAACTAGTTAATGAAAAACTAGTATAGTGCAATGAATCAATAATACCTTCAACTTAATGCACTTTAAAGGTAACAATAATCTCACCTTATTGCTCCTGTAAATAACCTCTCAAAGTAGTTTCAAATGCACTTAATGATCACTGCAAATTTCTTAATGTAGTCCTTTTCTCAATAATTATATAATAGGAAGAATGTATCTAACTCCTCTTAATGTGTAGGTAATGAAACTTAATAGAAACTATCTTTTGCACTTTTTTGAGAATTAAAATGCAACCTTCTAATTTGCAACTTTCCAAATTCTAATAATGTGCTTAATGAAGTTAAGTAGTAATGTGATTTAAATGTTCAAGTAATGAACCTTTTGCACCTAAGTTGCTTGCCTTTGATGATGAATATCTTGATGATTTGATTCACCAAATATCTTGTATGGAATGGTTATTGCTCACAACTGTGAATGCTTCTAGTATGCTGCTCTAAAATTTTAGTAAATGATTTCAACTTCTTTAGGATTTGGCCTAGAACTCCGAAGTCTTGTAGCTAGTAATGCTATCTTGATTGTTGTCCTTTAGAAATAAATCTATTCACTTAAATTTTATCCTTATAGAATCCTTTCAGTAATTTTTTGTGAATTCAATAAATCTCTTTTTCTAAAATGTGTCTTCTTTACCTATGAAGGACAGTCTCCAAATATTCTTGGATTTGGTAGTTTTATTTTGTTTGAGTTATTCAAATAGGGATTTCTTCTCAATAATATTAAGGTCTTGAGGTATTCATGAATCTTCTATCTAATGTTTGACAAACTATTTACCAAATATCTCTCCTTTGGGATTGTTGTCGGATGGTGGCAATTGTCCCAATTCTTCCACTATCTTTGTAGTGAATTTATCCAATGAGTTCTCCTAGGAAATTCTTTGATTACTTCTCTAATTTTTACAATGAGGCTCTCCAAGCCTTTTTATTGAGACCTCTCCAAGGTCTTTAGTCTTGTAGCTTCTATGGTCTTCTTGATGAGACCTTTCCTTCAACCTTCAACTACGAAAGTTTTGACAATGAGATCTTCTTCACGGATCTCTGGAATAGGAATTTTGATAGTCCTTCTCTATCTCTTCCAAGGATGGAAGTTCTTAAATGATACATTTTATGGGTATCTTTAGCTTCTTCTAGAGGAAGTCTTCAATTAGAAAAGGAGATAACCAATCTCCTATCTTTCACGGACTCTTCTCTGGAGTCTTCTTTTGGTTCAATGACTCTTCTCTAGAGTCTTCTTTAGTTTCAAGGCTTCTATAGCCTTTTCTTCTAGATCAAGGCTTCTATGGCCTTTTCTTTTGCAATAAGGCTTCTGTGGCATTTTATTCTACAATAAGGCTTATGTGGCATTTTATTTTGAAATACGGTTTCTATGGCATTTTCTTCTGCAATAAGGCTTCTTCTGCAATGTGTAGGTCTGCAATAAGGCTTCCTTCAGTTTCCTTTTCTGCAATAAGATATTAGTAATATGATTATAAATCTTGTCAACGATGAATCTTCACTAGTTGATTTTTTAATCTAGTAGAACAAATGTTGAGTCCTAGTCTTCATGAGTGTTTTTGTAACTTTGTGGAAAGACTCTAGCCAAATGCAATCTCAAAATTTTTGGAACTGAGAATTGCTTCTCCTATCAATATCTCTTGTGACTTTCGTATTTAGCAATTCCTTGTAGCAATATTTGCATGCAACGACGCAGAATGGCAGATCTAGTTTGCAAAGACGTAGTAGAGTTCAAACCTATATTGGTAATGGTGGTCTCTTGTGGCTCTCCCTATTCCTATCTAGATCTACCATGGATCTGATACCACTATTAGATTTTTATGGTGTATGCCAAGGGATAATGTAATCACATGATATAAAATATGCATAAATGTAAGATGTTGAAATATGCTATTAATGGAAAGTGACAAAAATGATATAATGCAATATTGATGACATGAACACTCTAGAACTGATATTAAAGAACTACATTGTACCTAATCACCAATCTATATGGTTATATACACATTATACCTACTACTACCTACAATAATATATAATCACTCACTATGAGGCCCTTTATATAGAAATATGGATTGCTTGGCCAACATTCTACCTAGTTGTGCAAGGGGACACCTTGCACATTTACAACTTGCACATAGACACTTGTGCATTTATTATATTAATTGAAGTAACTAGCTATCTACCCCCTAAAGTAATCTACTACTCTAGTTATGTACCAAGGGTGGTACATTTACATGACCCAAATGATGTAATATACTCTAATAGGCCACTCCCATTAAAATAACAAATATTACATTGTTGTCATTACATTGTGAACATGTTAATTAGACCATATCTAGCTTTAACCTTTATATCAAAGGTCATCTTCTTTAAATTATTATTTTTGTACAATCAAATCCTTGATATCATTTCATTAATAGATAAAATCACATCCATTCATTTTTCTTCTAAAATTTGAATTTTGCCAAGATAAAAATCAACATTGTAAATGACTAGAATATTTGCAACCCAGTTTCCATTTTTGTGAATATGTTGTCTATAACAACCTATCAATTGCTTAATACCTCTTTTTTATGGGTCTTATTCATTCCCCTAATATTCAAAGATATATTTTTATCATCAAATTTTATTTGTAGTTTTAGCCCCACTTCTTATTAACACTTTTTATCATCACATTTTTTTTTCCCATATTAATATCCTCTTCGAGTTCCTTTTTCTCTTTGTTTTTGATTTGTGGGTCTTCCTCTCTTTTTCACATCCCACAAAAATTTTCAGCTTCATTAATATATTCAAATTTTCATATTATTCATAGTGAGACTTATTATTTATAGGCTTGTCTTGCTTTAAAGTATTCACGGTGCAAGGAATAACCTTAAAAGCATTTTCTTCCTTATGTTCTCTTCAAAATCCTAAAGTGCAAGAAAACTCCTCCATAGCAATGACCTTATTATTCTACCCTAGAAACCCTAAATTTCCATTGATTTCCTTTATTCTTATTTCCTTATTATGTTTCTCTTAAACTTCTAAACTTTAAGGGATAACCTCTACACTACTTTCATTTCTATTACCAAGAGAGGATTCTATACTACTTGATGAAAATGAAGAAAATCTATCTAGAATAAACTTGAACTCTTCTATCATATTTACTTTAAAATTTTCCTCTATGTATTCCTTTGCACCTTTAATTCCTTCTAAATTTGAACTTGCACATTATATTCTCATCCCTTGTATCCTTCTTATTTTTTCTTCCTTTGCCTCTTTGTTTTGAGTGGAATATCCTTGATCTATTCTAGCTTCTATTATAGTATTCCTTCATATTGAAGTTTGTCTCATGGCCAATTTTTTTCTCTCTTTCTTCATCATTTTCACTTTGTAATATCTTACCATATATCCAATATTATAACAATTGCAACATTATAATACAATTTTTCATAATCCACTTGTTGATCCCATTCTCTTGATTTAGATTTAATCTTAATGGATTATTGCCAAAGGATTTGAAGTATCCATATCAACACATATTCTTGTATATATACCTCCTTGATTAATTCCCCTAGGCTATTTTCAATATTCTTCAAAATATCCTTATTGATAAGCTAATATGGAAGTCCAAAAATTCTAACCCACACTAGAAGCTTTTTAATAGTTTTTGTCTTGATAGAAAAATTCTCATCTCTCCCCATAAACCATGGTCCACCACCTATAATTTAATATTTGATTTTTAAAGTGGAAAAAAATGATAAAAATTCCTTTAGTAAGAAAATCCATAGCATAATTTGAATTCAATCCCCACTTCCACTTGATCCTATTTTGAATACCCAAAAATACTAGCTAGTATCAATAATACTTACATATTAAACCTTCATTTTCAAGAGTCATTATATTATGCTTTATCATATTATCCTTGATAATCACTTCTAATGTAATATTTTATCCTTGGATCAATTTTGTCATATATTCATTATTCCTCTTATTGAAGAACACAAGCTTATGCTGAGAGGGGGGGTGAACAGTATAAGACCACTTTTTACTTTTTTTTTCCAAACACTATTATGCAGTATATCAATGGCAATATCAATAGTAGTAATAAAATTAATGCACAAGTCACCACACACAATAGAAACACCAATTTAACGCGGTTCACCCAATGTGGGCTACTCCACGGAGAAAATATTTCACTAAAATTTTGTCAAAAAATCTATTGGGAATCCTTTCCCTATTACAATGTTTATGGACCTCTATCCAAAGGAGACACCAATCCCCTAATCAATTTCATGCATATCTATCCATAAGAGAACTTCTTCTCCTCTACTCTAGTTGATGATCTTCTAGAAGAACTGATGCCTCCACTGCACTAGCTTATGGATTTCTATCCATTTAAGACTCTTGCACTCACTCAAAAGACCTATCTTCACTACCTTGGCTAATGGACCTCTATCCACTGGAGATTGTTGTCCTCTATACTCTATCACCTCTAAATATTGCTCTCAGCTCTGTCTCAAATCTACACTAAACATAGTCCTTCAGTATAGCATAAATCTTCTCAATATCTATCCTCAAATTTACACTAAACACAGTCCTTCGGTTTAGCACAAATATGCTTAATCTCTATCCTCAAATATGCACTAAACATAGTCCTTTGATCTAGCACAAATTTGCTCAATCTCTATCCTTAAATATATACTAACACAGTCCTTCGGTCTAGCACAAATATGCTCAATATCTATTCTCAAATATGTACTAAACACAGTCCTTCAGTCTAGTACAAATCTTCTCAATCTGTATCCTCAAACCTATACTAAACATAGTCCTTCGATATAGCACAAATTTGCTCAATATCTGTCCTTAAATTTACACTAAACATAGTCCTTTGGTATAGCACAAATTTGCTCAATCTTTGTCCTCAAATATGCACTAAACACAGTCCTTCGATCTAGCACAAATCTACTCAATCTCTATCCTCAAATCTACACTAAACACAGTCCTTCAATCTAGCACAATTTTTTCCTCAAGCCTTAATGCAAAGCTTGGCTCAATCACAAATCAACTCTGCTATATCTTCCCCAAACATTAACCCAAGGTTTGAACAAGTCAATAAATCAACTCTGCTCTCAAGTCTTCTCAAATACTTATCTCAAATATGCATTGTAATATTCCACAAAAGCTCAGACTAATCTTTCCACAAGTCTCTTCTAGAACTTTTTTAATCTTCTCAACAGGTCTTCATGAAGACATACTAATAATATTTCACAAAATCTCTATACAACTCAATTCAATCTATCATAGAAACAAAATTTACACATAATATTTTTTAATCTCATAGAAACATATGGAGAATTATTAGAGACTCAATATGCTTCACACTCACAATAATGCTCAATCACTTTCAATATCTCTTACTTTACCACATAAACATATGGAGAATGGTTAGAGACTCAATATGTTTCACACTCAATCACTTTCAATCTTTCTCAAATTAGTAAGGAACAATTTGTTTCACAAAACTTGAACTAGCACTCCAACACTTCCAATCAACTAGGCTCAATCAACTCCACTCAATCAATCACTTAATGAAACACTCCTTGTTTACAAACCCTAGTCCAAGCATATGAACACTCACTCAATTATTTCCAACAATGCTTATCAAACAATCTCACATAATAATGATACTTATGATCTTTCACAAACCCTAGTTCAAGCATATGAAATCTTACTTCAATATTTCCAACAATGCTTATCAAACAAGGTTTTTATCATTAAATTTCACTCAGAAAAACCTTTAACAATCAAAATCAACAATGCTTATCAAACAACCCTTGTCACTCCAACTTAGCATTCACAACATCCAACATCACTCACAAAGAAGATGTGCCCATACCTTTTGTTTTATGAAGAATTGACTTGAAAAACCTATCTCAATCATGATTACTCTTTTTGCCAATCTCAAGAGTTAGGTAGCAAAAACCTTCTCAAAACTTCATTCAATAATTCCCTCACAAATTATTCTCACCATACAAAACACTAGATCTCAATTACACCTTATTACTCCTCTCAAATATTAAACACAATAAGAATTTATTTTAAAATAACATTTAAACTCCTCTAAAGCCTTATTACTCCATTCACCACTTAATCACCAAAATCACAATATAAATTTTAATTTTCATAAACCTTATATCTCCCTAAAATCTCATGCCAAAAAAACCTTAGGACAAAAATCAAATGTAAAAATTAAATACCTTTTGCCCTTGATGGGAATCGAACCCACGCTGCACTACCACCAGTGCCCTATCCGTGGCTTCAATTGCCGTGTGAGCTAGGTGCTCACCTTGGAAGCAAGGACCGCCTTGTGCGCTATATTGCTTCCCTTTGGTGCCTAAACCAAAAATGAACATGTTGCTTCCTTTGGCACCCAAACCAAAACCTTCACCAAAAACTACCATCGAGATTCGATCGTGGGTCCTCCCACTTGCCAAATCCCTAAGTCACAACCACTTGCAACTAGGCCACCCAACCGATTGGTTATGAGGCTTAGAGCCTCATAAATCTTGTTCCTTCATTGGCGCAAACAAGACAAAAAATTTTGTCTTCTTCCTTGCACGAAATTTGCAAAAATCGTAGGCTTAATGTTATTCAAACGAAGGTATCCTTTGCAACTAAGGCACATGGTATTTATACCATTGTGCCACCACCATATTAGATGTCGGTGGAGGAAATAATGCATGACGTCGGTGCTTTCTTTTTGCCCTCATAACCCTAACCTTAGGGTTAATTAAATTAGATTATAATTTAATTAATAATAAAATTATTATAATTAATTTAATAACTATAAAGTTAATCAAATTAATTTATAATGAAATTATTAAAATTAATTTATAATTAATTTAATTTCTTTAGGTCTTACCATTAGACCTTTAATATTATAATAAAATATTATAATATTATTTTTCTTGGGCCTTCATATTTCTCCTATAGACCTTATCTGATCACCTTCTTATTTCTGAAATTGACTCTTGACATCCTTCCTCTTGCACTGCTCACTAAAACTGACTCTTGACATCAATGACAACAAATCTTGCTCATAATTCCAACACTTATCTCCAACTTGGGCACACATACCTCTAGTTAGGGCATCTTGAATTCTCATTAGGGCTTTCATATATGACTTTCCTTCCATGCCACATAGTGGGGCTTGCTTCTGGCTCACACTCACTCTCAACTCACACTTGCTCTCGATTAGCACTCCAAGGAAGGTAAGGTTCTTTAGTTTGCTAAAAAAAACTACTAGATAGTTATTATATTGTACTAACATTTAATTATTATAATTACTGATATGAAACAATAATTTAATCAATAAATTTTGTTATTATTTTCATGGAAAATATGTCTAATTTCATAATAAGGACTTTATTTATTAATATCTAATTATTTGTCATGTTAATAACAAACTCAACATCTCTAAATAAAGTAATATCATTATTCTTTATTCCTTGTAAATTATGTGAATAATAATCATTTTTGAGTAATAGATTAAATAAATATGTTTAAGCATTCCTTAAGTTTAGAGGTAAATGTTGATAAATAATGTTGTAAAGTGTAAAATCTCACAATGTACAAACTAATAAATGAAAGCATATCATTATCTAGATGGAAAAAAAGAAAATAAATAAAAGATTAGGAATCTTGAGAAAGAAATATACAAGATATTTTATAGTGTCATTTGTCACCAAAGCACCTCACTAATAATAAAAATATTTTCAACTAACATATTAAAATATGTTCAAGTGAAGGTATTGTAGACACCCTAAAATGCATCATATTGAGGATACTACCTATATGGACTCCCTAAATACCATATGACCCACGTTGGGTAGCCCTAGGGTGGTTTTCACCACTCAAACAAGGGATATTTCCCTTTTGCAACCCTAGTCATCCTTCCAAGGGATGGCCTTCAGAGGTCATCCTACCAAGAGATGACCCTCAATTAGGGTCATCCCACCCAGAGATGGTAATGCCAGAAGCAATATTAAAAAAAGATTGGGACATAACTAGCAGCCAAAACTACCAGTTAACCCTGTGCATGAATTTGCATCGTAATTA
This sequence comes from Wollemia nobilis, assembly GCA_028583015.1. Taxonomy (NCBI): domain Eukaryota; kingdom Viridiplantae; phylum Streptophyta; class Pinopsida; order Araucariales; family Araucariaceae; genus Wollemia; species Wollemia nobilis. Next base: position 2,583,029 of record JAQPPZ010001695.1, on the reverse strand, counting down.
GCACGTGCATGAGCCTATATTAGAACAATTGCATGACAAAATCAATTTACATTGATATTTTGAAGAGAGGTATTCACTTTTCTAAATGCGAATTACCTCTTCATTTTTTTATGTGTAGGGTGATGCTATTATTAGATTCCTTTCGAGGAATCTATATAATAGTGCTCACCCCTCATTAAAAATATCTCAAGCATTCAAATATTCAAGCAATGAAGTGCTACCAAAATTTGACCATAAGCCTCTAAGTATTTTACCTTCTTCTCTATGCGGAAAGCATGATATTGTTCTGCTCCAAATATTGAAGATTGCATCCACATCTGCTATGCAATTTACATGTATCTGCTTTGAATATTGATCTAGACCCACCAAGCCATTCCCACGAACTTAACAATCTACCAAAAATACCATGAATCAAACCTAGAGTCGCCCCCACATCAACCTCTAGAAAAGGACTTACAAGTTAGTGATCGTCTCACTCAAAGAGGACCCACAGGTACGATTGTCCCGTATAGAGATGACCTCTAGGGTTTAGATCCGTTTTATTATTTTTTTGCACAATAAGTTTTAACAATATTTTTATTTTATTTTTTTAGCATAAGTAGGTTTTAATTTACATATGCATTTATCATGTTTTAGTTATTCATCACTTTCATTTGTCATTACATCCACAAATGATACTAATCACTTTGTTTTTCTTGTGTGTAGAATACAGGTTTTCCATGAGGAAGAGTGCAAGAACTTAATATTATTAAACCTTGCAATGGTCACGAGAAACCTGCTTCAATATGGTTTGTGGGTGTGAAGAAGACCCTGCGCATTACATATGAAAGACTCTTATTGTAAATCATTGTATCAAACTAGGTATCATCCCTCAGAGGAATCATATTGTAACCGATTGAGAAAACATATTTGTTATTAATAAAAATGGCACCATTATTTGATATTATGCTTTGTAATTATGGTTACATGATTGATATCTCATACTTCGTTTGCTTGGATTTATGGTCTCTTTTTACAGTTAAATGGAAATCATAGAGATGACCCATTTTCAAAGATCGCTTAACACTGAGATGGCCCCTATTAAAAAACAATCCCTAAGCAATATGACCTCAGATCAAAAGATAGGGAACAACAGACAATAGGATATTCATAAAATGTAGGCTTTCAAGGTGAGTTCATCTATTCTATTTATCTATGTTTATAAGTAAAATTGTAAAAAAAAAAATTAGGTTGCAGAGATTTAGGTACAAAAATCATAAGTGTTAGGCCTTTGTTTTTTATCGACTATGGTCCAAATGCTCCTTGTATAAAACCATCTCTTTGTGAGATGGCCCTCTATAGGTGACCATACCTATGTAGGATAGGCCCTATCTAAAGTCGTATTTATGTTAGACGATCCCTTATCTATTGCTTTTTGGTCTAATTACTTGTTGCCTGTCCATAGGGTACTCATGTAGGGTTCTGCATCTTATAGGTTTCTAAAAAATTAAAACATCACTTATTTAGAATTTTTAATTTGAATCATTATTTTTATGCATTAGTGAAATATCATGGAATACTTTTTGCTTTTACTTTCTTTTGCATAAAAAAATAACCCCACACACCACATTTCATTTTAATATTAATGAGTTGGATTTCATCACCAACCGTTAATCAAGACTAGCGATGATGGGCTTCATCTCCATCCACTGGCTCTCACCCTAGTAACTTAGTGGTCAAAAGCGAGTGGCTTTTTGGATTTCATCATTGGAATATCCCCTACTCTTGGGTGTGCTTGGAGTGGGAAGGTTAGCAGATTTATTTTACCATGGGGTTCTTTAAAATAATCAGTGGATGCAACTATCATTACTGCCCATGCCTTAAATGCAAGGGTTAAGGAAAAGTGAGGCTTCGTTGGTACTAGGACATTAGATAGTGTGACCCCTTTAACGGGTAATTTTTTCCCATAAGTTTACCTTGATCCAAGATCCATGGGAAGCCACTTTTTTCCATTTGAGTTGCATTCCCTGATAGGGGGGTGTGCTCGAACTACCTTTTAGTATTTTTCTATTTTGGTTACCCTTATTTTCATAGGAATAGGGGTTTTCAACATAAAAATACACTCAAACACTATAGGGACTCACACTTAAAACTTAAACAAGATACTCACATTGTTTTCTTATATGTTTCTTTGCTATTTTTTTAATCAAGACCATGGTAACAATGCATAGCCAAGTCTAATCAAGGGATAGTGCCATAGAAAATTTTCAAGGAGGTATGGAATACCTCAACATTAGTATAGATGATATGGTCATTCTTGAATGGCATATTGGTTTTTATAGAGAGTTTAACTTGGAGGAAATCTCCATTCAGGATGTATCTACAGATCCTTGGTATGATGGAAGTAATGACCTCCATGGTCAAGATACTTTTTGTGCTTACCCTAGACAAACTCTTTAGCACTAAGAGGGTCCTAATAGGTTGGTGTCACAAGTTTGTATTCTGAATCACTCTATACACTAGTTAGAGCATGATCAAGTAAACTCCATGGATGGGGTTAGATGATCAAGTCACTCTACTTGACTATCCATAAATGAGTCAACAATATGCCTAGATAGGTACAACACTTGCCATCCTACTCAAATAGCCATGTTGGCTCGTACAATCCTTATTAATGAGGAGGAAGGATATTTTGATAATAACCCTACTCCTAAATAAGAGTATTCCACACAAGCACATTGTGCCCCTGTTGTTAGCTTTTTATGAGTAAATACTCAAAATAATACTGCCTCAATATCAATAATATAATTTCAATATGAAAGATATAATAATGCTGATAAATGAAGCATATAAACTCAAAATCAACTATATAATAACTCAAATAATGCTAATGATAAATTCTCAAAAATATTAAGAAATATTTATTGAATGAAGAGCTCAAAATACATCACCTTCCATTGCTTACATAGGTGACTCTGTATCGCTCCAAATTTTTTGCATCCCTACCTTCAGGCTATTGGATCCGTGCCCGGAAGGAGGATGGGAAAAGGATGATGCGGTACCTCGGACGAGAGGACTTTACGAAGGTCCCGCCTCTCAAGGGAGGTGTATTTTGGTGATTTTTCGATGGATGGTGGGTTCACCAGGAAACATTTAATGGCAGTTTCCACGCCTAGGTTTTGGAATGTGTTTAGATGAGTTCGTTTTGATCTTAAACATTCATCCTAGGTTTGGCCGAATGAATCTAAATTAAACTACATGAAAATGCAATTTTCATGAATACAACAAACAAATTTGAAAGCAAAAAATAGAGAATTTACAGGAGGAAAACGGGGAATACCTGATCCGGATGTCTGAAGAAGATTCTGACGTTTGAGGCAGTCTGGATCGTCTGGAATTCGACAGAATCGCCTGCAATCTGACAGAATCATCCGAAAACTGACAGATTCATCTGGAATCTGACAGAATCATCTGAGACTGACAGAATCATCCGAGATCTGACGAATTCGTCAGAAACCTACAAAATAGAAAATAGATGCAAAATACAAGAAATCCTACCGTGCAAACAGAGGCAAATTACACCAAATAGCAATATGAATACTGAACAATATTTAAGAATAGAAATTAAAGCAAATTACCGTACTTAAATGACAAAACATGATCTTAATATGCAATCTAGGCTAAATGGGTGAACTCCAGATGCAAAATAATGTAAAAACTGAATAAATTGTCTAATTTGCAGGATAAGATGACAGAGAAAAAGGTGAGAAAAACAAACTCCTGTGCACCGGATTGCCTCGATGTGGATTGCAATCGAGATCGTCTCGCATCGCATACGAAATCGTCTCGTATTTGACAGGATCGCCTCCGATCTGGACAGGTTCGTTGGCGACGATGGGTGCTGGCTCCGATTGAAAAATAATGTTGTACCCGCAACAAAATAATATGAAACTAATGCAAATGCAAAGTAGGGATGTTTCAACGTAGGGGGAATCAATTTACCAAGAATTTCAGCCAGGGGTTGGGGAGGGAAAATCCTAGAGGTTAAATAGGCTTAGAGGGAGTAGGTAGGAGGTTGGAGATCATCCCAATTTGGGAGATCTCCAACGGGGGAGGGTCCCAACGGTGCAGACACGCTTCTGCCCATATTGGAGACCCGTTGGAACAGATTCCAACTATGCAAATTCAGTTTTGCGACAAGATCGTCCGGACGTCCTAGTCCGAGACGAAATCGTCAAATCTGGGGCGATATCGTCTGATCGGCGACGATATCGTCAAACGGTCAAAACAACCTCTAAAATTGGCACGAAAAAGGGGGAAACGGAATACCCGACGGTTAACGGGCGGTTTGGGAGGTTAAATTTGATTTTAAAATTATTTACTAAGGTGAATGTAAATTTTATAATTTTATTGCGCCAATTTTAGGGTGCTACATTTTGCCCCCTCTTTAGCGAATTTTTCGAAGAAAATGCGTTAAAGATGAGTTCTTCTCGATCTACGAGAAAGCAAAAAATTATACCCATTTTTAGGCGACGATTCTTGGTCGAATCGTACGACAGCTTACTATGGTGCCCCCTCCGTGTTTTTACCCAAATCGAACGTTTGAGGTAAAAACGCGGAAAAGCACAAAATTATTGTTGAATAAAATTAGGAAAAATAGGGTAAAACCCTAATTCATTGTTACTGTTCATTTTTCTGGTTTTAGAGCTCTGAAGCAAAAAATGGTCGAGACAGCATACGTATCTGCAGAGGTCCGACGCGGTCTACGGGTAAGGGTCTAAACTTAGTTTAGAACTGATTTAATTTGAATTGACATGCTTTTTAGATAATTTTTAGGTGAATTTTGAGCATCGCGGCCGTTTTTGGGCCGTCGACGTCGTCGGGACGAAATCGTCCCGATTTCGACGAAATCGTCTCAATTTCGTCAATTTCGCCCGAGGGCGAAATCGTCGAAAGGGGGACGATTTCGTCAAATTAGAGACGATTTCGAACTACGAAATCGGAGACGATTATGCTCAAATTTGGGACGATATCGTCCAATAGTGGGCGATATCATCAATTGCAAAAAATTGAATTTTTAACTTGCATTATTGATTACTTGAATTATTGATTAATGATTTGTTTATTGTTTTTTTTGTTTATGTTTGCAGAGAGGATTACTAAAGAGCAGGGAGTGGAAATATGGAGGTTTGAGAGATGACTTGGCCGCTCTGACACAGGCAGAGCGAGATCAGCTGGCACAGGCCGGCTTACAGCATGTGGCGGAGATGCCACAAGTATCCACGGACATGGGGCTTCTAATAGCCCTAGCAGAGAGGTGGTATCCGGGTTCTTCCTATTTTCGGCTACCGACAGGGGAGATGGCTCCCACACTAGAGGATGTATGGAGGATTCTGAGAATCCCCATACAAGGACGGCTCATCACTCCTGCGGCCAATCAGGGCCGCGCTATGGGACGGTTATGCGGTGACCCGAGCTTCACCCTGGAGAAGGGCGGAGTTAACATCGAGGCACTGCGCCGTATGCCTGGGGCATCTACACTCACACGAGTTCGGTCGGGGTAGTTGGTGGACTTCTCGTGCCACCGGAGCGGGTGCAGGGTACCATGGATGCTCGTAGATGTGATCTACGATATGCGGGACCATGGGTACAGGTTTGCTTGGGGCAGCTTTGTACTATGCCGATTGTACAGGATCCTGTATGGGGTCGTGTACAAGGGCGGGCGATGTCTGGTCATGACATCGCTCCTACAGGTTTGGTGCTGGGAGCACATTGCAGTGCGGAGGCCGGTAGGGCTTCCACTGATAGGGGTGGACGGGGAGAGGCCCCGAGTCTTCTACTGGTGGCTCCGGAGAGGGTCACACTGGCGGATCGACCTACCGATGTCCCGGAGGCTACTGGATGACCTAGTCCCAGACCAGATCACCTGGAGGCCATGGAGGGAGCATCCAGGGTGGGCCGAGGATGGACAGGAGCTGGCTCGCATCGAGGCGAGTCTGCTGGTTGAGGATGGAGAGGGGAGAGGTGGAGCTCCACCGCTACGACCGAGTTTTGAGGCAGTTTCGGTCTACAGCAGGGGATCCCATCTCTCAGGGATTACGAGTTTTCCCGGACTGTCCGGGATAACACCACTGTTAGCGGGGCTCCTGACATGCAGCGGTTCTGGAGTCAGGACGCAGATGATGCCCCCATCCAGCCAGTGGATGGGGACGATGCAGGGGTAGCCGACGGCTACGATGCCTGGTACGTAGGCATCCGCCCTCCTCGGATGACGAGGGCTCAGGGTCCGATTCATGCGGTTGTGCATCGGATAGGGAGGCGGCGCCAGGCAGCGATAGAGGCGGCCCAGGGTCACGGCGGGAGAGAGCAGAGGAGGCCACAGGCACAGGAGAGGCCACGACAGTGGGAGAGGAGGGAGGAGAGACCCCCATCTCCATAGAGGCCACCATCGCCCGATAAGGGCAAGGGTGTGGACACAGGAGAGAGTAGCGAGATGGCTACTCTCCGGGCAGAGAGAGATCGTCTGCAGGCTCAGGTGCAGACGCTACAGGATGCGGCTGCACGACACCATGCTGAGGTGTCACAGCTACGGGATGAGATTGCACGCCTCAGGGCACGGGGCGAGGGGCGAGCTCAGGAGAGTTGACACGGGCTATCGCCCAGTTGACATTCTATCAAACACTGTACTTCCAGCTGGTGCCAGAGGTAGATAGACTACCCCTGCCAGCTAACATCGCAGATCCGATCAGGATCGGGTCATCGAGGACCACGTCCCGATCGAGGACTAGGACTACACAGACTGCGATGGGGCCACCTCGTCCACCTCAGGGCGGGGGAGGAGATGAGGCAGAGAGCTCGAGGGGCTCTCGAGGCTAGAGGGCTGCACATTGATGTTGTATTATATATATTTTTTGTTTGATAGAGGATTGAGTATGCCGAGGTACAGATTGTGGCATACCAATCCAGTTTTGATGATGTACATATATTTGTGACATATATAGATGAGATATTTTTGATCATATGACTTGTCTTATGTGATGCTTATGATGCTTTTATGTTTGATTGATTGATTTCATGTGATTATGTCGATGGATATATTATAATTGGAATGTCATGCTTGTAATATTTGAAATGAAATAATCTGATGTAACAATTTGGTTGTTTGTAATGAAAATGTGATAAAAATAAAAAGAGACTTCTAACAATAATTTCAAAGGACATTGTCGCTATTATAGACCATTTCATGGAGTCGCCGCTCACTCGGTCGTCAAGCTAGTCCCATTTATAGAAATATTGTTAAAAGTAAAAAGAGTGCTTAAGAGACTGTCTTAAGACTTTGGTGCAATAGTGCAAATGATGATGATGATGATGATGATTTGTTTTCAGATTTCCATGAAAATATTATGCATGAAATATTTTAAAATGATTTTCGCTAGGCATAAATTCCTAAGTGTGATAAAATTTTTGGATAATTCCCTAGGAATTATACCATCATTGCAAAATTTAAAGGTTGACATAATGATATGAAATAATGAAAATGTGTTTTCTGTTGAAAAGCATAATTTGTGTAACATAATGAATTAAGTCATATGGTTTTCATGATTTTTGAATAAATGGAAAATAAAATTGGTACAATGGTTTGCGCTAGGCATAGAATATGTAGGTATAGACTTATACCATCATCGCGAAAATCAAAGAAAAATAGATAGTTTTATTGCATGGTTGATTTTTTGATGAACAGAAAAGATGAAAATGAGGACTTGCGCTAGGCATACAATTCCAATTTTGGTTTTGGAACTATACCATCGTCGCGAAAGTCGACACGATATATATGATATGTTTTGAAAGAAATTTTTGATTTTTCTATTATATAGTTGTCTTTGTGGTAAACAATTGTACTTGATTTATTCCAAACAAGTTGCAAAAAAATAATATTTCAAAGTATTTTGAAGACAAAAGTTAGATTTATAAGGAATCCCATGTGCATATGTGCATTCATTTCCGATCTTGATTTATCCTAATGATAAACAAAATCTCTCAAATACAAATGTGTGTGCAATTGCATTGTTCATTTACCAGCTTTGAGCAAGATACTATGATACAAGTGATTTGAAGAAACCAAATAAATGTTCATTAACCATGATGTAGATGCATATAACCATATTAGACTACTATGTAGATCGGATTATCAAGAGCTAGCTAATCCATAAGCAGACATAGGTCTGTACAAAAGAAGGTCGCTAATGTGATAGACATATCGCCACGCTAGGAGTTACCCAAGGCCAAGCAGGTTGGGCACAAACCACTCGCTATGGGGCTTACCTCACGCTTTCGAATAATTGAGAATTCCAGGGATTCAAGCTCATCAACCCTTCTTTTCTTTTCAAAGGGTAGGGAAAGGGATTTTATTGCTTTCTTGCTTTCTTTTGAACTTTGCATATTTTTCTTTTGTATTTCTTTTGCTTGATAATGCTTGGAACATTGCTATAATGATATAAAAGAACATTTCTCTTTTCTCTTTTTCTTGAATTTTTTTTTCTTTTTCTTTTTCTTTTTCTTTTTCTTTGCTAGGGATACTTGCTCAGATTAGTTGTAGAGCAAGGGATTTTTATTCTGGGTAGGGGTGAGCTTGTCCTTTTGCCAATTCTCAAAGATTCTAGACCATGTGCATGATAGGATAGCAGGGGAAACTTTTCGCTCAAGAAATCAACTTCTACTATGTAGCAAAACATGGAAATTACAAATATAATCATTTTATTGTGAAAAGATGTGCTTGGTTTAAGTAAATAACAAGATCAATTCTCTGTGCTCAAACTTTATTTAATTGAATTTTGTGGACTTTGATATAAGAGAGATTAGTAATCATGCCAGATAAAATCAAGATATTTATTTTTTGTGAGTGTGCAAGTGAGGGATGCCAAATAAATGCTAATTTTATCCAAAATAAGTTGAAACATATAACTGCAATAATTGTAAGAAAATATATATAAACATTTTTGAGAAGTTTTGAGAATGTTGACTCTCTCTTTCTTTCTGTATATTGTTTTATTTTGGTTTCGAAAGAGTCAAGCATATAGCTGTTTTTAGATTTTTATTTTGATTTTTGTTTTTGAGCAAAAAGAATTTAACAAGTGCTTTAAATAAATGCAATAGATAGTTTTTGAAGATTTTTAGAGATTTATGAATGTTTTTGGTGTTTTTGAATAATTTGAAAGAAATACAAGATAGTAATTTGGAACAAATATATACATGGATGAAATGACCAAATTTATGCATAATAACGTTTAAGATGCAAAATATTCATGGGTTCTTTAAGTTCTTTACCATCTAAGGTAGATAATTTATATGCTCCTCGATTCAAATTTAGCAAGAATGATGTATGGTCCGAGCCAGCTTGGGCTCAAATTTACCTTTAAGTTCTTTGGTTGCATTTGTATTTTTTTGATTTTCTTTTAAAACAAGGTCGCCAATCTCAAAGGATCGATGACGAACTCTCTTAGCATATGATCTTTTAAGCTTGTTTTGGTAAGCACGGAGATGCTCCAAAGCATTGATGCATTTTTCATCGAGGAGTTCCAGCTGACTGAGTCTGCCAGCATGATATTCATCTCCTACTTCGGTATCTTGAAGTAGCAGAGCCAAAGAAGGAACTTCCAATTCAAATGGAAAAACTGCTTCAACACCATATACCAAAACAAATGGTGAAGTGCCCGTGGGGGTTCGAACACTAGTTCGATAAGCCCACAAGGTTGGATATAATTGAATATGCCAGTCACGGCCATTTTATTGACTAATATTTTGAGAATTTTGATTAAAGTTTTGTTAGATGCTTCTGCTTGACCATTACCCTGAGGATAATAGGGGGTGGACCAACGATGTTGAATCTTATATTTTTGACATAATTTTTTAACATCTTTATTTTTGAAAGGAGTTCCATTGTCAGAGATGAGGTTGGCAGGAATTCCGAACCTGCAAATAATTTGATTAAAAATAAATTTAGAAACTTGTGTGCCAGTGCAAGAAGCTAAAGGCATAGCTTCAACCCACTTCGTGAAATACTCAGTGGCAGTTATGATGAACTTGTGTCCATCAGATGACACAGGATTGATTTTGCCAATAATATCCAAGCCCCATTTAGAAAAGGGCCAAGGAGATGAAATAGCCTGCAACTCTTGTGCAAGCGCATGGACAAGGTCAGCATGTTTTTGACACTTGTCGCAATGGCGCACATACTCATGTGCATCCGTTTCCATGGTAGGCCAAAAGTATCCTATCCGAAGGAGCTTTTTAGCAATGACACTACCACTAAAGTGTCCTCCACAAGATCCATCGTGGGCTTCACTCAAGGCTGATTTAGACTCATCTAAATTTAAACATCTTAATAGGATACCTTCAAAAGATCTCCTATATAAAGTATTGCCAATTATTACAAATCGACTTGCTCGTCGACGTAATAACCGACGCTGGTTTCGATTAGAATTAGCAGGGAAAGTCCCATTTTGGAGAAAATCAAATATGTCGATATACCAAGGTTCAGGAGTAGTTTCATTGATTAGAAACACATCCAAAGGCTCTAAGCATGACTTATTTGAAGTGGGTTCCTGGAGTCGATGAATAATGATAGTGGCATATTCGTCGTCTAACTCCAAGGGCAAGAGAGATGCAGCAGCGGCCATAGCGTCGGCTGCACGGTTGCTAGTCCGAGGAATGGCTTCCAAGGTAACTTGATCAAACAAGGACATTAGTTGTAAAACATAGGCCTTATATGGGCGAATTTTATCATCTCTGGTCTGATAAACTTCATTAATTTGGTTTATAACCAATTGGGAATCCCCAAAAACTAAGAGGTTTTTAATTTTTAGCGCTAAAGCAACTCGTAATCCAAGGATTAGAGCTTCATACTCAACAGTATTGTTGGTGCAAGCAAAGGTCAGTTTGAAGGACAGAGGAATAAGATGTTTTTGCGGAGATATTAAAATAATACCCGCACCAGCCCCACTCATGCATCGGGCTCCATCAAAGTATAAGGACCATTGTTCAACAAGGTCTGCCTCTAATTGAAGGCATTCATCAGGAAACTCGATAATGAGGGGATGAGTAGACTCTAAGGGTGCAAAGACTAATTGATCTGCTATGATTTGACCCTTAACATACTTCTGTCCTATGAATGTGAGATCAAACTCGCTTAGAGCAAGAACCCACTTGGCTGTGCGACCCGATAAATAAGGTCGACTCATGAGATATCTTAAGGGATCATATTTGGCAATGACATACGTTTTTTGACTAAGCATATAATGTCGTAATTTTTGCGTAGCAAAAATGACTGCTAGACATAGCTTCTCTAACGCCCGTATAGCGGGTTTCATAACTGATGAAGGTTCGGCTAATGTAATAATTAGCACGTTCTCATTTTTCATCATCGAGTTGAGCTAACATAGCTCCTAAGGCAGAATCTAAAGCAAAAATATAGAGGAGAAATGGGCGATCAGATTTAGGCGGTGAAAGCACCGATGGGTTAAGGAGATATTGTTTGAGAAGTTCAAAAGCTTCTCTACATTCTGTGTCCCAATTGAAAGGGACATCCTTCTTAAGAAGTTTGAGAAAAGGACCAGTTTTGTCCGCCAGCTTATCAATGAAGCGACGGATAGCTTGAAGTTTACCCTGTAAACTTCGTAATTCAGATATATTAGTAGGTGCGGGCATATCGGTGATAGCCGCAATTTTGAGAGGGTCAATTTCGATACCACGTAAAGAAACTAAAACCCCCAATAGTTTGCCGGACTTAACTCCGAATATACATTTTGCTGGATTTAATCGAATGAGATATTCTCGTAATCGATTAAAGACTTTTCGCAAATCATCCAAATGATGATCTTCAATAAGAGAGCGAGCTATAATATCATCTACATAATCATGTAGGATATCATGCATCATATCATGAAAAATGTAGGTCATAGCTCGTTGATAAGTTGCACCTGCGTTCTTTAAGCCAAATGGCATCACTTTCCAACAAAAGGTACCCCAGGGGGTAATAAAGGCTGTTTTAGCCTGGTCTTCAGGAGCTATCCGAATTTGATTATAACCGGAGAATCCATCCATTAAGGACATCATCCCACTTCCGAAAGTAAAGTCAATAATTTGATCCATGTTTGGAAGAGGAAAGTCGTCTTTAGGGCATGCAACGTTGATATCTCTAAAATCGGTGCAAACCCTAACTTTGGTAGCTTCTTTCTTGGTGACTGGAACTACATTTGAGATCCATTCAGCATAATCAATAGCTTGTATAAAGATAACATTCAGGAGTTTTTCTAACTCCCCTTTGACTAGCAAAGCCACTTTGGGATGCATTTTTCTAAGTTTTTGTTTAACCGGTTTAGCATCCGGATGGACCACTAGATGATGCATGACTACGTAAGGGTCTAGACTCGGCATATCTTCATATGTCCAAGCGAAGACATCTTCATACTCTTTAAGGAATGCAATGTATTGTTCTTGTTTTTCTTGACTTAGTTCTGCTCCAATATTGATTATGTGAGGATTGTCCTCAGCTCCAATATTAATTTTAATGACATTTTCTACCTCCATGTGTAGATCTCTTTCAAAATTAGGTGGGGCGGGTGAAACGCCCAACTCTTGTAATTCTTGTAAGGTTAATTTAGATAAGTCATCTTGAGGATCAGTGGCCTCAAGTTGAGCTATGGTTGGTATAGAACCATCAAAATAAAATCCATTGTGCAACATCTCTTCAACAGAGACATCATGGAAGATATCTCCTTCCAACTCTTCATCAGGGTCAACAATCATTTCAGGGTAGGCTATGGATAGCATGTTGCATGAAAATGACTGATTTTTAAGAGGCAAATCAACATGCCTATCCAAATAATCTTGATAGCATATGAGGTGATCATCATCCTCAAAAGGAAAGGGTTGTCCCTTACTAGGAAATAGGCCCACACCACAGCGGTCAGGCCACGGTTCTACCTCGAAAGGTTCTTTCATGCCATTTTGGAAAGGTCCTAAGCCTTTCCCTTCATATCCCATTTTAAGCATCATGGGTTTAGCTTTAATATAATCATTGGTAAAATAACACCGAGCGTATCCTTCATGGTGAGTTTTGATATTCCGAGGGATTCTTCCCCACTCATATCCTTTATAAATGAAGGCACAACTCCCGACTTGGTAAGTACTTCCCATAGGTTGTGGGAGGCCCAAAGTACGAGGAGATGGCGGCAAATTATTTAAAAGGTTTGAATCTTGCATGAAAGCATTCATTTTTTTCGATATTAAGGTTGTAGATAAATCGGTAATAGTTCATCATAAAGGGCATAAGATGTAGAAGGTTTATTACCTATGTCTTGAGATGTGGAAGGGATGATAGATGTGTCTAGAGGTTTTGAATTTGTAGGGGTAGTAGTTGAAGAATTGGTTGTAGATTTGAAATCTTTTTGAGGTTCTAAAGTAATTTGTTTAGAGGGTTGTTGATCTATATAGGAGGATGAAGTTAATGGAGGGGAACTCGGTGAAGTTATGGGTTTATGTTTCACAGCTTTAGATGAAAAAGAAGAACTAGGATGTGTGGATGACAGAGCTGGGCAAAATTGCACTCCAACCGGTTCTCGCCAAAGCACACATATCAAAAGGTCTAGGGTCACCGTGAATAGTGACCAACTGATTTTTAAACTCAAATTTAACACATTGGTGTAAAGTTGATGGGACCGCTCGCATGGCGTTGATCCAAGGGCGACCCAAAAGTATATTGTACGATGCTGGGCAATGTACAATGAACACGGTTGTTTCTAGGGTTCTAGGACCAACTTGCAATGGGAGGGTGATAACTCCACACGTTTCTTGTGTTTCGTCATTAAAAGCTTTGATAATCATATCAGTTTTCTTCATTTCATCACTTCTAAAACCAAATCGTTGGTAGAAGTCAAAGGTGCAGATGTTTAGAGATGAGCCATTATCAATCAAAACTCGTTTGACAGCTACATCCCCGATTAAAGCAGTAATGTATAAGGGATTGTCCTTATGTAAACTGTGTTGTGGGATATCTTTATCCCGAAAATCAATACAATCAATCTCTCGAGTGATGATAGTATTGGCCATAGCTTCAAGTTGAATGTTTTGAGGCACCATCATTTGGCTCAATGTAAGCATCAACTCATCCCTATGGGTGGGAGAGGATCTTAATAAATCTAAGAGGGAAATTCTGGCCGTGGTATTAGACAATTGCTCATTAATGCTGTAAGGGGGTTTAGGTTGAACAATAGGAGCATGATTCCCTTTATTTGGGTTTTTCAAAATGAATGGAGCTGATCCATCGTTCTGGTTTGGTTCTTGTTGGGAATTTTGAGCTTGTTGTCGGGTGACGACTCCGATGGTACCTACAATGTTATAGTGACGACGTTGAAACGGTCTCGGTTGAGAATTTATGGCTTGTTCATAGGGAAGGACTACATTAGAAGAAGGTCGAGTAGTGACTCTTCCGGGAAATGGTTCTTCCGGAACATTAGCATCTGTGATAAGGTTGAATAGGATCTGATTCATTTTCAGAACTATTCGATTGAATAGTGTCTACTTCACTTTCACTATCTGACTCTATATCACTAGAATCAGAAGTTTGAAAATTATGTAAGGGCTTGGTTGTAACTAGGGATAAGGTCGTGTCAAATATTTGAGAATCCTGAATAGGTAATTGTCCGCTAATGGTTCCTACATATCGGGTAGGAGGGGGAACATTATGATGTTCGATTTGATTGGCCACCTCTTTACCATGTCTTGGTAAAGGGTGTTGAAATATGTCTAGAGTTTGATTGGCGTTTTGATTTTGATTTTGGGGAATGGTCTTTTGAGTATTATTAGGAGGGTTTTGTTTGGGTTGGAAGGCTTGCACTTCCATTTCATTATTGTCAATCAAATCTTGTATTTTATGTTTCAACCTCTTACAAGCGTTGGTAGAATGTCCAGGTCCTCTATGGAAATCACAGTGCAAATCAGCTCTATATCCGGGTATACTTGGGTCAGGTTCCCGGATAGCTGGTAATTGGATTAAACCTCTTTCAAGTAATTGAGGTAAAATAGTTGACAAAGGTTGGTTTAATCTAGTGAACTCTCGAGGAGGCTTATCAGGAGGTTTCAATATGAATTTTTCTGTTGTCTTTGTTGCATTGATATTAGCAACATTTCTGCCGTCAGTGACTCCATCACCGACAACCCGTTTGTTTTTATATTGATTTCTAGATGTTTTCTCATCATCCTTCTTCCTAAGTTGGCCTCTCCTAATGAGGGCATCTTCTACTCTTCGAGCTAAATCTATAGCTTGATCGAAGGTAGTCAAAGTAGTCGTTGATAGCTCATAAGAAAGTTGTTCTTGTAAATTGTTGATGAAAATGTCTAACATTTCCCTATAGGGTAGCACAAAGTGCAGTTTTCCTGTCAATTGCCTCCATCTAGCTAAGAAATCAGCAAAGCACTCATCCTTATCTTGTTTTAGATTGTATAGGTCTTTAATAGTTACATGCCTCTCGATGTAGGCACTAAATTGATGGACAAATGATTCAACTGCTTTCTTCGAAGTTTCTCAAAGAATGAGTGGGCAATTGATAGTACCACTCTAATGCCATTCCACCTAAACTTTTAGGGAACATTTTTAGTAATAGCAAGTCGTCATGCGATATGTCATGACATGCTATCCTAAACATGCGAAGATGTTCTATGGGATCTTCGGTTCCTTTATATATAGGCAGAACAGGCATGGGAAAATGTTTAGGGTATGGTTGAGCTACAACTATGGGATCCAAAGGTTGACTACAGATCTCTCGATAATTATACGAGGGATGGTAGGGATCTATCTGGTCCATACGTGAAGCTAATTGTTTCACCATGGCTTCCAGATTACTAGTTTGCCCCCCATATTGATTTGGTAGGGCATTGACATGAGTGTTATGAGCGTAGGATGGAGGAATATGCAGATTAGATGCCATATTACTGTTGTGTAAATTATTGGTAGGAAAAGTATTATGGAGGAATTTTGAAGTCGTATTATGTTGTATTCCGGATTGTTGAAAGTTTGTATTTGGCTTAGTTTTAGGTTTCTGTTTATTTAAAGCATTTTGCTCAATAGTTTGGCGGAATAAAGTAGTGAAGGGAATTTTCTTTTGTGCGGGAGTGATTTTAGGTTGAGTAACGAGGTTCCTTAGGAGGTTGGGTAACCCGTTGTTTTGACATGCTTTGGGCTATAGTGACCATATCCGCATTGGATGGTCCACCCTTGTCACTTTCTTGATCAATGAAAGACAAGGGATTAGTCTGCATATTGCACATATATTCCATGGTTGCTTGAGTTTTACTAATTTGCCCTTTATCAAGGCGAATGGCCACATTAAGGTCATCAATGTTTTCCATGAGAAATCTCTTGAAATGCTCTGCATTGTCAAAGGCAATATTTCCATTTGGAGCTACTCTAGGGGATGAGGATCCATCCTCTTTAACATTTGCTTCTTGTTCTTTATCTTCCCCTAAGTCTTCATCTGATTGACCTAGAGTTTCTCCTTCCGGATTTGAATCTCCAAGAAGGACATTTGGGTTTTCAGTTGTATCTTGTAACCAATCTTCTCCTTCCCCTAAAGTTTCTTTGCCATTCCTAAGTTTAGGCATGGTGCTAAGTTTTGATTTCAGCAAATATATATATATTTATATATATATATATATATATATGCAACAAATTAAAAGGTATATATTTATTATATACCTACTATAATATTTGAAAAATGAAATGTTTAAGTTTTTGCTAAGTTTTTTTTTTCTTTTTAGTTTTTCTTTGAAACAATATAATAAAGACAGCAAATGAAACAATAAATGCACGCAATAACAAGACTGAAAGTAAATGAGCTAGTCTTCTATGAATAACTTATGAATATCATTAATAGGTTCGAGTTGTTCAGGGGTCATGAAATGTTCTTCTTCAAATTGAAAGTTTTCTTTTAGAAATTTGATGAAAAGGGCTATGGTAATATTATCTGTTTCAGATGTTGGTTGATAGAAGTAAAGCTCGTGGCAATACTCTCGATATAACACAACACGAGGAACTCTATTCCATCTTTCCCTATCTATAAGAACAACCTCTTGGTCTTCTACAAGGCCTAGGAATTGGTGCACAATAGCTGCGTTCTCGAGGTATTCCTCGAAGGTGAACAACTCTGAAGATACTAAGGCTCTCCTATAGGCTAACCATCTATGGCAGGCTCTCTGAAGTTCATGATAAAAAACTAATTGATGAGGATCCAGGATTCTATCCAAGACTAGCCTCTTAATCTGCTTAAGTTGTGTGGACCTAGATGAGATGATACTAAGTCTCCTGTCAAGTTCGTCCCACAAGGATTGATTTCTACTTGTTTCAGGGATACTAAGGACAGAATTAACTTCTATAGCTGCCAATTGATTTTCTACGTTTATAGTAACTGCTAACCTCTTTTTAGGAGCTACCATCTAAACATGACTTTAAACCTTAAATGTTTTAAAATGCATCTAAGTTTTAGTTGTTCTAATTTTTTTTTGTTTTTGTTTTTGTTTTCAAAAGGTTATGATGCATTCACGTCGGGTTCACCAAAATGTATCGCTCCAAATTTTTCGCATCCCTACCTTCAAGCTATTGGATCCGTGCCCGGAAGGAGGATGGGAAAAGGATGATGCGGTACCTTGGACGAGAGGACTTTACGAAGGTCCCGCCTCTCAAGGGAGGTGTATTTTGGTGATTTTTCGACGGATGGTGGGTTCACCAGGAAACATTTAATGGCAGTTTCCACGCCTAGGTTTTGGAATGTGTTTAGATGAGTTCGTTTTGATCTTAAACATTCATCCTAGGTTTGGCCGAATGAATCTAAATTAAACTACATGAAAATGCAATTTTCATGAATACAACAAACAAATTTGAAAGCAGAAAATAGAGAATTTACAGGAGGAAAATGGGGAATACCTGATCCGGATGTCTGAAGAAGATTCTGACGTTTGAGGCAGTCTGGATCATCTGGAATTCGACAGAATCGCCTGCAATCTGACAGAATCATCCGAAAACTGACAGATTCATCTGGAATCTGACAGAATCATCTGAGACTGACAGAATCGTCCGAGATCTGACGAATTCGTCAGACGAATTCGTCGAAACCCGCAAAACAGAAAATAGATGCAAAATACAAGAAATCCTACCGTGCAAACAGAGGCAAATTACACCAAATAGCAATATGAATACTGAACAATATTTAAGAATAGAAATTAAAGCAAATTACCGTACTTAAATGACAAAACATGATCTTAATATGCAATCTAGGCTAAATGGGTGAACTCCAGATGCAAAATAATGTAAAAACTGAATAAATTGTCTAATTTGTAGCATAAGATGACAGAGAAAAAGGTGAGAAAAACAAACTCCAGTGCACTCGATTGCCTCGATGTGGATTGCAGTCGAGATCGTCTCGCATCGCCTACGAAATCGTCTCGTATTTGACAGGATCGCCTCCGATCCGGACAAGTTCGTTGGCGACGATGGGTGCTGGCTCCGATTGAAAAATAATGTTGTACCTACAACAAAATAATATGAAACTAATGCAAATGCAAAGTAGGGATGTTTCAACGTAGGGGGAATCAATTTACCAAGAATTTCAGCCAGGGGTTGGGGAGGGAAAATCCTAGAGGTTAAATAGGCTTAGAGGGAGTAGGTAGGAGGTTGGAGATCATCCCAATTTGGGAGATCTCCAACGGGGGAGGGTCCCAACGACGCAGACACGCTTCTACCCATATTGGAGACCCGTTGGAACAGATTCCAACTATGCAAATTCAGTTTTGCGACAAGATCGTCTGGACGTCCTAGTCCAGACGAAATCGTCAAATCTGGGGCGATATCGTCTGATCGGCGACGATATCGTCAAACGGTCAAAACAACCTCTAAAATTGGCACGGAAAAGGGGGAAACGGAATACCCGACGGTTAACGGGCGGTTTGGGAGGTTAAATTTGATTTTAAAATTATTTACTAAGGTGAATGTAAATTTTATAATTTTACTGCGCCAATTTTAGGGTGCTATAGACTCTTTCTCCTTCACTATATCTCTTTTATATCAATACATCCATATATATATAGAATGGAATGTGACTCTTCATATGGAGGTTTCTTGGCCCTCACTCTTCCTATGACTCTTCATATTCCTACTCTATTGACACATGTACATAGGGACAACTATGCACATTTACATTGCCAAAATATCATTGCACACTTGTGAATTATATTACATAAAGTAAATCCTAATATAATATACTCTTTCTTAATCTATAGATGTACCCATGATGGTACATTAGAATGTACCAAATAATGTAATATATTCCAACACCCCCTCGTATTACATTATTTGGTTATTGAAGACTTTAGTCTTCAATATGGTCTTCATCTTCTTTCTTGAATTTGTGTCCTTCATATTGTAGATACTCTTCATTTTGTTCAGGTTCAAATTCTTCTTCATGTAGACTCTTGGATGATGTTGTGTTGTTATTTGATCCTTGTAGAGACTTATTATTTTTCCCTTTATTATTCATATTACAAGTCTTCATCTTTGTCTAGTTCATTTCATTTGTATTTGAGTTATTTTTGGGCTTCTTGATATAGTCAACAACTATATATCCTTGTTGAGCTAGATCCCCAATCACCTCTTTAGTCCATATTTGTTTTTATTGATCTTTATGTAGTCTTATTTCCTGTTCTTCAAACTTGTATTTGTTGTTTCCAAAAGATTTAAAAAAATTCTTTGAAACAAGCATTGCAACCTAAACGTTAGAATTATTTCAAAACTCATGTAATACTCCTTTATGTAATGACAAAATGAAGATGAGTAAGATCCTCTTCCACAATATGTGCAAGTATGTAAATCCCAACAATCAGCTTTTTCACGGCCTTCTTTGTTACAGTAAGTACATTTTAAGTTTTCTTGTGTATTTTGAATACCTTGACTTCATTTGTTTTCTTGATCAATTGATATAACCATTCATGAATGGTTAAAGTAATTTTACTTTTTCCCATTTCATAGACTTGTAGAAGGAATTCTTGTCCTACATGTTTTGCTAGACTTTGAGAGTGTTCACTGTGACTGTATTCTATCATATTGTTAGAATATGTCTCTAAGGTATTTCTTCTTATTGGGATAATTTGTGATTCTTCAAGAATGCTTTGAAGCCATATAGGTTCTTTTCTTCTATACACTTATTTCATGTTGTTCTTACCCTTTTAATAAAGTATATCTCTAATACAAGTTGATTTATTAGGACATCTATATTTAATAAGGTCTTCCATTGTCTATACTTTAATCCTTTGAGGTAGAATTTATTATGACTCCCTAGTCTCAATATAGTCCTTTCAATTCTATGTTTTGTAGAACTCCTTTTATCTCCCTAATGTTTGAAAGGTAATGCAATTTTAATATCAACTCTATCAATCAATGTGTGATTTGAATGTAATTTCAATCCTTTACAAATCTTCAAATCTCTAATAATTTTGAACTTAGAGATTAAACTTATCAAATGCAATATCTCTATGTAGAATTCCTTATATCTCCCAACTCTAGAAAATAATATTTGCAAAGTTTTTGTAACCCTAATTTGATGTAGAATCCTTATTTCTCCAACCTCATTAATTTTGTAAATATTTAATTAGTTTTGTAAACTATAATATGCAATTTTATAAAACTCAAATATAATACTTCAATTTCCAAAATATTCTTCAAAATATAATAAAAGGCTTCAAAAATAATATTCAAAATTTTCTAAGGTTCTAAAATACTTATCACTCCACTAAAATCTTCAAATATTTAACCTTAGAATATATTCACTTTATTCCTTATTTCTCCTATCAATATAAGCCTTTAATATAAATATGCTATGGTAAATATTACCTCAATCATTCAGGCAGTCCTCCTTGACTTGTTGGGTGCTCCTCCTTCTGGTCAACTTTCATTGGACTTGATAATAGGCACTTTGAATGTGCCCTCAATGCTATTCCTTTGCATTTGCTATGTATCTGCATTTAATATCTTACACTGGTGGCTATAAGGATGCTTTTGTCCTCTTATGCAATGTGCCACTTATAGCATACGTTATGGAGACTTCTTGACTCCTTTTAGGTGGTGCTAACATTCTTGTAACACGAATGGGTACTTGGCACAATATTTCTTGTGTTGTTTGGGCATTACTAAACCTTCCTTGAGCATTGGGTGATGATTTAGAGCATTGATAACTCTTCTTTCCTGGAGATGTACGTTATGACTTTGTGTCAATTATCACCCTTGTGCCAAATGGCACTATTTCTCTTCCTTGCTCGGGATAAATGTTATAGTATTCTATGCATGTGCTCCCTTCTCCAACATATGGATTTCCAATGTATTTCTTCTTTGCTATTCCTCCAACGTATTCTTACTTCTTTGTAATAGTAGTTGGTGTTGTTTCTTCTTTCTTTGGATGATAACGAATTCACCCACGACTGACTGATTCTTTGTAACAACAATTGGTGTTGTTTCTTCTTTCTTTGGATGATGACAAGTTCACCCATGGTTGGCTCCAGTTGTAACTACGTTAGAGCTCTTCAATGATAGCTCTATTATGCTTTTTTCTTGGTAGGTAATGCACCTTTTATTCTTGTCTATTTATCCCTATAATCTGCCTTCCTTTTGTAGATAAAATACTTTCTTATTGCTAGGCTATGTAGTATTTATGTAGGAATTTCTCTTGTAGGTTGCAACTGATGTCTTCTAGCTCCTTGGATAGTAGATTCTTGAGCCCTAATGGCTCTTTCCTTAAGCACTCTCATTAGTGCTTTTTCCTTGCTAATGGGTGGATGTTTGGTGAAGATCTTGCCCCCCTGTATTTTGTTGCTCAATGATCCTGTATATGGTGGTGGTTCTCACCACTCCTTTAGTGGTTTTCTTTACCACTTTTTACTGCACGTCTGGTGTTTTTAAACACCTAAAATCTACCTCTAAATATAGGAACTCTTTTCTTTCAATAATTTTGTAAAATGAGGGATATTCTACCTCACAAACGTAGAGTAAATCTGCTCTTAAATCTACTTAAAAAGATAGCATATACTATTCACTTATAACTCCCTTAAATAACTTTAAAAATGTTGTTTTTTAACTTGCATATTTTCTTAAATATAATTGTGTGTAATAGTATATCTTTATTGGTTTAAAGACACTTCTAAAAACTTCTTTTTTTTTAGCTCTTAATAGCTCTAAAATTTGATTCTCTAACAAACTCTTAATAAACAACTTCAAAATCTTTGCAATAATACTTTATATGGCATCAATTTTAACACACCTTTTTGTGGCTCCTTTCTTTATAGCTTGATGTCTTGTATTTTCTGTAATGCACCTTTCTTTTTCTATTAGTAGACTCTTCAATTTGTAGCTATGGTTGCTGCTCAAAAACTCCTTTCTTCTCCTTCAAACGGGTGCTACCTATCTCTGAAATATGCAGTCTCAAATGCTACCCTTTTTCTATAAAAATCTATGATCAACCTTCTCCTTAGGTTCTACTAATAATTCTTGTGCTTTGCTATCCCAAGATATCTCAAAACTATCCCAAAATTTCTCCAAAATGTAGCTCACTTTGATCTTACAATGTTGCCTAAAATTATAGCTTAAAACCCCTCTATTTGGTGCTTTCCTCAAGCCTTTAGAGCTACTAGTATTTATTTACTATCAAGAATTTTCTTAGTTGTCTCTACAAATATTATTTGAAAGATTATCCAAAGATTTTTTCTAAAATTGTAGCTTTTTGCTTCTACTTTTTTCTATCCTTTGACCTTTCAGCTTCTCTTTTAGCAACTTTACGCTTTTAAAAATCAACCTTCAAGACTCTTGTGGTTATCTCCAAATTTCTCTAAAATATAACCTTCGTAGTCTTCTTGCTTTATTATAACTTCTTGCTAAATTATGAATTTAACTCTGACCTCTATCTCTATCTTCTCTCTCAATAATATGAATATCTTGAGTTCTCAAAATCTTGTCAAGATTTGACAAACTTCTTGCCAAATCCTCTTTCCTTTTGGGCTTGTTTTCAAATGGCAAAAATTATCCTAATTTATTCTGGTCAAGTGCTCCTTCTACTTGCAATCTTCTACCACAAACTCTGATTCAAATATCTTCCAATGATCGTTGCTTTAGCTTCTGCAATAAAGCTTTCTCTTGCCTTTTCATTCTTCAATGAAATATACTTTAGACCTCTATTCTTGGGTCTTCTAATTTAGGCTTTTTGTAGCATTTTTCCTTTCTTTAAAATCTTCTTTAGACGTCTATTCTTGGGTCTTATAATCTTGTAGCCTTCAATTATCTTATTAAATGCTTTAATGAAACCTTACCTTGGTTTATTCAATTTTACAACTATGGGAAATTCTTCAATGAGATCTCTTTCTTGGATCTCTAGACTTTATTGCTTATGTTTGCAATAGGAACTTATATAGTCCTTCTATCTTCTGTATTCAATATTCAATCTTCTAATCTTGGAAGTTCTTAAATATGACCTATCCTTGGGTCTCTATATTTAATATTCAATCTTCAATCTTCCAAAACTTGGAAGTTCTTCAATGTGATCTCTTCTTGGGTCTTAATCTTCAATATTCTAAAACTTGGAAGTTTATTCAATGTGACCTCTCCTTAGGTATTTATCTTCAATATGCAATATTGCAATGATAACATTCTTCTTTGTTCTTCTCAATCTTCAATAAGATCTCCTTCTTGGACCTCCTTCCATGTCTACTTTTTTGCATTAAAAGAGTTAATCCTTGTACTAGGAAAGCACATATAATTTTAGGTAATCGAAGATGAAATTCTTCTCTATCTGTTGTAGGAAGTTTCTCAACTTCTAAGAACCAATATTCTACAACAAAACTTAGACAGTAATAATAATATGTATTCAATGTTCCAGAAATAATAATATTCACTAGCTATCTTAAAAAACTAGTCGAATCAAATCTATGCTGAATACTAGTCTTCACGGGTTTTCCTTTCAACTATGTGGAAATATTCTAGCCAAATAATAATCTAGAATTATTTTTTTTATCAAGATTATCAATAGGACCTCTTCTAAGGGTCTCTTAATCTCTTCAATGATAAGTTTTATCTTCAAGACCTTTCAATCTCCTTCTATTCCGAATTTGTTCTTGGAATAGGTATATTCTTAAATGTCACTGGTTTTTCTTCAACATGGTGAGAAATGCTATCTTCTCTGGTTTCTCTTTCTAGAGGTAATTATTTTATCTTCTCTAGTTTATTTTCCAAAGGTAATTCCTTTATCTTCTCTGGTTTCTTTTCCAAAGGTAATTTCTTTATCTTATTTGGTTCCTTTTCTAGAGGTAATTCCTTTATCGTTACTGGTCTCTTCTTAAATAGTAGAAATCTTCTTTGCTTCTGATCTATATTATGAATTCTATCAAACAATCCCAAAAAAACGATGTTCGCATGCAACGGTGCACAAAGGTTGATCCGGTTTGCAAAGACATAGTGGGATTCATATTGATAGTAGCAATGGTGATCCCTTATGGCTTTGATACCACTATTAGCTTTTGATGAGTAAATACTCAAAATAATATTACCTCAAGATCAATAATATAATTGCAATATGAAAGATATAATAATGCTGATCAATCAAGCATATAAACTCAGAATCAACTATATAATAACTCAAAGAATGCTAATGACAAATGCTCAAAAATACTAAGAAATCTTTATTGAATGAAGAGCTCAAAATATATCATACTACATCACCTTCCATTGCTTACATAGGTGACTCTTTCTCCTTCGCTATATCTCTTTTACATAAATACATCCATATATATAGAATGGAATGTGACTCTTTATATGGAGGTTTCTTGGCCCTCACTATTCCTATGAATCTTCATATTCCTACTCTATTGACACATGTACATAGGGACAACTATGCACATGTATATTGTAAAAATATCATTGCACACTTGTAAATTATATTGCATAAATTAAATCCTAATATAAGACACTCTTTTCTATTCTATAGATGTACCCATGATCGTAAATTGGAATGTACCAAATAATGTAATATATTCCAACATCTACATCACTTGAGTACATTGAGCTTACATTTAAGCCCAGATACCAGGTCAATATGGCTTCCTTCGATCATGGCAAACATATAGCTTTTGGGGCTATAGAGAAAATCAAGTCCCTTCATATTAATATGAAGGTAAATCAACCCCACACTGCTGATCAACCAGATTAAACCCTTAGAAAAATGTTGAGAAACAAGCATTGTTGAACTAGTTATGACTGGATAAATAAGGCTTAGATGAGAAATATTAGTTGAGTCAGT
Organism: Wollemia nobilis; assembly: GCA_028583015.1. Lineage (NCBI taxonomy): Eukaryota > Viridiplantae > Streptophyta > Pinopsida > Araucariales > Araucariaceae > Wollemia > Wollemia nobilis. The sequence continues at coordinate 2,557,674 of JAQPPZ010001695.1, read as the reverse complement.
AGAGGATGCAAGAATATAGGATGCATCAAGAAAGGCTTTATCAAGAGAGATTACAGAAAGCCATGCATGAGATGATTTCTACATTGAGTACCTATAGGTAGTAGATCCATAAAAAGTATCTTGCACACCATCAAAAACTGCCACCTAGACCCAATCAAAATCATCCTCCTTTTGCACCCCCTCAATACTATAGGCCCCAACAACATTAACCAAACAATACTCAATAGGAGCATAAGGCCTATGAGAACTTAGGGTTAGAGTATTAGGATCAAGGGTACCCCGAGTCACTTTATGAGGACATGGTTGATTACTACAATCAACCACCTTGTCCCACTAGAAATCTCCCACCTCCTCCTCCTTGAGGATAAAGGTGAGGAGATGAAATAATTTCAACTAAATTTTACAAGGTGCTTATTGAGCATATTAGATTATTAGAAAAATAAGCTATAGGTATGGGTTATCAAAAACCCATACTAAGTCAACTTTGTAATCAACTACTCCATACTTCTATCCCATATCCTCATATCTAAAGCATTTTGAAATACCCAAGTTAGATAATTTTAAAGGATATGATTATGCACAAGAGCACGCCATTAGTTTCATGAAACTTTGCTTTGAACTGTAGGATCATAATGCCTTGTTGCTAAGAACCTTCTTGATAACACTCTCGGAACTAGTCCTAGAATGGTACAATCATTTTCCAAGCCACGACATTCTTAGCTTTGAACATATTACAAATACATTCGTGGAACACTTTTCATTTAGCATAAGGAAGAAAGCAACCTTGACTAATTTATATAATATTCACCAATTTGATTATGAACTAGTCTTGGACTATGGTAATAGGTGATGAGAAATCATTTCAAAGTTGACATTTACCTTTCTTGTGATAGAGATAACTTGTCTAATCACAAGTTGTTCAAAATATATTTTATTGTTGTTACAACTCCATCAATATCAGACATTCAAGGAAGCCCTATCTTAGGCCAAGGTTATAGAGAAGATTAAGGTTCAAGAAGGGGAAATAAAAATTTGAAGGAAGGAATGAAACAAAAACCCAAAAGGTAACCATACTCAACATAAACCCTCAATGGTTAATCAAGTTTTCTTGAATATTCTAGGGCCTATAAACCAAAATCCAACACAACAAATCAATTATTAGGTCCAACCCCCTCCTACATAGTATAATAAATCTCAACAAAATTAGGAGTAAAATCAACAATGTCACCCACCTCACAATTATACGCCATTGCATGAGTCCTTGGCATCAGGTTTTAATCGACTATGTGAGGCAAAGACCATCAAATTGCTAGAGATCCATCCCTTGGATCCTAATAAGCCCAAACCTAATTTGTATCGAGAGGACCTTTATTGTCCTTATCATCAATAAAATGATCATGACATTCAGTCATGTTACACATATAAGAATAAAGTACATGATATGCTTAACAAGAATGAACTTTAAATCGACAATCCTCTTACGACCAACAATCAACAAATGAGCATATTTAAGGATCCACTACCTACACATGAGGTGTAGGTAGACCAAACATGATAGGTCAATTAAATCCATATAGCCAAATCCAATTAGGGGTTTGTGGGGATGATTAATATTGTGATACAGAATAGAAGGTATTTGAATCAAGTTGCACCACCTGTAGCTTCGACAAATTCCCCTTCCATGTCACAATATTTATCACCAACAAATCCTATCCAAGGTCCTCCATCTCACTTGATGATAATGATCAAAATTAGGCTTATCTAAAGTCTATGGATGGCACCGACAAGACTCTTCATTTATGATCTCATACAACATTTTCCACCACACAGAGAATATTTAATGGATATTCTAAAATAAGTTTAATTGTAGCCCTAGGATACCAACTCTTTTGTCAAATTTTTGGGGTATATTTAATATTGTAAAGAGCCTACTATCACATTTCATGATCATGAGATCAAGGCAACTCCCACTACTAGATCTGATCCTCCATTGCACATCATTGCTAGTGTGAATTAGATTCCCTATAAGTGGGTCTTGATTGACACAGGCTCCTCAATCAACATCATTACAAATAATGCACTAGAGCACCTTAGTCTTCCAACTTCACACATTATAGAATATACATTCACCCTCCAAGCATTTAACAATGTTTTATGCTCTACCGTCAACACAATAGTCCTTCCTATTCATGTTGGACTAAAGACTATTCCTACATTGTGCCATGTCTTAGAGGGTGTAATGCAGTATAATATATTGCTTGGAAGACCTTGGATGAGAGATATGAAGTTTACCCATCCATTTTATATTATTATCTTAAGTATATACATGAAGTTCAAGTTCACGTAGTTCATGTAGATCTTGAGCCCTTCAAGTATTTCAATGTGGTGCACCATCCGCAAGAATCTACCTTTCCATCCACCCATATGGACATCAAAACTAATAACCCCATCAAGAGTCTATATACAACACCATAGTAAGCCATTGAACCATATCCATCTTCACCATCACCATAGGTTTCTCTCGATATCCCTTCTTCATCATCATATCCTTCGAGTAAGAAAAAGTTGAAGGAACTAATCGATGAGATTCCGCCATCCATTTCCATAATTTTAGTAGAGGATATTCCAACTCCTATGGATGAGGAATAATCATCTATTTCTATGGATGAGTTAGATCAAGCCACACTCCTATCACCCTCATCCACCCCATTAAAGGTTATAGTTTATTTGGCCAATCCTGGACTCATTGAGTATCTGGTAGGCCTCGCTTACCATCACTACCTATTGGTACCATTGTGCCCTTGGGGATGCCCTCAAATGAAATATTTTTTTTTTATGGAGGTTTTTATGATTCTACAATTTTGTCTCCTATGGTGGCGGATAATGATGAGCCATATTTAAGGAATGTCACTTATCTATTGAAACCATATTTTACCCTATGGTATTTTTACCACTGCCATTGGCATGGGTATGGTCTACGTTGGTATGAACAAGATCTTTGGACACCTTACCAACCATATTATTAACTCCCCATAGATAATTTTATCTTAGGGTATTTCATGCATATGCCATATGATATCCTTGTAGACTCACTCCAGTGCCTCACCAAAGGTTTTGAAGATGATATTGATGAGAATGATTACACTAATACAAGCTACATTCATCTACTAGGAGATCATCTTCCCATCACAATGGTTTTTGTTGAAACCTTTTAATCTTCCAATAAGGTATCTAAATAAGATGAGGATGATACAAGTTTAGTGTATCTCGATCCTAGCCACATTTAGTGGCTTAGAGATCAGGTTCACGTGAACCCTATTTTGTCCTCTAGTAAAGATAATTCCAATGGTTGGATATTTGATGTAGAAGAAGAGACTAATGAGTAAGAAGAGTCTAGCCTAGCCAATGATCTTGAGAATTATTGGATTAAAGAGGATAATGGATATAATCAAGATCATGATGATATGTCCATTGATTTATCTTACCATGAGTCTGATGCAATATCCATTGCTTCAGGTAGGTCAAAATATGAATCTGTTGTAATTATGCCCCTCAATGATCTTGACAAATTCTATATTCATATATTCCCTAGGAGGATTCCCATTTTACGATAGCTACTACCACCAAAAGATCCAATCATCTTGGCTCCTCCTAGGCCTCATCCAGTCATTGCACTTCCACCTTAGCCACCTTTAGTGCAAATGAGGCCACTCATCTTTGATAAGATCTTCCCACCTGTGAATGGAGATCATATACCATCTATAAATATGGTTTCCATTGACCTAATTACACCACTCCATAGTCCCAATGACCCTTCAAAACCTTTGTACCTCAATCATGAGGCCATTGATTTTGATTGTGCTGTGATAACACCCGTAGATACCAAAACAACACCAATCCGATTATGTGACTACAAGCACTGACCGAATTGGCATACATACCCCCTAGGGCAGCCTCCAGAGGTTAAACAGTGGTCCTAACCACTCCCAAATCAGTTTTGGAAGGTCAGAGGTCAGTTTTGCACCTTTTAAGCACTTTTCTCCCTATTCATCCCACCTTGGGATGATTAGAATCCTATTCGTCCCACCCCGGGATGATTAGCAACAATCGCTCCAGGGTGGGACGATTAGCAGGTTTGATTGGAAAAAAGTCAAACCTTGACAAATGGCAGCCCAAATCCACCACCTAACTCCACCTTCAAGGCATGGGATTGCGAGGGAAGGTTTCAAATCAGAGAGGCTTCAATCAAGCCTGCCTTGATCATGGAGGCCTCAATCAAGGAGGCCCTAATCAGGGAGGAATCTTCTCTCCCCAAAAAAGGCATAATGAGCCAAGTGGCGCCCTCGCATGCACATTCAAAGGAGACCCTTAGGTCTATAAAAATGTGAGCCTCCTCACCCCAAAAAAAAAGGAGATCTGGAGCATTTGGAGCAATGAAGTGCTGCCAAACTATACCCCCATTCCTCTTTGTGCTTCCTACATCCCTAATCTCTCTCTTCTGGAAGAGAGGTTATCGGGTGAACACTAGGAACGCAATCTAGATCCAAAAACCCAAGAAATCAGCCACAATACCACCCCAAACTCATCGACACAACCCCCTAGGAATTTTTGGACCCATCCCACTTGGATTGGTGTCAAAACTAGGCCCTAAACGGTGGGCGTCCCACCCCCGGCGCCCCCAAACTGTTGTAGTCCTAATCGCCCCACCCCGGAGTGATTAGAAATATGTGCATGGTTTTGTTACTATTACTTTTGAAATATGTCCTATATGATATCCTAATGCCTCTGTTAAATTTTGAACTCATTCTGACATGATTTGACGATCATTTTATTATTTTATGTATTAACTAGCTCGTAGGGCGCCCCTATCACATACAGGAGAATATGGGTAGGATATGCAAATTCTGAGCATCTGGGTAGTCTTATAATTACATATAATGCCTAACCCATGAGTTTCAGGTGATTTGGATAAGCATAGGTGGGACATTGGAGCGCTCACTTTGGAGAGGCCCCCGACGGGCAAACGAGCATAACGGGGCCGTCCGACGCCGCTTCGACGCAAAATTAGGTGATACCAATTCTAGACATTGTCCTTTACATTTCCATATCATTCTGTAATCTACTTATCAATCTTATCACTGATATCTTCTAAGCGCCACTGGAGGCCTTGGGGATTGCATGTTTTTCTAGATACGCATATGCTATTAATGATTTGTTGTCTTTATGTGCATAGGATCTCACCACCAGGAATACTAGAGGGGTAGCAAGGAATGATGAACACATGGACACAAGCGACGACAACTTTTAGCCCACCCACTTCGAGTGTGGGCACGCGAAAGACACTGGAAGCGTACCGTCCGATCTTGGAAGCGCGACTTCTTTCGGGCATCCATTAATGTAACAAATTGTATCAAATGTTCTGAGCCCTAGAGGGGGGATGTATTGTAATAATATTAAAAGCAATATCAATAAATGAGGCCCCACTTTGTTTGCTCACATCTCGTTTCTGCGTCATTTCCTTCATGCATTGCTCATCGCATTCGTAGGACTTAGCATCTATATCTATTTTTGTTTGCATCATATCGGTACACCATTTTTCTTGCTTTTAGTGGCGATCATGGTGGGACCCTATCCCTTGCTGTTAGGATCAAGTTTTTGATCCAAATTTTGTGGTTTTTCTTTGCAGGTGTTACTCATTCGGGCACTGGACTGCTACTCGTGCCACCCCGGGATGAATACGTATTCGTCCCACCCTATGACGAATGCAGACCTGCTATTCATCCCACCCCGGGATGATTAGAGCTCTATGCATTTTCTGAGCAGAAACTCAGAGGCATCTGGTTTAGACAGAGAAGAGGTAGGCCTTCTGAACATCCTCTGTGTTTTTCTACTTTCTGTTTCTGCAATTTTCTGTTTTCTTTGCTTTATTTTTAGACACTTGCATAGAAAGGTTAAGTAGTTTGTTTTCCTTTCTTGCAATAAAGAAAATAAAAATAAAAACATAGAGTAAATTAAATGGAAGGAACTTGATTAGGAATGCATTTTTCTCTGGTTTGCTTGCATGATACTTGCACAAATGGCAAGTCCTCATTATAGGTTTCAGTTCTAGTTAGGTTTTGTGATTTCCTTTTTGCTACTAATTGTCTCTGAAAGATAAAACGTACTTTAAAGCATTGCATTAGTGAAAATCATCTTTTGTTGTATGTTTTCTTTCTTTACACAATTAAAAGGAACCACACACACCACCTAATAAAATTAACATCAAGGAGTTGGTCTTAATACCCCAACACTTGATCAAGACCAACGGTGGGTTTCATCACCACCTTGGCTTGGATTTTGCATACATATACCCTGATCGTGACTATTGCTAGACGTAAATCCTGATGAAAGCTGACCAAGTGTAGCGGGGGTGATTCCCCGTGCATGAGGATAAGTCTTCTAAGGTAGGTGTCAAAAATAGAGCGATCCCCCTTCCGTACCGCCTATGTTCCACTTACTGTTCTGCTCTCGCGTACCAATAGTTTCCCTCACGTAAGGGCGGGTATATTGAGAGGTTCGGTATAACGGCCTGGCAATGGTATATTGAAGGGGTGACCATTTTGGAGATACAAGAGCCCTCATTATGCATGTATAACAAAGTTTTCTTTACAAGATTTACATAACAAAAATCAAACACACTTGAACCAGATCTAGGACACACATTTAATCTGTAAACAAGATAATCATTTCTTTGTTTGTGTGGTCCCCTTTTGTTTGGTATAGCATAAAAATTGTAAAGGAGATAAAAATATACATATATTTTTAGAAAAACCACCACCATGGTGTATACCCGTAGCCAAGCCCAATCACGGGCAGAAGCTATGAAAAGTATGCAAGGAGGCACAAGTCACCTCCGTTATAGCCCCAAGGACTTGGTTATACCACCTTGGCAGCCTGACCCACAACATAGTCCACACTATACCACTACAGAATAGGACTATAGAGGCACCCCTTTGAGGGGCACTCCCATTCAACACAGACCCTCTCAGGAGGAGTACACACATGGGAAGGCCCCCTTAGACACTCATTATGAGTGGCCACTGCGCGATGAAGCGCTAGAGCAGCATAGGGTTCATAAGGAGGGCCCACATGATTATATCATTCCTCCTCCACCCCTCATTATTGTTAGAACTAATAGGCCAAATCTAGAGCGCAAGGCTCTTCAGATAGGGTGAGCCAACTCTGCCCGTCCCTTTCACATGTACGAAAGGGAGCATGAGGAAAACTAGTATATTCCTCAAGAGCAATACACCGCGTGGGGGCAATGCACCTCCGCACCTGCTGATTATCAAGATCACCTATTGAGGCCAGAGCCTCGGGTGAATGCTGCTAACCTCGATAGAGGAAAGTGACCCATAGAGATCTCGGATCACCATGACCGAGATAGATATGTAGGGGAGGCATCTAGGCCTCCTAGACCTAGGACGATGGAACAAATTGACTTGGCATTTGCCAAACATGCCACCCGCCAAGCGCAAATCATGCAGCTTAGGCAAGATCAGCAATAGTTAGAACAACTATATCATCTTAACAAAGAGCGCATTCAATGCCAGATAGATGAGTTGTTCCAGAACACTATGCATGAGAGGATTCCAACCCCTCGCATGCATAGGACAAAAATTTATGAGAGGCACAACCCCTTAGTATGAGACAGGTCTCCACGACCTTATCAAGCGTTGCCTCCAAGACCTCCTAGACCTGAGCGGGAGGCCACTCCTAGAACCAATGATGGGCGCCTTCCTCGGGCACCCATCCATGTTTATAGGTCACGCCCAAAAACTCCTCAAGAGGCCTATGAGGAATTTGAGCGAGAAGAAGAGCGGGCTGAAATGCCCTACCAAGGTAGGGGGGCGCTATCCGGCTACCCCTCCATAGGCCTCAAGTTCCTCGTAATTCACAATGGGAACAAACCAAAGAAGAGGAAATCAAATCCTCTGATGCATACAAAGCACTGCTAGAGCACTTAGAGTCTATGGAGACTAAGACTTCGAGGCCCCAAAAGCCCACCTTACGCCAACTCCGTAGTCACCCTGTGCATCCTTCAGTTTCGGCACCCCCATACCCCGACCACTTCAAAGTGCCTCAATTGGCAATTTTTAGAGGGGATGAGGATGCCCAAGAGCACGTAACAAGGTTCTTGAGTCAATGCTTTGGCATTCAGGACAATGATGCATTGCTTCTATGAACGTTTATAACCATGTTCGTAGGCCCTGCCTCGGATTGGTTTACCCGAGTTGTCGAAGCATAGCATCAATAATCTAGACCAGCTAGTGGACGCGTTCCTTGAACGTTTTGCCTTCAACACCAAGAAGAAGGCATCCTTAAGTGACCTAGCTGGCCTTAAGTAGTATGATGATGAGACCATGGCTGCTTATGGGAATCGGTGGAGGACATTGCTTTCAAAGCTACCTTACCTCCCTCCCATGGCCGACATGACTCAAATGTTTTCAAAGAGTTGCTTAAGGTCGATCTCCATGCTATTGCAGCTGCAGCAATATGCCACCCTCGAAGAAGCCCTGGTGCAAGCCAGGATAATTGAGGAGATCAAAATACAAGATGACGAGATTGCCAAGCCATGCAAGAAAGAGTGGCCCAAAAATGCTAAAACTGGGCCCATGCAACCGAAACCCATCGTGGTCAATCAGGTTGCCATAACTATACCAAAGCCTGCACAAATGACATAGCCCCCAAAGGCTAATTATCAAGCAGTTCCTCTTGATAACTATGAAAAGGAAAATCATAAACAAGAGCAAAATCAGTAGCGTCACCCTAGGCGACAATTCACACAATTCACGGAGTCTAGAGACTCCTTGTTTGACCGCTTGTTCATGGCAAACCTGATAAACTTGCTGAAAAGTCGACCCATAGACCCCAACATGCCAAAACCCAAGGGCTATAGGGAAGACTTATATTGTAGATTTCATCGATAGAAAGGACACGAAATCTCCACTTGTTGGAAATTCAAACACTTAGTGCAGGACTTGATAGACAACAAAACGCTCATGGTAGATAGTCCCGTAGCATTGAGCAACCAATAGATGGAGGTCTTCAAAGACCCCCTGCCTGCCCATGATGCGTAGGCAAAGACTTTACAAGTGAATGAGGTAACACAAAACTGCCCCATGCAAGGATACGTAGGGATGATAAGCATCGTGACACGGAACAAAAGATACCCAAACATGGCTGCACCCGCTGCAGCTACAGGAGATGTTCCATCAATGTCACAACCTCCACAACACCCTATGCAACCTCCCCCACCTAGACCAGTGGCCACGATTCGGACTAAACTTACTCAAAGTTTAAGGACCACGTCGGCTAGGCTCTCCATTTATGAGCTCATCCAACAATCACCGCCCCATCGGGAGGCTCTGATGGAGATACTCAAAGCCATTGAGCTACAACCCCATGAAGCCAATTCTTTCAACAATTTTGTGGGACATGTGAGACAATGCACAGAACCAGTCATAACCTTCAGGGAAGATGAACTAAAATTGGTGATTGGTGATATGGTGGATCCACCCCTGCACGTCATTGCATGGGTCAACGGGATTCCATTCAAGAGGGTGTTGTTGGACACTGGCTCATCCAACAACATAATCATGACAATGGCATTAAAACACCTTAAGCTGCCAGCATCCCACATTGTGGCATCCACTTACACTCTTCGAGCATTCAACGACGCGTTATGCTCGATGGTTGGCACAATTGTCCTGCCCATCCAAGTAGGACAAAAGACCATTCCTACGTTGTGTCACATCCTTGAGGGTGAGATGGCCTACAATATCTTGCTAGGCCGGCCTTGGATCAGGGACATGAAGTGTGTCCCTTCGATAGCCCATCAATGCCTCAAATACACATACGAAGGGCAAGTACATGTAGTCCCAGTGGACTTAGAGCCCTTTAAGTTTTGCAATGCGATGCAGCTGATGCCACAATCGACCCTCCCATCGACACATTTGGACTTTCAATTGAATCCGTCCACACAGGGTCCGATTCTGCCTACATCCTCATTGTTGAGTCCCTCAACTCACCAACCTGGCCCATCTTCATCATCTGTTCCTTCACCAATGATGCCACCTATGGTGGCCACACCGAAGGACAATGGGAAGAAGCCCCTAGAGGAGGTACCACCATTAGTCTCAACCATCTCTACCGAAGAGGTGCCCAGCCGAATGGAAGTCGAGACACCTGGTTCACCCAACATGGAGTGGACTCGGGGAGAACTCCCATTCCCTCCCCCTCAACCATCGATGATTACCATTGAGATGGCCAATACGGGCCTAGGGGAGTACCTAGTGTGGAACGTTGTGGCAACACCCATGCTCGAATCCATGCAAGACATGGGGAGACCTCGCCTCCCCATCGACACTATCATCCCTTTAGGCTACCCGCCAAATCAGACCAATTTTGTATATGGGGGCCTCGAGAACGACATTGAACCCTACCTACAAGAGGAAGAGGACGAAGAGCCATTTGTTGAGAATGTTGACTATCTGTCCAACCCGAACTTCGCCTTGAAATACCTAGACCAATGTAATTGGCATGGATATGGATTGGGCAGATACGAACAAGGAATGCACATTCTTTGTCAACCGAGATACCAGATGCAATATGATAAATCAGGAGTAGGGTTCAACCACCCTTTGCCCCTCGACATCTTGGTAGAAACCATGCAAGGCCTAGGTCTAGGCAATAGGGATGGGTTGGCACAAGATCCATATGCCAATCCCAACACAACATACACATTGGGGGATTATCTCCCATTGTTAACAACAAACCTTGTTGACCTCAACAACCCCTCCCCTTTGATCGAGGAAGGGGAAAGTTCAAGAAGTAACCTCCAAGAGGGATATGAACAAGATCAAGGGGGGTCTTCTGAAGATGAGTCAGATTATGAGGTAGCACCTTGGGACCCTTTTGAGTCCGATAGCAATCACTCGCAGGTGACACCCATTGACGACTATCAGGAGAACTTCATGGCAATGTTCCCCTTTAATGTTTCGATCGGGCAATTGCTACCTCCAGAGAATCCAGCCCTCCCGTAGAGAGCGAAACAACCTATAAGGGACCAAATCAACTTGCTCAAACAAAATGAGCCTCCCATGCCGGCCATAAGGCCAAGTGATCCACCGAAGGAAGAAGATCCAAATATCTTCTTCAACATCGACTACCTACGTGCTAGATTTTTGGTTTTCATAGAGAGTGAGGATAGTGATCAAGAAATGCCTAGTGGGAGGCTATACCAACCAAAGGGGCACATAGTTGTTCGAGCCAATGAAGGCCTATGGATCTCCGATAGTGACTATGAGGATGAGACTGAGATGGCATATCTCAACCATATGAGGCAACAAGAATACCCCATAGACATCGATGATATGTTTGAACATCTAAATATGGGACCAAGGCATAGGTGGCATTTAAACCAAGTACAGTTAAACCAAGTGCTTCATCCACCACTTCGGGCATACAGGGAGCACCTCCCACCTAGAGACCCTATAGGGCCATTAGTGCCAAGGGTAGACCCTATCCTTCTATCCGCACATAGGGCCGATCCTTTTGTGCCAGTACCCACAGAGCCAGATCCGGGGTACAAGGATCACCAAGGATGTCTGAATCAACACCCACACGGCAATGGAGACCAAATTCATTCCATCAACATGATCTCCATTGATTTAACCGCCCCCATCCGCAATCCAGCCGATCCAACATGACCATTGTATCTAGACCTAGATGCCATAGACTGGGATCATGCTGACTCACCACCATCCCCATCAGAGTATTGGCCTTGCGGTGAGATGTTTCATTTCACCCTAGGATAGACTCAGGATATCTTCCATGTTGAAGAGGAACCCGACATTCCCAACGTAGATCTAAATTCAGCAAATGATATCCACCTGATCCCAACTCCACACCGGTTGGAGGATGGATCCCACATGTCAATCGAAGAGACGATTGACGTAGACATCGGTTCTGATCCAATGAATCCGCAAATCATCAAGTTTGGGGTAAGTTTATCCCCCGAAGAGCAAGCCGATTACATTGCCCTTCTCAAAGAGAAGAAGGAGGTTTTTGCATGGTCCTACAAAGACATGTCGGGGCTAGACCCATAGCTAGTCATGCATAATCTAACACTTGATCCGACAGTCAAGCCAGTCAAGCAAAAGCTACGTAAGATGCACCCAACAGTGGCCTTAATGGTCAAAGATGAGCTACAAAAGCTGTTGGATGCATAGTTTGTCATCTACGTAGATTACCCACCATGGTTGTCCAACATGGTACCCATCAAAAATCTTGATGGGAGGATTCACATATGCACCAATTTTTGAGATTTAAACAAAGCGAGTCCCAAGGATGATTTCCCCTTGCCTAGCATCGACGCATTGGTAGACGCTACAACAAGCCATGAAATGCTTTCCCTCATGGATGGTTTCTCGGGATACAACCAGATTCGTATCAATCTCGATGATCAACTAAAAATGGCGTTCACGATGCCTTGGGGGACATTTTGTTATAAGGTCATGCCCTTTGGCCTTAAAAATGTTGGCGCCACTTACCAACGCGCTATGACATACATCTTCCATGATCACATGCATAAAACTTTGGAAGATTATATGGATGATTTGTTGGCCAAATCTCTTTTGCGCCAAAATCATCTCGATGACTTACGCAAGATCCTTGATCGCCTCATCGAACACAAGGTTAGGCTAAACCCCAAGAAGTGCGTATTTGGCATCACATCTAGAAAACTCTTGGGTTTCATAGTCTCAAAATGAGGCATCGAGGTAGATCCAAATAAATTCAAGGCAATCCTTGAAATGCTTCCCCCAACCACCATCAGGCAGCTCAGAAGCTTGCAGGGTAAGGTCACGTCGATCAAGCGCTTCATAGCATAGTTATCTGACAAGTGTCGACCCATGAATAAATTATTACACAAGGGGGTAGCATTTCATTGGGATGACGAGTGCCAATCAACCTTCGATGACATCAAACAATACTTGGCTTCACCACTAGTATTGGCACCACCTAGACCAGGAGTGTCATTCTATTTATACATCTCAGCTACTGAGGTGGCACTGGGCGCCATGCTAGCCCAAAAAAATGAATTACATAAAGAACAAGGCTAATTATTATCTTAGCCGCACCCTGGTCAGTTATGAACTTAACTATGCATACGTTGAGAAGCTATGCTTGGCGGTGGTATTTGCCACCAAAAAGCTATGCCATTACATGCTGAGCAATACGACGTATGTTGTGTCTAAGGAGAATCCATTGCGGTACATGATGAGTCATACTTATCATAGTAGTCACATGACAAAATGGATCATGTTGTTGATGGAGTTTGACATCGAATTCATTGGACAAAAGTCCATCAAAGGTCAAGTCATCACCGATCAACTAGCAGAGGCTCCTCTCGAAGATGATCAACCTCTGACCATAGAGCTGCCCGATGATGGGGTCTTCCATGTCTCAGAATCGCTAGATTCTGATGAGCCTGAGTCACAGGCTGACATAACCTTATTTTTTGATGGTTCTAAATGTGAGCAAGGGGGTGGCATGGGAATCATGTTTTTCACACCGCAAGGGGCTCCAATGCCTTTATCATTTAAACTTGATTTCTCGTGCACCAATAACAATGTTGAATACGAAGCCTTGCTCATAGGTCTTCAGACAACCATCACCATGAACATCAAACACTTGAATATCTTTGGTGATTCATTGTTAATTGTCAACCAAGTGAAAGGGGTATTCCAATGCAAATGCCCAGTTCTACGAGGCCTACAAAGCCCTTGTGGATAAATTCTTGGCAAATCTTGAATGGTACGACATCGAGGCACTCCCTCGATCATCGAATCATTTTGCGGACACTATGGCCTCCTTGGGGTCACTAATCCCGCAAGACATTTCTGGTGAGATGACAACCATTCAAGTCAAAATGTTATCGCAATCCATGATGGAGCATGCAAGCTCTGACATAATGCCAAGAATCCACTTGATCCAGATTGAACCATCTCAGGATAGGTTCTCTCGAATCCATGATAGTCTGAATCATGCCAATTGGGGGTCTTTGTTCTCTCCAACCCCTCTTAATAGCAACACAACACTATTTTTACAAGTTCTTTCCCGCTCAGCTTTTGCTAGGGACGAACTTCAAGAGGGATCGACCATTCATACCATCGAGGTTTCTGATCAGTAGGATTGGTACACACCCATAAGAGACTATCTCAAGTTAGGTAGCCTCCCACTTGGATTGTCGCACGCCATAAAAATATCATTCAAATAGAAAGCGGCAAAACATGTCTTGCTAGGAGACATTTTATACCATCGAAGCTATGAAGGAATCCTCCTCCATTGCTTGGACCAGTAGGAGTCCACTTGGGCGATCACCCAAGCGCACGATGGTACATGCGGTGGCCACTTCAGCGGTATGGCCATCGCAAAGTGCATTCTTTGCATGGGCTATTATTGGCCATCTTTAGAGCGAGATTGTTGCGCATATGTGCGGAAGTGCATGAAGTGTCAACACCATGCTAACTTGACACACGTACCTTCTCAGGCCTTGCAGCCGATCCAATCGGCTTGGCCATTTTTGTAGTGGGGCTTAGATCTCATCGAAAATATCTCCCCTGCATCGTCAGGTCATCACACGTTTATCATAACGGCCACAGAGTACTTCACTAAGTGGGTGGAAGCAATTCCGCTTACCTCTACGACTGGGCCCCGCATTGCGGAGTTCATTTTACATAACATCATATGTCATTTTGGTATTCCATCCAAGATCATCTCGGATAATGGGACGTCATTTAAGAACAAAGATGTGCGTGCTTTGACAACAAAGTACAAAATTCAGCATAGTTTTTTGACACCTTATTATCCGCAGGCAAATGGGCAAGCAGAGGCATCAAACAAAATGCTAGTTGCCATCCTTAAAAATATGGTCGTAGATAGTCATAAGGATTGGCACATCCAAATACCACTTGCCCTATGGGCTTATCACACTAGCATTCGGATGCCCACTAGGGCAACTCCATTTTTGCTAGTGTATGGCTCCGAGGCAGTCATGCCTCTCGAGTTGGAAATACCCTCCCTGCGCATATCAATGCAAGAGTTCATCGATGATGACACTGCATGGTAGGCCCGATTAGACCAGCTTACGTTACTCGATGAACGACGCATCAATGCTCTCGAGCATTTACGTATCTATCAAGAGCGACTTAAGAAAGCATACAACATGAAAGTTCACCTGAGGGACTTTCAGGTCGGTGACTCTGGTCTTAAAAGAGAACCAACAAAATTCTAACTTGCCACCCCATTTAAGGGACAAGTTCATGGCAAATTGGTTAGGTCCTTATGTAATCGATAGTAAAATAGGACCTGGAACATACCGGCTCACCTCTCTTGAAGGAATCAAGGAACTAGAACCCTTGAACATCAGTCATTTGAGGCCATTCAACATTTAGAGAGCCATGGCCCACTCCAAAAGCCCCAAGGGTTCTCGCCATCGCTTGGTCACCCAAAATGCCCCAAAGGTATCCATAATCCCTTTGGTCAAACCAAAAGCTCCAAGGGTTCCCACAATCGCTTGGTCAACCAAAATGCCCCAAAGGTATCTATAATCCCTTTGGTCAAACCAAAAGCTCCAAGGGTTCTCAATCGCTTGGTCAACCTAAAATGCCCCAAAGGTATCTATAATCCCTTTGGTCAAACCAAAAGCTCCAAGGGTTCTCGCCATCGCTTGGTCACCCAAAATGCCCCAAAGGTATCTATAATCCCTTTGGTCAAACCAAAAGCTCCAAGGGTTCCCACAATCGCTTGGTCAACCTAAACACCCCAAAGGTATCTATAATCCCTTTGGTCAAACCAAAAGCTCCAAGGGTTCTCGCAATCGCTTGGTCACCCAAAATGCCCCAAAGGTATCCATAATCCCTTTGGTCAAACCAAAAGCTCCAAGGGTTCCCACAATCGCTTGGTCAACCAAAAACACCCCAAAGGTATCTATAATCCCTTTGGTCAAACCAAAAGCTCCAAGGGTTCTTGCCATCGCTTGGTCACCCAAAATGCCCCAAAGGTATCTATAATCCCTTTGGTCAAACCAAAAGCTCCAAGGGTTCCCACAATCGCTTGGTCAACCAAAAATGCCCCAAAGGTATCTATAATCTCTTTGGTCAAACCAAAAGCTCCAAGGGTTCCCACAATCGCTTGGTCAACCTAAAATGCCCCAAAGGTATCTATAATCCCTTTGGTCAAACCAAAAGCTCCAAGGGTTCTCGCCAATCGCTTGGTCACCCAAAATGCCCCAAAGGTATCTATAATCCCTTTGGTCAAACCAAAAGCTCCAAGGGTTCCCACAATCGCTTGGTCAACTAAAACATCCCAAAGGTATCTATAATCCCTTTGGTCAAACCAAAAGCTCCAAGGGTTCTCCATCGCTTGGTCACCCAAAATGCCCCAAAGGTATCTATAATCCCTTTGGTCAAAACAAAAGCTCCAAGGATTCCAAAGAATCACTTGGTCACAAAACACCCCATTGGTATCTATAATCCTCAAACGAAAATCAAGAACAATCTGATAATCAAAAATAACAAAAGTATCTATAATCTCATTTTCATGCATAATCTTAAAAATCAAAAATAAAAAAAAAATTGCATTAGGCATCGCATACATACATTGCATATTTGTTGGTCATACATGTCAAACGCACCATAGACTGTAATTACTCGGCAATTCCATCATTTTCCACATTTGTCCATTTTGTAAATGATCCAACAAGAATAACGCCATTCACATTTTTGCCATATCATAGTCAGTTGTCTTCTAATGTCTTTAGGGTTTTCGTCATTCAGTTGTCTTTAGATTTCTAGTCAAATGTTGTACAAAGTCGGACCGATTTTTACAAGGTAGAGTTTTACTTGGATCACGCCTTGTTACATAGCATCCCAACACAAGCTTAAAACACATAAAAATTCCCAAGTTGTGTGAACGAAAGACGAAACCTACAAAGTGGTCTAGGATACCATATAGTGAAAATGTTATCTCGCTCATCCCCCTGTGTGAATGACCCCAAGAATGCTGAGAATTGGCAAAAGGACAAGAAAACTTCCTTCAATTCCCCAAAATAAATAGTGGTTTTTACCACTACAAAGAATTCCAACTCCAAACATGAATATCAAAAGTGCACAAATCAAAAAGCACAAGAAATAGCGATTCTAATCACTGCTCAAAATCCCAAGCTCAAACAAAATAAATAGTGATTATCATCACTACTGAGCAAATATCCCATTAAAAGAGAGGGAGTAACTATTGAATCCCTAGAATTCTCAGCATTCGAAAGGTCATGAGGTGATCCTCAGTCTCGGTTTGGTGGATAGCCTGCTGGTCACTGGTGGCAAACCTCCCGCATGATGATATATCTATCGCATTAGCTATTGGGCATATGTACAGATCAATGTTTGCATGTGGATGAGCTAGCTTATGGTATCCTAGATTGCATCATAGATTAATCCTACTAAATGCAACAAAGGAGTTAGTGGAGCTAATTAGGTGATCCTCAGTACAGGTTTGGTGGACAGCCTACCTGGCATTGACGGTATCCTTACGAATACCACATAAACGAACTCAATCGCACACACAGGGATGTGAAATAACTTGGTCAAACTCAAGTCTGATTCGTACCTTGTTCGAAAGTCTTGTAAGATAATGTACAGTCTTGACTAGTTAGTTAAAGCATCTGAGTCTCAGAAAAACCTTAACTACATTCTAAAACAATTGTTGTACATTTCATTACTTACATCACCATCAGAAAATACAAAACAAAAATTACAAATGCAAAGTTATTCCATAAAGCAATCACATAGTACAGAAAGCTAGTAAATCCTGTACAGTCTATGGTGCCACCACTTGTACACCAAACGAATCATTCCATCCATTCCATATGCATACATCTATATCATATAGTTAAAATCATCCATAGTCATAATAGCATATGCATACATCAACATAAATAAATGTGCATAAAGAACAATAAACCATGACAAGTATATAATCAAACCAAAAAAAGAGTCATGTATATATATCAAGTCAAAATGCCCTCAGGCTACAATAAGAAGGTCCTCTGACCTCACAAAAACCAAAAACTCAAAATCCCCAAAGCCTAGGGAGTCGGCCACCATGATCACGTAGGATCGGTGTGACTGGAACTACCCCTAGTAGTATGGGTCCTATGGGACCTCTCAGGGTAGCTGCTGCCAGCCCTCGCACCCTACCCACCAACACTACCCTCACCTAGCCACCTATGATGAGATGATGCAGACTGCTCAGTCTCACTACCTCTCGTACGATGCGATGAACCACCTCCATCAAGCATAGGCAACTGTCCACCGAGGTGGACAACCTCTATCTCTAACTCTATCCGATATCGACCCCACTCCATATCTCATTGGTGATACACAACCAATGCACTATCCCACTATGCCAACTGAGTCCGTAGGAGATCCCTCTCCTGCGTTACCTCCACCAAAGCATCTCTATGCTCCTCCTCCCATCTCCGTAGGAGACCCTCCAATCATGCTATCTCAGCATGAAGCCCAGCCTCCACATCCCCTGAGATAGCCTGAGGCATGGGCACCTCCGGGATGGCCTATTGCTCTAGCACCCACTACTCCGGGACATCCTGTACATTCGGCTGCTCTGGAACCCCCAAATCATCTCCATCATCGGTGAAGTCATCGACCTCCACCATGTCAACATCATCAAGCGGAGCCCCCCAACCCTCCATCGGTGCCTCTGCACCCCCACCTCCTACTGCTGTAGTATCCATGCCTCCTAGAGGCCCCTCACTCTGCCATCACCGCATAATCCACCATCGATCATACTCTGTAGTCACCCCGACATCGTCCACGTTGGGTACATCAATAACTACATCGGACCCCTCGCCCAGCTGCTCAATGGTAGGCCAGACTAGAGTCTTCTCATCACCATGACATCGATAGATCAAGGGATCACCAGGCAATCCCTGGCGCACCCCAAACTACCGCATCACCCAGACATATGGGAAGTACTCCTACTCTATCTCATGCCACCCAATCAACCATCTACCCCTACGCACATGTCGGAGCCACTCTCCAGCCTCAGGCCAGGCTAGACAGTCCCGATACAGCCACTAGAACACCTGCCCTAGCACTAGACGAGAGAAGGCATCAGTATAGTGACCTACGTCACCTACCCACCATCGACTCTATCCATGCTCCTCTGACCTCCACCATAAATTGGCATATCCAATTTCTCGATCCACCATCTCACCTCGGGTGGTCCAAGGCAAACCCTGCGGCCGCTCCACAGCTATGTGCTGCCACCCCCAACACTGCAAGAGATAGCTGCACCCGATCCCCTTCCACTTTCGATAGCGGACCTCGTACAACTCATCGTACAACTACGCCAATAACGTCTGACCCCATCTCATAATAAGTGGAGATGATGTAGGACACTCCACCAATGTGAAAACCAACTCAAGCAGGTTCCAAGGGAACCTCGCACCTGAGGAGTCAAGAAGTAGCATATTGGAGATGAGGGTCATGATCAAAGCATGCCTCACCCCTAATACGCCCTTCTCCAGCCACCACCACACCAGAATACCACCTTTCTAGCAGTCAGCCTCTACCCTCTCCATAGCCCTCTCCACCCCCCTCTCCACCACCGGACCAAAACACCATGTCAATACCGTCGTCCGTTGGTCACGGTGGGTCATCCGGATAGGCAGTCCATCTATCGAAATCCGTAGAATTCGATACACATCCTCCAGAGTAACAGTCATCTCCCCTGTTGGGAGATGAAAAGTGTTGGTGCGGGGATCCCATAGATTGATCAGGGTAGTCAAATATGCCCGATCCCCCACCACAGGCTCCAGACGCGTCACGTGCTTGAGCCCAAGGGCATCAAGCCACTCCCAATCCACAACTGTCAGGGCATCCCGGGCATCAGAGAAAATAGTCGACTGGCGGTACCGACTCTTCACAACCTGAAACAACAAAATAAAATGAAAAAATATATTAAGTACATACTTAATATAAACAAAAACATTAAAATAAAATTGTACAATAGAAGTACAGACTACAATTTACAATTGTACAACAAAAGTATAACATAAGAAGTACAGTAAAACAAATGTACAATGAAAGTATAGAATCATTAAAATAAAACTGTACAACAATGACAACATACATGAAAATAATTGTACAATCAACAAAAAAACAACAAAAATCATATTAGGGTTTCTACCTTAATGTGAAAAAAAAAAAAAAATAGGGTTTCAACCTTAATGTGAATGCAAAACAAAACAAAAAAAATATTAGGGTTTCAACCTTAATATGGCAAAAACAAAAATGAAATAAAACATATTAGGGTTTCAACCTTAATATGAACAAAAAAAACAAAATAAAATGAAAATGTTTTGGGTTTTAAACCTAAATACAAACACAAACAAATTATAGATAATAGTTGTGTACTAGGGTTTTGACCTTAATATATGAAAATTAACAACAAAATAATATAGCACAAAAACATGTTGGGTTATTTTAACCTAATATAAAAAAAAAAACAAAGCAAATAAAGTTCCTATATTAGGTTTTCAACTTGATATACGAATAAAATCAAACCAACACACAAAAAAAATTAGGTTTTTAAAACCTTAAAAACAAAATAAAGCGAACAAACATTTTATATGTGAGTTTTAAACTTCATATAAAACACGCATGAATAATAGGCAGAGAGAAGGAACATCATACCGGTCTCACCTCGGCTCCTCCACTCGAAGATCCGGTTCTCGCACTCATGATGTCCATGAAATTTTAGTAGTGCTCCGCTACGCACACTCGCACTCCTCCTCACTGCTCCAAATCGCCAAGAAAAAAATATTGCAAATGAGCCCAAAACCTAGTTTTGGTCCTTATATAGGTTGTTAGGCCTGTAATCGTTCCACCCTGGGATGAACGCTCTAGTTAGCACTCATCCCACCCTGGGATGATTACAAAATTGGTATTCGTCCCACCCTGGGACGATTACAGAGCAAGAAATAAAGCAACAAAAACTGCATCCAAAAAATGCACCAAAAATAACAATAAATCTGCCGAACAAAGGTGCCTTTGCACCTGACATTCATGGCATGAAAAACCATCGTCGGGGTCACAAATACTCACTATCCTACTCCCTAAGAAGGCTAGCATAGCCGGACCGCTCCACGGGAAGGAGGATTTTCGATAATTTCTACCCCAATAGGCGTAAAAAAAAGGGTCAAAACCCACCAAAAATAGGTCCGATGGTTGGAAAACTGCAATAAGCGTTCAACGAAAACAATTGAAGGCACCCTTACAAACGTCATCTTGGGTCAAGCGACTCATCGCTTTTCTCATTTTTGGTCATTCCCTCATCGATTCGTCGCTTGAGGGGGTAGTCACACTTAGTCACCAATCAACAAATACACACCCAATCAAGGAAATGGCATGCATTCAAAGAATCATTGACAAAGACAATCACGCTCCCGCTTGGGGCAGCAAACAAGCAATAATCACAAGCTAAACAAACACTTGGCATTCTGGAAGCATGAAGAAAAGGTTCCTCGGACAAAAGGTTGTGCCCTTTGCCTATTCATGTCTGAACAATGTCCAAGATCAAGTACACCTCATCGAAAAAGGTTACACTTGAGTTAAGCTCCTTAGCTCGTCAGAAGCAAGGATTCAAGAATGCGTGCCCTTTCCATACTTGGGGCATCAAAATTTGGTTAGGTTACTGAGAAACCCTAATCATTAAGTGCTTTGGTCATCTATTTTTTCTCAGCACTGCGCCACACACAATGCATCCCAAAAAGGGGCATCTGTAGACACCAAAACAACACCAATCCGATTATGTGACTACAAGCACTGACCGAATTGGCATACATACCCCCTAGGGCAGCCTCCAGAGGTTAAACAGTGGTCCTAACCACTCCCAAATCAGTTTTGGAAGGTCAGAGGTCAGTTTTGCACCTTTTAAGCACTTTGCTCCCTATTCGTCCCACCCTGGGATGATTAGAATCCTATTCGTCCCACCCCGGGATGATTAGCAACAATCGCTCCAGGGTGGGACGATTAGCAAGTTTGATTGGCAAAAATTCAAACCTTGACAAATGGCAGCCCAAATCCACCACCTAACTCCACCTTCAAGGCATGGGATTGCGAGGGAAGGTTTCAAATCAGAGAGGCTTCAATCAAGCCTACCCTGATCATGGAGGCCTCAATCAAGGAGGCCCTAATCAGGGAGGAATCTTCTCTCCCCCAAAAAGGCATAATGAGCCAAGTGGCGCCCTCGCATGCGCATTCAAAGGAGACCCTTAGGTCTATAAAAATGTGAGCCTCCTCACCCCAAAAAAAAGAGAGAGCTGGAGCATTTGGAGCAACGAAGTGCTGCCAAACTATACCCCCATTCCTCTTTGTGCTTCCTACATCCCTAATCTCTCTCTTCTGGAAGAGAGGTTATCGGGTGAACACTAGGAACACAATCTAGATCCAAAGACCCAAGAAATCAGCCACAATCCCACCCCAAACTCATCGACACAACCCCCTAGGAAGTTTTGGACCCATCCCACTTGGATTGGTGTCAAAACTAGGCCCTAAACGGTGGGCGTCCCACCCCGGTGCCCCCCAAACTACTGTAGTCCTAATCGCCCCACCCCGGAGTGATTAGAAATATGTGCATGATTTTGTTATTGTTCCTTTTGCAATATGTCCCAGATGATATCCTAATGCCTCTGTTAAAGTTTGAACTCATTCTGACATGATTTGACGATCGTTTTATTATTTTATGTATTAACTAGCTCGTAGGGCGCCCCTGTCACATACAGGAGAATATGGGTAGGATATGCAAATTCTGAGCATCTGGGTAGTCTTAGAATTACATATAATGCCTAACCCATGAGTTTCAGGTGATTTGGATAAGCATAGGTGGGACATTGGAGCGCTCGCTTTGGAGAGGCCCCGACGGGCAAACGAGCATAACGGGGCCGTCCGACGCCGCTTCGATGCAAAATCAGGTGATACCAATTCTAGACGTTGTCCTTTACATTTCCATATCATTCTGTAATCTACTTATCAATCTTATCACTGATATCCCACAAGCGCCCACTGGAGGCCTTGGGGATTGCATGTTTTTCTAGATACGCATATGCTATTAACGATTTGTTGTCTTTATGTGCACAGGATCTCACCACCAGGAATACTAGAGGGGCAGCAAGGAATGACGAACACATGGACACAAGCGACGGCAACTTTTAGCCCGCCCACTTCGAGTGTGGGCACGCGGAAGACGCTGGAAGCGTACCGTCCGATCTTGGAAGCGCGGCTTCTTTCGGGCATCCATTAATGTAACAAATTGTATCAAATGTTCTGAGCCCTAGAGGGGGGACGTATTGTAATCATATTAAAAGCAATATCAATAAAGGAGGCCCCGCTTTGTTTGCTCACATCTCGTTTCTACGTCATTTCCTTCATGCATTGCTCATCGCATTCGTAGGACTTAGCATCTATATCTATTTTTGTTTGCATCATATCGGTACGCCATTTTTTTTGTTTGCTTTCACCACCATCACCCATAGATTTTTTCCCTTGTGAAGAAATATTACAACCATTTCATTTCTCCCAAAGTCCATCTGAAGATATTTTTCAAGTTGAGATCGAACTTGATGAAATGATCGATTATCCAAATCCAGTTGATAACATCCATTTGATCCCTAAACGTCATCAACTCAAGAATGGATCCCACATGTCAGTTGAGGAAATAATTGACATGGATATCGGCATCAATCCCGTAGTTCCTAAAAATATCAAATTAGGATACAATATATATCCACAGGAATAAGCCAATATCATAGCTCTCTTGAAAGAAAATAAAGGAGCCTTTTCTTGGTCTTATAAATATATGATGACTCTCAACCTGAATTTGATAGTGCACAACCTCATGCTTGATCCAAAAATCAAAACAGTCAAGCAAAATATTAGAAATATGCATCCTATGATTGCATTAATGGTTAAATATAAACTTCAAAACTTTTTGGATGTAGGGTTCATTCAACCTATCGATTATCCTAATTAGGTTTCCAACATGGTACCTATAGGGAAACCCAATGGGAAGATTCACATATGCACAAATTTTTAAGATCTCAACAAAGCAACTCCTAAGGATGATTTTTCCCTCTTGAAAATTGATGCTCTAGTCAATGCAACTATAGGTCATGAACTATTATCCCTCATGGATGGTTTCTTAGGCTACAATCAAATTTGGGTCAATTTCAAAGACCAGCCCAAGACAACCTTTACCATGCTTTGGGGGACTTTCTACTACAAAGTCATGCTATTTCACCTCAAAAATATTGGTGCAACATATTAGCGGACCATGACATACATATTTCATGATTACATGCACAAAATCTTGGAGGATTACATAGATGATTTACTAGCTAAATATTTGTTGCATAACGAGCATGTTGATGTTCTAAGGAAGGTCCTTGATCGCCTCATAGAGAATAAAGCTAGAATTAACCCCAAGAAGTGTGTCTTCGTAGCTCCTTCTATGCCATCGTATCTTGGCAAGGTCTTCAAGGTATATTTAAGAATATTATACTGATACTAGAGATTGAGTAGGCTAGGATCATCCCATTAGGGATAGCCCTGCTGAGCTATTGAGATGTTGGTCTTCAGAGAAATTGGATTTTTTCTTAGAGTTGGAGTTGCCAAATGAGCATACTTTCTTCACTAGTGAGGTCAATATTACTCATCAAATCTTGAGATCCTTAGGGATGTTGAGATCCTTCAATACATTGAAGAGGCAACTAGTCTTAATATATAGATTTTTAGTTCATAGAAATCATCATCAAGCTCTGATTGCCCTTGAATAATGGAGACCTTTTGGGTCCCTAGTAGAGTCACCAAAAACTATTGGGGTGAGATTCGAATAGGTGGAGACCACTCACTGAAGCCTGACAAACATTGAATGATCACGGGATAGGAGACATCATGGTCGATCTTCAAAGAAGGTTGATTCCTAGGTCCCAGCTACTTGTGCCTAAGGTTGAGGTAAAAGGGGATAAAAATAAAAGGGGAAGGAGGCCATAGCCATAACTAACAAGGATGGGTATAGTTGCATCAATATATGTGTGCAACAAGCAGACACAACTACTAAAAACACAAGCCTAACACCTAATAGATCAGCCTACCTTACCCTCGACTACCCTTAGCTATTGGTGAATTCCATAACTGATGAATGAAAAGCAGGAAATATAGATAGAAAAATTATTGCATGTTCATTCAATGGGCTTTAGAAAAAACTAAACCCACAACATTTACACATATGTTCGAGAGTCAATTTGGAGACCAAACAGTAGTAAACTTATATTATTAGAATGGAAAAAAAGCCTTACACATGAATTGTAATAGCTAAAGAGATACCCTCTAGAATGACTAGCATTCCACTATTTATAAGCATTTTACAATAAATTTAGAATTGAGCATTAATGGCACTTAGGTAGGAATATATGGTTGATGTGGATGGGGCCTCGGTAGGTACTCTTATCCTCTAAATAATGCAATGGAAGGTGACTTTCTGGAATAGGTGGGTGGTTTTGTAGAGCCCTAGAGCATGCTAATAGATATTACAGGCAATAACTCTCACCTACTTGATCTTTTCAAATAGGCAGTTGGCTACAATTACTTTGGAGATCCACGCAGACACTCTCCAATCCCTATGTAGTGGCCAATAATTTTCACTCTAGTTGCTAAACACATTAATTCCTACTTCTAAAGGCTTCATAAATGGGTGGAGATTTGGAATCTACACTTTGTCTGCCCATGTTCCAAAATTCTACCCAACGCTAGGGTGGGTCTTTGAGCACATACATCTTATGTTACTTCCCCAATACTATGTATGTGCTTTGGGTGATCTTCCATACGTTGTTTGAGGTGAGGTGGATATATATTTTTTCATCGGGCCTTACAATCAAGTGGATTTTGTTTGGCCTATAGGTTGAAACCTCGGGAGCCAGAGTTGGGTCATTACTATCCCATTTTTCCACCCAGTTGTCAGGGCAATAATTCGAGATCCCTTAGGGATAGTTGCACACCCATTTCTTTGCCCTCATTTTTTTTTACTTTATCTTGGGTAGGATTTTGAAGAAATACCATAGTGCACTACTATCTCATTCCTCCACCCTAGCTAGGATAGAGGTTTGGGCTCTTACTTTTCTATCCATGAACTAGGCAGGAATCCTGGATCTGCCTCTTTATTATACCTACCCAGATATCCACCTGACCCAGATCTTGTCATCTTTGCCACTATTTGTTTTTGCACCCACCTGCTGTAATTGTGGGACTTATTCCATCCAACCTTCAAAACTTAGCCATCATATTGCAAAAATAGTGGGTGAAGAGAGCAAAATCTCACCCATAATATAGAAAAATAAAAATCAAGAATTCAGACAATTTATGTAAAATATTGTAGGTTTCTAGCTATAGCATCTCAATTGAGATGAGCATTGTATCTATTTGTAAACTCTCAAGCTAAAAATAAGAGAGTTATAAGTTTTTAAGGGTGGGGGACCTGAGTACAACCTCTTATTATCCAGCCAAAAAAATCTC
Organism: Wollemia nobilis; assembly: GCA_028583015.1. Taxonomy (NCBI): domain Eukaryota; kingdom Viridiplantae; phylum Streptophyta; class Pinopsida; order Araucariales; family Araucariaceae; genus Wollemia; species Wollemia nobilis. The sequence goes on along the minus strand of JAQPPZ010001695.1, from coordinate 2,530,984 downwards.
TCCATGGACCCCATACAATTTAAGAGGGAATTTTGAAAGGTATTAATCTTTCAATCTAGCCACGAATGACTTTAAATTTATGTTGTATTAATATTTCGTTCATTGACACTTTTCCATCTTAAAAATTGATATATATCATATAGGATGATCTAAAAACATGTCAGATTCATCATTATTTAGTTTTGCATTATTATATCATAAGTATTATTTATACCTACAGTGCAGAAAAAGACCATACATCCAAGCAAATGAAATACAAGATAGCAATCATGTAACCATAATGACAAAGCATAATATAGAATAATGGTGCCCTTTTTATTAATAATAAATTTTTTTCTCAATTGGTTACAATATGATCCCTCTAAGGGATGCTACCCAATTTGATACAATTATTTACAATAAGAGTCTTCAAGATGTAATGCACAGGGTCTTTTTGACACCCGCGAATAGTCTTGAAGCAGGTTTCTTATGACCGCTGTAAGGGTTGATGATATTGAGTTCTTGTGCTCTTCCTTACTCATGGAAAACCTATATTTTCACACAAGGAAAACAAAGTGATTAGTAGCATGTGTGGATGTAATGATAAATGAAAGCGATGAATAACTAAAACATGATAAATGCATACATAAATTAAAACCTACTTATGCTAAAATAATGAATAGAAATACTGCTAAAACTTATTGTGCAAAGAAACAATAAAATAGATCTAAATCCTAGAGGCCATCTATGTGTGGGATAGCCGTACCTACGGGCCATCTCTGAGTGAGATGATTTCTAACCTATGTCCTTTTCTCAAGGCCGATGTGGGGGCGACTCTAGGTTCGATCCATGGTATTTTCGGTAGATTTTTGCATTCATAGGAATGGCTTGGTGGATCTAGATTAGTCTTCGAATAAAATACTCATAAATTGCATAGCAGATGTGGATGCGATCTTCAACCTTTGGAGCAAAACAACATCATGCTTTCTATGTAGAGAAGGCAAAATACTTGGAGGCTTATGGTCAAATTCTAGTAGCACTTTGTTGCTTGAAGATTTGAATGTTTGAGATATTTTGAATTAAGGGTGAGCATTATTATATAGATTTCTCGAAAGGAATCTAATAATAGCATCACCTTGACATGAAAAATTGAAGAGGTAGTTTGTATTTAAAAAAGTGAATGCCTAGCTTCAACATCTCAATATAAATCGATTTTTTCATGCAATTGTTCTAATCTAGGCTCATTCACACGCTAAATTATGGTGCAAATTCATGCACAAGATTAACTAGTATTTTTGAATACCAGTTATGTCCTACTCCTTTTTTTAATATTGCTTATGGCACAAGCATATCGGGGTGGGACGACCCTGATTGAGGGCCATCTCTTGGTAGGACGACATTTGGAGGTTATCCCTTGGAGGGACAACCAAGGTTGCAAAAGGGAAATATCCATTGTTTGAGTGGTGAAAACCACTATTTAAGACCTAGGGCTGCCCAAGGTGGGTCATATGGTCTTAAAGGAGTCCATATAGGTAGTCTCCCTAATATGATGCATTTTAGGTGTCTATAGATGCCCCTTTTTGGGATGCATTGTGTGAAAACATAATGTAGAGCAAAAATAGATGACCTAGAGTCAAATTGAGGGTTGATAATGTTCATTGATATGATCAATGTTAGATGTCCCAATCATGGAAAGAGCATGCATTTTTGAACCATTGCTTCTAACAAGTTGAAGAACTTGGTTTTGGTAAACCTTTCAGCCATGGGCAAACATTGTCTAGTCCATAGATGATGACGTTGGGCATACTAAAAAGGTAATTTTAGCTATCCTATTATGTATTGAGTTTAAGTTTTTGCTAGTTATTGTACTGCTCCAAATTTTTCGCATCCTTACCTTCAGGATATAGGATCCACGCCCGAAAGGGGGATGCAAGAAGGATGGGACAATACCTCGGACTGAGAAGCCCTTTGAAGGTCGCGCCTCTCGGGGGAGGGGTATAAGGGTGAATTTTTGACGGATGGTGGGTTCACCAGGAAAATTTGAGTGGTAGTTTCCATGCCTAGGTTGAGAATGGTTTTGGTGTGTTCATTTTATACTTGATCATTCATAATCCTAGGTTTTCCAGAATGAATCTAAGCTATTCTATATGAAAATGCTGATTTATATGAATACAGAAAGCAGGAATGAATCCTAAATGTAAATATTATACGAAGTGAGAAATAATGCACCTAATTTCGGATGTCTGATGAAGATTCTAAAGTTTGTAGGAGTCCAGATCATCTCGAATATGATAGGATCATCTGTAATTGTACCGAATCATCTCAGATCACAGGCGATCATCTGAGATCAGACAAGATCGTCGTCGATCTAACGAATTCGTTAGACGAATTCATCAGAAACCTGCAATCACAGAAATAGACACCAAAAAACAAAAATGCTACTGCTAGAATAATGCAAAATGATAGAAATAATAGTATAAATGCCTAACTGATAAATCTAGATAGCAAATTAAAGGAAATGCATTGTTTTAATAACTTATTTTAACTTGATCATGCATTTATGCTTGAATGAGGTGAACTCTAGGATGTAGAATGAAAATAAATCAAACTAATGCATAGTAAAATAAATAAGACAAATGAGGAATGCAAACTTAGGGCTCTGGTTGCCCCCAATCTAAACTACAGTCGAGATCACCTCCAATCATACGAGATCATCGCCGATCTACGACAAGATCGTTTGAAGTCATCTGGAATCACTTGCGATGATCTGAGATTTCTCCAACTGAGGCACAGTGAAAACCTGCAATGAAAACTTAAAACTACGAGTGCAAAAAATGGTGGATAGGACGTCTTGACACAACAAAACTAAATGGCAAGGAAAATAAATCAGGGAATCATGGGATCAGCCAACTAGGGGGATAAACTGAGAAAATCCTAGTTTATATAGGATTAGGGGGAGGTTAGGAGGTTGGGGAACATCCCAATCTGGGAGATCCTCAGCAGAGGAATCTCCAACTACGTAGACATGCTTCCGCCCAAGTTGGAGAGGTTGTTAAAACATAAGCTAATTATGAAAATTTGGTTTCGGGATAAAATCGTCTGGACGTTCTGTTCCAGACGAATTCGTTCGATCTGGGATGATTTCGTCTGATCGACGACGATATCGTCCAACGGTCAAAATAACTCCTAAAAATGGCGTAAAAAATGGGGTGAACGGTTAACGGGAAGTTTCGGGGTTAAAATTCAATTTTTTATCTTTTTACTAAGGGTTTAACTGCACCAATTTTAGGGTGCTACAGTTATCTATCCCAAGAAAGAAGGACATGATTGTATTTGGCAATGATTGTTGAATGAATGGAACTTGCATGATCGAGTTTTTAATTATTGATTTGATTTTGAATTGTGTCGATGAGGAATTGATAAAATGATGAAAGCGATGAGTCGCTTGACAAAGATGATTTGATTTGGGTGTTGTAGGACCATTACAATAGTTTAGAGGGATCATGTCCTCATTACAGCCTTGATATTGACCTATTTTATTACTATTTTTTGTGAGTGATCTTATGGTAATTTACTCATCCCACTAAATTGCATGGGCAACCAATCACTGCAATAACCAGGTGTATAGATTAAATCATTAGATACAATATTCACTTGAATTTTTTGAATGATTGTGACCAAAGGGGTTAGGTGCCTTTGAAGCCTTTTGGATTGATTTGACCAGAGGGGTTAAGTTCCCTTTGCAGCTTTTTGGATGAAAAATTGTGACCAAAGGAAGTTGAGTTCCTTTGGAGCATTTTGTATTGTTTTGACCAAATTTGGGGACCTCTAGAGCATTTTAATTTGTTTTTGACCAAAGGATTTAAGATCCTCTAGAGCCTTTTGATTTTTTCCAAAGGAATCTGGATACCTTTGAAGACTTTTGATGTTGACCAAAGGAATTTGGGTATCTTTGGAGTCTTTTGATTTGATGTTGACCAAAGGGTTAAGGTCCTCTAGAGCTTTTTGATATTGACCAAAGGAATTTGGGTACCTTTGGAGCCTTTTGATTTGATTTTTACCAAAGGATTTAAGATCCTTTGGATCTTTTTGATGTAATTTTTACCAAAGGGTTTAATTTCCTTTGGATTTGTTCTTTGTGGGTTCACTATTTTCCATTTTTTTTTTGTAAATATGGCGGCCATCTCTTGGTGGGATGGTCGCAACAATTGTGACCATATGACCCTGAGATAGTCGCACATATTTGAAAATATTAAAGCAAAATTAGCACTTTTTTTATGTCATTTGTAAATCTAGCAATTGGAAGAAAAATGGAGGCTAGGAGGAGGAGAATGATTTTTCAAGCGGAGTGCTATTGAATTTTTCAAGCGGAGTGCTATTGAAATGTCAATCAGATTCCACCATGGACCAACCTGAGACCTCTACAACCTGAGGAATTGAAAAGAGAAAGGTAAACACCATTTTCTCTCCTTTGTTACCTCTCAAAGTAAAATAAACCTCACTAATTAAAGTGATAAATGAACCTCACCAAGAAATTAAGGCAATGAATCATACCCTAGAATTAAAATGTAGTGTAGGTTGTTATTCTTGTGCTTTGGTGTGCTTGATTTTATTGGTTTTTTTTTATGGCAAGTAATTTTGGAATGCGTGTACCCCAATTTTGAGGTTGTCTCAAGGTGATATGGTCCTTATTGGGAGGTTGGGAGCCATATCTAGGTGGGATGACCACATTTGAATCACAACGATCTGAATTTCGACCATTACAAAGGCCATATCAATACAAGATGGCCCTAGGGAGAGATCGGATTAGGCCAGGATAACCTCATTGGGGGTGGATTTTGCCATGTAATTTATTTTATCTAATATGATTTTCATGTGGTACAACTTATTAGAGCGCATCACAGATTTCCCACGGTATTCGAGAGTGCATGAGGATGTCTCTTTGATGATGATTGGAAATGTCTGCAAGTCATTGGCCTTAAGCGTGTGATGAGGTTAGATGCAGTGATGGTGGATCAGGTATATCTGAAAATCCTGATAGATCACTGGGATAGTCGGATAAACATATTTTATATTTCAATTGGTGAGATGACAGTGTTGTTGGAGGACATCTACAGGATTATGCATTCCAATTGAGGTATTCTCTATCACCTCCATACACATTAGCTAGCAAAGTAAAGTGCTCCAAAGGGTATTTGGTGAGGATTTAGAGGTGGCTAGGCATATCTTGGATAGTATTAGGGTTCTAATGGAGACTTGGTATGATGTAGATGTTATTATGAGGAGACATGTAGTGGTGATGTCACTCATGTCGAACATCTTACGACCTGATTCTTCAGGAGTGAGGTTCCCATAGAACCTCCTCAAGATAACATAGGAGTTGGTGGAGTACACCACGCAAGACCCTCTAATCATGGCATAGGGAGTACCCTACTAACTCATTTATATGATGAGTTGTATGATATTTGTTAGTATGGTAGGCACAGATTGGGCTACAACTTCTTTCTCTAGATCTAGGGGTGGGAGCACATCCAGGTGGACAGACTAGATGGGCTTCCTTGGTCGAGGTGGGCATACATGGAAGATAGGGATATTGGCTATGCAGCTTAGTGGGTTTGAGAGTATGATTAGGGTTGGAGTCATACCCACTCAAGTAGGATTACCCATTATATAGAGTTATTTGAGGGATTGAGGATAGGGCTGGTGATATGGCAACCCTATAGGGACTGCCCATCGTGGACGAAGGTAGCAAACCAGATGAGGCTATGAGATGTGGATTATGGATTATTGGGTACCATGGAATAGAGTGGAAGTACTTCTAGTACTCTCATGTTTATCAATAGTTTAGGGTTAATATAGATACACCTAGAGAGTCTGTCATTTATCAATGTTGAGGAGATGAGACTTGGCTTGAGTGGGCATGAGTAGAACCAATGGGTGAGGATGGAGATCATCTAGTGGTGGATCCAGGTTTGGATGATATGAGTACTACAATATAGTATGATGCATGGTGGGTGACTTAGATATGGGAGGGAGGTGGATCCATGGGTGGACTAATTAGGGCAGTAAGGGATGAGATTATTGTGGAGGTTGAGGATAAGCAATGAGTGCATCACCAAATGGAGTGGGATGGGGTCAAACCTTAGAGTGATAGGATGAGCCACATGATGAGGGTAATGATGATGAGGATCCCTAGGATGAGGATGCTCAACTTAGAGAAAAATTTTGGTCTCTACAGGTACAACTATCAGAGTGGGATACCACAGTTGTAGTTCTATAGAGCTAGTTAGCCAGAGAGAGATAGAGAGGGAGGAGCTTCTCTAAGGAGTAAAAATATTTTTACTGTATAGTTGTAGAGCTCACAAGAGGATATGGACATGGTGATATCATAGTGATACACTCTACAAACATACGTGATCAGGATGACAAGAGAGCGGGATGCTTTGTAGGGTTAGGTGGTAGCACTAACTACAAGATAAGATATAGGAGGACAAGCCACAAGTGACAAGGCTAGGCTATAGGCATGGGTGGTAGAGATATAGGGGATAGTGATCTACTATATATATCATCATTGATCATATCAAGAGTACATATTTGGCTTGGAGGATGAGATAGAGCAACCTAGAGGAAGACTATCATTGTGAGCTTCATCGGGGGTATCTCATCAAAGCTGATGCAATAAGTCAGGGTAGCCATCCATGAGGTATCTCATTTTGTGGTGTCTAGATATTCCTTAGAGTTCAGAGCCCAATGGATCTTCTCATCCTCATCAGGATGAGGATGAGGGTGGAGGAGATTCTGGGGCATAGGCCCTGCTTAACTTGGATGTATGTATTGCTCTATTTTTGGATGTGAGGTCTAAGGAACCACTCTATTGTAGCCTATAGGTATTTTTGTATCATTTTGTACCAGACTTATCACATACACACACACATATATATGATATGACTTTTATTGTGGCATATCATGTGTTTATTTCTTGTTTCTAATTTATGCATGGATGCACTTTATGGATGCGATTGTGGATGATGGGTGTATGCCTAGACATTGTAGTATGGATGCATAAATGGATGTGTAGATATATGCATGTGGATGATGTACTAATGACATGACAATGATTTTTATGCTTTTATGCTAAAACATAATGAATGAATCTAAGATGCAAAACAACCTAAATGTAAGCACCATAGAATGCATAAAAGTCATAAATCAAAATGTTAACCTTTTATTGAAAGTCATACATTTGAAATCCAACCATATGTAATATTATAAAAATGTAGATGATGGATGGATGACCAGTAAGATGCTATAGGGAAACAATAGGATTTTCATGAGACTCAAAAACCCTAGTTGACTAGTCAAAAGATGTATACTGACTACACAGGACTTTGAAAGATAATAGTTTTCTAGGAAGACCCAGATATTCAATATCCCTGTGTGTGCATAGTGATGTTTATTAAATGATACGTAAGACTACCCCATTGCTATATAGGTTTCATTCAACCCATTGATGTAATGAGGATCACCTTATGGTCATCCTTATCCTAATTTTGGAAATAGTTGGACTTGACTATTAGAAAATACAAGCCACCAAAAGCTAGCTCATCCACAAACTGACATTGGTCTATACAAAAGAAGGTCGCTAATGTGATAGACATATTGCCACACGTAAGACTACCCCATTTTCAGGTGAGTTTCATTCAACCCATTTTTGTAATGGAAATCATCCCATGACTTTTGAATAACTAAGGATTCCAGGGATTCAAGTTCATTACCCCCTTATTTTATTTTGATTCCTTTGATTGGGGATTCTTGCTCACTTTTATGATGAACAATGGGATTTATTTGCTTTAGTGGTGAAAACCACTTTTTTTTGGGGGGGGGTACATGGTCATTTTTGTGGTGCAAGGTATTTTATTTCTTTGGGTAGGGGGCAGCTTGTCCTTGTTTCAATTCTCAGCATTGTAGACCATGCACATAATAGGATGAGCAAGGAAAATACTTTTCTTAAGGGGTATGGACTATGTTGTAGTTTCATACTTCCTTGTTCAAAACTCAAATTTTAATTTGTGAAGGTTGTTGGAATTTTGAGATATACAGGGTACTATCAAAGCAAGACCCTATCCTCTAAAAGCCTAGCTTTCTACATAATATAAAAATAAAACTAGGAATGGTTGAATGATTAAAAAACCCTAGTGAAAAACCTATAGCAACTGATTGATTGTGTTGAAAAACATAGTTACTCACAAAAGAGAATGTGAATGGTAGTGATATATGGAATATGGGGGTTTTCCCTATGATATTTTGTAACTAAAAAGTGTGCATAAAATAGTCAGTGGCCATATAAACATCATTGTTGATGTTCATCTGATTGTTGGGCAAAATATTTGTTAATCTACGATTCAATTTATTACCTCCATTTATTTTGTCAACCTGGGACAACTCGTAAACTTGTGAGTGTCATGCACAATATATGCCTGCAATGTGGGAAATTAATCCTTTGTACCTATTGTTTTGGTGGGGGGTGTTGTTCGTGCATTTTACTTTTAGCCAAACCAAATTAAGCTAAGTGTAGAAAATTAAATAAATAAACTAAAGCTAAAATTAAAATGCAAGAAATAAAAGTACAGAAAAATAAACACAACTAAATTAAAATAAAGTAGGAAGGAAAACAAGAAATATAACTAATGAAAATAAATAACATAAATTAAAATGGGGAGGACTACTGCAGGGAGTGGGTCCGAGCTCCCGTAGATAGTCCGCTCGGCTAATTACATGAAGATTGCAACTCTTAATAAATTATATAGAAAAATAAATAAAGTGATTCTTTGTGTATTTGATTGATTGATGTATTCATATGGCCTACGTTCTTATATAGACCACAACCAGATTTTGTTACAATAATAAATTGGTCTCTTTTGATCTTGTAACATGATTTTCTGTAATCAGTTACACACATATATTATTCTCCTATTTACAAGCATGTTCGTTCACCAAAATAATAAACATAATAATCCTTAGGTGTACATAAATACTAATCCTAGAATAATAGATATTATTCTCCTATTTACAAGCATGTTTGTTCACCACATGAATAAATATAATAATCCTTAGGTGTACGTAACAACTAATCCTAGAATAATGCATCCTAAAATAATGCCTTTAAAAAGCTGACATAGTCAAAATAGAATAAAAGTGCTTTATTCTATTTTAATCACAAAAATCTAATATGCATAAGAATACAAATTATTTCTCCTCCATATTTTGTGCAACAACCTCCTTCAAAAGTGTATGGTCAATTGGTCAACCGATCAACGTTGACTTGGTCAACAGGTCAACATTGACTTGGTCAACTAGCCAATCATCAATAGGAGTCAGGCTCAAAAAAATAGGTCAATAAGTAAGCACCAAAAATAGTCAAGAAGTAGGCACCTGCTTCCTGGGAAGCAGGTACCAGAAATAGTTGGGAAGCAAGCACCAAAAAATAGTTGGGAAGCAGGCACCAAAAATAGACAGGAAGTAGGCGCTAAAAATGGTCAGGAAGCAAGTGCCACCAATAGTCGGGAAGTAGGCACCACTAACAATCATGATTTAAGCACCTGCCTTCACCATTTACCATTGTTATTTTCAATATGTCTTCGTGCATTGCCACACCCAAATGGGATGTAGACTCAAAAAACCAAATTACTAGCAAAAATCTGCATTTACATATATTTTCCACTAAAAACACTAGTTAAACATAATACTTCATTTTCTATCAATTATATGCAAAAGCTATATAAAAATACATTTCAAATGCTAATTTAAACCAATAATGATGCCCTTAAAAGTGTATATAAAATGAGCATTTCTAGTGCTCATCATTTCCCCATGCCGAAAGAATTGACATGTCCTCATGTTATAGCCCCCCAGTATAGATTTTTTTTTTATGGGAATTAGGTACGTGTATATGGCCTGTATATGGGAAACATGTGCTTGTATATGGAAAACATGCACCTGTATATGGGAAGCAGACGCCTGTATATGACATGTATATGGGAAGCAGACACCTATATATGGGAAGCATGTACCTGTTTATGGAAATCAGACCTGTATATGGGAAGCAGGCACCTGTATATGGGAAGCAGATTTGTACATGGGAAGCAAGTGCTTGTATATGGGAATCAAGCGCCTCCCCATACATTTTTTTTATGGGAGTCAGGCGCTTGTATATAGCCTGTATATGGGAAGCAGGTGCCTGTATATGGAAATTAGACTTGTGTATGGGAAGTAGGTGCTTGTATATGGAAATCAGACCTCTATATGGGAAGCAGACACCTGTATATGGGAAGCAAACACCTGCATATGGGAATCAAGCCTGTATATGGCATGTAAATGGGAAGCAGGTGCCTCCCCATACCTTTTTGTTTTAAAGTATTTTTGGGGCAATAAAACTCTTCTCCTGTCTAAGGCATGCCATGTGGCTAAATTCTAATGGGAGAATTAATAAAGAGAAATATAGGGGCATCTATTGGTATTAACATAGAAATAATTTTTAAAATAACTATGCAAATAATTAATAAAAAACTCAGTACATACCTGGGTGAATTTTGTAGATCATGATATGTACAATATCGGATGGTGCAAAACGTCTACATGCGGCCTGAAATTGTGATGACCCAAAAAATGTTATTTCTGTGACATTGATGTATCTTGGAGATAATATATACATATATATATACACTTTTTTTGGGGCATCGCTCTTCCTAGTGGAATATTGACACCGCTTATTGGTGCATATTGGTTTGATTGTAGGTACTATTTCCCTGGTTGAAAATAAGTATCTTTTTTCACATTATCACTCTCCTAGTAGGGCACAAGATGCTTGTATCTGTCAGGCCTTGTTTAAGCCGGTCGACTACCTACAAATTATTACAGGTCGTGTTCTGCAAACTAAACATACGAAATAAAACTAAACACACGAAAGCAAGAAAACAGGAATCGTGGAACTTGTGCCTGATAGGCCTAGGTTTCCCAAGCTACCTATAGATTGCATTCAAGGCATGATTTCCTACAAAGCAAAAATAAAAACTATGTTAAGCAGAACAATTTCCATGCTGTCTTTTTTTTTCCCAAACTTTGGAATTTACCAGGATTTCTCAGATTCTGGAATTTTTTAAAAAATTTCAGTTTCTGGATTTTTTTTTCCAGAATTTTGCATAATTTTTCCAGATTCTGGAATTTTCCAGAATTTTTTCAGATTCTGGAATTTTGTCCTGGAATTTTTCATAATTCTGAAATTTTCCAGAATTTTTCAAATTTTAGATTTTTTTTCTCTTCCATATTCTGAAAATTTTCAGATTTTTTTATATTCTGGAATTTTTCCAGAATTTTTTCATAATAGTCCAGATTCTGGAATTTATGAACACTCATTAAAACTACTGGTATAGTATGGGGTCTCCCCCATGCCGATGTATAATCCCATCTCGTAAATGTGAGCTGATTGGAAATGAAGCCCATTGATTGTTACTCGAACATCATCTTGACACTCTTCTCCGCTCTTGGCGTAGCATTTCTAAATTTTTGTCCATCATCTTCTCAAGCTGTAACAATCACACACTTTGCAAAAAACTTTCCTCAAGTTCCACAAACACCTTGGGTTGGAAGCCTTTCACTTGATCAGGGTTACTTACCCTGCCTTCGGGTGCTTGTGTTGTCAAGGGAAACTCTACTCACTTCACCTATTTGGAATGTATTCTACACGATCAAGGTACACAAAATGGTTCTTATAGTGCTTTTACAAACTCCACGTATGAATCTCACTTTACAAAATCTTCATAGACATCTCCTTATTCATATGCACCGCACTTCATGTTGTCCTGCAAAATATAAAAAATCTAAATTAAAATAAAATTCTAAACTAATAACATTAAAATAAAATTTTAAACTGTTTTTTTATTTTTTAAATATTTTTTTTATCTATTTTAGTGTTGTTGGTGGCCATAATGAAGTTGGGGTCTCCCCCATGCCTACAATTGAACTAGTCTCTAAAAATTGAGGATTATAGTAAGTTTTTTATTCTGGTCAAAAAATTGATATGACTAAATATTCATTTGTTCTTATCCTCTACTTCATCAACTAGTATGATATTTTACAGCATGAGCAAAACATTTTCCTTCTCAAAACCAAATTCTTTCAACTTATTGGCAAATTGTGCAGACAGATAAATGACTTGTTTTTTTCTAATAAAAAAAGAAAAAAAAAATAGTATTCTAAAAAACACATGCTAGTTTTTGATTCACCATATTGTCTCAAGTGCAAGTGAAGAGCATACTCCTGGAAAAATGTTCTTTTTAAATTCTGCTTCTTTTATTTGTTTATTATTATTTTTTTAATGTCATTTTATCCCTACTAATGTCATCATTAAAATTTACTAGTATGTTGAGAAATGTTAAGCCTGTAATTTTTTTCATCGTTAAAACTAGGCTTCTTGAGGCATAATTCCCTAATGGTTTTGTGTAAATAAACACTCCCTAATAGTTTGATAGTAAAAATTTTCAATTGTTTTATAATATTAAATGCAGGTTGTGTCATCTCTCTCTAATTTCATGAAACCATTAAGACTACAATGGAAATCCTTCCTTGCCTAATTTTCTAATTTTTCAAAAACACAATTTATTTCCTCTTCTACACTTAATATGGTGCATCGGGTTCATTCACAAACACTACAGTTTAGACACTCTTCGACAATGGTGCCAAAATGTTGGATAAAATATTGGTTAATCTACAGTTCAATTTATTACCTCCATTTAATTTTTCAACCTGGGACAACTCATAAACTTATGAGTGTCATGCACAATATATGCCTGCAGTGTGGGGAATTAATTATTTGTACCTATTGTTTTGGTGGGGGGTGTTGTTCGTGCATTTTCATTTTAGCCAAACCATATTAAGCTAAGTACAGAAAATTAAATAAATAAACTAAAGCTAAAGCTAAAATTAAAATGCAGGAAATAAAATGACAAAAAAATAAACACAACTAAATTAAAATAAAGCAGGAAGAAAAACAAGAAATCTAACTAATGAAAATAAATAACAAAAAATAAAATGGGGAGGACTACTACAAGGAGTGGGCCCGAGCTCCTGTAGATAGTTCGCCCGACTAATTACATAAATATTGTTTCAAGAAAAATAAGAGTCTTTGCAACAATTAATAAATTATACAAATAAATAAATAAAGTGATTCTATGTGTATTTGATTGATTGATGTATTCGTATGGCCTACGTTCTTATATAAAATGCAGCAAAATCTTGTTACAATAATAAATTGGTCTCTTTTGATCTCGTAACATGATTTTCTGTAATCAATTACACACATATATTATTCTCCTATTTACAAGCATGTTCGTTCACCAAAGGAATAAACATAATAATCCTTAGGTGTACGTAAATAATAATCTTAGAATAATATATTTTTGACGTAACCGTGGAGCGCACGCCTAGCTAGGCGTACTGATCTATACCATCACAAAAGCACAAAGATCCACACAAATACATAAATTGAACAAAGAAAGCCAACGTATGCAAAGTTTCTTGTATTAATATTTAAAGGATCTCGGATTACAAAAATGCCCTCTTAGGGTCACTCGAAAGATGATACAGATGTTACAATTGCCAATGCCCTCAACAGGGTAGGCGCACTTATTGTGCTCCGATGATTACTCACAAACTGCCTTGGGGTAGAGCTAACCCCCTTCTCCGCGATGTGGAAGGATTATGATATAGGCTCCTTTTTGCACCTGTCTCTCTACGAACAAGAAACAACAACACACGATTACAAATATTGATAGCCTCTCGTGATGAGGCCCTTTAAAGAAATATGCATGTAAATACCATTAAACTAGTAAAACAAGAAAGCATAAAGAAAGACTTTAAGCTATTCTAATTACATCAAGAATTATGCTAAAACATACAAGACATGAATAAGCAAATGATGCGTAGATCAAATATCGAATTAGAAGCAATAAAGCACATAAAAGATCCAATGTACTCCTACTTAATGCAACGCATGAAATATCTAATTCCTACGGTCAGAGTTTCCCTAAGATGCAATTAAACCTATAAAAAGACTAACATGACTAATCTATGCAATCAAAAGCAAAGTAAGTAAGGTGATCATTAACCTATTGCAAACCACAGCTGTGAGGGGTGGTCTGCACTGTGAACCATGGCTGACAGCCATGGTTTGACCTCTGATGGGTTTACCCTCAGAATTAGGGGTAGTGGGCTTGACCTCCTTGTCCAAATTGATGTTCAAGGGTCACCTTTGTCATCCTCTGATAGATTTGGTGGTCAAATCACTGTGAAGGGCCTTCATTTTCCTGGATTTGCATTTCTTGATCCTCCTAAGCACCTAGGGCATCCATGGCTAATTGGTCTTTAGATGGATAGCAAAGGGGCTCTCAAATGCACAAAGTCGGTATGCAATTTGATAGGGCTTCACTGCTCTCTTGATCAGTTAGCTCTCGCTCGATAATTCGCCAGCACTTCGCTATACAAATCATCTCTCCTCTTCATCCCCTTGGAGGGGGTATTTATAGCATGCCCCTAGGGCTAGGGGTGGCTTCATGGAGAAGCCAAGACCAAGAAGGTTGGTTAGGATAGTTGGGATGGAAGCCTTTGGAATCTTCCATCCTCCAACTACCTCCTTCTAGATCTCTTGGTCATTCCAACCGATTTGGCTCGGATGGAAGGCCTAACTGAACTCCAGTTTAGACCGTAGGTCATAGCTATGGTCCAAACTATAGACCATAGGTGTCAACCATGGTTCAGACTGGAGACCGTAGGTCTAGGCTGTGGTTCAGACTGCTTAGGCTAGAATGCCTAAATTGAGTGGTTAGAACCACTGCTCTATCTTGGAGTCTATCCAAGATCCTTCATATGGTTTTGTAGCATGTCCATATGAGTAGTCACCCTCGACATGACATGTTTTAGGTGTCTACAGATGCCCCTTTTGAGATGCATTGTGAGATCGAACAACGCTGAGCAAAATAGACCTCCTAAAATGATGTCACAGGTTCTATGATGATCATTAGTCTGATCAACATTAGATGCCCCAGGTCCAACAAAAGGACGCGCATCCTGGAATCATTGCTTCCAATGTGGGAAGGCTTACATTTGAAAAGTCTGCACTCATCATCAGACATTCGGGTAGCTTTGGTGCTACAATAGGAGTTAGGCCTATATAACCGAAGGATGAGAGCTACAAATGAAATTTCATATTTGCTATTTGCCCCAAGCAGAGGGGGAAGCTTATGATAGCTGTTAGCAATGATTCGCAAGGACGAACGCAATTTTGACAAGATCAAGGGATCTACGATCTCCGGGATCTTCTGTTGATTTTGATTATGACATGAAATTATGACTACCCCCTCAAGCGATGAGTCGATGAGGGTAATGACAATGTCTGAAGCGACGAAATCGCTTGACCATAATGAATGATCCTGAACAACTTTAGATTTGAGATGTTTAATGCCTTGGCTAGGCCTAGTTCAGCTTATGATTACAACGCTTAGTAGTATTTGCACATCTCTATCCCATGGAGCAGTCAGGCTATGATAGCCATCTTAGGGAGTCAAAATAATACAAATTCAAGAAGACTTGTGTTGAATCATATTGTCGATGATTTGCTGAAAAGATGTCATAAAAGAAATGACAATTTTACCCCAAATGTCCTTATTGTGATTTACTCATCTTGTCGGATTGCATGGAGCGCAAGTCACTGCAACCGCCAATTTTATAGGATAAATCACTGAATACGAGGCGCATTTGGTTTTTCATTGTTTGATTTTTTTTTGTTTAATTTGGCATTTATTGGATTGATCCTGGTGCTTGTAACATCACCAAATTTGCAATTGTGATCATGTATTTTGATTTTTATCCACTGGGAGTCATTAATTTACCTTTTCAAACCTTCCCACGATGGGTTTTTAGTGCATTTATTGCTAGTTGCGGACCGTAGGTACGGTCTATGGTTTGCACTTCCAAATTTTGGGGACCGCAGGTCAGACCTACGGGCAAAAACCCTAGTTTTGGAACCATGGGTGTCAGCTGCGGTCCGCAGAGATTAGGAGGACTTATAAATTGAAATCCCATTTGAAATTTTTCATTATTTTCTTGCAACCCTTAGCAAATTGAGAGCTCTGAGAGAGAGAAGACATTCCTTGATACGAAACGCTGTCAAAACTCGACCACCATTATACTCGTCTTCCCTGATGGCGGATCCTGATCAGCCATCGACTAGCCGAGGGTAGGGTGCGGGCAAGGTAACTCGAAACCGAGACCTCGCACTCAATATCAGTAAAATGAACCACACTTAAGAAATGCAGAAATTGAACCTCATTAAACTATCGGTAATGAACCCCACTAGTCTAGGTTAGCTTAGGATTTAACTTTTATGCTTTAGTGGTCTAGGAGGGTACCCAAAATGGGTGCCACTCCTAAACCATAGTTGGTAGCTATGGTTCCCAATTGGCAAATTGGGAACCGCAGGTTTCAGCTGTGGTCTCCAATTTCCCAAATTGGGGACCGCAAGTTGCAGTTGCAGTTCCCAATTTGCAAATTGGGGACCGCAAGTTGCAGTTGTAGGTTGCAATTGCTAGTTTTTTTTTTTGAGATTTTTAGTTTTCTTTAGCTCTGCTTAGCTAGATTTAGCTTACATTATGTTTTTTTTTGCTTTTTAAAAGTTAACTTCTAGAGCACGGGAGCCTGACTTGATGAAGACTCTCCATGAGGCCTTATCGGATGATGACCGAGCATGGTTTCGAGCCGTCGGGTTCGGTTATGTCATGGATCTACCCACCATTAGGGTAGATCAGGCCTATATCACTACGTTGGCCCAACGTTGGAATGCGCGGACCAACACATTTCACCTTCCTCCCGGTGAGATGACCATCACCCTGGAGGATGTCTATAGGATCTTTAGGATCCCTATCGATGGTGAGGCTATCATTTCCTCTGCCTACATGACAAAGGATGTTATTTTTGCTACCATCTTCGGTGATCAGAGCATCGATGCATAGGATGATGCAGACCATGGAGGGGTGCACATCGGTGACTGGTATCGGGATGATGTCTTCTCTATTCGAGAGGCCCTCTTTATGCATCTCATCATTCAGATTGTCCTTCCAGACTCCTCGAGTATGAGGATTCCCTGGAACATGTTGGCCCCTACTTGGAGGGTGCTTCAGAGCTCGACGGAGGAGCCACTACTACTGGCCTAGGGGAGCACCTTACTATGCCAGCTCTATAGGGAGCTATACCAGATTACAGAGTGAAGCCATAAGGGCATCAGCTACAGCCTATTGCTATAGATCTAGGGGTGGCAGCACATCCATATCGAGCATCCTACTGATCTACCTCTACGCATCACTACCCTAGATGATGATCATCAGTGTTACACCACCTACTGGCCTCGTGTTGAGGAGGGTATCCATAGTAGGGCTCATGCTAGGGACACGGAGCATTACATCATTTAGTTTGCATCACTTGGGCCGGGGGACATTGTCTGGCACCCCTACATGGATTGCCCTACATGGCCAGAGGTGGACGAGTGGCTACGATGGGCCCACCAAGATAGATGGCTTATCTGGCGTAAGCTAGAGGTTCGAGAGTATCAATTTTTCTCTCGTGTCCTATGATAGTTCGGCCTGGTGTAGGACCTACCAGATATGCCCTTGAGGTACAGACGCTTGGCTCTAGAGAGGGATCTCCCGTTGATAGTTCCTCCACCATTAGGAGATGCACCCGATGACTTCCAAGAGTCAGGGGTTGAGATAGCTGGGACCACGCCCGACTATGATGGGTGGTGGTCTCTATTTAGATGGCATGGGATAGGGCCTCTAGGTCGAGAGCTAGCTGAGGTAGAGGTAGAGGCAGATCCTGATGGGCGTAGGGTGCGCCAGCATACTAAGGGTGGTTGGGGCATAGAGGCCACCGAGGACCTATCGAAGATCGACCTTGAGGAGGATGCTCTAGAGGAGGGTGAGGTCCCTCCTGACAGTGTAGAGGGATGGCTACTGGCGTAGGTTGCTGACTTGCAGAGTCAGATTGGGTGCTTTCATACTCAGCAGCGTGAGAGAGATACTACCATCACCACTCTAGAGGTGAAGGTATCTGATAGGGAGTGATGCTTGACTGAGGTGTAGGGCTAGGTATAGGAGCTCATGACTCGAGCTACCGATGTAGAGGCCTAGGTGTAGAGACTACAGACTACCCTAGAGTTGGCACAGGTGTAGTGGACTATAGTAGAGGTAGAGTGGGATCTCACATGAGCAGTGAGGGGGGCTATGCCACCTCCTCAGGCTATCATGGGGCCTCCTATGGTACCAGTAGTAGGTACAATAGCTACACAGGATCCGATTGCTGAGGTGATGACTGCATGGTATGGTCATGAGGACCAATGAGATGCATGCAGCTTGCTCACGTTGATCAGCTAGTTGGCTATATAGAGATGCATGGGCTATAGGTTCTTGAGGATCCTTTTGCATCAGAGTCTCAATGTACCAGGTCTAGGACCTCAGGGTAGTCGATAATGAGCTCGAGTCATAGGACTCATAGGATTGAGAGGATGCACAGGTCCTCTAGTACACACATGATGAGGTCGTAGGCCAGGACTAGAGATCCAGGGCAGACATCAGGGGCCTCCAGTTAGAGGACTAGCCTACTGTAGTTACCAGTTTCCCATGTGCTGGGTGCGTTAGGCTTTGGAGGTAGGTAGGATCCATAGCAGGATCCACCATAGGTGCCAGGTCAGCCAGGAGAGCAGGCTCCAGAGCACAGTGCAGAGGGAGGCGATGAGAGCTCCAGTATAGGGGGAGCAACCTAGATCTGGGTTATAGCAGCTATCGGCTATAGTTTGGATGTTCTTATTTTACGTGTAAGGTCGAGGACCTACACAGTTGTAGCCTATGGGCATTTTGCACTCCCTATGTACTCGTTTGGACACACATATATATGATATGATATTTCATGGCTCATTATGTGTACATGTTTATTTATTATTTTTGATTTTATGTTTATTTGATGCACATGGATGCAATGCTTATTTAAATGCTATGTTTATATGATGCGATGTATGGATGTCATGCACTAGATAGCTATTCTACTTTATGATGATGATATGCGAGTGATCTAGATGAGTAGATGTGCGACATATGATGTATGTAGATGGATGCGATGTTTATTTTTAACGCATATTTATTTTTGCTTTGTGGGCATGCATATATTTTATGCAGTTTATGATATGCTATGCAATGTATGGTAATGCATTATGTACATAATCATAATCTAATGGAAATGAACCCTGTATGCTTTAATCACTTAAAACATAAGGAATGAATGTAAACTATGTATATCAATTTTTAAAATATGACACCACAGAATGTATAACAATCATGCAAAATAATTGATAATTCTCATTACAAGAACTTAATCAATTAATCACCCATATATGAAATGCAGTGAAATGGATTGGTATAATGCTAATGAATGAATATGTCATTCTGTATATTTCTTCTTTGCTGCACTATATAGTCGGTGGTCGTCTAAACATCATTTCTGATATTCATGCGGTATCTATCCTATATATTTGATTGTGCTTTGTAAAAATGCATTCTGATGAATGAATGACTCATATCTCTGAAGTCTAATGATATTTGGTATCTTGTTGCTATTGGAGCACTTTTTGGGGTTTTCCTTGAGACTCAAACACCCTAGTATACTTCTCCAAAAATCACATACTAACTGTACAAGGCTTATATTGGACAAGGCTTTTGCCATGATAGACCCAACTATTCATTATCCCTGTGTGTGCATGTGAGTATTTTTAGATAGATCGTAAGCATACCCCGTATGTCAGTCGGGACTCTTTCAACCCATATGTGAGATAAGGTTCCTCATACGATCGTACCATCCTTGTTTCAGCTTTGATTAGACTTATACAGCTAGACAATCCTAGGTACCTAGAGCTAGCTCATCTTGCAAATTGATCAGGGCTACCCCTCCAAATGCAGGCGGGACTCTTTCAACCCATTGCTACGTTTGGGGATCACCCAATAGAACTACCCCTCCGATTGCAGGTGGGACTCTTCCAACCCATTGCTGCGATCGGGGATCACTCTATGGCTTTCGAAAGGTGGACAATCCAGGGATTCAAGTTCTCACCCTTCTTACTTGCTCAGATGTAGTGATAAAAATCATTGTTAGTCCACGTGTTACCATTTTCTTTGAGCAAGGGATTTTTATAGTGCTTTTGATTCACTATGTCACTTTACATTTTGAACTTGAAATTTGTACTTTTTGTTGCACTTTGTAACTTGGGATTTAACTTTTGTGACTTTGGGATTTATAGGGGAAATTCTTGTCCTTTTGCCAAAGTACACCTTTCTAGACCGACTATTTGCAAGATAAGCAAGTCGTGAAACCCATCTCTCTAGATACCTAAGACTGCTGTCGCAGCTTTCATCCTCTCTCGTCTTAGCAGGATTTTATATTGTTTTGCTTAGTGATGGGATTCTGATATGTTGAAGCACTATCCCAACTAATGACCTTGTCTATAACAACAAAGCAAGCTTTCTACAATATCTGAAGAACTCACTAGGTATGGCTGAGTGACAGGAAAACTTTAACATACATATATGTTTCTCCGCAATAGGTATCGTGTATGAATGCAATGAATTATGATAAATGCAAGGGTGCATGATTGTCATACAAACGTGTGACTGTTTGTAAAATTTTGATAAACGCATTACACTCTACTATGGAATGCAATGGATGAAAAATGCCTAAATGCAATATGATGATGTGAATGCATGTGTGAATGCAAATGAAAATGCAAAATGTAAATGCAAATGTTTTTGGATTTTAAGCTTTATCAATTTTTTTTTGGACTTTTACACATTTTTCTTGATTTTTATAGATTTTTGAGCTTTCATATTTGACCAAATGATGAGTACATGTCCTTGGAGCTTTTTAGGGTTGACCAAGCAATTTTTAGAAATCCTTGGAGCCTTTTGAATTGACCAAAGGTTTTACTGACCACCTTTGGAACCTTTTTAGTTGACCAAACTCTCAGCAAGAGGGCGTGGAGCCTTTTGGGATGACCGAGAAGCTATAGGAACTCTCGGAGCCTTTGGGTTGACCAAGCAATTTTTGGAAATCCTTGGAGCCTTTTGAATTGACCAAGGTTTTCAGCTTTGGAATTTTGTTGCAAACTCTCAGCAAGAGGGCGTGGAGCCTTTTGGGATGATTGAGAAGCTATAGGAACTCTTGGAGCCTTTGGGTTGACCAAATGATTTTTGGAAATCCTTGGTGCCTTTTCTTGACCAAGCTTCTTAATCAGAGAGCTTGGGGCCTTTTGGGATGATCGAGCGGTTGAGACAAAACCCTCGGGGCTTTTGGGTTGACCAAAGGCTTACAGATGCCTTTGGTGCCTTCACTACACTCTCAAGCATAGAACGCCTTAATATGGATGATATTGAGAGGCTCAAACTCTTCTACACCCTCTAGCGATGTTAGGCGATAGGTTCCTAGACCAATATTTTTAGATATGATGTAAGGCCCTAGCCAGTTAGCCATGAATTTGTCTCGCATGTCAGGTGGAAAATTTGAGTTCTGTTGGTTCTCTTTCAGCACAAGATCCCCAACTTCAAAGTCTCTCTGGTGGACTTTGATATTGTAAGCTCATTTTAATCACTCTTGATAAATGCAGAGATGCTCGAGGGCATTCACGCGATGTTCATCAAGCAACATCAATTGATCGAGGTGAGCTTGTCGCGCGGTGTCATCATCGATGAACTCTTTCAATGCAATGCACAGCGTTGGAATTTCCAACTCCAAGGGCATAATGGCCTCATCGCCATATACTAGTGAAAATGGTGTTGCCCCAATAGGCATCCGAATGCTAGTCCTGTAAGCCCATAATGCAAGGGGTAGCTATATATGCCAATCCTTGTGGTGTTCTTGCACTGTCTTTTTCAATATGGCTACCACAGTCTTGTTTGAGGCCTCAGCTTGCCCGTTTGCTTGCGGATAATATGGAGTTGCAAAACTATGTTTAATGCGGTATTTAGACGTTAAAGCCCACATAGTTTTGTTCTTAAAAGAAGTTCCATTATCCAAAATTATTTTGGATGGTATCCCAAAATGACATATGATATGCTCGAGAATAAATTCTGCGATGCGAGCTCCAGTGGTCGTTGTAAGGGGAATGGCTTCCACCCACTTTGTAAAATACTCAGTAGCCATGATAATGAATGTATGTCGGCCTGACGATGGAGGGGAAATCTTGCCAATCAGATCTAGTCCCCACTGAGCAAATGGCCAAGCCGCCTGAATGGGCTGTAAGGCCTACGATGGCAAGTGCGTAAGATTAGCATGATGCTGACATTTAATGCATTTCTTGACATACACATTGCAATCCTTCTCCATAGTGGGCCAATAATAACCCATGCGAAGGATGCATTTGATGATAGCCATGCCGCTGAAATGGCCACCGCACGTACCATCGTGAGCCTCTAAAATTGCCCAAGATGACTCTTGGGGCTCAAGACATCGAAGGAGAACTCCTTCATAGCCACGTCGGTACAAAATATCTCCTATCAAGACATACTTGGTCACTTTCTATTTAAATGTGCATCTTGCGACATGCGACAATCCCTCTGGGATCATACCAAGCTTTAGGAAGTCTTGGATTTGCAACATCCAGCTTTGACAAGCCTCAACTTTGACTGCTAAGATGACCTGCTCCCCCTACGTATTTAACTTTGCAAATGCAGACTGGGAAACAACCTTGTGGTGAATGGTAGTACCACTCCTCGTAGGACTCTGAGAAGTCAATGACTCCTAGGGTGCCTGCTTAAGAAAGTCTTCCGCTCTACGAAACCAATCAGTTGTTGGTTCCATGACAATCATGTTGACTGACTCTTTGTTATCAAAGGTTGCACGCTCCACTGTTGGGTGCGAGAGCGTTCTAACATGGATGGTAGTAAAATCAGCAGACGGATTCTGAGGGATCAAGGACCCCAAAGATGCCATGGTGTCTGCGAACCTATTTGATGAATGAGGGATTGCCTCGATGTCATACCATTCAAGTTTAGCCAGATAAGTGGCAACAAGATCTTTGTAGGCTTTCAGTATGGGACATCGACACTGAAAGAGCCCCTTAACCTGGTTAACTATGAGCAGAGAATCACCAAAAATGTTCAATATTTTAATACCCATGGCGATGGCTGTGTGGAGGCCCAAAAGTAGGGCTTCGTACTCAGCATTATTGTTGGTGCACAAAAAGTCTAACTTGAATGACAAGGGCATTGGAGCTCCTTGTGGCATGAAAAACACTATTCCTACACCGCCCCCTTGCTCACACTTCGAACCATCAAAAAACAATGTAATATCAGCATTATTCTCTGGTTCCTCGGGTTTGGGAGCTTCAGATATTATGAAGACCGCATCATCTGGAAGCTCAATGGTTAGAGGCCTACTGTTGGACAGTGGTGCCTCAGCCAGTTGATCAGCTATGACTTGTCCCTTGATGGACTTTTGGCTGATGAATTGCAAATCAAATTCTATCAATAGCATGATCCACTTTGCAGTACGTGTGTTATGATATGTCTTGCTCATCATGTACTACAAAGGATTCTATTTCGATATAACATATGTTGTATGACTTAGCATGTAATGCCACAATTTCTTGGTAGCGAACACTACTGCTAAACAAAGTTTTTCAACATATGCATATCTTGACTCATAACTCACCAAGGTGCGATTGATGTAATATACGACTTGCTCTTTGCCTTGCACATTCTTTTGGGCTAACATGGTCCCTAATGCAAATTCGGTTGCCGATATATATAGCAGAAAAGGCTCATCTGGCCTTGGTGGAGCTAGTATTGGTGGCGTTGCTAGGTATTGCTTAATCTCAGCAAAGGTTGCTTGGCAGTCCTTGTCCCAATCAAATGGGACCCCCTTGTGTAGCATTCAATTCATGGGTCGACACTTATCCGATAATTGAGCGATGAATCACTTTATGGATGCTACTTTGCCCTGAAGGCTTCTTAGTTCTTTGATATTAGTGGGAGGACGCATCTCTAAAATAGTCATGACCTTTGTTGGGTCTACTTCGATGCCTCATTTAGAAATGATGAATCCCAAGAGTTTACCTGAAGTTACGCCAAATACGCACTTCTTAGGATTCAACCTGACATTGTGCTCTATCAGGCGATCGAAGACCTTCCTTAAGACCTCTGCATGCTCTGCTCATAGCAACGACTTAGCTAGTAAGTCATCGATATAATCTTCTAAGATTTTATGCATGTAGTCATGAAAGATATATGTCATAGCCTTCTGATATGTGGCACCAACATTTTTAAGACCGAATGGCATAACTTTATAGCAAAATGTCCCCCATGGCGTTATGAATGCGGTTTTATGCTGATCTTCGGGTTTAATCTAAATCTGGTTGTATCCAGAAAAACCATCCATAAGGGAGAGCATTTCATGACCTGTAGTGGCGTCTACCAGAGCATCGATATTTGGCAATGAAAATGAATCTTTGGGTGTTGCCTTGTTGAGATCTCTAAAATTTGTACAAATACGGACCCTTCCATCTGGCTTTCCTACGGGCACCATATTGGACACCCATTATGGATAGTCGATGGAGATGACGAACTCTACATCCAACAACTTTTGTAACTCATCTTTCACCATTAAGGCTACTGTTGGATGCATTTTTCTAAGTTTTTGCTTGACTGGCTTCTTCGATAGATCTAGCGATAGGTTATGAGTAACCAATTTTGGATCTAGACCCGACATGTCTTTGTAAGTCCAAGCAAAGAGATCAGGTCTCTCTTTCAGTAGAGGGATGATGCTATCACGCTCATCCGGAGTGAGACTCTCTCCAAATCTAACCTTCTTTGGATTGGTGGGATCTTTACTGATATCCACATCGAAGGTTTTCTCTACTAACATATGTGATCCCTCCTCAAGCTGGTGAGGCGTAGGAATCATATGGATGTCATCAATCGGGTTCACATGTTCCTCTCAGGAAGCATTCTCGGTGTGACAAACATCATGAGCATAGCCTGGCACAAAATGAAATGGTTGCAGCATTTCTTCATTAGGGAAGAAATCTTCAAGCCAAACCGGTGAGTCAGCACGATCCCAATCGATAGCATCCATGTTCAGATGTAGCGGTTTGGATGGATCTTCTCGATTGTGAAGTGGCATGGTCAAATCAACGGAGACCATATTGATGGAATGGAATTGATATATAGAACCACATAGACAAAACCCTATCCCTGAAGCATAGCTTCTGTACCCAATATCTGGTTTGGATAGTACGGGCATAAACAGATCCTCTCTGTGGGATGTCAGTATAACTGGATCCTCCTGGTGCACTGGCTGTAAAATGGGATCTCTCGGCTCAAGGAGCTCTGCGTACGTAGGTAGATCGGGAAAGAGTTCCTGATACCTCTCTTCGAGCTCTCTTCTTTCCCTCAGGATACGATGGAGATTAATATCCCAACGCAAACCTGTAGCTATAATAGGTGGGGGACCTCTAGGTGGATGCCTATTACGTAATTTGCGGGGTCCCAAATAGACCATCTCCATTGAGTCCTCATCATCACTTTACAAATACAATCCATCACTTCCCCCCTCTTCTAAGGAGCGATTTTACAGATGTGGTCCTTTTGAGTGGTATTTTCACCCAGTTGTGAAAGTACACTCTCCTTTAGGATTTGGGTTCCAAATCCCCTCTTGCAAAGAAGTTAAACAAACAACTTCTCCAAGGTCTCCGTTGTATTAGCATTTGCATATGTGTATTAGTAATCTCAAATAAAGATATTCAATTTAAATGCTTGGAACACCTTAGTGATTGCAAGTAACTGTAAACAAGGGGCAATGTTGGTTTATTTCACCATGAAACTTTAGTGATTGTTCATTGTTTTTTTTGATTTTGAAATTTTTTAAATGTTTATTTTAATGCCTGAATAAAATGCAGAAAAATGAAAATGAAATGCAGAAAACTAAAAATAAAATGCATTCAGTATGATGCTATCCTATTTCGACAAAACCGAAGATGTGAGGTCTCCATGCATGCAACCTAACCTATTGGACTTGCAAAACAAGCACAATCCCCATAGACTAAGTGCTGGTTCCTAGGGTACTAAATAAAATTCAGATTTCAAATATTCGCATAATGCAACCAAAAAACTTGCATTAACATTATCTACAAACTCGAAATCTGAAAAAATGAAAGAATAGACATTAAATCCATAGCATGCAAAGAAAATCTCCTTCTTTCTTGCCCACAAGATGCAAATTTCTGAAAACTTCTGCATTAAAAATATGTCATTTTACAATAGCAGAATTTTTGGTTTTCCCAAACCAGTCCATGGAAGAAAAACGACTCAAACAGGTCCATAATGGCCCTCTTGCCTTCAAATCGCAACTCTGCTCGTAGCAATTTTCGACCCCTTCTTGGCCTCTTTGAATGGCGTATTTAAACTTCTAAAAAATTGTTTCTCCTTCCATGACTGTTCGTTTCATTTTCCAATGGTTGTTCGTTTCACCTTCCCTGACTGTTCGTTTCATTTTCCAATGGCTGTTCATTTCACCTTCCCTGACTGTACATTTCATTTTGTGGCCCTTCACCGCAAAAATATAACATGTCACGATATCGCGACACTTTTCTTTCTATTTCTTTCTCTTCTCATTTGGCCACGAAAATGTAACATGTCGCGATATCGCGACACTTTTTCCCTTTTGGTCGTGAAAATGCAACATGTCGTGATATCGTGACACTTTTCTTCTTTGGCCATGAATGCAACATGTCGCGATATCGCGACACTTTTTCTCTTTTGGCTGCGATGATGCAACATGTCGCGATATCGCGACACTTTTTCCCTTTTGGCCGTGAAAGTGCAACATGTCGCGATATCGCGACACTTTTTCTCTTTGATCGCGATGATGCAACATGTCGCGATATCGTGACACTTTTTCTTTTTGGTCGCGATAATGCAACATGTCGCGATATCGCGACACTTTTTCTCTTTTGGCCGCGATGATGCAACATGTCGCGATATCGTGACACTTTTTCTCTTTTGGCCGTGATGATGCAACATGTCGCGATATCGCGACACTTTTTCTCTTTTGGCCATGATGATGCAACATGTCGCGATATCGTGACACTTTTCTCTTTTGGCCGCGATGATGCAACATGTCGCGATATCGTGACACTTTTTCTCTTTTGGCCATGAAACTGCAACATGTCGCGATATCGTGACACTTTTTCTCTTTTGGCCGCGACAATGCAACATGTCGCGATATCGCGACACTTTTTCTCCTTGTGGTGTTTTGCTTTTTTCTTTGATCTTTAGCCTATGGGCCACTTCGGTCTTCTTGGAACACATGCAAAAAATGTGGGTCCCCAATTTTGGGGTACGTTGTGGAGCAGCCACAACAAATGGCGACTCTGCTGGGAAATGCTCCCGAGCATTTCGGTGAGAACTCAACCTGAAAACACACAGACTCAAATACAAGCGTCAGCAAATATCCCAAGAATGAAACTAGATGAGAAATACATGAAGCATTAGAATTATTAAGCATCAGCTCGGTGTGTGCAATGTGCTTCATTCCCTATCATTTGAAACTCGTTCAACTTTCCATTGTCAGCTTCACTTATGATTCGTATGCAAGGCTATGAATGATTTGTGCAGGATTTGATGTATGACAACTATGTTAGAGATATAACAACCTGCTTTGCAAAGGCTCAGACCTTCTAGTATCATGAACAAACATATTAAAACCGTCAAACCCTCTTAGGACCAAATATATGTATACTGAATTAATTTACTAGATCCCAAAGTTGGTTATGTGTCACTACCATCTTGAACCCATGTGCAAGTGTAAGTGAAATCAGAGCTTTGGGGAATAGGATTCCCAACCTAAGCGAGATGGGAATTTAACCCTATCCTTACTACTCCGATCTGGAGTTCATTACCTCATCTTGAACAAAATGATTTAACCTCGTTATGGATGAAATTGTCAGGCTAGCCTGTCCGTTTGAGCAGTCAGTGGTCTTGCTTTTAGACAAGACATGTTGCCACGCATGAGCATACTCCACTGCCAGCCAGGCGTCTATAGCCCCGGTGGAGATTAACCCCATAATCCATGATTTGGCTTTACTTTTGATTTCTTGGACCTTGGGGATGACTACCCATCCTTGCAAGGGACATGTAGTACGATCCTTCCAATCCAATATTAATGATGAAATGAAAAATATTTGCTTTGGAATTTCAAGTTCTTGAGTGGGCAAAATAGAAGCTTTGGGGAATCGGATTCTCAACCTAAGCGAGATGAGAATTAGACCCTATCCTTACTACTCCATGAAGGTCAAATCAGAGCTTTGGGGAGTTGGATCCTCAACCTAAGTTCGATGAGGATTTAACCCTATCCTTACTACTCTGATTTTAGGCTTTAAGCACTATGGGAGTGGTAAAAACCACTGTTTTAAGGATTATGTTGCATGATAGGACAGACACGAAATACTCCTTTCGCCTCACCTTTTCTTCCAAGTATGGTTTTGACCATTTTGCTCAAGATCCTCTTTAATATGTAGAACGTGCTTGGTTCAAGATAGTTCGGGCATCAGTTCCCAACCTTAGGATCCTTTTAATATATGTTATGTAATAACCCTAAGAGGATTCGACACCTTTTCAATGATTGTATATGAAATGAAGATGCAACTAAGATGAAATGTATATGCAATGCGGAATGTAACATGAGATATGAATGCATTGCTCCTTTTGAAATGCGGATGGAGTATACCACCTACTTTGCCATAATTTATAAAACTGACAACTTCATGCATCACAAGTTCCAAACGATATTCTTTAATGTGTTTGCGATATTCGTGGAGCTTTCTGCAATACAATTCCGATGTTTCATATTCTCCTAGTCTTAGTCAACATTCATAAGGACCTAAGTTGACATCTTGCTTTTTTTTTTTTAAAACAAACCAAAAGTGTCCAAAGGACCAACACACAACTTGAAACCAAAACAGAAATGCAAAACCAACATCAAAACCAAAAAATCATATACAAATGTACAATATGATACAAATCTCACATGATTTAAGGGCTAAAATAATGCTTTAGAACTTGCCCGTTAACCGGTAACATCAAATATTTCCCATCCAAAGTTCTTAGTCTGAAAGTACTCTCCCCTAGGATTTCAAAGATTTGATAAGGACCTAACCAAAGACAATCAAACTTTTTGTGATCCCCTTTCTCATCATGTTTTTTATCCCACAATAAAACCAAGTCCGAGATCCTGAAAGACTTAATTTTGGCTCTTTTATCAAACCATATTTTGACCACATCTTGATGTTTGCTCATGTGGAGCATGGCTTCTTCTCTTTTTTCATCAAGGTGCATTAGATGACTTAATCTAGCCTCAATGTGATTATCAGTTCCAAGGTATTCTTGTGTGAAACGAAGGGTTTGAAGCTTCAAATTTGTAGGAAAATTTGGATCTTGCCCATAAACTAGATGATAAGGTGTATTCCCTATTGATTCTTTTTCTCTAGTCCTATCTGCCCAAAGAGCAAATTTTAATTGGTTGTGCCAATCCCGAGAATTCTTTTCCAATAACTTCTTAATGATGGTTAACAAATTTTTGTTTGAAGATTCTGCCAAACCATTACCTTGAGGGTAATAGTTAGACGAAAACTTTAAACTCACCTTATTATCATATGCCCAATTTGCAAATTGAGTGGAAACAAAAGCCTTACCATTATCACTTACAATAGAATCGGGCATTCCAAACCTTGTTACGATATGATCTTCGAGGAATTTTATTACCACGTCCGTAGTAGCATGCTTCGTGGGAATTGCTTCTGCCCACCTAGTGCAATAATCTGTAGTTGTGAGTATGAATTTATGGGAATCTGAAGAATTTGGGTTAATAACCCCAATGAAGTCTAATCCCCATTGTGCAAATGGTCTCATCTCAACTACAGGTTGCAATGGCATAGCTGCATTCCTTTCTCTATTGGCAGCCACTTGACAAATATGGCAAGATCGCACGTGTGCATGTGCATCTTTAAAAATGTGGGGCCAATAATATCCCGCTCTTAGGATTTGATGTGCTGTTGAATTTGCCGAACCATGGCCAGTTCCGTGTTTACCATGAAACTCTTGCAAAACATTGGTAGCTTCTTCTTGATTTAAGCATCGTAGGTAAATTCCCTCATGATTTTTCCTGTAAAGAGCACCAGACCTAATATGATAATTGGCAGATTTAAGTCTCAAGGCTCTTCTTTGAGTAGAATTAAGATGTGATGGACACTTACCATTTAACAGAAAATACACAATATCAACATACCAATCATCTTTAGAAATGTGCTCTCCATTTGAATATTGGCATGTGACTTGGGGATTGTTCTCAGCAATTGTTTTCACAAGTCCTTGTCCATGAACTAATTTCATGGGTTGAATTTCAAGGTCAAATTCTTGGATGGTAGAAATCCATTTACCTCTTCTCTCACCTAGCTCGTTTTGCACAAACATGGTTTTGACAGCAGGGTCAGGCACAATGGCAAAGACCCTACTATGCACAATGTAATGTCTGAATTTTTTTACTATTTTGAAAAGTGCATACATTTGCTTATCGAGGATGGAATACCTCAATTGAGCATCCTTCAAAGGAGCGCTTAGAAAAGCTATGGGATTTTCTGTGTTATCTTCACCTTTTTGAGTCAAGACACTCGCAAAAGAGTGTTCAGATGCGAAAGCATAAATAAAGAAAGGCTTAGAATAATTTGGACTTATAAGGACAGGGGCTCTAGAAATAGCATCCTTGATGCTTTGAAAGGCAACCCTACTTTCTTCATTCCATCTGACATTCACATCCTTTTTGAGCATCTCATTCAATGGTTTAGCTATCTCAGTGAAGCCAGAAATAAACTTCCTCATGAAATTGATTTTCCCAAAGAAAGATCTCAATTCCTTTTTGCTACCTGGGAGAGGCAAGTTTTGGATAGCTTCTATCCTTTTCGGATCAATGGAGATACCTTCTTTTGAAATGATATGGCCAAGCAATCTTCCTTCTGTCACTCCAAAGATGCATTTTTTGGGATTTAAAGAAATTTCGTGCTCTTTACACCTTTGGAGAACTTTCCTCAAATCTTTCACATGGTCTTCTCTTTCCTTTGAAAACACAGGAATGTCATCCACATACACAATGATACATTTACCTATGAGCCCTTTGAACGCATAATCCATGGCACGTTGAAATGTTGCGCCTGCATTTAATAATCCGAAAGGCATTCTTCTATAGGCAAATGTTCCCCATTTGGTTGTGAAGGCCGTCTTCATCCTGTCATTGGGATGAATAAGAATCTGATTGTATCCAGAATACCCATCGAGAAAAGACATCATTTCAGACCCATTCACCGTTTGCAAGATTTCATCAATTGATGGCAGTGGGTAATTATCCTTTTGTGAGGCTTTGTTGAGATTTCTAAAATCTATGCATAGCCTTATCTCTCCATTCTTCTTTCTCACCGAAACAAGATTAGCGACCCAAGTTGAGTGCCTAACGGGAAATATTATCTTTGCGTCCAACAATCGCTTGACCTCTTTCTCTATCAAGGGCTCAAGTAATGGGTTAACAGTTCGTTGTCTTTGTCTCGAAGGGTTTGGAATCCGGTTTTAGAGGGATGGTGTGCATAATAACATTTTGATCATACGTTTTCAACTCATTGTAACTCCAAGCAATGCAATCCATGTAATACTTTAGTGCACGTATTATATTTTCCCTCTCATCATCCGTACATGCCTTTGCAATGTACACTTCACGCGGATTATCCACACTCCCTATATTGATCAGGTCACAAGCATCTTTAGGAGGTGGAACCCTTTTTCCTTTTCTAGCTTTATATCCCATATCAAACATCTTCTCCAATGAAACGATGTTCTTAGGTATCTTGTTGGATTGAAATGTAGCTTCGCTTTCTCCTTCTGTTTCTTCTTGCCACCTTTGATCTTCATCAATCACTTGGTTCTCAAAAATACCTGAATTGGTGACAAATTTGAAAATGTGTCTATCATTCTCAAAAACTTGCAAGTTTCTGACGTTATCAGGTATCGATGGGCAAGGGACCAACTCAATGGAAAACTTCTTGCATTTTTTTATGTCAACCGGATTTAGCATGCCTGCAGCGACCGCAAGAGAATCAGCTATACGATTTCCTTTCCTAGAAATAAGGGATATATTAAAAGCATCAAATTCCTCAATGAGGTCCCTCACCCTAGTTCTATAAAGGCACAATCTCTTATCGCGACAGGTATATTGTCCTTTAACTTGTTTGACCACCAACTCCGAATCTCCCAATACTTTCAAACACTTAACCTTCTTGCTCAAAGCCAATTGTAATCCAAAGATAAGAGCTTCATATTCTGCCACGTTGTTAGTGCAAGGAAATTGCAATCTATAGGCAACAAACAATGGTTTACTTCCCGGACAAGTGAGTTCAACTCCAGCCTCCTGCCCCTTGTTTTGACTTAG
Source organism: Wollemia nobilis (assembly GCA_028583015.1). NCBI lineage: Eukaryota > Viridiplantae > Streptophyta > Pinopsida > Araucariales > Araucariaceae > Wollemia > Wollemia nobilis. The sequence goes on along the minus strand of JAQPPZ010001695.1, from coordinate 2,498,398 downwards.
ATCCATCAAACTTGAGTAACCACACGAGATTATCTTCTTCAAAAGAGCTACAAGAAAATGTTTCTTTTTGAGGTTCTTCGGTAGCTCTTTCAACATCAAAAGCATAGACTCCTAACTCAGGTTCAAAAAATTGAACTTCATTTGGCTTGTTGAATTCTGTGATGATTTCCTTAAGCCTTGGCTCATTTTCCACTCTAATTTGATTAGCAATCCCTCTCCAGGGTAGCCACATGTGCGAGCAATCAGTGGAGAAATAACCATTCAAACTTTTCATCCAATCCCTAGCAAGTAGCATTCCATATCGACTTGGGATATTGACAACCAAAATATCAACTACCTGTTGGACCCTAGGTTCAGAATTGAGTTGGATCTTAACATCGTAGAGGGTCCCTACCACATTTACCTCAGACCGATCCAATTGCAAAACCTTGCATTTAGCAGAAACAGGCTCTAGGCCTAGCATTTGACAAATTTTTGAAGGCATGAGGTTACTTGTGGCACCCGTGTCCACCAAACAATTGTGCAAATTTTTGCCAGCAATCCTCACAATCAATAAAAAAGGAGGGACATCTCGTCTTTCCTTTCGTAAAACCATGTGAGATTCAACTTCCTTTCCTTCCTGTATTTGACTAGGTGAGCCCAAAGCCTTTATCAATGCTTCCTTTTGGCCAGGCAACCTAGCCGCCTCTAAAAATGAAAGGCTAGACTTGGACTTCCTTAAATCCTCCACTATGTCATAAGTTGACTTCTCAGGCTTCAATGTTTTTTGCGTGTCCTTAGACGTTTCTCTTCCAGATGGAGGAGGGGGATTATTATCAGCCTTAGCATCGGGAGGAAGAATAGAATTGTTTGGTGGAGTTGAGGATGTTTTAGGGGTTTTGGACTTACTCCTCAAATGGTATCCATGGTTCCCCTTTCTAAATTCTCTAAAAGCTTGCACTTCCTGTTCCAAGATCTCATCCTCTTCTTCCTCATTCTCACTCTCTTGACGATATAGAGTTTCCACCACCAAAATGTTGTCCTCTCCTTGTTGATGTTGGGGTGGACCCTCATTTGGCACAAGTTCCAAATCATCCACTTGAGCTTGGAGACAATGGGTATACCTAGCAATTTCGGGACAATTCCTTTCATTATGCTCCTTTGTATTATGCAATCTACACCCCTTTTCCCATGCAAAATCAGAAATATTAAGAATGGAACTAGAGTGACTTGGTCCTGCAGAAGTATCTATCTGATTAGCAATAGGGGAAGGCACACCCCCATTGTTTGGCTTCGTATTCCACTTTCTCCCTCTATTGTTGAAATTTTGATTTGGGTGAGGGGCATGGGATTCATACTTCTATTTTTGAACCAAATCATTACTCAATTTGTGAACTATCTTTTTGAGTTCTTCAACCTCTGAATAAATCTCTTTTGGTTGAGCTATGTTATTGCTAGTTCCAGTAGGGTTTGCGTAATTGGTGAGATCTTGACTTAACATTTGAGTTGGATTTTGAGCCACTTGATTTGCGTAGGGATTCACACTTTGAATCGGAATTGGATTGGGGAAAGGAACTATAGCCTGAGAATTAACCGGACTAGCTCCTTGCATAGTCTGTTGACTATTTTGCAAAAATGAAGGAATGGGGGGAATGGATGTGATTGGTTGAATTGGAATGGGTGCGTAAGCGGGTGTTGATGAATATGGTTGTTGATAAGGCAAAGCATTTATGCCTGATATTTGTGGTGCCATGATCTGATTCATCATAGGAGCTTGACCATATGGACCATATTGTCCTACCATAGGCATCCTGGGAAAACCCATAACTCTGTGGTGTCATTTGTTGTTCAATGGTCATAGCTTCATTGTAGGCTAGAGCAAGCATGGTAACTTGAGGATTTCGCCTTGCAAACATTGTCGTCATAGGATCCAATGCCCCAAAATATATTTGCAAAGCTACTACGTGGGATCAATGGCAAAATGTCGAATTGCTCTATTATAGCACTTCTGAAAATCTCTCGATTAAAAGTTTGGATTGGCTCACCCCGGCCTCTTTTGCATGTAATGAACTGATTATAGATGATTGTGGGATCTAATGGTGACCTGAATTGGTTGACAAAAGCATCCTCCATTTGCGTCCATGACGTAATGGAACCATTGTAGGTAAGCAAATATACCATTCGTAAGCCACTTGGTCTAGGCTCATGGGGAAGAGTCTACAAGCCACATCTTCATGTTGAACTTGCAATCTTATCAAAACATCCCTATAGGCCTGAATATGTTCTTCTGCGGTCCTTGGGCCATCCGGTTTGTATTTGGGCAAAAATATCTCTATATTCTTAGGGATCTCGTGAATATCCCCTGCAATATTCAAAGGAATGTTATTGGCTCCGTACCAAGGAGGTGGTGGAGGTTGGGCCATTTGATTCAAAATCGATGATGATAACCCTACAAGAACCATGGAAATGGTACTGATAATTGGTACACTAGTGGCAAATGACACCACCGGTGCAAGTCCGCTAGATGCACTTGAAACAGAAGGATCTTCTGTAACAAGAATATCTGGTGGGACCACAATTTGCTCGGTTTTATTCCTTGGATTCCTATGAGTGAGTGAGAGGCTTTGGAATATGGTTTCCTCGGTTGTATTGGACCTAGTTGCGATGCGATGCGGTGGGTCCAACTTGTAAATGAAACTACCCTACAAAACCTGACAAAACTCTCAATACCTCAAAGAAAACCTGCGACACACAAAAAATCCTGCAATTAATGAAATTCAAAGAATAACTTCAAAATCAATTTGTTAGTCATGAATGAAAGAAGGAACCATGACAAAGCAAGTATTCTAAAAATGTAAAAGTTTCTGATTCACCAGATCGCATATGCGCAAGTGAAGAGCATACTCCTAGTGTTGTAGGCTTTCTGATTCACAAGATCGCATTACACGCAAGTGAAGAGCATAATACCGACAACAAATACATTTTAGACAAAAATAATTCCTTACAAATAAGCATGAAATTGACTAGCAAATATCAAACATGTAACGTATGAATAATCATGTTAGCATCAACCAAGAGATGTATCCATTAAAATCAAATGAAAGTAATTGCATGGAGACAACCTCGTTAGTCAAGACCAAAATTTTCAAAATCAAATCAAAACACATTATTCTTGTATGAACAATCAAAAGCGTTAGAACAATGCATAGCAATTCATGTCCTCCTTTTAACACTACAAGGTTGTATTGTTAAAAGAGGGCTAAAGATAATAATCAATAGGGCATGAAATATTCAAAATTTAAATCCCTATAGCATTTAAATCACTCCGAAATAAAACAATTCAGGCCCTCCTTCTAGCGCCAATCTGTTGAGTGGTATTTTCACCCAATTGTGAAAGTACACTCTCCTTTAGGATTTGGGTTCCAAATCCCCTCTTGCAAAGAAGTTAAACAAACAACTTCTCCAAGGTCTCCATTGTATTAGCATTTGCATATGTGTATTAGTAATCTCAAATAAAGATATTCAATTTAAATGCTTGGAACACCTTAGTGATTGCAAGTAACTGTAAACAAGGGGCAATGTTGGTTTATTTCATCATGAAACTTTAGTGATTGTTCATTGTTTTTTTGGATTTTGAAAATTTTTAAATGTTTATTTTAATGCCTGAAAATAAGTTAAAATTTCTGGAAAAATAAAATGCAGAAAAATGAAAATGAAATGCAGAAAACTGAAAATAAAATGCATTCAGTATGATGCTATCCTATTTCGACAAAACCGAAGATGTGAGGTCTCCATGCATGCAACCTAACCTATTGGACTTGCAAAACAAGCACAATCCCCATAGACTAAGTGTTGGTTCCTAGGGTATAAAATAAATTTCAGATTTCAACATTCACATGAAGTAACCAAGAAAACTTGGCATTAACTCCATCTATAAACTCGAAATCTGAAAGAATGAAAGAAATAAACATTAAATCCATAGCATGCAAAGAGAATCTCCTTCTTTCTTGCCCATAAGATGCAAATTTCTGAAAACTTCTGCATTAAAAATGTGTCATTTTACAATAGCAGAATTTTTGGTTTTCCCAAACCAGTCCATGGAAGAAAAATGACTCAAACAGGTCCAGAATGGCCCTCTCGCCTTCAAATCTGCAACTCTACTCGCAGCAATTTCCAACCCCTGTCCATGAAGAAGAACATCTTCGAATTAAAAATTTCCCAACTAGGTCTAGAATGGCTATCTTGCCTTCATTTTACAATGCTACTTGCAGCAGTTTTCCACCCTTTCTGGCCTCTTTGAATGGCGTATTTAAACTTCTAAAAAAATTTTGTTTCTCCTTCCATGACTGTTCGTTTCATTTTCCAATGGCTGTTCGTTTCACCTTCCCTGACTGTTCGTTTCATTTTCCAATGGCTATTCGTTTCACCTTCCCTGACTGTACGTTTCATTTTGTGGCCCTTCGCCACGAAAATATAACATGTCACGATATCGCGACACTTTTCTTCTTTTGGTCGTGAAAATGCAACATGTCGCGATATCGTGACACTTTTTCCTTGGCCGCAACAGTGCAACATGTCGCGATATCGCGACACTTTTCTCTTTTGGTCGTGATGATGCAACATGTCGCGATATCGTGACACTTTTTCTCTTTTGGCCGCGATGATGCAACATGTCGCGATATCGCGACACTTTTTCTCTTTTGGCCGTGACGATGCAACATGTCACGATATCGCGACACTTTTTCTCTTTTGGCCGCGACGATGCAACATGTCGCGATATCGCGACACTTTTTCTTTTTGGCCGCGATGATGCAACATGTCGCGATATCGCGACACTTTTTCTTTTTGGCCGCGATGATGCAACATGTCGCGATATCACGACACTTTTTCTTTTGGCCGCGATGATGCAACATGTCGCGATATCGTGACACTTTTTCTCTTTTGGCCGCGATGATGCAACATGTCGCGATATCGCGACACTTTTTCTCTTTGCCGCGATGATGCTCGTAGACACCAAAATCCAGCCACTTGCAAGTCATCTATACCTTCCTGTCGACCACGTGTCGGTCATCCACCTTCCCGCCATTATTTGGCCCAAATCCACACTTTCCCGCCATTATTTGGCCCAATTTCACCTTTCCCGCCATTTTTCATCCCCAAATTTATTTAAATTAATATTTATATATATATATATTTTTTAATATTTTAATATTTAATATATATATTTAAATAATAGTTTAAGTGATTTAATCTGAGCCGTCCATCCTTCATTTAATCTCATCCGTCCATCCATCTTAATCCATTTCACAACCAAGATTTATTCTCTACCCTTGGATCCACTTTAATCTTAGCCACACGTTCAAAGTGTCGTTAAAACCCTAAAGTGTGCCCTAAGAGTAGATTATAAATTGAGTCACCTTGATGGCTCAAACCCTATGTCTTTTGCTACTTCTATCCTGGATCTTTTCTATCTTCTTAACTTCTTCTATCTCCTTTTCTATCCCCTCTATCTCTCTTCTCGCTACCCTTTCGTCGCATCCATCGCCGCATCCATCGCCGCTTCCGTCGTCGCTTTCGCCGCCATCTCTTCTGCAAGCATTCTGCGAATCCCCCATTCTTGTCGCAAGTGCCCGCGGACGTTTACCCCTTTCACCAAGTGCCCACGGGCGTTTACCAAGTGCCCACGGGCGTTTACCAAGTGCCCGCGGGCGTTTACCCACAACCACAGACTCAGACCGGCGTCTGAAACCTTAATCCAGAAGCACGCGGGCGTTCAACGAGTGCACCAGGGCGCCTTCCGCAGCCGATTTGATAGCCACATTACTTCCGTGTGTCGCCCGGTCTAGCCGCGTTAACGTGAGAACGGTATAAATTAGTTTAAAGCAAGTAACTTCTTTTCTTTTATTGATCTGTTGTTGAATTCTTGAATTCTATTTTTCTAGGGTTTTAGATTGTTTCTGAGGGCTCACACAGTGGAGCCCTCTTATTAATTTCTAACTCCTTGATAGTGTTAATGTGTGCAGGTTTTTGACAGCAGATCCGGTTTATTGATGGCAGGTCGATTAAGTCGGAGTGGTCCAAGCAAGGGATACAACAAAGCCCACTCACTCTGTTGGGATTGAAGATACATTCTTCGAAAGCGCCACCATTTGTGCCAGCTAGGGTTTCAGAGAACCCTAGCATAACTTGTAATCTTGTATCACAAATAAAGGGTTACAAGCCCAATTGTATTCAAAAAGGAGTTTTTAAACTCCATCGATTAATAGAAATCGTTTGTTTTGTGCAACTATTCCTGTATTCCATTATTGTGGTTTTATCTTTTGTTTGGCGTTGTATTTTTAATCTACAAATGGCGATCACGGTGGGACCCCCTAGGGTTTCATATTTTTAATACTTGCTTTACTAATCTGTTCCTGTTTTTTGTTTTATTTTGCGAGTTCCAGAAATCGTGAAATTCGCTGTTCCAACGAACTAGGGTTTCGAGGAGTTTGCAAAAAACGCAGCAGACGCAGAGGGGCGTCTGGAAGTCCAATACGAAACGCGGAGGTGCGTTTCAGCTCGTGCAGACTCCCGTGGGCGTTTGAAGTCAGTTTTACAAAAAAGCGTAGGCTTCCAAGTAAGTGCTGTACTTTTTACGTTTTTGGTTTTTCTGCCATATTTTGTTTCTTTTTCAGATCATTACTTTAAAATGAACAAAAACTAAGTAATCTGGAAAAGAACAGTTATTTTTAATTACATTTTTCTTTGCATTGCATTATTGATTGTTGCTTGCATTAAAAAAAAAAAAAATTTTTGCATACCTAGCTGCATATTAGAATAGCTACGAATTATTTGTTTTAATTATCTAAGTAGGACTATTGATTGGATGTCAATAGTACTCCTGCCATTGGGTGATTCCAGGCAGAGAAGTGGACGAACCTTTCGGTTGCTCCTTTGATATCCGATATCATTGGTAGGCAGGGGGTTTTAAACGGTGTACTCCACTTCTTCAGAGGAAATGACATGTTTTCAGTAGCCTCTTGCTTAGATCATTAGAACTTTTGATTTATAGCCTTGTATGTACACATTAGATAACTAAAACATTTAAAAAAAAAAAATTCATTGCATTTTCATATTGCATTTAAAACAGTGATATCCTGGATTTCATCACTAGGTATTGCTTGAAGTTTAGTGACGATGGAATTCATCTCCATCCATTAAACTTCTGCCTTAGACACCATAGGTCACCCCCGAGCAAACTTGCTGGATTTCATCACCAGTGAAGAATCTCGTTGTCCTTTCCTAGCCATAGTTTTTACTTTTTTTGTGAATAATTCAAGATTAGATCACATGCAAAACTCATAAACCGGACACTTAAAATTTACTACAGATTAAGATCAGAAAATAATTAATTAACCGCAAGGTAAGACACATTGGTTGAAACCTAGGTTGTGACTGTTTTTTGATAATTTTTTTAGTGTAAATTTATCATTCTAGTTTTGCATTCTTCTTTTCTGAATTTGTTTAGATTTATTGCTCTATGGTCTTAACAAGGAATCAATCTAAAATGTTAAATCTAAATAATCAAATGGGAAATTCACAAAACATCCCCACCACCAACATGGCCACTTATCCTAGTGAATTTCAGGCAGGTTCGCCTGCAGGTCTTTCACGTCCTTCTACCGTCTACCACATGGCCATGCCCATAGAGGAAGACAATTCCTCTCATATTATCCACATTGATATGGCCCAAGTGCAAACTCACTTAAGAGATGGCACTGGTTATGTCCTTGAGCCAATCCAAGATTCCCCTATGCAAGATTCTATTTTTCAATAGGATATTGCATCAACCATACCCGTTGGTTTCACTCAGGTCTACACTAACCCTTTTTTTGAGGCTAATGTGGTATCCGCTCAGCCGGCTTCATCTCCAACATCTTCCCGGATGCTCAATTGTCCTCCTTTGGAGACAAATGTAGTGTCTTCCCGACCACCTTCTCCTCCATGTACCCGGTGTACACCAATTCTCTTTATGAGGTTGGTGGAAACTCCTCTAGCCATAACCAATTTCAACCCTCTTCTTCCCAAACCATTTATGGTTTCACCCTACCTGGGGCATAGTCTACTGTTTCTTCCCATGTACCGCCTACTTCAGCCACCTTCATTGCCCCTCGCTATGCGCCTTCTTGTGACTACCATGGCAGCCTGCCCTCCACCTTCATCCAATCATCCCACCTCCCTTGGGTTAGAGATTAATAAGGTTAAGGAGTATCTCGACAAATTGATTTTGCAACAACAACAAAATGCTCAACCACCTGTCGTAGTAAATCCTACACCCCAACCAATTTCTACCCAGCCAGCTTTTATTAGCTCAGGCCCCACCTGGGTACCCCAATCTTCGGTGGTGTCCATTCCTACCCCACCTTTCTCCCAACCTAGTCCAGTTCATCATCTACCCCAATCACCTTCTTTTCGGTATCATCCATACCAACAACCTGTCCATTCCACACCGCCTAATCCAGGCAATTTCATCCCATCTCATCAATTTTCCACTCCTCCATTACATCATCATAATCATCAAACGAGTCAAAATTTTCATGAAGATTCTCGACTCCATGCTATGCAACAACAGATTGACAACCTTATGCTCAACATGCCTGGCTCATCTAGTCGAAACCTACGCTAAGGTCATTGATCAATCAACCAATTCATCCTTCGGTACCTTCACCGCCATATCCGACCGATTTCACATTACCGAAGTTTGACAAATTTCGAGGAACTGAGGATCCTCATGAACATGTGAGCTCATTCATGCATGCTTGCTTTAGAATCCAAAATAATGATGCTCTTATGCTCAGAACTTTTCCTCAGACATTAGGAGGAGATGTTGTACAATGGTACAATCATTTAGCTCACCATAGCATTTATGCTTACGAGCAATTGATTAATCTATTTTTAGAACGATTCTCCCTGAATGTACAAAAGAGAGTTTCATTGTCCGACTTATACAAGCTCAAGCAACATGACGATGAGACTGTTTATGACTTTGGAAACCGTTGGAGGGCTATCATTAATAAACTGCCATTCTCCCTACCAATGGAGGAGTTAACCAAAATGTTCACCCAGAGTTGTCTAAAACCTATCTCTTGGTTACTCCAATTACAACAATACAGGACTTTTGAAGAGGCTTTGGCCCAAGCAAGTATCATAGAAGACATTAAAGTCCAAGAGGGTGTTTTAAAACCCCGTAGAAAAGAATGGCAACAAAAGGGCCAACAACGAAATAATAATTATGGCCAAAACAAACAAGCACAGGCTAGTACAACCTCAAATGTTAACCAAGTTAATCAAGTGGTGGCGAGCCAGCCCGTAATGGCTCAACAACAACAAGAATAATGCAAATTCAACCGCAACCAATTGCTTATCATGCGGTACCCGCCCCTACTCAACCAGCTCCCAATACTGGGCCAACCATGGAAACTCGACCTTGGCAAAACAATCGTCCCAAGCGACAGTTCACACCTTTAGATGAACCATATGCGGTCATATTCAACAAGTTATATAGCACAAATCAATTAACTTTACCCGAGTTTAAACCTTTAGACCCATCTAGAAGGGGGAAGTATTACAAGGAGTACCTATTTTGTCCTTATCATAGGCAAAATGGGCACGATATCAATAATTGTACGACTTTCAAACATGTGATCCAAGATCTTATTGAGATTGGAGCCATTAAATTGGATAGCCCCTTAGCCCAACAAAATCAAAATCTTGGTATATTTCAAACACCCCTTCCACATCGGGAGGAAGCTCCAACAACTTCAGGGGAGTAACTCAGGTAACTCCTCCTAATCAAGTCAACCATGTACAACAATACCAAGGTTTTGTGGGTACTATTAACGTAGTAACCCGGGGTCAAAGGGCGAACCAACCAAATCAGGCTGAACCACAGCCACCTGTACAAACCCCCAGTCCACCTCAGGTAACAGTGACCCAACGACGTGCTAGTACTTCTCAACAACCGCTAAATCATTCTACTCAACGCCAACGACCCATCATGTCATTGAGTAGCCGGTTAACTACCAGTTTAAAAATGGCTTCTGCCAAGTTATCGATCTATGACCTCATTCAACAATCTCCCCCGCATAGAGAGGCATTAATGGAAATCTTAAAGTCAATCGAGCTTCAAACTCAAGATACTAATGCCTTCAACAACTTTGTGGGGAGTATTCAAACATGCATGGAGCCCTCCATCACTTTCTATGATTTTGAAATCAAACCTATGTCAACGGAAAGTATAGATCCTCCACTGCATATCATGGCCAAGATCGATAACAAGCCATTCAAGAGAGTCTTAATTGACACCGGTTCCTCAATCAATATCATTACAACATCGGCGTTGAGTCATCTAAAGCTGTCGCCATCCCTTATCACAAAGTCGACTTTTACTCTTAAAGCATTCAATGATGCTTTATCTTCCACGGTTGGCACAGTTATCTTGCCCATTGAGGTAGGGGCCCGAACTTTGCATACCTTGTTTCACATCTTGGAAGGGACCATGGCATACAATGTATTGCTTGGACGGCCTTGGCTTAGGGAGATGAGATGTGTCCCTTCTATACTGCATCAATGTCTGAAGTATGTATATGAGGGACAGGTTCATTGTGTACCTGCTGACACTGAACCCTTCAAACATTGCAACTATGTCTCAAATCCTTATGAGATTGTGTTGCCATCCACTCATCTTTTCTTGACCCCATCTATTTCTTCTATACCATCTTCTTCTAAAGCTCCCATTCCCGAGGAGCCACCCATCATATCGCAACCATCTTCCTCTTTCGCTATTCCATCTCATTCACCACTTTCTTCATCAACTAATCTTCCTTCTTCTTCATCAGTGACCACATGCACATGTGGCCATGACCAATCATCTCTTTCCACGTCATTACCCCCTTCTTCTACACCTTCTTCAACATCACCTATTATTCCTCCATCTTCCCAACCATCACCAGCTGATGTTTCACAAGTTAGTGAAGCATCAACCCAACCAAATCCTTCCAATTCTTCTATCCCACATTCTTCTATTCCATCATCTAGTCCATCTCCCTCCCAAGTCAAGGTCCATCTCACCGATGCGGTATTGGTGAGTATGCCATCCAAGATGTCCACATCACACCGTTCAATGTGCAAAAAGTTAAAGATTTTGGTCGTCCACATGACCAACATTTATCCATTGGATCGGTTTATAACATGGGTTCTATGCCAAATTCCATTAATTTTGTATATGGGGGAATAGAGTCATCTTCTAGTCCTACCACCATACTAGAACCCAAGCATCCAGTCCCTGCCAATATCGAAAGGATGGAGGGTTTTCCCTCTCACTATTTCCACGGACATAATTGGCAGCAATTTGGCCTAGGTCGATACGAGCAAGGGGTAAC